>OX578140.1:117349652-117961152 GCA_951213105.1 Amaurobius ferox
GGGATTCTCTGGTGCTGATTAGATTTTGGTACGATTCGGAAAAGAACTGCCTGCTTTTTTTTTACGAAATGGCCCGCAAAAAATCGTTAAAGTCTAAAGAAAAGACTACTTATCAATTGAATGCTTGTTTCATACTTAAATTTTGACGAGAAGAAGAATAAAAACAACTCTATTACTCCAGAACTAACCGTTCTCGAGATATTTGAGGTTTTTCGCATTTTTGCTATGCGCCATTTGAAAAATGTCAATTACCAAATAAACAAAGGAATTGAATTAAAAATGAGAATTTAGTGTTATTTTGTGCAATTAAACTCAGTGAATTATTAAAGAAATAAAGAGAAAACGAATTTGAATCTGCAGGGAAAGTCATGGGCTGCCCACACCAGATTTTTTTTTCGGACAGACGATAAAAGACAGTCAAATCAATATCAGTTGGCCTGTACACAATATCTCCGAATTTCGTCTAGATGAGTGCTATCTTGAGTGTTATTTTCTAAACTCGTAAATTTAAATGATAAATTTTCATGTTTTGATATATGTAATTATTTAAATATTATAAATGTTCTCTGCAATTTTGACTTCAATGGAATGAAAACTCGCTGAGATAACACTTATTATTATTATTATTATTATTATTATTATTTTATTTTACTCTGAAGTAAAGGAACTTTATCTTTTTGCGACTTTAGTTTATTTATTTATTTATTTATTTGTGTTTATTTTAAGAAATCTACAAGTCTAACTTCTTGAATATTGGTTTTCTAACTTAGTGACTTTAAAACATATACTTTAAAACATAGTGATTGGTGAAAAAGACATTTGTACGCATGCGTGGGAAATTGCAACTCACCTATTTGAAGTGCATCAAAAGATCTTATTTAGGACGTATTACACCCGCATTGTATTATTTACATGGGTGCGCATAGATAAATGGAGCAAGTTAAAGAATTTTGGTTCAAAACTGACGATTTGGAAATCAAGTGGCGTTATCTGCATGTGTATAATTTAAGTAGCGGTTACTTTAGTATCCAGGCAATGACTGGTCGTTCTAGTTTTAAAATAGGTCAAAAAAGTCGGACAAAATTCACATTCTATTGAACAACCGTAGCTCTTGCTCTATGGAATGCGCTGATTTGTGGGTGAAAGAAATGCCATTTACGTACGATATTGTGAGAATCAACTTCTTTTATAGGCGCACTTAAAAATTCAAAACATATTCATAAATAGAGTAATTACATTTTTTTATTAGAATGTGAAGATATCAATCCATATTTGCGGAAAAATAATTAATAATAAATAATAAATATTCAATTCGCGGATGGACAAATTCAAGAATAAATTTGCCTAAAAACATATTTTGTGAAGTATTTTCAAAAATGAATTTAAAAATGAATTTTTCATACCATTCACAGTTTATTAAGAAAAACGTTTTTCGATCTTTTCGACGGTGTACACATGGAAACTCTGTGATAATATTTTCGATCGCCGAGGACCCGATTTGTATGAAAATCGCTCAAAATTGCACTTCAACATAAAATATCTAAGAAATTAATTCGATTTAAAACAAAATGCTCCAAAATATCCCAGGATATGACCTAAATTATCACTGTTCCGAATTTCTTAGCTGTGGGTCGCATAGATTTTTCCATTATGCAACCAACATATGAACAAACGAACAGACCTCTTCTTTTATTACGTTAGATAATGAATTGTAGTGAATAAATTGAAAAACAGCTTAACTAAAATAATGTTCTTTTCCAATTTAAAGGAGTGTAACATTCCTCACTGCATGGCAACGTACATTGGATGAAAGTTGGAATATAGCGTCAATCTTGTTTCACAAAATTCGTCGTTATATGTGTTCTTTCCTGCAACAGTGACTCAGCTCTTTTTAATGTTTTGTTTGGTGTGTAAATATTTGAAAGTTTCACTGTTGCTCCTTTCTTTCACGAATGAGCTAATTTTTCTAATATTGATTCGGCATAATTACGAAAGGCGACGGGGTCATCTTTGTTACCATCACTTAATAGGCCACTTTGCAATATTAAGTGGTGTTAACAGGAGTGACTTCATCATATTTTTACTTTCTCTTCAATACATGGTAATGTATAGGGAAAGTAAAAGTATTGGAATCATGCCGAAAATCGCAACTCGAGTTTTCGACGGATCTACACGTTTCGAGACCTCTAGAATACGAAAAAACTATTTTTAGCGTGACGTCTGTTTGTCTGTCTGTGCAGATTTTGTATCCACTCTAACTAAAAAACTAACGGACCGAATTTCAAACCATTTGGTAGGTAAGTCACTTGTGGGTGAATCTGGTGCTGTTTAGTTTAGGGTACGATTCGGGATAAAATACCCCGCCTTTTTTTGCAAAATGGCGCACAAAAGCTTGAATCCACTCTAGCTGAAAAACTAATAGACTGAATTTCACAAACTTCGGTATATAAGTCACTTGTGGGACACCCTGGTACTGATTAGATTTTGGTACGATTCGGAAAAAATAACCTGCCTTTTTTTGCAAAATAGCCCATAAAAGTCGCCAAAATCTAAAATAAAAAACTACGTATGCTCAAATATATCCATTAGATGATTGTTTAATACGTAATTTTTAATGAAGAAAATAATAAGACCCACCCCATTACACTAGGACTAGCCGTTCTCGAGATATTTTAGTTTTTTCGTATTTTCACTAAGCCATCTTTGAAAATAAGTCCAGTTATCAAATGAGAATGAAAATTGAATTAAAAGTTAATTAAATGTAATTAAAATAAAGCGTTGCATATAAGTCTGCAAGGAATGTCATATGCTGCCCACATCAAATTTTTATTATTATAAATGTTCTAGGAAAGATAATACATCTTTCCGAAAACTCTCTAATGTAAATGGTAAAATCATGGAGATAAAAGTAAGGAGTTAAAACTTCATATTAAGAAAACGACAATATCGTTTGAGAACAATGGTTCAGGTGGCTGTGGGATAAGATAAGTAGTCTTGCATTGTATGCATTTCTATGGTGAAAGGACGAAAATATTTATTTAAACTGTCAATTTTGTAAAAATATATTATTAGCCCAATTCAAAATAGAACTGAAACAATAAAGAATATTCTTATACGTATATTCAAAATTATTTTATTTTTCAATTTATTTTCATCTCCATGTATTCTGTACTCTTCCTACAACCATGAAAAAATACTGGTTAATTATGCTCATAGTTAGAGAATCTTTAATTTAAAAATAATCAAAAACACATATACTAAATTTTAAACTGTCAACTTTTCATTGCGCTAATAATTTATTCTTACAACTTTTGTGAAAATAAATTATTACCGCAATGCAAAGTTGAACTGAAACAATAAAAAATATTCCTACGTATTCCAAATTATTTTACCTTTCAATTTATTTTTACCTCCATATATTCTGTACTCTTTCCTGCAACTATGAAAAAATACTGGTTAATTATGCTCATAATTAGAGAATCCTTAATTTAAAAATAATCAAGAAAAGCATATACTGAATATTACGCCTATCTGTTGTGTCAACTAACAATAGCAACCACTTTACTAACACTAGTAACACCTAGATATAATTATCAAAGCAGGATGGTATTTTCATCCATAGAAGTTTTACCTCTTTTCTAACATTTGCACGCTGCCACAACTGCCACCGTGTTCATGCGGAGTACGATCACGTTAAACATGTGGGTCCGTAAGTCCTTCCGAGAGGTTGGTGGTAGGGGAAGGAGGGTACGGTCCCTGTGGATGCCTCCCCCACTGGGTTCCGGTCTAAATTGGGTGGCACTTCCCGGCCATCCAAATGGTTACCTTATACCTTTCTGGTAGGTCGGACGGTCTGGGTCTCATACACAACAACCTCTTTTCTAACTCCATGGGTAGAATCTTAAAATACGATGGCGTAAGTGAGATTTTATTTGCCATCAAACGATGATATGAAAGTGACATTTGTTTTTAATGGCAGGGATCTTATTTTGAGTACATACTTAGTAATTTACTCAGAGTACCCGCCAATTCCCAAAGTTATGATCGCGCTCCCATTTCAGATCGGAATCTATAAATCGGTTTCGACCTTTTTAGCTCGTGCAGCCTGAGCTCAATTTTAAAGAAATTCAAAGCCTACGTGATATAATTTAATTTGTCAGTCATCATAGGGCTCGCAAAATTGTGACACACAGCAAGTTTTATTGCTCCTATTGCAGTTATCGACTATTCAATGCTGGCTATATGAAACTGTATGAAACTGTTTCATAGTTAATGTTATCTACATTTGGAATGCAAAAATAATATAATATATAAATGGCTCTTGTCACAGCACTGCATCGGATCTCTTGTCTCCGTCTGGAACTGTTCGTTGAACTACTGAGACTATTATTTTTCTTTCTAAATATAAAGTGTAACCTACGCTCTCCTCCTTTAGATTTCAGATTCAAGTTCTATTTTAGATGGATTAATCTAAATTAATTTATCCTGAATTAATCTAATTTGATTCATTGTTAAAATACTATATAATAAAAGACTGCATGGAGGTAAAAGTAAGGAGTTAAAACTGCATATTAAGAAAACGCCAATAGCGTTTGAAACAATAATTCAGGTGGCGCTGAGATAAAATAAGTTATTCTGCATTGTATGCATTTCTATGGAAAAAGGCCTAAAATATGAATTTAAACTGTCAACTTTGTAAAAATAAATTATTAGCGCAATGCAAATTAGAACTGAAACTATAAAGGATATTCCTACGTATTCAAAATTATTTTCTCTTTCAATTTATTTTTTATCTCCATATGTACTGTATTTTATCGCACAACTATAAAAATATGCTGGTTAATTATACTCATAATTAGAAAACCCTTAGTTTAAAAATATTTAGTATCAAATGCTACGCCTTTCTGTTGTGTCAACTAACATTAGCAGCTACTTTACTAACACTGGCGAGACTTGGATATAATTCTCGAAGCATTATGGCATTTTCAATCGTTTCATTCATAGTAGTTTTATCTCTTTCTTTCATCATAGGAGTTTTATCTCCTTCTTTTTAACATCCATAGGAGTTTTATCTCCTTCTTTTTGACATCCATACGAGTTTTATCTCCTTCTTTTTAACATCCATAGGAGTTTCATCTCCTTCTTTTTAACATCCATAAGAGTTTTATCTCCTTCTTTTTAACATCCATAGGAGTTTTATCTCCTTCTTTTTAACATCCATAGGAGTTTTATCGCCTTCTTTTTAACATCCATAGGAGTTTTATCTCCTCCTTTCTAACTTTATCTCCTTCTTTCTAACTTTATTATCTTTTTTCTAACTCCATGCAAAACTTAGTCACACACACTGGCAAGACTTGGATATAATGGACAATTCCGGCCTCTTTTTTTTTTATTCGATTTAAAATATTGAAAAACGGACAGAAGTATGAAAAATTTTATTCTCCGAGCTGTATTTCATGTTTTATTAGCAGTCAAAGTTCGCATTTCTGACTGTCGCGGAAAAACGACCCATTTTGGCGCGCACAAAATGTGACGTCAGGAGGCTCGTCCGCGGCTCGCGTCTTCGAGAATTGGTGAATAATTTTGATTACATTCAGAAAGTTTCGATAATTATAATTGTTTCTTCCGTCCCAAACACCAGAATAGTTATAAGTATGTATAGCTCCAATGTGCCTGACTACTAGTTTTACATCATCAGATAAAATATTTATATATGTGCCAAAAAATGATATTTTTCGTAAAAAATAGTATGAAGCGCAGGAAACTAGATTGTAAACAAAATTCACGACTGTCATTAAAGAGTGTTCCTTACGTATGTTATGATAAAAAATTAGTGACTGTATAATCAAATTTTCAAAGCCTTTTTATGAGCAGTTACTACTTTCCTTATATACAGTACAATAATGTATAAGGAAAATATTGTGACGGGGTCGAAAATTCGAATTCGAATTCGAGTTTTCGACGGGAGAGCACGTTTCAAGCATCCCTGATCACAAATCGAACATTTTTGAGGTGATGTCTGTGTGTGTGTGTGGAGACGATACCTGACGAACGAATGGACCAATTCAAACGAAATTTTATACAAAATTTACAATCCGTGAATACTGGAAGCCTATTGTTTTTATACGCAATCAAATGTTCAGAACCCCTCTAAATTTTCGAGTGAAATTTTGAAAAATCATCAAAAAATTAAAACCTCTAAAAAAGTTACGCAAATAGACATTTCTTATGTAATTTTTCATTAGAAAACGATTAACATAAATTTTAGAACGCTAGCATGAACCATTCTCGAGATATTGCACATTTTAAAAAAAAATATAAAAAAATTATATAAAATAAAAAAAAAATTTCCTAATGAGAAACATGTTCACTTTTCATATGTAATATCATGCGATAAATTTGGTGACATCATTCTTGTGGATCGAATTCGTTCCATTCATGAAAAGAGATACTATGAGTATTAATTTTATATTTGTACGTCAATAGTCATTTATCTACCATAAGAATAAATTTTTTCTCCGTCCATAACGCTTAGCGAGATTTTGGCGACAAATTTGGCGGAATGTCGTCAACTTGGCGACTTTTTTAAATGTTGCCAAATCAAAGAAAATCTCGCCAAATAGATAAAAATGACGCTAAATCAATGAAAATAACGACTATTTAACAAAAATTCAATATCTTAGAAAAAAATATAAGTATCTACTATAAGAATAACCTATTTTGTTTTTACTGTAAAAGTAGTAAATACATTGCATTATATAAGGAGAGTCATGTTTTTTAATTCCCAGAAAAATTCACCGCTCAATCTAAACTTTCGGTTTAAATTTACTGTGTAAGAAACGTAACTATAAAAGGCTATTTGCACTCAAAAAATTACGGAGCACATTACAAAAAAAAAAAAAAAAAAAAAAAAAAAAAAAAAAAAAAAAATCAGCGGTGGGTCGTCCAGTCCAATGGAGCCGAAATGTTGCGTAAACAATATTTAATATTTTGCAGAAAAATGAAACTTCAGTAAGATTCAATTCGTTCGATTTTTTTTTCAGACTCATTTGTTTCGTTTTCAGGCCTTGCTGCAAATTACTTGCTAACTGTTTATAGCTAGCTAGCACTTTTAGTTTTCGTCCCAATCTCATCTGGATACTCTGACTCTAGATATGCAATTTTCTCAAAATATACAATTTTTTTATTAACTTGCTTTGCGGTATATATATTAAACTTAACAATATATCTGACGAGACTTTACATTCAAGTTAATTTGTAAACTTGTCTGGCGGCGCATAATTACGTACTTGATTATGTATATTTTCATGTATTATATTTTAACCTCACCAATCGTTAAACATCTTTAGAATCCCCAAGCTTATTTAACCTTCTAATTTCTTTAAATAAAATAAAATATCTCGTGCTTGTGAACCCATATTTCACCAAGGAGTAAGTAAAGACACTGAGCTGCAACAATCGTGATATTTTAAATATTGCAGCTTTCCCAGCTATTGAAAAATCCAGGTTAAAAACTAAACTATCGAAATTATAACCACTTGATTTAAAACCCAATTATATACACTTGCAAGACTTTAAAAGAGCTACAAATTCTTGCTTATTGTTCATAGCTAGCACTTTTAGTTTTTGAGATATAAGCATTACAAACTTGTAAAATGAAAAATTTTCAATCTTCTTCAACTTGATAAGACGATTACTCTAAAACTTAGTCAGTAAGGTTCAATAATTTTTTTTTTCAAAAATTAGATTCAGAAACTAAATTTGCTAATATATATTTTTGTCGCTTACTATTTATATCTACCTTTTGAAGTTTGAGTGAAAGTAAGAAAAATTTAAAAATCACTCGCTCGGACAGATGCTTTAAGTGTTTTCTAAAAAGTTCCAAAGTATTAAAATTATTTTATATATTCATAAACTGGACCAACAAAGCAAGAAAAAAATATGTACATTTTTATCTATCAAGTTCGGAGAAAGTGGTGTCCAAAGTGTTCGCATTTTTCGTAATGCTCCGATTTCCACCACAGATACCCCAAACGTAAATATTATTCACATTATAATAATAATGAAATTAATAATAATAATAATAATAAACCTTCAAGAAAAGGGTATCAAGTTTCCACCTCGAGTTTCAGCTGTCACAAAATATTTATTGTTTCTGAAATAGAGCGCCATCATGGTAAAAACGATCTTAGGCAAATTGCCTGATTCCCCTTCAAATAATTAGCAAATGATCTAAATTCAAACAAACCAAGTACAAATGCAAAAATTCAATTGTACACAAAATTAAACTCCAACTACCCTGCAAATATCTCAAGGCAAAACGGGATAGAATGTTGCATTTCAGGTCGAACGGGGAACATGACGTCACAGCCAATCACTGGGCGTTTTATGTTTGCTCAGTTTTTGTGGTTTTTCTTTCCTTGATATTTAAGTAAATAATTGTTTTCAGAGATTTTCGCTTGGATATTTGAAATCAGAAAAAAATTCTCTTTAAATATGAATTGGTTTTAAGAGTTTTTTTTTTTAATCGGAATTGTCCATTCTCAAAGCATTATGGCAAAGCATTATGGCATTTTTAAGCGTTTCGTCCATAGGAGTTTTATCTCCTTCTTTTTTACTCCGTGCGCTCCTTCTTTCATCTACAGGAGTTTTATGTCCTTCTTTCTAAGATCCATAAGAGTTTTAGCTCTTTCTTTCTAACTCCATGCAACACTCAATTCGTGTCTATGTAGCCCATCGAGATGAAATATAGGAATTATATCACAAGTCGAAGGCGTTGCCACAACATGATGCCCATAAAGTTAGAGAGAGTGAGTCCCTTTTACCTCCATGGTATGACCAGTCATTGAAAACTTGAAATAAAAAGTTCGCGGCATTAAGTTTGACAAATTCGTTGCTGATGGGAGGGGGGGGGGGGTTCTAAGAGAGCACAGATTAACTGTGCTATGTTAGCGGAAGGTATAGTATGTGTGCTTGGGTAGGGAGTCTTATAAACAAATAATAATATTGAATGGGAAGGGTGTATGGCTCGCATATGTGAGCGCAAAATGGAGGGGATGAAATCTTTTGTAACTTTATGAATAGCTAATCTAAGATAATCTTTTATAACTGTGGTGTAAGAAACTTAACATTGGAGTTTATTTTCTTTATAAATGATAAATGATTCTTTGTATTGAATTATCATTCTTAATAAATTAGTGATCGTGACTCGTATATTCTTACATTGCACATCCTGGCCGCAATAACCCACCATTATTTCTTTTGCACGAGTTTCTAAAATAAAATCATTAATTACAACACTACACATTGAATTCCACAATTTTAACATTTAAAATAACTGAATTTAAATTTATTAATATATTATGATTACGATTAAACTTACATTAATTTTATATACATTCTTAAGGATGAGAAAATGCACGTGTGAGACCAGGCTTTACAAAATTTTTCCAAAATCATATATTTGACCTAATATATAATGCAGATTGGCACATACCTCTGTTTGTCATGGACTCTGAAAAACACTATAGGACATTCATTGCTGTTTGTCATGGACACTGAAACGCACTCCAGGACATTCATTGCTGCAACTGACTTCGTTTCTTAAACTGTAATTGTAGAATTATCACCTCTCTTTCTAGGCTGGTCGGACTCCAATTCTACGAAATACAACACTTGAACGGTCATTTCCCCCAATTTACTGGAAAATACTACACCTTCTAGGGCCCGGGCACACAAATAGCTACTGCAAGCCTTCGGGTCAGTCGTCTGGTCTGGGTTTTTCACACCTTCTAGGACATCCCAAGCCTCCAACTGACTGAATATATCTTGAATTCTCTCCTCGTTGCCACATCGTTTTCAACTGATGTCCAGATACGCCCTCCGTATCTCTATCGATTGCTACTCAGGGCGATGTAGCAACACTTCTTCATTGGCCACCTTACTATCCAATGCTACTTGATTTCAGCCTTGGTCCCAAGGAGATTTTTTGCCCCAACCACACCTGCGATTTATGTGAACTGAATTTATAGGGGTCATGACCTCCCGGGCCAAGACTGCTATAAAATGGCACTTACGAGTCTGCGTTTTGTTTCGTTGTACATATCGTATACATCTCAAAACTACATAAATGTATCCTGGTCTCACAGCAACTTTATCCAGTTTTATTACGGGCTTATCTTTCTAGTAATACTAATAATTTCCTTATCATCCCCTCACTGAGATGCCTGTTTTTATACAGGATAGCATCCATATCTTCGGAAAGTTAAATTTAGGACGTAAATTGTAGGGTCCTAGGGAATTTTTTATGATATTCTGACTTTAGCCATCTGCTCCGGATTAAGTTGTTTGGGTGCCACCATGTCAAAAATTGTTGTCTTAGCGGTGAATCGAACCATTGAGCTACTGAGAAAATGATCTTTCTTTCTTTTTATATACATGTAAGTGAAGGAAGCCTACACGCAGCTTATAAATATATTAAAATTCCTAAGCTCTTGAAACTTGTACAGGTGCAATCTTTTCTCATGAAAAATAAAAAAATCCTGTTCTATATTTCAGCTTAGTGACAAAAAACATTTTAGAGTTATCTGTATTAGAAATTCAGAGAGAAGAAAAATCCAAGCGCGTTGATTCTGAATATTTTCCAACATCCAGATAGCTAGCCGTTCATATTTATGCACTCAAGATGATGCACAACAATGAAACGTTGCTTCCAACTCCAAGCTAGATTCCCATAAAATGCCAAGAAGGTCACAGAAGTCCTTAAATCACGTGCGTAATGGTGAGCAAACACACAGCGGATACCTCATTGTAGACCTTCTTCTTACGTCACTCTTATTTTGGATGTAGATCTGGGGTTTGGGTGAAAACAAGGTGTTATTCCGTGCATAACATAATGCGAATTCAGATGAATATCCCTGATAAAAGAAGTGACTGAACTCGCCATGTTCTTGGAATTGTCAGTGGTGACATACGTGTATACTGATTATGTGTATGCTGAGTTGGGTTTTAAAGCGGCATGGACAGGTCATGGCTCATAGCATTATTTTTTGTGGCCCATTTGGAATGTTTCATAAATTTTCTTCATTTTTGAATTTTCCATAGTTTTTTGCTCATTGAAGTTTAAATTTTTATCTGAAATTATTACATTTATGGTTTTATCTATCATTAGAACGTATTGCCCGATGCTGATTGGGTCCTAAATAAGCACCCGCTACATTAATAAGACAGATGCGGGTCTAACACCACTCAATTTTCAAATTACCTGTTTAACCACCAGGCATGCGCGCAACAACTCTTCCCCTTAGAAACGCCCAGCGCATTGTATAGCGACGAGAAACTGGAGAAAAATGAAACGCACTTTTATTAGCGAAATCTAAAATTTCAATTTTTATGCATTTGCCCGAAAATTCGCCTAGTAATATTTTTTTTAGAATGCAAAGATATGCGCAAAAGTATTCGCAAAAGTATAGAATTGGGCTGATCTTCCATTTTCGAATGCGACGAAATAGGAATCTGACAACTTAAGAAATGCATATCTCTATATGTTTAAAAATCTATATAAATAGAATTGGAAATCTGTCTGTACTGTGTGTGTTTGTCTCATCAGCTTGGGAGAACGGCTGCACCGAATTTCATGAAATGATGTGCGTGAAATTTTGTCTATTTACAACACCTTATTACACAGCATTTTACGTTTGCGTACTAGTCTTACATAATAAAAAAATATGTCTGTATGTGCGTGTGTTTGCGCAGTCTGTAGCGGAAAAACTAAGCATCGTACTGCCATAAAATTTAGTACACTGGTACTTCAGGATCCAAATAGGTACACCTCGACGTTATTTTTTTAATTTCGAATTAGTTTTTTAGTTATTTTATGGTTTAGACCGATTTACAACGATTTTGACCAATATTCCCACAAATCGATCCTTAGCAACCTAAAATATTATTACAGAGTTTCCAACTTGACACCATTGGAAATATCGAAACATTCTCCTTAAACAAACGTTAAACGGAATCTGTACTGTCAATAGACGGCTTTTCGTGAGTTTTAAAGAATACATACTTCTCTTGCGTTTTCAACCTCTCCGAATTTTATATTGCTATAGAAAAAAAATGACGTGCCATCCAACGTTTATAATTTAACAGCAGTTCCTAAATATATAACAGATTGCTCCTGAAAAAAAATTTATTAACCCATCCGTTGATTAATTATACATTTTTTTACCGAGTTATGTTTATGATTTTAAAGCCATGTCTTTTGATTTTTTAACCAAACGTTCCTCGATTACCAAGCGGACCTCTTTTTCGAAGCTTTCCTACCTACTAAAGCCACATCCGTGCCCGAAGGAATCGTGCTGTCCATTCACGCATGGTGTCCTAATGTGTGATTGATAGTTGGTGATTTTATTTGTAATGTTAGATTAATTTTAATTCACAACAGGCAATTTGGAAATTGAGTTTTTAGAGATTTTATTTGTATCATAAGAATGATTTTAGTTCAAAATAGACTATTTAGAAATTGTATTTAAGTAGCAGGTACTCATTTAATATTTATATACTTTTGAAATATGAATTTTACGTTGTTTGAGGAAGATATGGCCGATATATAAATTGGCCTAATTGTGCTGAGATTGTTGAAATTAAGATTTAAATAGTGTCCGTTAAAGTACAATCTCTGCAAGTGAAGGATTTCGGTTTTATGATTTAGAGTAGGGGCGTATCACGCCCGTTGCGCCGATGTATACGGGTTACATGCGATTTTTATTGTTATTTATGCGAATAAAGTGTATTTATTTTGTTATTTTAAATAACTACCCCGCTTTAACTCCCGGTCAACGCTGGTTACATTTTCTAGTTTGTTCATATGAACGTAAATTAGCTACCAGAAATAATTATCTGGCGTTACCCGGATCGTAAATAAACGCCCGTTACTTAATAATATCTGCACTACTTAATTTTCTTCAAATCTCCACGCACTTTGGTACTATCCCTTTTTATCCTTTCCTATTTAGTCCCCTATCTTCTAATATTCCCGATTCATCCTGTATGCTCCCCTTTCTAAATACCTTGCCGCGCTTCCAGCAAATTAAAGATGCCCCCACAGATATTGACAAGTTTCATGTTCTGTATGCAAGTCTTAGTAAACTTGCAGTACAGAAATGAATCTCTGTCTCCTGATTGGCAGAACCCGATGAGCCCACAATCCCAGCGTTTTTATAACGCAGTCTTTCACAGATCCAAGGCCAGTGCTCCACGGAGCACAGCTAGACCCCTCCCACTTAATACTTCTTTTCTTCTCAAGGAATTTTACCTCTTATTCCAAATTCTGCGACTCGACAAATCTTGATTGCGACTCGTCACAATCAGGATCGAAGAGCATCGTCCTTTTTTTGAAATTTCTCTTCTGTAAAGTATCTTTTTTCACTATTTCCCAACCGCCCTTTAGATTGGAGTATAAAGGCAGCCTGACGGCCTCCTGCGAACTCAGTTAATTGGACTTCCTTGAATCCTTTCTAAATACCTTGCGCTCTTCATCTGTTGGTAGAGAAGTTAAACAGTGTGCGTCGCCCAATAGTCTCTTCTTGAGTTGGGTGGAAAGTTGGGAGAATAAGTGTTGTTTGGATAAGGGACGAAACGCTTAAAAAGGGGTAGCGTAAGGGACGAAACAGGACAGGGTAAATCGGGGATTAACCCTCACATTATGTACAGAAAAAAACACGCTCTCCGCAAATAACAAAAGCCACTAGGAGATCGCCGGAAGTTTTCTGCCAAGTGCCAAGAACTTATCTATTATGCACACGAGTTAGTGGATCTGACAAGAAAGAAGGTAAAAACGACGGTACAGGAATCGATCGCAGAAAAAATTAACAGTTCCCTCTTTTTATAATTAATTAAAAATTTATAATTAATGAACAGATAAGTTCACAAAATTATTTTATATCTAGGAGCAGTGTGTGATATTTACAGTAGCTACTGTTAAATAATGATGTAGGATGGATGGCACATCAGATTTATTTATATCGTAATATAAAAATCAAATACACACGGATAATCTACATTTTTTTTAATTCACTAAAATTTGCCCATTAATTGTATGGATTCCGTTCAAAGTTTATTTGAAGGAGAATATATTTCCGTTGGTGTAAGGATAGAAAATCTATGATTATATTTTCGGTTACCAAGAAACCTATATGTACTAATATCTCCCAAAATCGCTTCAAATTGAGCTAAACGAAATTAAAAAAAAATAACGCTAAAGCGCACCTATTCGGGTCCTAAAGTATCTATGTACCAAATTGCATGGTCTTACAACGCTTAGGTTACCCTCTATAAACTTCACAGATAGATAGACACACACACACACATTTTCCTTTATTAAGTAAAATAAGTTAGTGTGTAGATACATTTTGATTATTATGCATAACATTCAAATCCAAATAATAATTCCCCAATAATTTCAAAGTTATGTCATCTAGCTCGCTATAGTTTTAAAAAAATCTGATGTGGGCAACACATGACTTTCCTTATATAATGTAATGAATTTACTACTTTTACAGTAAAAAAATTGGTTTTTCTTATAGTAGATACTAATATTCTTTCCAAGATATTGAATTTCCGACAATTGGTCGTCATTTTCATTGATTTAGCTTCATTTTTATCCATTTGGCGAGATTTTCCTTAATTTGGCAACATTTCAAAAAGTCGCCAAGTTGGCGACATTCCGCCAAATTCGTCGCTAAAATCTCGCCAAGATGGACGAAGAAATAAGTCTTTACAGCAGATAAATGACTATTGGCGTTCAAATACAAAAGTATTACTTAAAGTATCTTTTTTCATGAATGGAACGAGCTAGATCCACGAGAGTGATGTCACCTAATTTATCGCATGGTATTACATATGAAAGTTAACATGTTTCTCAATAGGAAATTTTTTTTTTATTTTATATGACTTTTTGATAATTTTTTTGAAAAATGTGCAATATCTCGAGAACGGTTCATGTTAGCGTTCTAAAATTTATGTCAATCGTTTTCTAATGAAAAATTACATAAGAAATGTCTATTTGCGTAACTTTATTAATGGTTTTGAATTTTTGACGATTTTTTCAAAATTTCATTCGAAAATTTAGGGGGTTCTCAACATTCGATTATGTATAAAAACAATAGGCTTCCAGTGTTTACGGATTGTGATTTTTGTACCAAATTTGGTTCAAATCCGTCTATTCGTTCGTCAGTTATCGTCTCCACAGACTCACTGACACACACACACTCACACACACATACTTTCACACACACACGCACACACACACACAGACATCACTTCAAAAATGTTTGATTCGTGATCAGGGATACTTGAAACGTGCTCTCCCGTCGAAAACTCGAATTCGAATTTTCGACCCCGTCACAATACTTTCCTTATACATTATGTATATAAGGAAAGTAATTATACCGTCTATCCATAGAGGCTTTTGGATATTTATCTGTTTTCCATTCAAGCATAAAACCAAGATTCTAACGTTATTTTTGATTGAGGAGATAACGATTTGACTGAGGAGATAATAAAATAATTACAAATATTGAAAAATCTATTAAATTTTTCGAATTTTCGAAACTTTCGGGATACTTTCTGGATTGATAGATGCATTAAAGAAATCCGCTTGCTTCTAGGCCAAATAGGGTCTTTGGAATAAAAAAAAACATACAAATAAATTTGCGAATATACGCTATCACGTTTTAATAGAATAGATGGCATACTGACTCAAAATATTGCTAATGCCTCTTTTAAAGCATTTTTCACAGCAGTTAGTTTATTCTGTTTAAATTCGGCACTGTTCGCCTTCTTTGAGCTCTAAGAGTAAAGTTAAAAAGATTTAAAATCACTCTTCCGGGGATAATCGCATTTGCTATCTGATTACTTCGTACTTTTTTTCCACATCTAGAAATAAACTACCTCTTTATTTGTCTTGAATAAAATTAATTGTTACTACAAAATTTACAAGAATTTTTGTAAAATCCTTGCGGAAGAAGATTCAAACAGTGGTCAAAATGAAAGCAATGTTGAGCAAATAAAGGGTTATGAAGTTAATTCCATGTTATTTGACATCAAGAAATATTGCAAATGACCCAACTATCAGAAGAAAAATCAGAATTCCAACTATAGGATCCTTAAGATTGTAAAACCTAACTTATTGTGTTACTGGTGTAAGCACAATATTGAAAGTGAATCTTTATTAAAATTGGATCTTTACGATATCGAACATATTTATAAATATGCTCGCGCGTGTGTGTGGTCTTCAGGTGTGGATACAACAAAAGTGCATATCGCTATGAAATTGTATGTGTAAATATATTATATTAAAACTATAATTAAATATAAATTTTTTTAATTCTCATAATTAGAACTGGAATTGTTAGGAGTTTAAGATTTTTATAACATTCCCTGTAGACAAACGTGATAATTTATAATAACCGGAACATTTCTCGTAATACTATCCTAAGTTTGTCTGGAAAAATGATGGTTAATAAATAATAATAATAGTTAGCTTACACACAATGAGATGTTGAAAGGCAGTTATTGGAAACATAAAACTATTAAAAGGTATATAATTTCGACATCTTTGACAGAACAGATAGAACAGAAAAGGAGAAGTTTATTTGAAAATCATTTCTCCGACAAAATTACCCTAACTTCGAATTATTTGGGTAAAAAAGTATTGTATTCTCAGAACTGTTCTCTTCATTATTGTTTTTTTTTATATCACTAACCGAGATGCCATATTTTCTTGCGACTCTTATTTCTCGACAGATCTCTGTTCATTATATATTGTGTTTTACGCCTCGTATTTTTTTATTGTTTTTATCTTCTGCCCAATTTACTCGTAAATCTGCTCGAATCGCTTTTTATAGATGCTGTTGATCTGCCAAGGCGAAAGTAGCAATTTAATAATTTCCCCCACGACGCCGTTTAAGAAAACAACGCGATACTTTCATATCTCGTGGAAATCCAGTAATTTAACTTTATGGGGCGATTCTGAAATTCAACATGGATTCATGCTGGGATTTGTGAGAGTGTTTTCGAAACGTTTATTTTTTTATATCAAGTGATAAAAAAAGTATTACTCGACTTCCTTATACGCACATATGCATATTCCAGAGTTTAGTTTAACTTGTAACACAATTATTATCTCAATGAAAACAAGATGTTACATTTTTCAAATTCAGCACCTAAGTTATTTTATTTTCAAATGTTTCGTATAAATTCTTTAAAAGCTTCTTTATTGTTAATAAGTAGAAATACTTCGTGCAAAGGATAAGGGAAAAAATTAAACAACGTAATTAAACACAAATTGATATAACAATGTAGCACGTACAGCTGTTTCGAGGATACGTATCATCCCCTTCTTCGGTGCCAGATAGACTGCGAAACTCGAAGTCAAATAGGCAACAGGGGCATAAATGGAAGAAATAGAGGTGTATATATATGCCCAAATTGTGTATTAAGTTTTCCGTATCTTTTGCACAAAATATTTTTACTGATTGATTTAGGCTTCAACGGGCAGGATATTCCATTATTTTCATGTCTGCAAAATTCAATCCTTTTACAAAAAATGTTTTTTTTTTAATTCCTTCAAAACGACAGAGATTATCACGAAATTGAGTTTAATTTTGCAAAATATTGAATTTTCATCAATTAGACCTCATTTTAATTAATTCAGCGTCATTTTATCAATTTGGCTATATTTTCGTCAATTTGGCGATTTTTTGACCAAGTTGGCAACGTTTAAGAAAAAGTTGGCAACTTGTAGATCCAAAAATCGTATATCTGAAGTCGCAGATCTGAAGAATAAAACATCTTGATCCCGTTTGTATATACCAAAATGAAAACGATAAAATGGTATTAGTAGATATACCCGTACTACTCTTATACTGTTATTAGCTAAACACAATATATGAGTTCATTAGCTAATTGTAATATATAAGTTAATTCACTAAACACAACATATGAATTTGAAAATTATTTTCCAAAATAAAGCGTATGATGTAAGAAATTGAAAATATTAACAATTCCCCTAATCTTTAAACACGAAGCCCATAATTAATATAATAGAGTCGAAAATGCCTTCCATTTATAAAATATAATTTTGATATTAATTTCTTTATTATTTAAATCGAAATAAAAAATTAATAAAAATCGTCTGCTGTATAAACACATTTTATTTAACTGCATTGCTGAGCAACATGATATAAAAAGGAATCTTCCTCATAAAATGCTCATAATTAAATAAATAATAATTTTGATGTCTTCATTTTTCATTGTTCAGTAAGAGCTTGTGGAAAATAAATGGTAGTAATAGTAATTCCGTTTACCATCATGTTTTAAACCAGCGATTTCCAATCTATCTGGTTTGGAAGAAACATGGAGTTAGAGAGGAGATATTTTCATTATTGCTTAGACAACCCCTGGTCTTAGAAATTCGAAAATTGCACTAAATTTTAAGTAGGGCTATTTCACGGTTACCCACAGAATTTCCTGAAATTCAGTGTGGCCGTTCTCCTGTAATGATGAGACAAACACACACACATGCATACCCTCAAACACACACACACACATATATACAGACAGATTTTCAATTTTATTTATATAGATATATAGATGAGACAATAAAAATGAAACCTTCCAAATATATATAGTCAACATTTTGACATTATAATTGACGTCATGGGCGTATCCTCTGATCACTGATATTGCTCTTCGTATGCCAGTTCATCTATTATCTCTTATTAGAGCAGCTTACCTCGTTTAAATAGTAGTTCTTTTCTTGTAGTAAAGATATTTGCAGTTAAAGTTGTATTAAAGACGCGATTCGGATAAAGATATATATAGCATCTGATTAAAGTAGAAAATTAACAAGCTATCTATTTCATCTCCTGTAATATCTTGTTTTACTTCCATAGGTTTTATTGGTAACTGGACAAAAATACTGAGTGGGAATCTCCACTTACATTTTTATATTTTATATTGGGGAAATCAGAGCAGAACAAACTTTGATATGTTTAAGTCAGAAAACATTTAGTAATGCATAAAGCCATTTATTTGTATATTGTTTTATTACATTCTATTTATCAACATTAAAACAAACACATATTTATGCACTTTTAAACGTCCCAAAAACAATTGAATATTGCTCCTTCTGCCCCACACCGAAGGCAGAATGGGTAATTGTAAATAAATGATGAAAGAAATTAAAAACTACTTTAAATTGAAAAACTTTAAAATAATTCATAAAACTTTATAATAAAATATAATAAATACAATCGTTTTGTTTAGTAATAAGCCTAACTGGCAAAGTTTGCAGTTGAGTTGTGATTATTAGCTCAGAAATTATGCTTCCATTTTTCACACTGTCCTCACTAAATTTTGAATATTAACCTCCGCAATATAAAATATCTGATGTGGGTAGCTGTGAGACCAGAAATAGATCTCACACTTTGGTGAGACAGTTTCATGTACAATATTTATTGTGTCTGAAACGGCAAACAATACTTCCAGTCCGGATGACGCCAGGTTTTACAGCATGTGAACCCAGAGGTCAGATAAAACCATAAACCAGGAGTGTCAAGACAGAGGGGACCGAGCGGGCCCTTACGAAAATGGAAAAAACGACATTGAATAAAAGGTTAACCAATGGTGAAAGTGCCTGTTGCGTCACCTGAATGTTACAAATCAGAGAAAAGGGGGAGTAACACCCCCGAGGAAAAAAGCCACAACCGGTGACTTAAGAACGACACTGTTGTTGTTGTTGTTGTTGCTTATCCTCCAGTGTCTGACGAAGTCAGACGAGATCCATAAGTCCGTTGACTCTCAGAAAGTCAAGCACAAGGAGTAGATTGCGATAGATATCCTTCTTGGAGAGACCCCTGCAATCCATTATATGCTCTGCAGAAGCCTGATGGTCGTAGCACTTGGCGCAAGCGGCGAAGAACGACACTTGTTCTTATATATGGATACTCGTGCGACATTATGATAGAACGATGATACTAAGGAATACAAGTTCGACATTATGACTAGAAGGATATGACTTGGCGAATACAGATATGACTACGAGAATGACATAAGTGGAGTGTTAGAGTCAGCAGTACAATATGATCGACGAGGTTACTGAGCGATGCTTTAAACTACGAGGTAATGCTAGTAATAAGGACGACATCAAGTACTTGCTGCTAACAAAGTCCAAGACAGACTTGAAGGTATGTGTTCCTCAAAAAGATATCTGGGTCTAAACATATTTTAGGCAATTTAAGTGGTCTCATATGTTCCCTCCGCCGAAATAATATAATTAATTGTGTAATGCATTTAATAAGTATTTTATGTTGTTAATAAATGCTTTATTGTTAAAGTTAAAATGGTGTGATCCATTTAGTATTATATTAATTAATAAATATTTTACAGAACTCGCGCGAAAGATAAATAATTGGAGAGTTTTAATAGCGGCACAACAAAGCAATGTACAATTTAATAAATAAGTACCACTATATGAGCAATTTATGACCATGTCAATTTAGCAATATATTAATAAAATAGATATCTATGTTATTCAGTTACCACAGTAGCGTATGACTTTCCCTGCATAATGTAATGACTTTACTTTTTCCACAACATTATAATGATGTGCGGCAATGATTTTAGCATTGAATTAACACATCACGTACTACTACTAATACTAATACTAAGAGTGGTAACACGTCATAACTATAACCTCACTTAAATTGGAATTTAGCGCTTTTTGCACCTTATTAATCCAAACCGAATAATGACTTATTCATACTCACGTGCAAAATCCTCATCAAAATGCAATTCCAATTTAATGAATATGCCATGAAATAAACGACTTTTGGAAAATTCTTTGGCATCAAAAGATAGAAATATTGCAAAAATTATCTCGTAAATAGTACGAACTAGATCAACGAGAACGATGTAGCACATTTGTTGCATAATATTGCGTATGAAAAAGCAGCATATTTGAAGATACTTAATACTTTCTTTTAATTTTATGTCAGTTTTTTTATAAATTTATTTAAAAACAAACAATATCACGAGAACTGTTCAAGCAAGCATCCTAAAGTTTATGTCATTCGTTTTATAATGACAAATTACGTATAACATGACTATGTATTTTACAGCATTGAAGTTCAGGATTTTTACTTTCCTTATATACATAATGTATAAGGAAAGTATTGTGACGGGGTCGAAAATTCGAATTCGAGTTTTCGACGGGAGAGCACGTTTCAAGCATCCCTGATCACGAATCAAACATTTTTGAAGTGATGTCTGTGTGTGTGTATGTGTGTGTGTGTGTGTGTGTGTGTGTGTGTGTGTGTGAAAGTATGTATGTGTGTCAGTGGGTCTGTGGAGACGATAACTGACGAACGAATGGACCGATTTGAACCAAATTTGGTACAAAAATCACAATCTGTAAACACTGGAAGCCTATTGTTTTTATATGCAATCGAATGTTCAGAACCCCCCTAAATTTTCGAATGAAATTTTGAAAAAATCGTCAAAAAATCAAAACCAATAATAAATTTACGTAAATAGACATTTCTTATGTAATTTTTCATTAGAAAACGATTGACATAAATTTTAGAACGCTAACACGAACCGTTCTCGAGATATTGCACATTTTTCAAAAAAATTATCAAAAAGTCATATAAAATAGAAAAAAAAAATTTCCTATTGAGAAACATGTTCACTTTTCATATATAATATCATGCGATAAATTGGGTGACATCATTCTCGCGGATCTAGCTCGTTCCATTCATGAAAAAAGATACTTTGAGTAATACTTTTGCATTTGAACGCCAATTTATCTGCTGTAAGAATATCTTATTTCTTCGTCCATAACGCTTGGCGAAATTTTGGCGACGAAATTGGCGGAATGTCGCCAACTTGGCGACTTTTTGAAATGTTGCCAAATTAACGAAAATCTCGCCAAATGGATAAAAATGACGCTAAATCAATGAAAATGACGACTAATTGTGGAAAATTCAATATTTAATAAGTTATATAATATATAAATATATAATAATAGCTATATAATATATGTCGAAAATTCAATATCTAATAAGTTATATATATATATATATATATATATATATATAACTTACTTCTTCGTCCATAACGCTTGGCGATATTTTGGCGACGAAATTGGCGGAATGTCGCCAACTTGGCGACTTTTTGAAATGTTGCCAAATTAACGAAAATCTCGCCAAATGGATAAAAATGACGATAAATCAATGAAAATGACGACTAATTGTCGAAAATTCAATATCTTGGAAAGGATATTAGTATCTACTAGAAGAAAAACCTATTTATTTTACTGTAAAAGTAGTAAATTCATTTCATTATATAAGGAAAGTCATGTGTTGCCCACATCAGATTTTTTAATAAATTTTTATGCAAAATTATCTT
Organism: Amaurobius ferox; assembly: GCA_951213105.1. Lineage (NCBI taxonomy): Eukaryota > Metazoa > Arthropoda > Arachnida > Araneae > Amaurobiidae > Amaurobius > Amaurobius ferox. The sequence goes on from OX578140.1 coordinate 117,372,120, forward strand.
TATTAAAGCGAGGAAACCAAGTTAATAAATTTATTACTTTTGACTTAAAGCGGGAGAGCGAAGTGACAAATTATACTTTGGACTACTAGATGCGATTTTGAAAACTTTTCTTAATGATCTCAACTTCAACTCAGAAGAATCTAATTACCCCTTGTCCATATGGCTTCTCTATGCAAAATTACATTTCAGGTATAGCACGGTGGTATCTGTTGGGACGTTTCATAAATGTATCAAACCGCCCTAGCTTCCCTTATCATAACATTTAAGATATGACCACGTTTTTAGATAGTGTAATTTTATTATTATACACTTTGAAAGCTATTAAAAGTGAAAATACTCATCATTAACTCATTTCAATGTCAGATTAGAAAACGACATAGCGAATCAAAGCTCTTAACGTCAATTTCTAACTTGCTGTAGTATAATATTGAATGTTTAGTGCCTAAACTTAAAAAAATAACCTTTAATGTAAATTGTTTTGTATTTGTTTATCTTTCAACGAGAACACGATGAAAAAATTAAGATATTTAATCTTATATTTATTTCATAAAGTATCAGAGAAATGTAAAATTGTTGCTATCGGAAACTAATACAAACTTTTAAGAATATATAAGTTGATAAAGATATATTTTTCACTTTCCCTACATGCATGGTATAATGAACAGGAAGAGTAGCGGACGAAGTCGAAAATTCGAATTCGAGTTTTTGGCGATTTTACTCATTTTCAGCATTTTTGAACTCGATATCAAAGGTTTTTAGGCGATGTATTTGAGTGTGTGTGTGAGTCTGTAGCCACAATATCTCAAGAACAAGCTATAGATTTTAAATGCGATTGAACATTCGGAAGCCTTCCTACATTTCTTACTGTTTTTATCATAAAAAATAATGACAACCAAGAATGTTCAACCGACGGACATTGGACCTGGAATTTTCATTGGGAAAGGATTGGAGAACGCTGCATAGTTGGACAAATTGAAATCTAGACGGACAAAAGTCGATGTTACATAATTCAACCCTTAGTTATTTATATACTAACAAGAAAGATCAATCATGCTTAAAGCATTGATTATGAAACACTTTCCAACTTCAATGCAATTTTATTTAAAAAAGTCTAAAATGCAATACATTCCTCGGTAATATTTTAAAACTTATCACAATACTACATTAATTTATTATATTTGAAAACTTAAATCTTCATTGAGAAAAATGAACTTCATTCAAATGACGACATTGAAATATAAATTGCCTGGTTTAAATATCTCTAAAATGCGATACATTCCACGGTAATATTTTTAAAACTATCATAATACTACGATAATTTATTATATTTGAAAACTTCATCGAAAACAACAGAAATTAATTCAAATGACGTCATAGAAAAAATAACACGCCTGGATCTCTCTATAAAAACAGCATTTCATTCACAACTTTCTCCCATTCATTTCATTCATCACAATACTATAATAATTTATTTTATTTAAAAATTAAGACCATGGAGCTATAAGTAATTAAACTCTATGCTTAAAACTTCATTGAAAAAAATCGTCCTTCTCTTTATAAAATCAATTAATATTTCATTCATATTAGCCATGTAGACTCTATGGGCTAAATTGCATTGTGTTAAAGAAATACAGCAATTCTACAGCAACTCATTCTACATATTTTGCTGTTTACATTTTACATAAGTGAAAAATAGGCTTCGTTGTAGAAATAATCAAATTTGGATAATCATTTAAACTCAAATATATTGTATTTGCGTTGTTTCAGGATGTAGATGCACAGAATTTAAGCAAAAATAAAGTAATTTTAGGACGGATACAACACTCAATATGAATTAAAAAGAACTTAAAAAATCACAATTTTGAAGCAAGATGGATGCCATATATCATTTTGTAGTGGGTCATGTGATCTTTTCATTTCATGGTCACGTGATCGTTTCATATAAGAGGTGTAATTATTATTTTAATTTTTATTTAAAAAACTACTAAATATATTTCGCTGAATTTTTTTTTATATATTTTATGGAGCAATTTGAATATTACCTAAAATTTTCGAAGCAATTTGTGAATTTTAAATCCGCTTAAAAAATGTTTGAAAAATTAGGTCCAATAGGGTTCAATGTATTTAATTTTTTCAACCCGGGTTCAATCCAAAACTAATTGGTTGATATTATTCATTTATATTCCCATAGGTCCTACAGACCGTCTGAGCAACATACTAAAATTTCATTTTGATTAAGTCATTTTTACGGCAGTTATCGTGCTAACGGACAGACAGACAGACAGAATGAACAAAGTCATAAACGCTTTTCAACTTTGTTGTAAAGTGTTAAAAATAGATAGTTAGTTCAGTTTCTCACCAGCTAGGCTGGTTTTGTCTGATTCCGAAAAATAAACACAATATATGAACTAGAAACGCACTGTTCGTATATGGTGTGATACGCAGATTTATAATGAAATTTTTCTGCATAAGCTGAATTGGATTTTTTTAGAGCTGATTTTAATTTGAATAATGCTTCTTAAAACGGAAGGTTTCAGTGAAGAGTTTTAAAATACAAATGTTTCATTCCTTGACTCCACAAAAGGGCACACCTCAGGGTACCACAAAATTTTAATGAAGTCTTATACGCTTATTAATGAAGTCTTATTATCCACTCATATACACTTATTAATGAAACCTTATTATCCACTCATATACGCTTATTTTTACCAAATATACCAAAACTTTTGTTGCCCCAATCTTCCTCCACTGAGGAATTCGTATTTTTCAGAGTTTGTATATGAAACCCATAAAAAATTTTGTGAAATATAATCCAGAAAATTATCCCACAAATTAAAGTTAAATTATGTACTTTGTTTTTACTCAATGAATCTGAATTATAGAAGTCATAAGATAATAATAATTAGAAGATTATCAAAACTATTGTCAATGTTGGTGAGTTTTAAAAAATAGTAGATACAGACTGAAAGAATACTGAAACATTCCAAAGAAAAAAAGTGGGTTAACTAGAGAAAAAACGAAAAAACTTTTTTACAATATTTCTTTTTTAGCGTAAGTGTGCTAAAACTTTGATAAAATATGCTTAACAGTTAAATTGCTTTCTATCGTATTATTTTAGACTGTTTTATAGCCAAAATAGTAAGACAAAACATTTGACACCAAAGCAGTTTCCATTCTGAATTTTGCACACCTGGATTTCAATTAGACCTACAGTGCACTGGCCCATTCGTTAGATATTGCACCTTTTTTTTCAATAGATGTATTAAAGAAGTTAGATAAAGGTGGGAAAAGTTTTAAATATCGTTAATAAGCAGATTTCCATATGCTGTATAATGCAACAAATCTGTACGACATTCTTATTGATCTAGCACCTGCGGAAAATCACCTTTTGTAATAATTTTGCATTTTAACCCCAACCAATTCACCAAATAGCATTTATTTCAATAGACAGTAAATAAATGCCAATGATAGTTGGATGCAGTTTTTGTTCTTGAGTATAAATAAGTAATTCTGACTGTAAGCAGTTGATCAAAAGCTATAAGCAGTTCATAAAAGAAACAATTTCGAAGCATCGTGTGAGCGGAACAAATTTCCATACATACCACACATTCTATTTCCAAAAACTTCTTATAAATCAGCATACCGGGAATTTTTCTACGCATAGGAAAAGACATCCATTCAAGAACATAAAGTTATTTCGATCGCAAAATGAATCGTTCATGGTGGATTAATAATCGCCTCACAACGGTTTTGATGTGGATGAATCCTGTTCAACAACCGCGTCGACAAATTCTGAACGAAACTGTCGCCATATTTCTCCTATTTAAATCCTTAAACACATTCCCAAACAATTCTGCTCATAAAACTGGAGAATAACAAAAAAGCCAGAAGATTGTATTTTATAACTTTCTCCGTGAGACCAGTGTGAATGAATATCTTCCACATTTACGCATGAATTTTGGAAGAAATTACGCAAAAGAATACCATTCGAATATTATAAATAAAATCTGATGTGGGCAGTGCATGACTTTCACTACATTTCACAGCGACTGTACTTATTTCACAGTGAAATAACGATGCACAAAATACACGACATGATTATTTTGGTCTTTAAATTGTGCAGTAGTTTATGACAGCCTGTAAATGTATTTCTAATTATATTTCGAGAAAAATGCCCAGCGTCCACTGAACAAAATAGACAACCATAAAATCATTCTATGTTTAATAAAGCCGTATTATAATGTGTTGGCATTGAATTAGCATTACGTATATTGAAATTGGGCGCTTTTGGCGACTTGCTAGTCAAAACAGGAAGGCTCATGTGCTAAATCCGTATCAAAATGCAATTGACATTTAATTAATATATCGTGACATATTGACGAAATTTTTTAGCGTCAAAATATAAAACTATTAAAAAAAGTATCTTCTCTCGTAAATGGAAGAAACTAGATCCACGAGAATGATGTTAGCAAATTTGTCACAGAATACTGCACATGAAAAGTGAACATATTGGATAAAATTTAGTATTTTTTAAATTTTATGTACTTTTTTATAAATAAATTTTTAAAAATGTGCAATATCTCGGGAACGGTTCCTCTTAGATTTCATTAGTTCATTTATTCATTTAGCAATTATTTCATTTCTTTTTGATGAAAAATTACGTATGAAAATAGTCATTTAAAGTCCTGATTTTCAATAATATTTTCCAAAATTCATTGGAAAATCGTGTAATATCTCGAAAACAATTCAAGCTAGTGTTCTATTGTAAAATTCGTTTTCTAATTAAAAGTTGTCAGGAATGGTTATTTATTTATCATTGTTGAATGTCCTGATTTTTAATGGCTTTTGCAAAAATTCATTTGAAAATTGGGAGGGTGGGGGAGGGGCTTTTGAACAATCGAGTGTGTTAGACATCAGTAGTGTTCTAGTATTCAATTATTGTAATGTTCGAATCAAATATTTTTCGAAACTCTTCATTTATTCATGGTATATCGTGTCCGCAAACACACACACTAATATACCTATACACATAAACAGACACCATCTCAAAAATGTTTGGTTTGAGTTCAGGAATGCTTGAAATTTGCTCTTCCGTAGAAAATTCGAATTCAAATGTTCCACACCGTTAGAATGTTCTTCTTATACAGGGTGGTTAAAAAAATATGAGCCAAATTTTACGAGGTGGTAGTTCACACTAAACCAAGCATTTCTCGTCATAGTTTACCGGGTCGAAAATGAAACGTAAAGGCTTCACAGGACGCTTACTCGTTGGGAAGCGGTCGCTCCCCAATCTTAAGAGCGTCATTCTGGTTGTTATTTTCTAGTTGAAGAAGAATACCACGTATGCAAATTTCATCTGGGAAAGAAGAAGAGTCCCTATTCAAATTATCGTAACACCGAATGTAAGGCCTTATCAGTTTTTTTTTACTGTAAATGTAGTAAATTCATTGCATTATATAAGGAAAGTCATATGCTGCCCACATCAGATTTTTTTGTTATGCAATGACTCCAGTTATGCAAACAATGTTGAAGCAGGTAACTTTTCATTTTTTTATTTTTTTATTTTTTACAATAAATACTTACTCTTTTCTAACTTTATGATCTCAAGATATCGTACATGGAGTTTTATGCTATTCTAGGTGAAAATGCCTTTATCTGTCGTCACGATTCGCTAATAACTAACATATACTCAACATTTTTAGTTTATTAAGTACATTTTTATGACAGAGCTTGAGTGATAAAATGAAGGGCATCTGGCACAGTAGTTCTGTATCGATAACATAAAAATTAGCTTATATTTCCTTCTAAATTAATCTGAAATATAATATATTTCGTTAGTAACAGCATAAATAGCTGATTAAAAGTTTCATATTTTTAATTAACTGTTTTTGATGCTACTATAAGAAATATTTTTATTAGAAGCTTGCACGCGGATTTGGTACAGAACATTAGACTTCAGTTTGGCCTAGCTCACAGACCAGGATGCAGTGAATTACTGAGCTCTGAATAATGCAGTAATTGGAAAATTTATAGCCTCTACTGTTTATAGTGCAATGACGCAAAACGTAAATTAAAGTAATATTTAGAAGTATGCCAAATAAAAATATTTTAAGTAAGTAATATTTGAATTATTTCGGAACACTTAAAGCCTACTGCTGACAGGTGTGAAAGAACGCAGTGGCCACTTAAATTGCTACAAAAGTGTTACAAATGCGTAACTGCTCTGAACATTTGACCAGATTTTTGACTCCAGAAAAAGGATGGCTGTACCTGACTAAAATTATAACCAGAGCCATAACAACAGTGTGTATCAGTATGTAAAATATCTGTGCGAGCCATGAGATCACGTCATACATGAGGAAATCCAATTACAGTAATTTTGTTTGCTCAAATAAGTCTGGACCAGGTTACAATTAACCAATTAAAATGTGGAAGGTAGAAAGATGTTGATTTTTCCTTCCATGCGAGAGAGAAGGGCGGAACTTGCCAGGGACTAATGCTATCAAGAGAAGATTTTTTTTTTCTCAGACGATCACTTCTAATTTGCAACAGTTATGTGTTAGCTTTTTTACAGATATTTCGAGCACAGGACCACTGTTGTTAAGAAACGACAGTAGAGTTAGAAACCGAGTCTCGAAATGGGCACGTGGAAATGCTTTTAAAGTGTTCATTTCTATCATGGGCAGTAATCTTTAGTGAAGTTTGAAGATTTTCTATAAAGAGTGTATTTAGTAATCAAGAAATGCCAAACAAGGGGCATGCATTCTGCACGGCTTTCCAGTCCTACTAAAGGTACGAGGGTCACTCAGAAAATTTTGAGATACGGCTAAGTGGTACAAGTTAAACTTACCAACGCTTAGGAATGTTCAAAGAACTCCTTCCAACATCAATGCACTTTTGTAGGCGAATTTTCCAAAGATTAAATGCTTCAAGCCATCCATTTCTCGGAATCGATGAAAAATATGCTTTTATAGCCTCATCAATCTCATCTTTGGAATGAAAACGTCGCCCAGGTAAATTTTTTTTTAGATTAAAATATAGCCGCACATAGCAAGTAGCATATAGTCGCACATAGTCGCACATAACAAGATCAGGAAACATTCTTCTTGAATTAACCTCACTTTAAAATCATAGAAAATCATAGCTCGATAATCCTCTCGCGTCAACTCCATTTTCTTTTATTTCAAAATTTATTCTACGATAGATAAATTGCAGTTGTTGCTACAAATTATCGTCTGCGGACATCGTTTGCTCCTGTCTCAAAATTTTCAGTGTGTCCCTCGTATTTGTAAACTTTTAAATAATTATTTGGAAAAAATCTTTAAAATAGAGAAATTCTTTGAAGATATTCAAATTTTAGATCGATGGTATTTTTATTATGCGTCATTACATTCCAGTAATCATCCGAAATTTAATTAAAAGGATTAATGAACATAAGATTAATGTTTGATAGAATTTTGTAAAGTAATTTTGATATTATGGATAATTTTTATTTTTATTTCTATTAATTCGAAATACGGAAGAATTTTTTTTTTAAATAAATAATTTTTAAATACTACGCAAGTGTTTTTTTTTTATTATTATTATTTGGACTCCAAAAATTAATGATTGTCTTTCAGCAAGTTTTCAAGATCAGCAAAAGCAACAGGCAATTTCTAGGAGGGCCATTGCAGATTTTAACACAACGCAAATATTTGAATAACTAGTCATTTCATCCGCGCTTCGCGCGTTCTCAAAGACTAGTGGTCATTAAATGCGACATCCACACATTAAATGCGACATCTACACATTAAATGCAACATCTACACTAGCGAAATTTACCTGCTAGCAGTCATTAACTATAGCAACGAGTTTTTAAGCAACTAGTTTTTGAGCGAAAAATTCCCCTGTTCCCTTCTCATCATCACCCCCCATCCCTCCTCCTTCTTGCGCGTACGCAGAAGTTGTAAAGCAACAAAATTGAATCCAAGTTTAGGGTGAGCAAATCGAGTGGGTCCATTGCAGAGTAGAAAACATAACGTGAAAATTGAATCTACATCAGTGCACGCGTCAATTGTCGCAGGCCAAATCTTTGTCGCAACGACGATTTTTATTATCAATAGTGTGACCAATCTTTTCTCCTCGTCATGTGACTTCACCAGCCACATAGACGCTCCCTTCCTGCAGAAAAGCGTGTAAAGGGAGGTAGAAAGATACTCGGGTGAAAGTTCTTGAATCCTTAATTGAATTGTAAAAACTTAACAAATAAAGTTACAATAAAAAATGTAATAAAGTTAAGACAAAAGTTTCCAGAGCTAAGACTTGATTTCACGATGACAAATGTTGAAGACCGTACCTGGAAAACTTTTTACTTTTCTTATATACATATAATGTATAAGGAAAGTATTGTGACGGGGTCGAAAATTCGAATTCGAGTTTTCGACGAGAGAGCACGTTACAAGCATCTCTGAACACGAATCAGACGTTTTTGAGATGATGTCTGTGTGTGTGTGTGAAAGTGTGTGTATGTGTCAGTGAGTCTGTTGAGACGAATGAGACCGATTCGAACGAAATTTGGTACAAAAATTACAATCCATGAATACTGGAAGCCTATTCTTTTTATACGCAATCGCATGTTCAGAACTCCCTAAATTTTCGAGTGAAATTTTGAAAAAATTCTCAAAAAATCAAAAGCTTTAATAAAGTTACGAAAATAGTCATTTCCTATGTAATTTTTCATTAGAAAACAATTAAAATAAATTTTAGAACGCTAGCATGAACCGTTCTTGAGATAGTGTACATTTTTAAAAAAAATTATCAAAAAATCATATAAAATTAAAACAATATGTTACCTATTGTTGAAATATGTTCACTTTTCATAAGTAATATCAGGCGATAAATTGGGTGGCATCATTCTCTTGGATCTAGCTAGTTCCATTCATGGAAAAATATACTTTAGGCAATACTTTTGCATTTGGACTCCAATAGTCGGTTATCTGCTACAAGAATAATTTATTTCTCCATCCATAACACTTAGCGAAATTTTGGAGGAATGTTGGCGAATTTTTTAAATGTTGCCAAATTAACGAAAATGTCGCCAAATTGATAAAAATGACTCTAAATCAATGAAAATGACGACTAGATGATGAAGCAATTATTAAAGTATTTTAATATATGGACTATATCGCTTATTGAGGATGCTATCAATATTGATGATTGTTTAGAACTGCGCGAAGTATAAGTTAATTGAGTATTTTGATATAGTTTTACATGTTGTCATCCTGAAAATCGCCCAATGTACAATTCAACGATAAAAACACAGCGCCATGGATCTTATACATTATTTTTTTATTGTAAAACTAGTTGCATTACTACTGGTTGCTAGCATTGCATTATATAAAGAAAGTCCTATGCTGCACACAACAGATTTTTTTAATTATAATTTTGAGTACTACAAAGAATAGACGTAAAGGTCAAAGTTTACATCGAAACACTTTTTTCATGGAATGCTTATGATACTGTTACAGTCTTATATTTAAAATTTCATATTTCTATCTGTACCGCACTGACGCTCCCAATACCGCACCGACGACAGCTGTCTACCACTCCTAACTCGCATAGCGATAAACGTAAAGAGGAATGAAAGTGGAAATATTATTTTTGTTCTGAATAGGTTCCAGCGGATTTTTCCGTGTTTTGAAAAATATGTAAAAAAAGAAAAACTATGAACTATATCAAAATTACGGATTCTAGAGGGTTTTCAAAATTTATCTCTCTCTCGTACAAACAAAAGCCCAAAGTTCTAACCTTTTTTTTGTAGGAGGAGATGCGTTTTCATGGACCCAACTTTTTACCCTCACTTGAGCTATTTTACAAATATTTAAAAATCTATCAAATTCTTCGAATTTTCGAAAATTTCGGGACCATCTCCAGTTTGATAGCCAAGTTCAGAAAATAACGCAAACTTCTAGGCAAGTAGTGGCTTCGGAAAACCGTTTACATACGTACATACATACATACATACATACATACATACATAAATACGCGATTGGCCTTTATAGTACCTATAGATTTTTGATAACCAGTTTTAATTGTTGGAAGGAAAAGGATATCAAATGTTGTACTTATTATTTTTCAGAAGCTAAGTGGTGTAAATTTTCTTTAATTCTTTTGTATCGTCATCCCTAATTTGAATTTTTGAAAATTTTGATTTTTCTTTTCGTTTTGATTTCGTGGTGATTTGGATTGAAACTGATTTGGCGATTTAGAAATTTATTATTTAAGTAGCGGGCGCTTATTTGAGACCCTGACAACGCCAGTTAATTCAATCTAGTAGCATAAAGTCTAGTTCGATCTAGTACTACTGATACATCTATTTATCTTCCACATTCATATGCCTATCGACACATTCTTATCGGATGAAAATTTTTAGGTCATTTGCATGCACATTGTGTCCATTATGCCAGTGGAGCAGTATATATCGGGCCGGATGAAGAATATCGCTTTTCAGCATGCATGAGCAGCATCAAGTCACGGAAAACGATAGTAGATCACGCCACGAAAATATCTTGCTTCATTGATGCTGAGCTAAATTTGTTAGCTGTGACTTTAGCTGTCGCAACACTTTACTTATGCTTCGATGTGTAATATTTTATACTTTAAGATTCGATGTGGGATACATTATAGTTTAGGCTTCCATGTGTGATATTTTATAATGTACGTAGTGAGGCACGAAAAGAATACATAAGAGAATTGTATTGTATAATTGAGTTTTAAATGAGTATTTTAATACAGAGATTTAATAAGTGTATTGTTCAGGAATGAGGAGATAATTGGAGCAATGTTGATTAAATAAATATGTGCTTTTATTTATTTTAAACTGTTTTCCTCATTCCCAGAATGCTTGACTTATTCTAATTAAAGTATTATTAATTAAAGTATATTAATTAAAGTATTATTAAATGAGGTATATCAATTAAAGTATTATTAACTAAAGTATATTAATTAAAGTATGTTCTAGAGATCCCAAGACATGTAGATCCGTCGAAAACTCTATTTGCGATATTCGACATGGTTACTTTCCAATACTTTTCTTATACATTAACATATATTGAAAGGAAAGTAAAATGGATAGTCATAAGCCGCTATGATGGATTTTCTTTGCAATCATCAATTCTCTGCCCCGTAATAACACACAGCCTTCATTTAAAAGTAAAATAACACCAATGTCTGCTTCACTCAAACGCTTTACCTGAAATCCTAAGACCTTTTGAGAATTTAAGGAATTTGTTGAGTGACGTAATATAATTTTATGTCTGACTGAACTCTTACAATCATTGTCGGAATGATCGCAGTGGGTGCAAAGCAATTGTCTGCGGCGATGTGAGTTGTCGCATAATTATTTCTCTCGCCAAAAATAATATTATGTGCTTTCGTTGTTCTTTTCGAAAAATTCGTAAAAATTATTAAAATTTTTCTTTTTTTTTCTTTAAAGTTGGCTACGGTTTAGTCAAGCGTATGATTTTTGCGAATTGTCGCGTATTTTCGATAAAAATTTTATGGGATTTCCTTACTATTTTTTTTATTCGTAAAAATTATTAAAAAAGTTTTACGGATTATTAAAAAAGATTTTAATCATTCATAATTTAGATACGGTTATGTGCTTTCGTTGTGTGTGTTTCGTTAATAATTCGTAAACATTTTTTAAACGTTTCTTTTTGTTTAAATTGGCTACCGGTTAATCAAACAGAGGATTTATGTGCATTTTGTCTAATTTGTGTCAATACGTTACTATATTAATGCTTGTGAATAAATCCAGACTATCATTCCTCAGCGTAAACCAAAGGTGTCTACTAAATTTTACATAAGATCTATTTTTCCAGTAAAAATCCATCTGCGATCTACTTTTTCAAAAACTCAAGCAAAAAATAATCTATATAAATAAAATTGAAAATATGTCTTTATGTATGCTTGTCTCATCATCGCGGCAGAATGGCTGAACCGATTTTCATGAAATTTTGTGGGTAGCCTTGGAATAGTCCCACTTAAAATTTAGTCCATGTTTCAAATTTTTAGGACCAGGGGTTGTCTAGATATTAATTAAAACGCACAGTTAAACCTCCCATAGACATAGCATTATGCAAAGGATATTTTTTCCCGTAAATTTATTTGCAGAAAATGATATGATGTCACTTAGAAACGTCTTTAAATCCAATGTATTTATGCTGCAGAAGATTTTTATTAAATCTTTTCAGATTTAAATAATAAAGAAATGTATATAAAATAAATTTTATCGAAATTGCATTTTTGGCTGGATGATATCAATTACGGTCTTCAGGTTTAAAGAAGATTAGTGGGATTATGATACTTTCAATTTATTACGTCATCTGTTATATTTTAGCAAAAACGGTTGAAACTCATATATTGTAGTACGGGTAGTCTTTTATTAGTAAATTGGTATATCTTCTAATCTACGAAAATATAAGTAGTACGGTTATATATTCCCATGCAATTTTAGCGCTTTCATTTTGGCATATTTTGGAATTGTTTACGGCCCAAGTTTAAATATTGCGGGGATAATTGATATTTTCATTTTATTACGTCATCTGTTTTATTTTGGCAAATATTTTTGAAATTCATATATTGTAGTACTGGTTATTTTCTACTAATACATGAATATCTCTTCTAATATTCGGGAATATAAAAAGTACGGGTCCCGTACAATTTTAGTGCTTTCATTTTGACATATATTGATTTAATTTCATATTTATTGTAAATTTGTTTACAAACGGGACTAGAATGTTTTATTCTTCAGATCTGCCTGTGAAGATAATTTTTGTGTAGTGAGAACAGAGATTTTTAAACTTCTTTTTAGGAGCATTAATTTAAATAGAATAGAATGTTTTGAATAGAATGTTTTGATTAACAATGTCTTTTCGAATATTATAGGAATTTGCACGTGATTGTGAATATTATGTTTCTCTATATTATATATTCCGTAAGAAGAACGGATATGTAGTACGGGTAATCTTCTATTAATACACGGGTATACTTTCTAATCTACGAGAATGTAAGTAGTACGGGTCCCATACAATTTAAGCGTTTTCATTTTGGCGTATATTGGCATCAATTACGGCCTTCGGGTTTAAAGATTATGGAGATTATTGATATTTTCAATGTATTATATTATCTGTTATTTTTTTGGTAAATATTTTTAAAACTCATATATTGTAGACCGGTAATCTTCGACTAATACACGTATATGTCTTCTAATATTCTAGAATATACGGGTATACAATTTTAGCCCTTTTATTTTGGCATATATTGATTTTAATTTCATATTTTTTTGTAAATTTGTTTACAAGCGGAACTAGGATATTTCATTCTTCAGATTTTCCTGTAAAGGTAATTTTGTATTACAAGAACAGAGATTCTTAAACTCCTTTTTAGGAGCATTAATTTAAATATTTTATTAGAATGCTTTAAATAACAATGTCATTTAGAATATTATAGAAATTTACAAATGATTGTGAATTTTTAAGTTTTTTATGTTATGTACTCCGTACGAAAAACGGATATATTGCTAGTTTTTTTTAAAAAAATATATAGTATAAATCAATATTCACACAATATTTAAAATTCTACATTTTATAAGTTTTTATAGAGTTTGGGATAGCACCAAAATCATTACGCGATTGACCACAAGAGGCATAATGGACATTTCTGGTATGAACTATATGCTAACATTTTTTCAAGAATACATAATCACAACGTCATTTCTCGTAATCATTTCTTATATAAATTATTGTAAAAACTCTCGCCTCAGAGCGGAATCGAACCATTGATTTACGCGACTGTCCGACGTTCTTAACATATAAGTTAATTATACAATTATTTTTCCTTCTGTATTTTAAGTGTACCATCATTATTTAAACATTGCTAACAATATTATCAAAAGGTTTAATTTCAGAAACGACTACTCCAACCATAAAGGTTTCTAACTGCAAACATAAAATATGTTTTCGAATATAAAATTTCATGGCGGAGATATGTGCAATCATTTTTGAGTTGTCTACATCTCACATAAACATATCACACATATATACGCACAGACATACACCATTCCAAAAATTTGATGTGGACAGCACATGGCGTTCCCTACCGATTCAAATCCATTTTCTCTTTCTTTATTTCATAATGCATTAAAATGAGTTTAATTGCACAATATGCATTTTCATAAGACGGCTTCGCATATTTTACAATGACGGCTTCGCATATTTTACAATGACGGCTTCGCATATTTTACAATGACGGCGTGGTTAACAAAAACCAGAAATATCTTGAAAACGTTGCGTCCTAAAATAATGGGTTTGATCTTATTCTTTTAGTTGTCAAAAATTGCATATAAAACAAGCATTTAATCAATGCATTTCAGTATATTTTGTATTTTAATTTAGATTTTGAAAATTTTTGCGGATCATTTCACATAAAAGGCCGGTTTTATTTTTTTTATTCAATAGTACCAAATTATAATCAGCACCAGTGGTACCAAATTATAATCAGCACCAGTGGTACCAAACTATAATCAGCACCAATTATAATCAGCTAATCTACAAGCTATTTATCTTCCAAAATTTTATAACATTTAATCGAATATTGTTTTGAGCTGGAGTAGATACATGCATTACACAGATACACAGACAGATATGCAGACAGACTAACAGACACACTCCCACACATCACACCCAGACAGACATCACATTTGCACGCTACCACAACTGCCGTCGTGTTCATGCGGAGTACGATCACGTTAAACATGTGGGTTCGTAAGTTCTTCCGAGAGTTTGGTGGTAGGGGAAGGAGGGTATGGTCCCTGTGGATGCCTCCCCCACTGGGTTCCGGTCTAAATTGGGTGGCACTTCCCGGCCATCCAAACAGTTACCCGACACCTTTCTGGTAGGTCGGACGGTCTGGGTCTCAACAACAACACCCAGACATCACGCTAAAATGGGTTTGCCCTATTCTAACAGTTTCCCTGTACATTACCATGCATTGTAGGGGAAGTAAAATTATTCGAAACGTGATCAAGAACGTGATTCGAAACGTGGTTAGCATAGAATAAAAAGGCTATATCTGCAAGAAACTTGCTGTGCGCCACAGTTTTTCGAACCGCTATGGGACGAGGCAATCTGACAAGCGAAGAATTAGAGTGAAACTGATCTGTGGATGCTGCAATGGAGCGTAATCCTAAATAATACTTTCTCTATATCAGTGAAAAAGCAAAAATTTTTTATCGCTCGGTGTAATTTCGGGAGTTGATTTTATTCAAATGAGGACACACGAAAAGAAAAACTGACTGCAAAAGCTTGTGTCACATCCTCTTTAAGCCCGTCACGATTGCTTTGTTACACACGCATATTATTTTGTCACTCTCGCAAAAACCACTTTCAGAGTTTTTTGGAATTGCCTGAATATTTCTTTCTTCGAAATTTATTCAAACAGAAAGATATAGGGAAATTTCCCTTTCACTGTATAGGTACCCGATTGCATGTTCAGCTTGGAATGTAAAACATCAATGATACGGTAATAGAACAAATAAAAATATTGTATGGCCGCAGGTTCTGACCTTGAAAAACCTTTCAACCTTCGTTTCTCATGAAGTAATCATTTCCTTTAATGGCCAAGTTAAAATAAAATTTGTTTTTACAGATAAAACTATTTATCGAAGCTCATTAATTCATTGTCCTTTTTTGTTGCGATATGTTATCACCATGTCCAATTATGAAATCCTGGAAATTTTATTATTTAAATATTATTATCTAATTATTTTCTTTAGAAACAAAATTTTCAACTTAGATAAACCAGATATTGGTCTTTGTCTAAATTTCGGTACCTGTTTGACCGAAAATATTTACTTCAGTGAGCCGAAAATATGAAAAAAATATTGTATTTCAACTAACCAGTTAATTGCGAATTAAACAGAGCAAATACGATGTAACTTGCTGCAAAAATAAAATTATAACAGCAAACGATCGTTTCGTAAATATAAATTTCCTCTTTTCTTTGTGCAAATAAACCTAGCCCTAAACGACACATAAGAGGAAGAAATACAGAACCTAGTGTGGTAGTGCCACTTATTGTAACGAAAGAGAAGTAAAAGAGAAAAAAAACAATATATCTGAACTTGCAGCAGAAAATTCGGGCTAGAGGTTCTTATTATATATATTTTATTGTTTAAACAATCGTCTGTAATTATTTTATTTGTACAGCAATTTACTTTGAATTTGCATTATTCTTAATGAGAAAAGTCGCGCTTTGTTCTCAATTAACCATATATTTAGTATAACTATAAAAATATTTCCCTTCTCCCACATACACATAAATCAAACCTGAGTGCCCTTCCTCTAAGCTACTAGGACTTCATGTGAGAGGTCTCCAGATTGGAACAGGAACTCACAATTATGCGAAATAGAATACATAATTTGTTTATACAGAAACAGAACTTAAAATTGATTCTTCTCGATTGCATTTAGAATCATTGAATGTAATTTAAATGTACAAAATCGAAATTAAATTATTTATGCTTACCAATAAATTAATATTATTAAAAACTATTGCAACATTTTATAAAGAGAGGGCATGCAATCTCTATATTCAAACGAAAGAGGATAATCCTCGAAAATATTCTGCATTAAATACGCAATGTTTTCTTTGTCCTTCAAAGGATCATGCTTGGAATTATTAGATTGGCGTAAATCTATTATATTTTCGGTTAGCCAGGTAGGATCTAGATTTTAGTAACCGGTTAACCAAATCCACGGCCTGTTAGCAGGTTAAATGTTCATTTACTCAAAGAAACCTTAGGTGAGGACCCCACTATAAACGTAACCAAGATCTTGGAAATTGGTAAAGATTGATGATCGACAACTCACGTAGTACTAGACCAGTGTTCATCAAAATGCACTACAATACCACTAGTGTATAACAAGGATACTCTAAAAGGACAGCTTAAAAATAAGTTTGTAGGTTAGTCAAAGCCAGTAGCACCCGAGGTTTTCTGAGGCCCCAAGCGAACTTTCATAATAATTGCCTATCTGAACGGTAAATGCTCCAAAACATCAAAAATCCGAAAATTGGTAATCCGGAAATTCGATTATCCGGCAATTTATTCATATTGTTTTAGCATGTTCGAAACTAAATACAAATTAATTAAGTATTTTCACTTCGTTTCTGGCATAGAATTTTCGGGATCTTTGTGTATGACATAAGAATATTTTCGAGACCGAAACTACCTTGTTCCAATTGATAATTCAGTCCTGGTTATATAACTATAGCTTATTTATCTAATACGCAAAGGGCCATGGTTATAGCTCAGGCAAGAAAAGAGAATACTACTGATGCAAAAGCTTTTAGTCCGAGGTCTATTAAGATGTCCCGAAATCACAAAATACAGAAACTCGAAAAGACCAAAACAAATATAAAATGCTACAGGCCTATATTACAATCACCGAATCACACTGTGGGGGATAATAGTGTCATGATGATTGCAATTTTCACAATTGTAATCCGATAAAAGAAGTCGTAGCCAAAGCGTTGTAAAACAAAACACTGATTGATACACATATGACTAATAATAAAATGCAGAATTACATAATATACAATAAAGCATTGGTTTAGCTACAATGCACTGATAAATCTGTAAAAAAAATGCCAAAGAGGCCCAATAGAAATAAT
Organism: Amaurobius ferox; assembly: GCA_951213105.1. Taxonomy (NCBI): domain Eukaryota; kingdom Metazoa; phylum Arthropoda; class Arachnida; order Araneae; family Amaurobiidae; genus Amaurobius; species Amaurobius ferox. The sequence continues at coordinate 117,389,832 of OX578140.1, forward strand.
ATAAAGAATTATGAGGCTCTCTGCAAGCATGAAGCTCCAAGCGGTCGCTTGGGCAACTTGGGCCTCGGAATACCCCTGGTCAAAGATAAGCGTTATTTTAATGATTCACATCTAAAAATAGAAATCTGATAAAAGTTGAGTTTTCAGTTTAAGAGACATTCATGTTTTTCATATATTGGATCATCACTTTTTACATCAATATGGCCAGTAGACAATATTTGTAATCTGAGTTATTGAAAATAAATGCAAAAAATTGTTTCTAGATTCTTTCATAATTATTCAAATATCTATGCTGGTATAAGCATATTTTGCCACTAGGTTCCAGTAATTATGCAGTAAATACATTTTTAAGCAAAACATAGAAAACTAGCAACAGCTGGAGTTGGTGGATTATAGACAACTGTCTGCGTTGCGAAAAAAACCCCAGAAAATTTCTTTGCTGTACTAAAGTGAACCGCGTTTCGTATTGTTGAAGTGGACCACGACAAATATTTTTAGAATAATGCTCCAGACTATATACTAATTGACTAGAATGAACATTATCAAGTTGTTGTTTATCTTTAAAATGTTTCACTACTTTTATTTTTATTGCTAAAAGTAATATTATGACACTAACCGAATACCCGTTGAAAATCAACGGTCTCACAATAGGCAACCCCTGAACAGCATAAATTTTTGAACAATTCACGTTTCACATTTTTTCCTAAAATGGAAAATTTTGGTGTGCGGAACCCCCTAAAGAAGAAAATATTAGAAAACTGGAATTGCTTACTTTCTTCCTTTCGAACTATCTACCCGCACACAAAATTTGAAATCTCTATCTCATACGAAGCATGCAATTTTATCATTTCATCTTTCGAACGTTTTCACGTGGAGCACCCTCTTAAATAAACATTTATGAATAACTTTGTTCTTCTTGGGTTTTTTACCAAATGATTAGCTTATATACCACATTTAAAGCCTCTATCAAATTTTAAATTAGGCGTTTCTCATTTATTTAGCAAATCGAACATTTTGGTGTGCGACACTCCCTAAAGTAGCAAATATTGGAAATCTGAAACTGCACATTTTCGTTCTTTCGAACGATATCGACATACAACAAATTGGAAGTCTCTATCTCATCGCAAAGCGTGTTTTTCTATCATTTCACTTTTCGAAAGTTTTGGTGTGCGGAACCCTTCAAAATTGCAAATATCGGAAATTATATATTGCACACTTTCTTTCTTTTGAACTATCTACCTATATACCAAATTTGAAATTTCTATTCCGCATTGCGAAGCATATTTTTACTATCATTTTACTTTTCGAACGTTTTTGTGTGGAGTAACCATCCCCTAAAATGAACAATTTTGAAAAACTCTATTTTTTTGTTTTTTCTCAGATGATTTCCCCATATACTAAATATCAAGCCTCTATTACATTTTTAAAGGAGCTGTTCCTCATTTATTCGGAAAATCGAACATTTGGGTTTGCGGCACCCCCTAAAGTAGAAAATATCGGAAAATTGAAATTGCGCATGCTTTTCCTTTCGAACTAATTACCGGTACACCAAATTTGAAGTCTCTATTGCATCTCGAAGCATGGTTTCTCGTCATTTCACCTTTTGAACGCTTTTCTTTGGAGCATCATCTCAAACGAAATTTTTTTATAAATTATTTTGTCTTGGGTGTTTTCATTAAATGATTAGCCCATATACCAAATTTCAAGCTTCTATCAAATTTTAAAGCAGGTGTTTCTCATTTGTTCGGTAAATCGAACATTTCAGTTCACGGCACCCCGTAGAGTAGCGAATATTGAAAATCTGAAATTACACACTTTCTTCCTTCCTTCCCGGCCGTCCAACTAGTTACTCTAAGTCCTCTGGACGAGTCGGACGGTCTGGGTCTTCAACACTTTCTTCCTTTCGAACGGTTTACCCATACACCAAATTTGAAGTATCTATCTTATCGCAAAGCATGCTTTCCTATCATTTCACATTTCGAACGTCTTCGTCTGTAGCACACCCTCTAGAGAACGTTTTGGAAAAATTCGATTTTTTTCAAGGGGTTTTATCGAACGACCGAACCGTGTACCAAATTGCAAGTCTCTATCTATTCGGGAAGTGCCTAAAAAAAGCGTAACAGACGGACACTTGGCAATTAGTATATACTAGCCAAATACCCGTTGAAAATCAACGGTCTCTCAATAAGCAACCCCTGAATAAAGTAAATTTCTGAATAATTCGCGCTTCACATTTATTCGGCAAATCGAATATTTTGGTATGCAGAACCCCCTAAAGAAGAAAATATTGGGAAACTTAAGTTGCGCATTTCTTCCTTTCGATCTATCTACCCGTACACCACATTAAAGTCTATCTCATCCCGAAGCATGCTATTTTATTATTTCCCCTGTCGAACGTTTTTCTGTGACGGACACCCATGAATGAACATTTTTAAAAAACTCTGTTCGTCTTGGGTTTTTTATCAGATAATTGGCCCATATACCAAATATCAAGTCTCTATCACATTTAAAAGGAAGCATGCCTCATTTATTCGGAAAATCGAACATATTAGTATGCGGCACCCCTTAAAACCCCTTAAAATAGCAAATATTGAAATAAGAAATTTTACACTTTATTCCTTTCAAACTATCTACCAGTACACCAGATTTGAAGTCTATCCTATCGCGAAGCATGTTTTTTCCATCACTTCACCTTTCGAACGTTTTTCTGTGTAGCCCCCCCCCCCCCTTCCCTTTAATGACCATTTTTGTCAAACCGTATTCATCTTTAGTTTTTTTATCAAATGTTTAGCCCATATACTAAATTTCAAGTCTCTATCACATTGTAAAGGAGGCGTTTTCCATTTGTTCGGCAAATCGAATATTTTAGTGCGCGGCACCCCCTTTAATAGCAAATGGTAGAAAACTGAAATTGCACACTTTCTTCCTTTCCAACTTTTTACCCGTACACCTAATTTGAAGTCTCTATCTCATCGCGCAGCATGCTTTTACTATCATTTCACCTTTCGAATGTTTTTGTGTGGAGTACCCACACCCTTAAATATACATTTCCGAAAAACTCTATTCTGCTTGTGTTTTCTATCAGTTGATTCGCCCATATACCAAATATCAAGCCTCTATCACGTTTTAAAAGAGGGCGTTTCTCCTTTATTCCAAAAATCGAACATTTTGGTGTGCGGCACCCCCTAAAGTAGAAATATTGGTAAACTGAAATTGTACACACTTTCTTCCGTTTCCCGGCCGTCCAAATGGTTGCTCAAGCCCTCAGGGCGAGCCGGACGGTCTGGGTCTTCAACACTTTCTTCCTTAGAAACTATCTACCAGTACACCAAATTTGATATCTCTCTCTCATCCCGAAGCATGTTTTTTTATCAATTCATCTTTCGAACGTTTTTCTCTGGAGCACCCCCTTAAACGAACATTTTTGAAAAACTATATTTTTGGGAAACTATATATATGGAAATTTTTGTCAAATGTTTAGCCAATATACCAAATTTCAAGCCTCTATCAAATTTTAAAGAAGCCATTTCTCATTTATTCGGTAAATCAAACATTTTGGTGTGCGGCACCCCCTTAAGTAGAAAATATTGGAAATCTGAAATTGCACACTTTCTTTCTTTCAAACGATTTACCCATACACCAAATTTGAAATCTATTTTATCGCAAAGTGTGCTTTCCTATCATTTCACTTTTCGAACGTTTTGGTGTGGAGTACCCCCTCTAAAGAACGTTTTCGAAAAATTCGATTTTTCCAAGGGGTTTTATCAAACGTCTGAGCCGTGTACCAAATTGCAAGTCCATCCATTCTGGAAGTGCCTAAAAAAAGCGTGACAGACAGACAGACGAACAGACGGACACTTGGAAATTAGTATATACTAGCCGAATACCCGTTGAAAATCAACGGTCTCGCAATAAGCAACCCCTGAATAATGTAAATTTTTGAATAATTCGTGTTTCACATTTATTCGGCAAATCAAATATTTTAGTGTGCAGAACCCCCTATAGAAGAAAATATTGGAAAATTTAAATTGCACACGTCGTCCTTTCGAATTATCTACCAGTACACCAAATTAAAGTCTCTATCTCATCCCGAAGCATACTATTTTATCATCTCCCCTTTCAAATGTTTTTCTTTGGAGCACTCCCATAAATGAATATTTTTGAAAAACTCTGTTCGTGTTGTGTTTTTTATCAGATGATTGGCCTATATACCAAATATCAAGCTTCTGTCACATTTAAAAGCAAGAATGTCTCATTTATTCCGAAAATCGAACATATTGGCGCTCGATACCCCCTAAAGTAGCAAATATTGGAAATCTGAAAATTGCACACTTTTTTCCTTTCAAACTCTCTACCAGTACACCAAATTTGATGTCTTTATCCTATTGTGGAGCATGTTTTCCTATCACTTCATATTTCGAAAGTTTTTACTGTGTTGCACCCCCTTAAATGATCATTTTTGAGAAACCGTAATAATCTTAGGGATTTTTTTATCAAATGATTAGCTCATATACTACATTTCAAGCTACCATCACACTCTAAAGGAGGCGTTTTTCAGTTGTTCGTAAAATCGAACATTTTAGTGTGTGGTACCCCCTACAATAGCAAATGCTTGAAAACTGAAATTACACACTTTCTTCCTTTCAAACTATCTACCCGTATACCAAATTTGAAGTCTCTAACTCATCGCGAAGTATACTTTATCTATCATTTCACCTTTCGAATGTTTTTCTGTGGAGTACCCACCCCCCTTAAATATACATTTTTAAAAAGCTCCATTCTTCTTGGGTTTTCTATCAAATGATTCGCCCATATACCAAATATCAAGCCTCTATCACGTTCTAAAAGGGATATTTCTACTTCATTCCGAAAATCGAACATTTTTGTGTGCAACACCCCCTAAAGTATAAAATATTGGAAAACTGAAATTGTACACTTTCTTCCTTCCAAACTATCTACCCGTACACCAAATTTCAAATCTCTATCTCATCCCGCAGTATGTTTTCTTATCAATTCACCTTTCGAACGTTTTCCTCTAGAGCACTCTCTTAAACGAACGTTTTTGAAAAACTATATTCGTCTTGGGTGTTTTCATCAAATGTTTAATCCATATACCTAATTTCAACCCTCTATCAAATTTTAAAGGAGCCGTTTCTCATTTATTTGGTACATCGAACATTTTGGTGTGCGGGACCCCCTTATGTATAAAAAATATTGGTAATCTAAATTTGCACACTTTCTTCCTTTCGAACGATTTACCCATACACCAAATTTGAAGTCTCTATCTCATCGCAAAGCATGCTTTCCGATCATTTCACTTTTCGAACGGTTTTGGTGTGCGGCACCCCTTTAAATAGAAAATATTGGAAATCTGAAATTGCACACTTTCTTCCTTTCAAATGATTTACCCATACACCAAATTTGAAGTCTCTATCTCATCGCAAAGTATGCTTTTCCATCATTTCCCTTTTCGAACGTTTTGGTGTGGGGCACCCCCTCTATAGAACGTTTTCGAAAAATTCGATTTTTCCACGGGGTTTTATCGAACGACCGAGCCGTGTACCAAATTGCAAGTCTCTATCTATTCGAGAAGTGCCTGAAAAAAGCGTGACAGACAGACAGACGGACACTTGGCAATTAGTATATATAGATAGATAGAAGATACTCGGTTGGTAATCTAAGCAGATATTCTCAAACTTCTCCTATCACTAACGATTCAGGGACATGTGACTCAACTATTACCTTTTATAGTAGGACCCACTTATAACGAGCCTGCATATAAAGATATTTCGAATTTAGCAGAAAACTGTGAATTTTTAATTAATACAGTACCAACGAATATGTCATTCAATCATTTTTAATGAGCAGAATTTTTGAAGTTTAACAAACACACGAAATAGTAAAACTGAATAAAATATTAAAAGAAATTAATTTGAGAAAAAGAAAATAAATCGATTTTGTTCATGATTGTTTATAGAAGTAGCAAAGATAGTGCGGATTGCTTTGACAATTTTAGGAAATATTCTAATTATCACATAAAATGTGTAAATCAAATTCATAAAAATATGTTGGGTAACATTTTAAAAAAATTTTGAAATAATAATTACACCCATGGTATAGAGATCACGTGACTTATTGCAAAAATATGCCATCCACTTTTTTTCGTTGTGTAGGAATCAGATCGTGATGTTTGAAGATCTTTTAAATTTATATGTAGTGTTGCATCGTTCCTAAAACCGCTTTATTTTTTGCATACTATCTACGTATCTAAATTATGTGCCAACTCAATTACAATATTTTGATTTTAAATGATCACTAAACTTTGATTATTCCTACAACGAAGCCTAAATTTAATACTATAATATAGCATGCAGAATGTAAACAAATCCAGCGATTGTAAAGTGAATTGTATAAGAATTGCATAATAATATTTCACGCAAAATTATTTACTCTGCAGTCTGGAATGTAAGTGATATGAATGAAATATTCATTGATTTTATGTAGAAAAGCAGATGATTCATATTTCGATGACGTCAATTGAATAAAATTCATTTTATTTAACTAGCATTTTCTTTTTCTGTGAAGCTTCAAGTTTTCAAATGTAATAAATTATTCTAGTACTGTGATAATTTTAAAATATCAGCTCTGAATGCATCACATTTTAGTGATGTTTAAATAAAATTGCATTTCAGTTGTAAAGTGTTTCATCATCAATGCTTTAAGCACGATTGATCTTTCTTGTTTTATTTCATACCTTATGTATAAAATGTAAATTGTGTACAAATATATTTGAACAATTCTCAGAAAAATAGTCTGTTTTAAGAAAATTCGAATCTGTACTAAAAGATCTGATTGCAAACTCCTCAGTATTTTTTCTCCTTTGAAAGAAGAGGGTTTGAAAAGATATTTTCCCCCTTTAATATATCTTTAATTCTGTAGCATGTCATATTGCAGCATGAACGCGAAATCAACAACTCATAGCAGTGCCGGGATTTGATGCAAGAAAAGGTAAGTTAACATTATAGCGTTAATATGAACATTATAGCGTCTCCAGTTTAAGGTATTCAATATTGCCTTATGAGCGTTCGCTACAGTATCACCGCACTTAAGTCTGAAAAATCCACATAATAAATAATGCATTGTCTGTCATGAGCTGCAACAGTAATAGCATTAATCTAAAGACGTCTTCAAGTTGAGGCTTCGTGTCGTAGTGTGTCGATAATGACACCTGGGGGGCGTCACAATTATTTATCAGGGCGCGAAGTGTGATCGAAGGTCAGATGCTAAAAGTTGTGATTTATCCGTTCATTTGTGTTATCATTTATAGCTAATTTATGAAAGATTAACCTAGCAGTATTAGAGTTTTATAATATCACCAAAGCCTGATAGGTGAACATTATTGGGCTGAGCTAAAAACATATCCAGCTTAAGGCATTCCATGCTGTTTTATGAGTGTTCGTTAGAATATTATTTTGATTCCGGAAAATTTACATAATTAATAATGCAGTGACTTGTTATGATCTGTAAAAATCATCTTATTTTTAGATTTTGAAGGTTGATAGGTCTGATTGCTCATATCCAGTTCTTTACCAGTCTAACAGGAAAAAACGATCACCCACATTTTATCAAACACAATTGTCGGTCAGTAGTTTATTACGTCTCGTTTGAATAATAGCGAAAGAAAAATAAGCGTCTTCGTGTTAAAATATTCTGGCGCACACTATATACAATCAGAGGCGTGTATTTTATGTCAACGCAATATCAGTCACATTTCCAAATAGCCAATATATTTGTGAGGGTGGACTCTACATTGTAAGGGGAAAAAACATCAATTGGCCATCCTATCAAGGTCGCCATTTTTTAAAACTTTTTCTTTATGTACTGAAGGATTTTCAATGCCACACACTTTCAATAAAACACCGATAGAGAATTGAGCGTGGGGCAGGGGGAAAGCACAAGATTCTATTCACTGGCTGAATAAATACAGTGTAGCGTTAGGCAAATGCATGATTAAGCCAATAAAATTTCGTTTCATTTATCACGCATGTTGTGTAACGTATTTTAATTTTTTATAATTTATGGGAAAATCTCTAGTATCATCCACCTAGCTTTCCTCGTTCCCTGATGTACTCACGGTATACTTTTATGAACTGTAAGCATTCCATGTACTGCACGAACACGAAATGTGTCTCTATTGTTTCAAGAATGTATCATTAAACTACAATTTTCGTAATTGTCATTTGATAGGTCAAAAATCCATGAACTTGATTATGAGACCACGTGTTGTAATATTGGTTCCTGACAATCTTGTATACACTGTTATGCCCCAAATTTACGCAAATCAGTTTAATATTTTCTTTCTACTTTCATCACAATGTATGATAATAAATGAAAGCTTTTTATGGAGTTCGATAATTTGAAATTGAATTTTCGACAAATTTACACTATTTGGGAATTCTATAACACAAATCAACTGTTTCTAACAACAAATCTCTCTCTATATCTATCTATCTATCTATCTATCTCTATCTCGCTATATCTATCTATCTGTATCTCTCTATATCTATCTATCTATCTATATTTTTATCTATCTAGTTAGATATCTGTCTATCTATATGTGAATGTGTACGTGTTTACATGTGTGGGTTCGATATTACTACAAATCGATAAAATAGGAATGGCCCAATTTTTAACTTTGCCAGCAAAAACCTAAAATAATAATAATCATAATATAATATATATTCATAAGTGCATTGGTGTCCAAAAGTTAAGCATAATCGTGTGAAAATTTCACTAACCAAAATTCGAAATGGAACAAAACTTGATATGCCAGTGTAATAAAGAAATGCAAATACAACAAAGAAAACAAGAAGAAAACAAATATTTTATGCAAAAATTATACATTTTTTAAGATACCAAAACGTGAATTTTGTTCTCGTAGAAAAACCTTAAACACCTCTGGTTCGAGCATTATTAAGGGATTTTGTCACATCTGCAGCTATGCAAGCCTTATATCGATTTTTTATGCTTTCTATGATATTGCCTATGAACTGAGGAGGCAAAATAAAAATCCTACTCCTAAAACAGAGCTATTTTTAGCTACGGAATACTCTTTGGTGGACGTCTGGACATGTTCACTTTGAAAAGAATCACATACCAGTTGAGAGTGGTATTGCGCTTATCACGTCCATGAATACGAATCTTAAACCTACAACAACTCGAAAAAGACGAACATGGGGTTCCATTATGTCATCTCGGTACTTCTTACCAAACTGAACCTCTAGGGAAGATGTGAGGCTCCGTGTAACCTTTCAGCATTATGTTTGCACATATCAAGACTCCAGCTCCCCTAAATTGGCCTCTTTCCATGCTGTTAAAGGAATGGGGGAAACGTGTTCCCCATGTTGCAGCGAAAATCAGTCTGCAGTCTTAAACCAGATTCATCAGTGAAGAGCTTAATGATTCAGAGTCCAATTTCGATGTTCCTGACTCCACTGCAGACGCATACATCTGTAAGCAGGGGCGATCTAGAGACATACTGTTGGACGTCTGACGTACAGGCCCGTTACCTCGAGTCTCCTGTAACAGTGTGTTTGGATAGTTGCTTCTGTGGCAACTTTAGCTGCAACTTAATGGCAGATGCCGGTACTGCCGAGGTGTTGTAATTCTTGGATGACCTTGCACTGGTTATCGTCTAACTTCTCCAGTATTTTGGAACCTTCTCTATCTGGAGATTACATATTGGTGGCGCATTTAGTACTCTAGAAACTTCTATCTGTCTGTTCAGTCCTAATTTCATCATTCCGATGATTTTACCCTTAAGACACAGGTTAGCTTTGCGTCTTTATGCCATAATTGATTCTTGCCTAACAATGACAACACCACTTTTTACATTGTTTTTATGTTTTAGCCACCAGTTCCTCCATAATAGTAATATTTCGACAACGACGTTTTAACTTTTATTTTTACAAAATTATATGTCCTTGAATAAAATTTCATTTCCTTATCTGGTTTTAATATGTGTCTACAATTTATTCCAAAATATAAACATTTCTGTTCCGCAGCAATCTCTATGGAACAGTTTGTAATATTTTATTTTTTTCGTTTGTTTTGTCTAACGATCCATTTAATTACTAAATTTATGCGCTCATACGACAAATTCATACGTTCATACGGTAAATTTATACGTTCATACGGTAAATTTATACCTTCATACGAAATAATATTTCTACGTTCGTGCGATAATTCAAACATTGTTTGATTTTGGCAGTTCTATAAATATAAATACTTGAAAACCACAATATTTTTCTATTTCTGCTAATAAATACCTTGCTATTTTTATTTTACCAAAATTGTAAATATGTTGTGTTTTGTGACAATACAATAAATGCAACAACTCCCACAAAGCTGAGCAAAACTCTCTCCAGATATTTAGGTTTTCCATAATTTTTTCGAGCTTAGCCAATTTAAACTGCACCAAATATACAAAATGAAATGAATAAAAGCTGACTGTTTAGTTTCATTTTATTAAGTATTCATTTTATTTATTAATTTTCCGAATAATATGTATTATGTCTCATTTTCAATACTATGAGTAACAAAGTGCGACAAGCAAATTTGAATAAGGAGGAACAATCATTGTGCAGGCCACGTCAAATTCTAAGAATGTTGCGCTCTTAGGAAATGGTTGTTGATAATAATAAGGTGCCATGCTATGCTTGATTTGGTAGTTGTGCAAGTCCTATATACTCTTGAAGTTCTTCACCATGAAGGATATTATAATTACATACACAATGGAATACACATTTGAATCCCTTATTCACAATGAACTTTATTTGCCTTCACAGTGTATATTGTAATTATATGTTTATTTATTAGAAGAGACTGATATTATGAGTTTTTGCTGTACTGGCGAGGTCTTTAGCCATGCAAGTCGTTGTCGACTGTCGAAAGAGCTGGGAAAGTGACAACAAAGGAAATATTCATTGAAAATATCTCTAGTGTGTGTGGTTCCACTCGATTTTCTCATGGATTCATATTCTAAATTGTTTAGATGTACTTCTATCATTATCAGTGTCCGAAAAAACTGTATCGTTTCATGAGCTTCTGTAAAGAACATTTCTTTCTTCCCAAGACAGGACTCGAACCACTGGTCTTCGTACTGACCAGTCCTCGCTCTCCCAATTGCTAATAAAAATTTATCCTCTAATAAAAACTTTTAAAAAAAAGGAAAAAGCTTCTTTAACGAGGGAAGCAAAAATAAAATTTTAAATTATATTTTCAGAAGTAGATCAATTGTGTGAACAGGGATTTTAAAATATTAAAAATATTAAATTGGAAAAGCATTGCTCCAAGCCGTACTGCTTAAAAGGACTTCTGAGGAAGACTAAAGTTGGCTTCAGAGCCATTGATAATGATGATGTTCAAGAGTTTATGTACATTTTTAATTCAAATTCTCACTTAATACTTAATGATAAAATAATCTGACAGTTCAAAAAATCAAAATGGTATTTCTAAATTTAGAAAATTAAAACTTTTCATTTTAAATCTCCGTTTTTCTCGCGGACATCGGCAGATATCTGTCTGGATTCTTCGCTGAACACTTGCTTTTCCGTCTCAACAAATGTCTGCTATTCTATCATTATCGTCTGCTAGAAATAAATCTGAAATATTCATAATGTTTAAATTAATTCCAATTAAAAAGGAAATATTGACCAAATGTATCGACCGGGGACCTGAAGTACCTTTGTAGAACTTCGCCTCTGTCCGTAGCGTAGATTCTCCATTACAGATGACACACACACGGACGTCTTTTATTATGTAAGATAAACGGGGCACTTGACTTTATTAACACTTTACAATAAAGTTGAAAAGTGTTTATGACTTTGTTCATTCTGTCTGTCTGTCTATCCGTTAGCACGATAACTGCCGTAAAAATGACTTAATCAAAATGAAATTTTAGTATGTTGTTCAGACGGTTTGTAGGATCTATGGGAATATAAAAGAATAATATCACCAAATTAGTTTTGGATTGAACCCGGGTTGAAAAAATGAAATACATTGAGCCCTATAGGACCTAATTCTTCAAACATTTTTTAAGCGGATTTAAAATTCACAAATTGCTTCGAAAATTGTAGGTAATATTCAAATTGTTCCATAAAATATATATAAAAAAAATTCAGCGAAATATATTCAGTACTTTTTTAAATAAAAATTAGAATAACAAGAAAGATCAATCATGCTTAAAGCATTGATTATGAAACACTTTCCAACTTCAATGCAATTTTATTTAAACATGTCTAAAATGCAATAGATTCCTAGGTAATATTTTAAAACTTATTACAATACTGCATTAATTTATTATATTTGAAAACTTAAACCTTCATCGAAAAAAATGAACTTCATTCAAATGATGGCATTGACATATAAATTGCCTGGTTTAAACATCTCTAAAATGTGATTCATTCCTCGGTAATAATTTTAGAATTATCATAATACTACGATAATTTATTATATTTGAAAACTTTATCGAAAACAACTGAAATTCATTCAAATGAAGTCATAGAAAAAATAACACGCCTGAGTCTCTCCATAAAAACAGCATTTCATTTATAAATAATTTCCCATTCATGTCATTCATCAGAATACTATAATAATTTATTTTATTTAAAAATTAACACCATGGAGCTACACGTAATTAAACTCTATGCGTAAAACTTCATCGAAAAAAATCGTCCTTCTGTTTGTAAAATCAAGGAATATTTGATTCATATCAGCTATGCAGACTCCATGAACTAAATGATTTTATGTTAAAGAAATACAGCAATTCTAATACAACTCATTCTACATATTTTGCTGTTTACATTTTACATAGGTGAAAAATAGGCTTCGTTGTAGAAATAATAAAATTTGGATGAGCATTTAAACTCAAATATATTGTAATTGCGTTGTTTCAGTATGTAGATGCACAGAATTTATGCAAAAATAAAGTGATTTTAGTGCGGATACAACACTCAATATGAATTAAAAAGAACTTTAAAAATCACGATTTTGAGACAAGATGGATGCCACATATCATTTTGAAGTGGGTCACGTGATATTTTCATATCATGGTCACGTGATCGCTTCATATAAGAGGTGTTATTATTATTTAAATTTTTATTTAAAAAACTACTGAATACATTTCGCTAAATTTTTTTTTTATATATTTTATGGTACAATTTGACTATCACCTAAAATTTTCGAAGCAATTTGTGAATTTTAAATCTGCTTAAAAAATATTTGAAAAATTAGGTCCCATACGGCTCAATGTATTTCATTTTTTCAACCCGGGTTGAATCCAAACCTAATTGTGTGATATTATTCATTTATATTCCCATAGGTCCTACAGACTGTCTGAACAACATACTAAAATTTCATTTTGATTAAGTCATTTTTACGGCAGTTATCGTGCTAACGGACAGAGAGACAGACAGACAGACAGAATGAACAAAGTTATAAACACTTTTTAACTTTGTTGTAAAGTGTTAATAATAACACCTCTGATATAAAGCGATCACGTGACCACGATATGAAAAGATCAAGTGACTCACTTCAAAATGATATATGGCATCCATCTTGTCTCAAAATCGTGATTTTTCAAGTTCTTTTTCATTCATATTGAGTGTTGTATCCGTCCTAAAACCACTTTATTTTTCTTAAATTCTGTGCATCTACATACTGAAACAGCGCAATTACAATGTATTTGAGTTTAAATGCTCATCCAAATTTGATTATTTCTACAACGAAGCCTATTTTTCACCTGTGTAAAATGTAAACAACAAAATATATTGAATGAGTTGTATTAGAATTGCTGTATTTCTTTAACACAAAACCATTTAGTTCATGGAGTCTGCGTAGCTGATATGAATGAAATATTCAGACAACGAAGCCTATTTTTCACCTGTGTAAAATGTAAACAACAAAATATATTGAATGAGTTGTATTAGAATTGCTGTATTTCTTTAACACAAAACCATTTAGTTCATGGAGTCTGCGTAGCTGATATGAATGGCATTCATTGATTTTATAAAGAGAAGTACGATTTTTTTTCGATGAAGTTTTACGCATAGAGTTTAATTACTTGTAGCTCCATGGTCTTAATTTTTAAATAAAATAAATTATTATAGTATTGTGATGCGGTTCCGGACATAATCCCGACAGCCGAAATCCCGACAAACCAGAATCCCGACAGCCGAAATCCCGACAAGCCATAATCCCGACAGGGTCGAAATCCCGACAAGTCAAAATCCCGACAAGGTCGAAATCCCGACAAGCCAAAATCCCCGACAGCCGAAACCCACTCTTGCACAGACTAATACAATACTAAGGCGGTCATCGCAGTGACGTCACTAGGGTTAGAATTTATTAATCAGCCCCCCCCCCCCCACGCACATGCGCTGGACTCACGCTGGGCCCACGCACATGGCTCTCTACGCCTATATGTATAGCTTGATCAAAATTATCGGCGTTTTTACATCTCTACATTTTACAAATTAATAGTTTTAATCACTAAATCATAACAATTATGCCATTACTGAAATAGATTTTGGCAAATTGAAATGACAAAGATTAAAATGATATAACAGGTCGGTATAAGATTTAGGAAATTCATTTTATTAAAAAAGAAAAAAAACACTTACACATTCTGCATACGTTCAAATAGCATATTCAAATAGCATATGGCTATTGTCGTAGCAAGCGGATGGAGACAAGAGGGAGCGTGAGTCCAGCGCATGTGCGTGGGGGGGGGGGGGGGGTTGCTGATTAGTAAATTCTAACCCTTGTGACGTCACTGCGATGACCGCCTTAGTGTTGTATTAGTCTGTGCAAAAGTGGGTTTCGGCTGTCGGGATTTTGGCTTGTCGGGATTTCGACCTTGTCGGGATTTTGGCTTGTCGGGATTTCGACCTTGTCGGGATTTTGACTTGTCGGGATTTCGACCCTGTCGGGATTTTGGCATGTCGGGATTTCGGCTGTCGGGATTCTGGCTTGTCGGGATTTCGGCTGTCGGGATTACGACCCAGACCCATTGTGATGAATGATATGAATGGGAAATTATTTATGAATGAAATGCTGCTTTTATAGAGAGAGCCAGGCGTGTTATTTTTGCTATGACGTCATTTGAATGAATTTCAGTTGTTTTCGATGAAGTTTTCAAATATAATAAATTATGGTAGTATTATGATAATTCTAAAATTATCACCGAGGAATGTATCACATTTTAGAATAGTTTAAACCAGGCAATTTATATTTCAATGACGTCATTTGAATGAAGTTCATTTTTTTCGATGAAGGTTAAAGTTTTCAAATATAATAAATTAATGTAGTATTGTGATAAGTTTTAAAATATTACCGAGGAATGTATTGCAATTTAGACATGTTTAAATAAAATTGCATTGAAGTTGGAAAGTGTTTCGTAATCAATGCTAATTGAAGAAAGCATGATTGATCTTTCTTGTTATTCTTAGTGTGTGGCGGATAGATAAACGAGCACAGTTTGTATGCCCCTTTAATTATCCGGAGGCGTATTTGTAAATTGTTTATCCGAATCAGATAAAATTTAGAGCTCTGGTCCCTTCAACTATTTTCTTAGGAACTTTATTTTATAAATAAGGATGCTTTAGGGAGTATTATAAGTGACATATAAAAATATTTTTTTAAACATCTTAATAGTAGTAATATAACACTTGAAATTCTTATTAAGTGGTGTGGAGGAATACATCATAGAAAAAAAACTTTTTGTATTTTGTCTATAGCCCGTATGCATAGGCCGTTTAGATAGTCTGTAAAAATTTGGCACAAAGTAGGGTACAAACTTATGAAATATCGCGCTTGTACCGTTTTTAATATAATTGGATACGTGGCCAGTATGTTTTTGCTATCATTGTCAGAATGTTTTGTTGTAGACAGTTTAACTGATCCATATCAAATCGATACACTGATTAGTATATAAATGATCCTACTGATCAGTATCATTTCAAACTTGGCCTTTGATTTCTATGTCGGATTCGCAGTCTTATCGAAAAACAGAAGATATGTTGAATGAGAAGGGAGTTAGCTTTTTGTTTGATTATAATGTTCTAGTAGAGTTAATTATATATAATTTCAGGAATATCTCTGGAACTTCGTTACCTAATATAATTGTCAAATGTAATCTTTTAACGCCAATGCTTGTTTCCATCCTAAAATAAAAATTTTATGTTTTTGCAAATTCTCACATTCCAAAGACTGTTTGCTTTATGTTTGTTCTCCTTTATTAATTTCGTTTATTCATTGCAGCCAAATAGTCTAGTCTAATGTAATAAATGCAGAATATATTTTTGCAATAAAATGAAAAGCATTAATGACATGTAGTTATTAACCCAGTTATTAGACTCATAACTATAGAACATTAAAAGCAATTTGAATATACATTTTTAAAGTTTGATGTGAATAACATCTCTGGTTGGTTGTTGTTGTTGAGACCCAGACCGCCCGACATACCAGAAAGGTATAAGGTAACTGTTTGGACGGCCGGGAAGTGCCACCCAATTTAGACCGGAACCCAGTGGGGGAGGCATCCACCGGGACCGTACCCTCCTTCCCCTACCACCAACCTCTCGGAAGGACTTACGGACCCATATGTTTAACGTGATCGTACTCCGCATGAACACGGCGGCAGTTGTGGCAGCGTGCAAATCCAGCCCGCAAACCACAGGGATACCGCGCCCGAAATGTGCCAACCGCACGCGATGTTCCCAGGTGGTCACCCACCCAAGTACTAACCGCGCCCGATGCTGCCTGACTTCGGTGATCTAACGAGAACCGGTGTTTTCAGCACGGTACGGCCGTTGGCCCTACATCTCTGGTTGGTGTATCTCTAGCTGGAATACGGAAAATATAAACACTTTGGACGCTTATATCTCCGACCATAACGCCGAGTTCCCACGGGATCAAGCATGCGACTCACGGCCATGTTAGGCTACTTACGGCCATGTTAGGCTAATCTATTAAATGGGAACTAGTAGACAAATTAGCGACACTCGAGCACAGCCATCTACTTGACAGGTCGAGTTCTCGCCTCCTGGCGGACAGCTCACGACCGTATTCTATCCTTCGACCAGAGATATAGGTATAAATTTCTCCTCGATGATTATATCAAGCGCTGTCTAGTGTTGTCAGAACGTCGAATGTCAAAAGCATCCACACAACGGCAACTATTCGGAACACATGGCCAAATAAATAATAGCTTGACAAGTAGCAAATCGTGGAAACAGTAACTGCACTTGATCTCGTAGGAACTCGGCTTAATAGATAAAAATATAAATAATTTTTACTTGTTTTGTCGGAAGTAGGGTACCATTTATGAATATACGAAAACAATTTCATTGTTTTTATATTTCGAACTTTTTTCCTTTTCGAAACAACTAAAAAGTTTTGTTCGAGCGAATTTTTTACTTCATTTTACTTACTTTCACTCGAGATATCTTTTAAAGTAGAAAAGATAGATATAAACAGTACACGAAAAATGTTCAGTATAGGAAAATCAGTTTCCAGGTCAATAATTTTCTTCTTTTTGCAGAACTATTATAGTTTTCGAAGAATCGTCTCATTAAGTTGAAAAATAAATATGTTTCGTTTTTAAAGTTTATAATGTTCGCTATGAAGAGTAAATAATAATATATATTTGGATTTCAAATCAAATTCTTCATTTCAGATATTCAATGGTTTAATTTCACTATTTTAGTATTCTGACCTGTAAATGTTTTCCAATAAGAGGGAAAGCTATAACATTTAAGTGTCACCAGTATTGCAACTCAATGTGTTTCCTCCTCAATGTGTTGGTGAAACATTGGTACACAAACACGAGATATTTTGTTTTGTAGCAAAGAAATTAGGAAGTGAAGTGAACTTGGGGATTCTAAATATGCTTAATGATTGATGAGGTTTGAAGAGAATAAATGGAAGTATGAAATTCCTGTACGTATTTATTTACCACTAGGTAAGTTTATAGATTCACAAGAATCGTCTGTTTTGTCAGAAGTATAGTTTATACTCGGACAAGGAAGTTAGTAAAATAATTTAATATTTTGACGTGAGGTTTTGGTCGGTGAATTCGGCTAAAATCGAAACGAAAACTAAACGCTATGAACAGTTTACAAGAAATTTGTAACTCTTTGAAAGCGCTACAAAGATATATAATTGGATTTAAGATCAGATTTTAGTTTTTGAAATACACAGGGAATAATTTCGATACTTTAATATTTTGAACTTTTTGAAAAGGTGATATTATAATATTTTGAACTGTTTTGAAAATGTTTAACGAAGACATACCACCCACAATGAAATAGGTTATTCACACAAAACCATTGCCGGCCACACAATTTGTTACCATAAACCCTTGGGTTGGTCGTGTGGTCTGGGTCTTCTACACAAAACCATTTCGGCTCCATCGGGCTAGAGCCACTGCCGATTTTTTCTTTCATTTATAAATGAGCTGAAATTATAATTGCTAAAATAGTTGCCATATCTTATTAGTAATCTCAAAAAATAAATATAAATGGACATTTATCGCAAATTGTGAAAAATGCGATTAAAAGTGTTACACTTGCTCTTTTGTTTTTAATATATTCCTCATGGTGTGCCAATTACCTGATACCTCTTTCCCAATCGGAAAATTTGCCATGCAAAAAAATCACATTTATAGTAACTAATTGCAGTGGTTGGAAAAACTACTTTATTATTGTAGTAATCTACAACTACAACTACTTTAGGACAAATGTAGTTAACTACAACTACTTTTTTTTTAAAAGTAGTGACTACAAATTACTTTTAAAATGTAGTCATTACATAACTACTTTTATAAGATGAATTTTGCCACAGCTTCAATTTTCACAAAAAGTTGAGGATGTGGGTATACTGCAGTAATTTAACATACTTATTCTGAATAAGTAAAATTTACTGATTCCCAAATATACTGATCAACTTACCAATCTTTACGCTTTTACCCACTTCTGAAAACAGCAAAATAAAATAAAAGTATAAACTTTAAAATCACAGACAACCAAAAATAGGTTTAAAAGTCCTTTAATAAAATCTCCTTTCGTCGATGCACAAAAATTACACGACAATTATAGAGTTGGTGGTAAGGGAAGGAGGGTACGGTTCCTGTGGATGCCTCCCCCACTGGGTTCCGGTCTAAATTGGGTGGCACTTCCCGGCCGTCCAAACGGTTACCTTACACCTTTTTAGTAGGCAACAACAACGGCAATTATAGACCATCACGAAGCTCTTTATGAGTGGAAACACATCTGAATATATCCATATAAAATTCAACTTCATGAGGCAATGGCCTTCCTAACCCTGCAGCATCCATGCAGCCATTCATCGTACATCGTTAAGAAGAACACTAAATTTCATGCAAATGAAGAAAGGGTGATCACATGATATGTAGAATGGCAGCTTGTTTGCTTACTGAAGTACGTTAAAAGTAGCGTCAAAACTGGATACAAACTAGTGATTTATTGTGTCGCGCTACTCGCCACACTACTTATTTTTAAAAGTAGCGCGTTACACTACAAACTACGAGAAAAAGTAGTGACTACTGTAGTTTCGCTAATTGTAGCGCGCTATTTACGATCACTGACTAACTGCCATTACTTCAGGGTCAAGGTCGCTTCACCTTGGTGACAAATTTGACGAAATATCGCCAAGTTGGCAGCTTTAGACGATTTCGGAAAATTTCGAGAAACTAAGCGATTGGTCAAGGACTTCAAGCGTTATCTGGGTTTTCACCACAGAGGGTGTTTATTATTTAGGGGTGGATGTTGTGATGTACAAGTAACAGTGTTCTGAGAAGATAAACTTGCTTGTGAATGAGATGAGCATTTATTTCCTCTTTTATTGTATCTGATTATATTCAGTGACCTTGTTAGATGGCTAGAAAGTCTAGAAAATGATGTAACTGTATCCTAAGACTAATTCCTTCTTGTATCCTGAGAATACAGTCGCGAATCTAGAGCATCGTCGTAATATTAAGAAAAGGGAAATGCCGCAAAAGAACGGTACACGTAACAAATTTAAATGCAAGCCCGATCACTATACCAGGGAGAGGGAAATTATTCCTAGCCTTTAAACCTCTCGAAGATAGGAAAACAAACACTCTTAAAATTTTAAGCTGCATTTTTTAAAATATGTTTTCCTTTGTTTGACAATGTATGTTTTTAGCATCGAAAATAGTCATGTCAATCAAAAATTGGCACTGTTAACGTCTGTTCAATACTATAGGCTTCTAGTTAATACTATAAGTATGAAAAGTTTCAATTTTCTTGGTCACCCAGAGAACTTTTGGACAGTCTAAAAAGACTTTTAGACTCCCTCCATTTTCTTCACTCCCCGAATCCCCGAAGTAGAAAGAAAAATCCGATTCCGTTAGGCCCTGTCCCGTCAATACTATAAGTGTGAACATATATATATATATATATATATGTAAATATATAATATAAAAGAATAAAAGTGGAAATTATTAAAGATAATGTAGTGTTACATGTAAATATATTATGTAAATATATATATATATATATATATATATATATATATATATATATATATATTTATATATATATTTTTTTATATATATATTTATTTATATATATGTATATATATGTATATATATATATATATATATATTTATTTATATATATATATATACATATATATATATATATATATATATATATTTGAAATGTAATAATAAGAATTATGTAAAAATAAAAAAATACAATTCAAGTAATATTAACATCACCATAGAAGCAAATTCAAAGCCATAATGCCGATAAGAGAAAAGAACAGCACCATCCCAAATTCGATGATTAATTAGAATTAAATTCATCGTCAGGTCTGAGTATTTAATTCCAATTAACCCAAACAAATGCCTGAATATATATATATATATATATATATATATATATATATATATATATATATATATATATATATATATTTATATAAATATGAAATATATATATATATATATATATATATTTATATATTTATATATATATATATATATATATATATATATATATATATATATATTTATATTTATATATATATATATATATATATAGAGAGAGAGAGAGAGAGAGAGAGAGTTGAAAAAATTATATCATGTTAGTTAACAACAGAATTAAATTAAATGCATTTATACACGGCAGACAATTTTTATTTAATTTAAACGATTTAAATAATATACTCAATAAGTTCCGCATAAAGTTATATTTAAAACATATAAATAAACATGTTTACCATGAAGAAATACCCATTGCGTCTTAAATTCTTTATCACTTTATTATATGATATAAACATATTACATAGTACAAAAATATTCTTTTGCTTCTGGAAGTTATCACAAAATTATTTTCGGAATTGCTCCTCCATATTAAGCTCTCAGATAAGATTCCGTTTTTATCACGCCGCATTTATCATATTCCATCGATTTATAATCCTGTTGTGTGATTCAAAAGGTGCTATTAAATGTCAATTTTGACAGGTCTTGATTATTCTCTCTTATCTTTCTATTTTTCTCTCATGTTATCTTTTCTGGCTTCCTTCGTATTTATATTGCCTAGTTACGCAATTTTCTTTCTATTAACGCCCAATTTTTCTTGTGGATATATAATGACATATGATAAACGATTGGGGGAAAACTGGCTGGATCTGGACATTACGTGGAAGGAGCATTGAGATGCAATCAGAATCCACTTCACAAAGGTCAGTAACCTGCTTTCCCCCCATTGTTGTTCGTATTGTTTGTGTGAAAGTTAAACAAAAAGAAATCAGGATTGAAGGTTCTACTTGAATGTGTCATGCATTCAAATTGCATATTGTTCAGCCCTACTTATGTCACAATAATGGAAATCATAATTAAAATACTTCCACTCCACTTTCTTATAAATTCGCATTCCAAAATTTTTGTTCATTTGTATCACAATCACCATCAAGAAACGCATTGTTTTCCAGCTTTCAAACTGCGGGTTGATCCTTAAAAAAATTTGCAGTGCTTTAAAAAAGATACATATGTTGGCAACAGATTAGTTATGCCGGTGAATTTCAAACATTTGGCTTAATTATATTAATACATATAATTTTTATTATTTTTACATGAATAATGAATCTTGAAACATCAGTTTTTCGTGTATTGACAGTATCATTGTTTCAATAATTTTCATCGTTCTCAAATTCATTTTCTCTGCATTTCTTTAATAATTTACTAAACTGCGTTTAATCGCTCAAAATAGCATGCATAATTATTTGAAGTTACACTAAATTTGTACTTCTAATTCAATTTTCGTTTTCATATGGTAACTGAACGTATCTTCAAAGGCGGCGTAGCAGAAATGCGAAAAAATAAAATATCTCGAGAACGGCTAGTTCTAAAGTAATAAGGTTGGCTTTATTCTTTACATCATCAGAACACGGTACATGATATAATAATTACAATAATAAAAATCTGATGTGGGCAGCACATCACTTCCTCTGCGGAATCAAATTTATTTTCTCTGTCTTTTATAATTCATTAAATTGAGTTTGATGGCACAGTAAAACACGGATACTAATTTAAAATTACACTGAATTTTCTGAATTTCCATTTTTATTCAATTTTTAGTTTCATTGGACGACAAGGCGTATTTTCGACGTTACAAAAATGCAACAAACTGAATTGTCTCGTAAACTGTTAATCGTAAAGTAATTTGGGGTTGACTATATTATTTTCGTCATCAGAAATTGCGTGTAAAGCAAACATTTAATCGATACATTTATGAATACAGAATCGTTTATCTTAAATTTTGACGAATTTTGCGAGCCGTTTCGAAAAAAAAGGCAGGTTTTTTTCCCCGAATCGTACCAAAATCTAATTAACACCAGAGTAACCCACAAGTGGCTTTTCTACCAAAATTTTGTGAAATTTTACTAATTAGTTTCTTAACTAGAGTTGATACATACAATATGTGTGGGCCATTTCGCAAAAAAGGCATGTTCTTTTATTCCGAATCGTACCAAAATCTAATCAGCACCAGGGTAATCCGCAAGTAACTAACCAATAAAATTTCATGAAGATAATATTGATTTTGAGTTAGAGTGGATACATGCATTGAACAGACCGACACACAGCGAGAGAGAGAGAGACGTCGCGCTAAAAAAAGTTTTTTCGTGTTCTGGAGGTCCGGAAACATATAGATCCGTCAAAATCTTGAGTTGTGAATGACACCTTATTTCTCTGAGGCATGGCACGACTGTCTCTAATTATTTATTTCCCTGCTACGATCTTTTTCTAATCCGTACGTTGAGATCATATACTCTACTTTTTTTTTATCTTTTATTTGTTCCTCATATTAAAAAAAAAAAAAAAAAAAAAAAAAAAAAAAAGTAGAGTACTCTACTTTTTTTTTTTTTTTTAATCTTTTATTTGTTCCTCATATTCCATTTATTTTCAATTTTTTTCTCAGTTTACTTCTCTTTCTTCACACTAGGTAGTGCCCGGCCACACATCTTGTTGCCATAAACCTTTGGGTTGGCCGTGTGGTCTGGGCTTTCGACACTAGGTAGTGCCGGGGGCGCGGTAGCCCATTGGTTAGCGCGCTGGAGTTGCACTCGGTAGGCCCGGGTTCGATTCCAGCCACTGCCAAAACTGCCGCCGTGTTCACGCGGAGTACGATCACGTTAAACATGTGGGTCCGTAAGTCCTTCCGAGAGGTTGGTGGTAGGGGAAGGAGGGTACGGTCCCTGTGGATGCCTCCTCCACTGGGTTCCGGTCTAAATTGGGTGGCACTTCCCTACCGTCCAAATAGTTACCTTACACCTTTCTGGTAGGTCGGACGGTCTGGGTTTCAACAACAACAACAACACTAGGTAGTGCCCGGCCACACATCTTGCTACCACAAGCCTTCGGGTTGGTCGTGTGGTCTGGGTTTTCAACACTAGGTAGTGCTCCTATATCGGGTTATGTCGTTCAACCATTTTCAATTTGGCATAGTTTTGCTCTCATTTTAGCTTTCGGGTTTGTTCGTACTGAAGAAGGGAATTCAAGGATTTCCAAAACGTGCATTTGCTTATTTAAATTCATTTGCTCTGTATTTTACGATGAATACTGATTCATTATTGAATGTGCGCAAAGTCATGTTTCATATTTACAATTAAAATATCTCCACTTGACTTTTCATTACATTCATATTCCACATGTTTTATAGTCTATACATCGCAATCAGAATTAGAGTCAAGAAAATGTATCTTTTTATGAACTTTAGACTGCAAGTTTTTTGGAAATATTCTGAACTTTTCTACAATCGTTCTATATAAAATATATAGGTTGGAAACAAGTCAAGCCGATGCATCTGAGGCATTCAGAGGATTTGTGCTAGTAAATACTATTTTAATACGTTTTAGAAGCACAAGGAATTTCGAACTATTATTTTCAAATGTTGACTATTATCAATATTCCAGGAATTTTTATTGTTCATAGGATATAATGCTACAACAATCTTGAATTTTCGTATAATTCATGTTTTAAGGAGAAACAGTATCTTAAAAGTGGTCAAAATGTCGATTTATTTTTTTACTGTGGCTCGAGTTATAACTGTGCTGTAGCATGTAGATGAAATTTTAAAGCAATATCTTCATTATTTAGTAAGTTATTAAAGAGTTGTACGGCACGATGACGGAAATGAAACAACTCACAAAGGAAAACTTAAATTGTTTTTCTCAATGTTCATTTTTTGCGGTCTCCATGTTCATTTTCTCCATGCTCATTTTGTTCATATTTTGAAATGTTAACACAGCAAATTCTCTAACTACTGTAGCACATATTGGCTATTCCATGCAGACAAGTATACAATCAACGCGAAACTGGGCCGTGGATGCTGTTATCTGCAATGACAGCACAATCCTAATATAATTTAACGTAACATTTCATAGTGATACAAACATTCGTTCCGGAGTTATATTTGCCACATCTCCCATAAATACACACATAGGTGTACATCTTTATAAAGTGTTAGAAATGCGTTCCGGAGGCTCTGAGATGTACTTTTCTGCAAAAATATCGAAATCGAACATTTCTAAAAGAATACTTTCTCTATGTAATAGTGAAATAAAGAAAGAAATAACGTTATAAATTTAACTCTGTTATAATTTATCCCAAAAGTTAAATAATCGCTACACTACAGAACAAAACATATTAATAATCTGTTTCTATCAAATCAGACGCTTGCTTACTTTTGTCCACGTGGTTGCTCTATCTTTGTATCCTGAATAAGAATACTGTGTTCCTATTTTCTGAAACAGGTTGATATAGTTACTAATATGTTTCATACTGTATTTGTAACAAAGCTTTTACTTATTATCTTTTTGCAGCATTTTGAGTGATTCTAATACTATTCTAGTTATTTAAACCGAATGCTTTTGGAAGTGAAAAATATCAAAACCTGTAAGCAGTTTCTTTCTCACGTATTCCAGTAGCTAGACATTCAAGGCGTGGTTAATAAGGATTTGCGTTTGGAGACAAACTAGAATTTTTCAATGTCGGTTGACTATGTGTGTGTGTGTGTGACACGTATCTTTTAAAGGAAATACTCGTTTCCCGAACAGTTAAGCAAACACGGTCATTTTCCGTCCTTGAAAATTTTGTAGCATCCTGAATAAATATTCCAAAACTCTTGTTTTTATTTTCACACTTCAACATTCATTTTCCCTTTCAAATAATGTGTGAAAAAAAATCTTGTTGAGCAGCACGCAACTTCTTCTGCCAGCTATGAATTATTTATACCTGTAAATAATAATGAAACTATTTCTTTAATCATCTTCTTTAACCTTAAATAAATACAGAAATGCAATCATTTATATCTATATGTTGCTTCCATACCACAGTGTTACTTACGTAGAATCAATATCATCCGGGAAGATGCTGTTATCAAGCTCAGAAAATTTATTTTAATTTTCTTCCAGCATAGTATGTCACTATGAACTATTAGCGGCTCCGAAAATTAGAGCAAATCAAATACGTAAGCTTAGGAGCCATATATGTATATTCTTTGTTAGGAGCGCTAATTAAAACTCGCCACACTTGCTACGGTTTCCAGAATTATCTCAAACCGTTACGAGTCCTGATTCGCTAGGGATCTTATGGCGCAATTTTATGTATATGAGCTCTGATATCATCATTGTTTCTACAGGTCCTCAGAATATTATTTTACGGCCCGCAAAAATTGTAATATGGATGTATATCGAAGAAATGTGAAAAAAGGATTGCGCTCCTATTACAGGGAATAGCATCCATGATCGGTTTCGAGCTTAATAAATTTTCTTGACAAGTTTTCTTGCTACTATTGTAGATATCGGATCTTCTATGATGGAGAGAACAGAATAAGCGTGAAACTGGTCAATGAATACTGTTATATGCAATGGAAGAGCTATTCTAGCTTTAGAAACATCCCCTTAAGGCTCGTTCAGTGAGTATGAGCATGATAAAAGCAAGAAAATATTTTTATAGCATTAGAGTCTTCTACTTTAAAGGTCATCCTAAAATAATTGAGAATTTTGTATACATTGGAATCCTGATTATTCGACCTTCTATTATTCGACATTTCGAATCATCTGATCTTTACATAAAACGTGAATAATAATAATAAGAAGAAGATCTTTCATTGGCAAAAGTAAAATCAGTTTAAAGTCGGCAATCGCAATGTTTAATTCACAGTGTTTCAATGTTTAATTCATTTTCATGAATTATGAATTCAGATTCATACAAAAAGTGTATTATTTCCCATATATCTACGTATGTATTTATTGAACAGTATGCTAACTGTAGTTTGTGAGGATTTAATACTGATATATTTTAAGGATTGATTTATTTTGAGACTGATAATTGTTTGAAGCTCACTGTAGCATAAGAGGAGAAATTTAAAAAAGCATTTTCAGAAATATTTTTTAACTTCTTATGCTGAATTATACCTATCTTTGTCTTATAAATAAAAATCTGATGTGGGCAGCACATGACTTTTCCTGCAGACTTATATCCACGCTCTTTTTATTTTAATTAAATTTAATTAACTTTTAATTCAATTTTCGTTCTCATTTGGTAACTGGACTTATTTTCAAAGATGGCGTAGAGAAAATACGAAAAAACTAAAATATCTCGGGAAAGGCTAGTCCTAGTGTAATGGGGTTGGTATTATTCTTTTCTTCGTTAAAAATTAAGCATAAAACGGGCATTTAGTGGATATATTTGAGCGTACGTAGTTTTTTATTTTAGATTTGGGAAATTTTTGTGGGCCATTTTGCACAAAGAGGCAGGTTGTTCTTTTCCGAATCTTACCAAAATCTAATCGGCACCATAGCATCCCACAAGTAACTTATCTACCAAATTTTATGAAATTTGGTCAATTAGTATTTTAGTTAGAGCGGATAAAAGAAATTTTTACGGGCCATTTCGCAAAAAAAAGACGGGTTCTGTTTTTACGAATCGTACCAAAAACTAATCAGCACCAGGGTCACTGACATACCTACCAAATTTTATGAAATTCGGTCCATTAGTTTTTGAGTTGGAGTGGATACATACATTGCACAGACACACAGACAGACACACACAGAGACGTCACGCTAAAAATAGTTTTTTCGTATTCTAGAGGTCTCGAAACGTGTAGATCCGTCGAAAATTCGAGTTGCGATTTTCGGCATGATTCCAATACTTTCCCTATACATTACCATGTATTGCAGGGAAAATAAAAAGTCAGCACTTTTTAAGCTTTTTTAGTATTTTCGATACAAAGTACTGTGTAAAAAAATATTTATATTTAGTAAGCATATGTCTTAAAAAGTTCTTTTCAGGATAATACGACCCACGGCCCTTCAAATAATTTGGACTACTGTATTTTCTATGTTTTAATAAAATAGAATAAGTTATACACCAAAAAAAATGTTTCATTGAATGCTCAGCATGTTTTATTTTATTACAAATTAAAATAAAATAGCAGGCGCGTCATTAATAGCAAAGCAAGCCTTGGTGTCGCAAAAATTTTGCAATACCATTGTTTTGACCAAAACAATCTTTTAAATTATCTATTTCTCAGGATCTTTAGATAGAGCTTAGATAAAGACTGATATGGATTCAGCACCAAATATTGAAGAAGGTAGGGGGTTCACTAAGAATTTATATTTTCGGTCATCTTCTAATTTTGGCTTAAAAAATAGAGCTTAGATGATTTGATATGGATCCAACGTCAAATTTTGGTGGAGGTAATGCGGTTCACTAAGAATTTACCATTCTGGTTCCTTTTCTACTTACAGTTCAAAAATTTTCCTTGAAACACCTATATCTTCAGCTATAGATAGGGCTTAGATTATGAATGATATAGATTCAGCATTGAATTCTGGATGAAGTGAAAGGATCTCTACTTTCGGTTCTGGATATGACACTCCTTTCGATTCAGAAATTTATATTTTTTTTTCCTTGCAACATCTATTTTTCAGAGTCAGCTAAAGATACAGCTTAGATGACAACTAATTTGGATGCAGCATCACATTTTTTTGGGGTGGGAGGGGAATTTGTTAAGGATTTCCACCTCCTGTTCTGAAGATGTCACTCCCGATGTTTTCAAATATTTTTTATCCCTGTACAATGAGCTGCAAAAAAAGAAAAAAAATCTTAATCGTTCCGTTAAAATGAGGTGTTCAGACCACTTTTGCTACCATATGAAGGCTACTTAATTAATTTTATTATGTTTTATTATTTATTTGTACAAATTATTAAACAATAATAAAATAAAATAATTTAGCAAATTTGTAATTCTAGTTTACATATTACGATTATTTCTTTCTCTTCGAGAATAAAAAACTTGCGCCAAGAAAAGAATAATCTCGAAAGTGAAAAGTTATTTTTCGTTTAATAAAAAGCAGAATTTTTTAGCTCCAAATGAATGCTAAATCACTTCTTTCCTTTCGATTTGGTTAGTCTAGACCGCCCACTTCTTTTGATAGTTTGGATTATTCATTCTTCAAAAATCTTAGCCTTTCAAAGCGAAACTGCGATTGTGTTGAGAACCGTTATTCTGCCAATCGTAGGTCGTTAGTAGATGATCATCTCGATTCACTAACACGATTTGACAAGAAATTTATGAAGGGACCTTTATAGGGTGGCAAATGGTGCGTACGTTTCATATTAAAAGGAACTTCAGCATTTTTATTCTGAATCCATATCAGTCATTATCTAAGCATTTTCTATAGCCAATCCT
This sequence comes from Amaurobius ferox, assembly GCA_951213105.1. Classification (NCBI taxonomy): domain Eukaryota; kingdom Metazoa; phylum Arthropoda; class Arachnida; order Araneae; family Amaurobiidae; genus Amaurobius; species Amaurobius ferox. The sequence goes on from OX578140.1 coordinate 117,419,138, forward strand.
GCGAAATAGAGGTTACAAGAATTTTTTTTTAACCGGAAGTGAAAACAATTGGAGATTAATGAACTTCTCATTCTTTTCCGAAATGTTATGCTGAATCCGTATCTGTTGTCATCTAACAATAAGCTATATCTATGAAAGATATGCCGAGAAATAGTTGTTTCAAGGAAAATGCAAAATTGTTAATCAAAAGTGACATCTCCGTAATCAAAAGTGGATCTCCGTAATTTCATATTAAATCCCTATCAGTCATTATCTAAGCTCTATCTGTAGTCAATCCTGAGAAATATGCTTCAAAGAAAAATTTCAAATCGGAATTAGAAAAGAAATCGAAACTTAAAAATTCTTAATGAAGCACTCTTCGTCCTCCAGAATTTGATGCTGAATACATATCAGTTATCTTCTAAACTATCCATAGCCATGTGTTTTAAGTAAAATGAAAATTTTTGAACCGAAAGTAAAACAAGAACGGGAAGGAGAAATCCTTAGTGAATATCCTTTTTCTTCCAGAATTTGATACTGAATTTAAATCTGTCATCATCTGAATTCCACTTACAGCCGATCCTGAGAAATAAATGTTTCAAGAATTTTTAATTTTTTTTTCACAAAAAAACATTAATATGGCAAAACTTTTGCCACCAACAAATGGCCATATTCAGTTCCTCTTGAGATCTCACTGCTTCTCAAATTACTTTTTCAGAATTCAGCAAAAACATCAGGTAATTTGCAACAATTCCTTAAATTGCTAAATGGTTTTATAACATAATAACTCTACTAAAAACCATTTAACGGTGTTTTGTATAATCAGTTCCCTTCAATCGTTTTCGAAAAAGGGCTAAATCAAATAATTTTCTCCTTGATAGGTGAAATTTTACTCAAGCGTATAATTTCAGCAATTTCTGAACAGTTTTGTATATCAATTAAGATGTCCTTGAAAAACTTTTTTCGTTACGGACGAAGTAATGCTTCAAATAATGTCCTTTTTTAAAGCGATATTAATGTGTCCTTTTACCTATTGGCTCCCAAGGTGAAATCACTTTTTAATAAATGCAAGAACTGGTTCTACTCTTAGTATTCTGAGAAATAAAGTCCCTAGAATGTAAGTGACACTGAAAAAAGCAATTGATTCGTGATTAGCAGTACATGATTTTCCAGCAGTGGTCTGCTTTAAATGCATTTGCTAGTTTATCTTGAGCATTGAATGGCAACATTTTCTGACAACTCTCTGAGGTTCTTCTCTTCCAAAATCAATTTGTTGGTTTGATGTTGCATGAAGGCTTAACGGTATATAGAGTAAGTACAGTGAAGCAAATGAAGGTTCAGAACAGTAGTCGGAAGTAGCGCGCTACAAGTAGCGAAACTACAGTAGTCACTATTTTTTCTCGTAGTTTGTAGTATAACGCGCTACTTTTAAAAAGAAGTAGTGTGGCGAGTAGCGGGATACAATAAATCACTAGTTTGTGTCCAGTTTTGACGCTACTTTTAACGTTACTTCAGTAAACAAACAAGGTGCCATTCTACATATCATGTGATCACCCTTTTTTCATTTGTATGAAATTTAGTGTTCTACGCAACGATGTACGATAAATGGCTGCATGAATGCTGCAGGGTTAGGAAGGCCATTTCCTCATGAAGTTGATTTTTTATATGGATATATTCAGATGTGTTGCTTCCCAAAAGATTCTGCTTATCTAACTAAAATTTTGAAATGCAAATTTTATTAAAAATGAGCAAACATGATTTTAAATAAATAATTTTTACTTTTATTTTATTTTATACTTTTAATAAATAAAATGGATGCACGTCAACTTTAATTAAACTTTAAAATCAAAGACAACCAAAAATAGGTTTAAAACTCCTTTAATAAAATCTCCTTTCCTCGACGTACAAAAATTACACGGCGAGCCACTGATGAAAGCATTGTGATGACCAAAAAGCGCTTTGGCAGTGTAATTGTTGTACGTCAAGGAAAGGAGATTTTATTAAAGGACTTTAAAACCTATTTTTGGTTGTCTTTGATTTTAAAATTTATACTTTTATTTTATTTTACTGTTTTCAGAAGTTGGTAAAAGCGTAAAGATTGGTAAGTTGATCGGTAAATTTGGGATTAAGTAAATTTTACTTATTCAGAATGAGTATGTTAAATTACCGCAATATACCCACATCCTCAACTTTTTATGAAAATTGAAGTTGTGGCAAAATTCGTCTTATAAAAGTAGTTATGTAGTGACTACATTTTAAAAGTAGTTTGTAGTCACTACTTTTTAAAAAAAAGTATTTGTAGTTTTAGTTAACTACATTTGTCATAATGTAATTGTAGTTCACTACAATAATAAAGTAGTTTTTCCAACCACTGGTTCAGAGTGCATTTTGAAATAACTCGGGAAAACTGGATTCATATTAGATCTCTAAACTTTATGGTTTTGTTACATGAAGTATTGATAGTGGCATCGATACAGCTGTATCGATGTATGGATACATCGATGTTTCGTATAGCAGTATTTTAAATCAAGAATTTATAAAGGAGAATTCATATGATGGCAAGTGGTGTATATACTCCATTTTCGCCAAAATCATAATGCATTTTTATACGAGTTGTACACTTATTTCGAACATTCATGCAAATACATCATTTGTTTCCAGAAGAAACCGGAAACGTCATCAGCAGGACGGGAAATGGAAACCCAGAAATATCCGCAACCCTCTGGAAATTCGATGTTGAACCCCTATCAATCATTATCTAAGTTCTATCTAATAACCAATCTTGAGAAATAGCTTATTGTGATAAACATGCTGCATGGATCAATCTGAAGATTCAGATTAATTTTATTTATTTTAATTATTCGATTTCGAATAATTAAAATATGCTAATGTGTAATTGCTTTGGGAGCTTAATGAATAAGTTTCATAAAATTAATTATTCCGTTCAAATCAAATCATCGCAACATATATTTAAAAATTAATTTTTTTTTTCGATATTACAAAAGTTGAGTTTTTGTTTTTTTACAAAATGTTATTCACGTAAAACCCTTTCGTCTCCATCAGACTGGAGCGACCGCCGATTTTATTTTGCAAGTTTGTTATTCACACTAATTTTCCACTGAAGAGATGGCATTCATTTAAATGTCTTCACTTCAAAGAACTCTGCATTGTGAGGCAAAAGAGATCTCGGCACTTGAACTGTTTTCCAAAAATCGCGAAATGGAATGACACATCCATAGAAACAAAGGACAAAGAAACCTTTGTATCAGAATTATCATTAACATAGAGAGCCACAAAGGAACCTAAACACAAAACATCCATTTAATATGCGCAAGATGACAAGTATGAGAACTGGAACATGTATTTTACGAAGCAGCATACATTTGAGATCACCTGATTAGAACATACATTTTGGAAAAGGCGTTTTTCGGGTGACAGCTCGTGAAAAATGACGACATACTTATATCATTTGATTACGTTTAAACATGTCAACACTTTGTAGAGGTGACAGCAGGCAAAGGAATGTTTCTTTAAAGTAATACGCCATGGTATAAAACAAGCAAAACAAAGGTTCAGATTCCAGATTTGATATTATATATTTGAACAATGTTTATGACCCATAAATTCACCAATTTGCTATAAAATCAGCAAGTAAGACAATCACAGTGTCTAGATGGGCCAAATCTAAGCTCCGGGCCTGACCCGAAGAATCTACGTCAAAAAAAGGAAAGCCAAGTACGACCGGCTCTAAACTAATCGTAGATATTCTATATAATAGATACTGTACATTTTCTTCTAAAACGGTCCAAAGATTTTTCTTAGGTGGGTTGGACTTAAAACAGTAAGGGGGTTCCGGATGATCCCTACTTCCGCGAAGTAATTAAGAAAGGGTCTGGCACTTATGATCCGCACGGGTTGTCGGCGTTCAAATCCCATGAACGTACGAAAAGAAGGCGTGAACATAAAGTAATTAACAGTTGACGATCAGTCTGTCAAGCCAAAATAGCCAATCAGAGAAGATTTTTGACACTTTCTCGCCGAAACCACTAGGTCAAAGTGAAAGTTTAGAGTGAGATATTACCCCCGGATTTCTAGTATTGGGAAATATACGAAGACTCCATCCTCTCCGAAGACGTCTCCTCTTTGGAATATTTACGAAAACAACAGGGAGGGGGGTGCTAAGCAAAGCCAATCAAGAAGGGGAGGACCCAATGAATGCGTGTTTCCCTGGAGCAAGGTAAACATTAGGTTTTCCTAGCAAGAAAGCGGACCATAGAACAAAAAGGAGGAGTGAAACAGCCCAGTGGTTAGCACGCGAAGATCGTTCACAGCCCAGTGGGTAGCGCGCGAAGATTGCACCGAACGATTCGAGTTCGATTACCGGCCTGCTCCTGTCCCGGTGTTTACGCGGAGTACGGACACGTTAAATATATGGGTCCGTAAGTCCTTCCGAGAGGTTGGTGGTAGAGGAAGGAAGGTACGGTCCCTATGGATGCGCTCCCAATGGGCTCCGGTCTAAATTGGGTGGCACTTCTCGTCCGTCCAAACAGATACCTTACACCTATGGGTAGGTTAAATCCTGGTATATTAAACTATATCTTAACACTTTTGTCTTCCAACCTTGACCCTTTTCTTTTTCTGTATTCCCTTTTTTGTGTTAGGGTTTTTTCCCTTCGGGGTTTTCCCCTCTTTACAATTTTCTGTCTTATGTCTCTCTTGTATTGTATTGTATTGTATTGTTTTTATGTTTTGTTTTGTCGTTGCCAATCTTTTGCTTGTCTTGATGTAACTACTTGTGTTGTGATTCAATTTTAACATGTAATGTAATTTCTTGAATCTAAAATAAAGTTCCCGGCCACACACTTAGCAACAGTAAGCCTTCGGGTCTGTCGTGTGGTCTGGGTTTTCAAGACTCAACACCTACGGGTAGGTCGGACAGTTTGAGTTGAAGAAGACCAAAATAAAGAGTCGAAATGTGCGGACTTGCGGAAATATAAGACCGAAAAATAAAGCAGTCGAGATGTGCAGACTCGTGAAAGAATTAAATCTGTTATAAGATTCCAGATATTCAGACATGAAAAAGTACAAGACATGTGAATATACTCGAGATGAAATGTGGAATCAAACGAACTCGCTCGCTAGTTTCAAGTGCCCCAAGTCAACAGTTCGACATTGTGCTCTCTAATACATTTAACATGCACACAAGGTATGTACCAACTCTATATTTAAACATGGGTCGAGTTATTAGCTAAACTATTGATAATTAATTGAATTAGTCTCATTATATCTCCTCCTAAGTCCTTCTCAGAAAGAAAATGTAAACGCGCTGTTTGTAAAAAAATTTTATTTGTAAGTATTATTTTATACCCTTTGATGCTACTAACTAAAATATTGGAATTTAAAAAGCTCAATTGCGTAGTTAATGACCATTGATTTACTTTTCGAATGAAGTAAATGGACTCTTACTGTAAGATAAATTTTTGGAGAGTACTGTAAACACCGCAGTGTGCGAAACTTATCAGTATACGCCAATATATAATAAATCATCATTAATACATAATATTTTTCATCACATTTCGGCGTGTTTCTTTTCAGCACAGTAAGATAGCGTTAACGTCATTAATTTTTATAATCTTTATCAAATATGTCGAAACTTGCTTTCGTCTAGGAGTAACCTACCGAAAAACTGCTTTAGTACCATGTGGCCTTTCGAACATTTAAATGACTCATTATTTCTTAAAAGTCGTTTCAACTTGCCTTACAATACAATACATAATAACAGAGAATTTCGACGGAAGAGCACGTTTCAAGCGTCCTTGATCTCGAATCGATTGTTTTCGAAGTGATATCTGTATGTGTGTGTGTCCGTGAGTCTATGGAGACGATATCTCACGATCGAATGAAACGTTTCGAACGAAATTTGGTACAAAATTTACAACCAGTAGATATTGGATGGCTATTCATCCAAACTATTCATCAAAAAATCCAAACTTTAAATAATGTTACTTAACTAATTATTTATTTTTTATGTAATTTTTCATTAGAAAACGATTGACACAACAATTAGAACACTAGCATGAACCGTTCGCGATATATTGCACTTTTTCAAATAAATTTGTCAAAAGAATCATACAAAATAAAAAAGTATCAACTATTGTGAAATATGTTCACCTTTTATGTGTAATATTATGCGATAAATTTGTTAACATCATTCTCGTGGATTTAGTTCGTTCCATTCACGAGAAAAGATGCTTCGTGTAATAGTTTTGTATTTTTACGCCTAGCAATTCGCCAACAGTTATTTATATATAATAAATGCTCTTTTTTCTGTTTTTCTGTACCGCTTGGCGAAAAATTTTAGCGAACTTGGCGAATAATTTAGAGAAATATCGTCAGGTTGACCGAATAAAACTGCACAAATTACGCTAAGTTAACGAAAATGAAGCTAAATTGATGAATCAATTATTAAAATATTTTAATATAGGGACTCTATTGCTTATTGCGGATGCTATAATATATTGCTAATTGTCAATTTAGAGTTGTGTGAAATACAAGTTAATTGGGTACTTCGAGATAGTTTTACATGTTGTCATCCGGAAAAGCGCCAAATGTACAATTCAGAATTAAAAACATGGTGCCATAGTTCTTATACATCATTTTTTCACTATAAAAGAAGTAAATTTATTGCATTGTATAGGGAAAGTCTTATGCTGTCCACATCAGATTTTTTGAGTTACAAAGTTGAAATTCTGATCAAAGGAACCTTATTATGTTTTCTACTGATCATATAAATACCAAGTAATTTCGAAAACATGCAATCAGAGATATTGGCTTTTCTTATGCATATACATAATTTTAATTTGAGAATTATATAGCATTAGAAACCTGACAAACGCAGAAAAACCAACACTTTTAAAAATTAAGTTTCAATAATGCGTGGCACTTAATGTCAAAAATAGCCGTCTTTGAAATTGGCCTAGTTAGGTTCTGCCCCGAGGACGATACTATAAGTTTGCACATTTTCAGCCTCCTAGGCTAGAGGGTTTCTAGGGGGGGGGGGGCTGAAAAGGCACAAACACATAAAACAACTTTAAGATGGACTAAACATTTCTAGCTGCGTTTCGCGCGTTCGAAATACTAGTTAGTCTAGTGGTCATTAAGTGGAACGACTACACACTTAGTAAAAGTTGTTTATAACTTTTCTGAATACAAAAAAAATTCCGTATAAAAAAGGCGCGCATTTTACAATTATACTAACATGTTAAATGGGAAAATATATCGAATCTTATTTCCGCACGCGACAAAATGATTTAATTATTTAACTGTTTCGATTGACAACGAATATATATTAAATTGTGTTTTAATTATTTCTGAGAAACAAATTTGTGTATGATTTCGAAAATCCGATTTGTAAAGTCAGCCCTAATTCGAATTTTTGGAAATTTCGACTTTTCCGTTAATCTGGAAGCTGAGATATATCGAATGAGACCAAGATTCTAGTTAATATGTAAGTACTAAGTTTTTATATTTTTTAATATCCCTTCGCTTCGTGCCCCCACCCCCCATTCGAATTTTTGAAATATTAAATCTTTTAGTTAATCTGGAACCTGAAGTGGGTCGAATAAAATCCAAACCACGTTTCTAGCCATAGTGGAAGTGCTCTATAATTTTGATTTACCACCCAATCAGTCAGTTAGTTCAATACATATTATAGTATAGATTTATTCATCAAATCTCAAAATACGGAACTTCCACATTCCGACAAGATTGGATTTGAGGGGTTATGCTATAAAGAAAATTCAGCGAAGTTCCTCCATCTTGATATGTTATGAGGTAGATTTACTTCCATTTTATTATTCCATACTTATTATTCCATATTTACTACCATATTATATGCATGTTACTACCACATGCACAATATGATTATGGCACAAACTGAGGTCTGATTATTATATGTAGCTACATAGGATGACGCTTAGATTCATATATCTTTTTTGAAACGCGCATAATTTTCGATTTTTTGTGGTATTAGGGTGGGGGGGGGGGTGATTGGGCGGTTGCATGCAATAATTGGCAATTCGAGTTTCCTCGCATACGGGAAATTCCATTTCAACTCAAGGTAAATCCATTAATTTTATATTTTCTTAGCTCCTATTGCGGTGAGCGGTTTTGTCTCCCATTACATCGATAAATTAAGTTGATTTACCTTGCATTAGAAAGTAATTTTCAGAAAAGCAGTTAACTCAACTAAATCGAATGTTGCATCCGAATCCTCAATTGAATTGATTTTTACTTTTTCTACAATACTTAGAATTTATAAAAGTATTATAATGGAGCCATATATCCAACTCTCCGTTTTCAACACTTTCCAACATAGTTGAACAGTGTTTATGACTTTGGTCATTCTGTCTGTCTCTCTGTATGTCTGTCCGTTCGCAGGATAACTGCCGTAAAAATGGTTTTTTCAAAATGAAATTGTAGTATGTTGTTGAGACGGTCTATAGCCCCATCTTACTTTCTTGTCTGGAATTTCATATACCTGTTAATAATACAAGGAAAAAACTTTGTTTCACAATACTACTGTTAAACACAACTACCTTAAATGCTATTCCATCTATAAATTTGTTGATCTATATAATACCTATTGTACTGATATTGATATATTTAATTTGACTCCCGTCTGTTTTAAAAAAGCCTGTTTGGATGCGCTTGACATGTATACGACTTAGTATTCTTGTATCTTATATTCTATTCCTTTTATTTTTGTGTTGCTACTGTAACTGGATTTCATCTGTAGTTGCCATGTAAGTTGAATAAAATAAAATAAATAAAATAAAATAAAATATGGGAATGAAGATGAATAATAACATCCAATTAGTTTCGGATTTAATTATTTATTAATTATTCATTATTATTTAATTAATTATTTATCGGATTTGATTATTTAGGAAATACATTGAACCCTATGGGACCTAATTTTTCAAACATGTTTTAAGCAAAGTTAATACCCATAAATTGCTTCGAAAATTATAGGAAATATTCAAATTATCATATAAAATGTATAAAAAAAATTTCAGCAGAATATATTCTGTAGTTTTTTAAATAAACATTGAAATAATTACGCCAATAATATATGAAGAGATCACGTAATTCATTACAAAATAAAATAATGCATTCATTTTTTTTCCGATATATCAAAATTATGATTTTTAAAGATCTTTTTAATTTATATTTAGTATTGTATTCGTCATAAAACCGCTTTGTTTTTGCGTATTATCTGTCTATCTAAATTCTGTGTCATATCAATTACAATACTTTTTATTTTAAATGATCACTAAACTTTGATTATTTTTACAACGAAGCCTAATTTTAACGGTTGCAGAATGTAAACAAATCAAACGATTGTAAGGGGAGTTGTACAAGAATTGCTGAATTTTTTTCACTCAAAATTATTTAGCTCTGGAGTCTGGAATATAAGTGATATGAATGAAATATTCTTCATTTTACATCGAGAAACAGACGATTTATATTTCGAGGATATCATTTGAATAAATGTTTAAATAAAATTACATTTCAGATGAAAAGTGTTTCATAATCAATGCTTTATGCATGATTAATCTTTTTTGTTTATAAATATGAACGTTTTGAGTACTCTAAATGCAAATGAACCATTTTTATCTCCCTCTCTCTCCCTCTCCCTCTCCCTCCCTCTCCCTCCACCGCTACCTCTCCCCTCCCCCCCCCCCCCGCTCTCTCTCTCTCTCTGTGTATGTAGATTGAAACAAATTAAGATAATGGAATGAAATTTAGCACAATTATATCAACTCAGAAAATGTCAAACTCCTATTGATTTTTAAGATGGTCCATTATGAAAAGAAAACGCCTACGATTTTTCGAAAAAAAATTCGAAAATCTGAAAGAAAATATAAAAAGTTGAATATGCATAAAAATTGTTGCAAAAATAATCGTTTTAGATGTACTTTTTTTTTGTTGTTAAAAATGAATGGCATTACTTACAGAATGTTAACAGGAACCTTTCTCGGAATATTTTTCTTCTAAAATGCAAAAAATCATAAAACAATAAATATATTCACTATTGGCAAATGTGTAAACTCAAAATGTAAAAACTTTGTTGAAATCACAGTATAAAACAAATGAGTAACTCCAACAGACGTTGGAGAAATAAAACAGCCTCTTCTTCAGGATAAGAAGTCAGAGCAATCACACCAACAAACCGTTACTCATTTGTTTTATGCAGTATTTTTAACGGAAGTTTTACTTTTTAACTATTTTCGCAGCACTTTGATCGATATAATTTGAATTTGATTCCATAAATATTTTGCTATTACGTGTAACCAGAATTAAACTGACACCATTGTTTTGAAGTCATCATGGATCGTTTTCGAGATATTGGAATTTTACTTTTCCATGTGAAATGTTTATCTTCCCAAGAAATTGATCAAATCAAAAATTTTTTTACAATTATTCAAATGGATAAATTTCAGTGGTCAATTGATTTGGGGGGGGGGGGGGGAGGGGGTGCTCAAACTAGAGGAATGTCTTTATTTTTCGAACATTTTTTATTTTTCTAAGATAAAAAATATATAAATATATAAAAGTATGCTAAAGTGTGCTGTAAAATATATTTATTTTAATTCATTTAGAAGCGAATGACATAACTTACTAAACGATAACATGTGCTCTTCCCAAGATACTTCACGTTTATTTATTTATTTGTTTTTTCGTCTAAAAGAGGAAACAATCATTAAAATAAAATAAAATAAGTAAGTGCTTTGTATGTATTTTTAACCAGAAACAAATGGACATCGTTGACAACAGCAGCCGTTCTCGAGATATTAGAAATTTTACTTCCCACAGGAAGTGCGATATATCTCAAAATAATCAAGCAAATTACGTGAAATTAGGTAATTACTTCAAATCCGTAAACAGTAACACCTCGGGAATTTCTAGTTATGAAAAGGCTGATTTGTGTTATTGCTTTCAAATAGTATCGAAATTTGTGAATCAGTAGCGAAAATCGTGTGTTCGACACATCAGATATTTTAATGACATGTGTCTGTGTTTATGTCTGTGATGCGATATCTCTCTAACAAATTCAGCTAATCAAATTAAATTGTGTACAAATTCTTTACTCAGTAAACGTAAGAGTTCTAATTAGTTTCAGACAGTTCGGAAAAGCGAAAAGCTGTCTACTTTTCGAACATTTTAAGATCCAAAGGCCCTTCATTTTTCAAACTTTTTTTTAACATTTTGGGGGCGTAAAGTCCTCTATTTTTGGAGCATATTTTTGAGCATTTTAAGAGCAAAAGGTCCTCTATATTTTGGAATTTTTTTTTCAAATATCGATAAAGCGTAATAAAAAGCATAATCGTGCTAAACGATATTATAGAAATAAACATTTTATATGTAATTTGCTATTTAAAAGCGAATGGAATCATTTATAAAATGACATATAGTACTTTTCAGGCCAAAATGGAAAAAGAAATCATAAATTAAATACAGTCAGTTATTATCGAATGAATGGATGCTTTATAAATACAGTAGAGCCCGCATATATTAAAGTCGGAAGAGACAGGAAAAAATATTCATTGTAACCGATATTCACAATAACCGATAAAAATTTAGGTATGAGATAAACTATGGGAATGATTTATCTTGACTATATTACGAAACAAAAAATTAATGATAAGGTTGAAATGCATTGCAATTTTATTTACCTTGAAAAAAAAATCTATAACTTTCTTTTGAACATTTGAATTTATAACACATTTACATAGCACTTTTCCTGTTGTATCTAAATTGTCACTACTGTTACTGTTGTGGTCACTACAGTTACTATTGTGATCCATATGTGGTTCCAACACTACGGAGCGCCACTTTCCTCGCATTTCCGTCCGCAGCTTGTACATGAAATACATGCCGGTCTTCTCCTGATTTATGAAGCAATCCATTCCTTCTAAAATTCACGGTAGAACTGACGACGAGCGCGACAACAGGTGCTTAATGCGTTCGCTGTACAGCGCCCTCTAGCACTTAAGTGTGTGCATTACGACCATGCATTGTATGACGAAAAGTGTTTGTTTAGGTTGGTTCTATCTCCCCTTAAAGTTTTCCCTCAACGTTTTGAATCACCCTGTATACACTGTAAAACATTTCCTTGATTATTTAGACCAAACAGAAAAAGTCTTTTTTTTTTTTTTTTTTTTTTTTTTTTTTAAGAAACATAAAGTTTTCCCGTATCAAGCGAACTCTTAACAGCATAATTCATACAGATAGAAACATAGGCAAGAGACATTCTATAGATACCATTCTATACGTTCTACAGGAACGTTCTGAGGGCTAGCTGCAAGACTCACAGTAAGTCAAACAATTCACTCTATGACCTTCAGATTCATAGGATCCTGGTTTGAATCCCAGATATAGGTGGAGAATTGCATACAAACATGCTCATATTAGCGCGAAATGCACATTAAAACTATAGCCTCCTTTGCTCTACCCAGACTTGAAGGTGTAAAGTATCCATTTAGACGGTTGGGTATCTGCCACACAAATTAGACCGGAATCGAATGGGGTGACAACCACAAGGGCCGTACCATTTTCCCCTAGCCCATCCGCTCTCGCATGAATGTTCAGACCTACAGATTTATCGGGTCCATACTCCGCGTAGTTTCAGGATAATTTTAGACGGCGTCGAGGAACGAACACGGGACTACCGTGCGATCTATCTCAGTCGAACTCCCCGTAGAAGCTATAGCTCACCGTAAAAGTAGATCTCGTGTACATAAAAAAAACAAAATAATTTAATCCAGTCCAATCAGAGAGCTAAAAGCATCAACCAAAAATTTTTCCCTGTTAAATTCTTTATACAACAAGAATACTGCCTGCTTCTTCCATGGCAACTATATTTCTGCTTCTAACAGGACAGTCGGATTTACGCTTCTTACAAAACAACGAACCTAAGAATATCCAGATAAGATCGATGTTCTTATTTATTACCGTTGCCGATTTTGCCTTTGCACGCTGGAGTCCCGCTAAAATTGAAGTTGTTTACTCCCTAAAAGTGCCCTGCTGAGACAGAATTCTAATTGCTTCTTCTTTAAGTTGTGTTTTTTTCTCTCTCTCTGAACGAAAGTGACATATTGGTATCAATGACTGCTTAACTTTAACAAACCTATCCCGAAATAGCACTTTATAACAAAAATAAAAGGATCACGAAAGGAATAAAATAATTTAGTTAATGCACTGTTACGAAACGTTTTGCAATAACATTAATTAAAAACTTTTGTTAAATAATAAAAATGCACACATTTCAATTGCTACACTTTGATTGGAATCACCCACTGGTTAAGGCGAGAGGATCGAAAGCGGCGGTCCCGAAGTCGGTCCTCGAAACCGCCCAAACCCTAAGCGAGTATGGGTACAATAAATCTGTAGGTCCGAATGTTCGCCTGAAAGGTGATGGGTCAAAATATACCCCCTGTGGCTACAACCCCCACTGTGTGCCTACCTAAATTAGGCGGTATTTAGGTAAAAGTCAGACTTCAACTGTGAAAGTGTCTGGGGTCTTTGGACCAACAGAATCTGCAATCTCTCTCCCTTTGCCATGGACTCTGGTCTTATGGGCTTATTCTGGCCTAGTTCCAGACAAGTGTGATTAGTAACAGCAATAATTTCTACACTTGTACTACTTCATTACAAATTGAATGGAATATATTTGAAATATATTTTAAGGATAATAAACGTGATGTTTAAAATTCCCAATAACATGAAAATCGACTCTATAAAGCTTTTCCAGCCACGAAATAAATTATACTGGGATAACTTATGCAAATGTGAGATATTTTACACATTTGTAAACACAGATATTTTACTTGTCTTCGATTTTCTACGCGAGTATTATATCGAATCGACTGAAATGTAATTTATTTGACCATCAAAAAATGTATATAAAAATACTAGAACGAATCACCCGCCGTTACCCGGGTCCTAAATAAGTGCCCTGTACTTAAATAATGCAGGCACAGGTAACATCACACTCAATTTCCAAATCGCTTGTTTTGCACTTAAATAATTTTCACAATAGAGATAAAATCTTCAAATCATAAAATGAGAATAACAATTGTCCGCAAAACAATGTAAACTATAAAACAACGTAAATTGTCCATAAAACAAAGCAAACAACGTAATTTCCATATTTGCAATACTCCATTTTGACCGTGTATAAAAACGCGAAAAGAACTAAATGACACCCACCTATGATCACACATTAAGACGTTTCCTACCTCCTAAAAACAGAAATAAAAAATAAAAGATTCAAAACCTCTCACCGGAAGTTCTTCCCGAATGCCAAGAACCCACCCATTATGTGCAGCCTCTTACTCTTCTTTATAACGGATCTTAACCAGAGAGGGCAACACGGAAGTGGTCTACGTCGAAGTACAGGCGGTCCATTGCGATAGCTGAATGCTATACTTCCGATTTATGCTGTACTTACGAAGTATTTCATACCATTTTAAACGCAGTTTGAGAGAATTTTTACACTTAAACTAGCATTCCTAAAGCCTTCCTTCAGAAAGTGAATACTTTTTCTGATTAGATTCTGTGCAACTCGTACAAAATTTGCGATATAATAATATTTTACGAAATTTAAATATCTAAATTCATCGACTCTATTATAATGTCATTTCAATAATCATTCCATTTGGTGGGTTTGACAGAATGAAAAGTTGTACTTTTCTTTAAAGCAATGTATCGCCCCACAAATACTAGATTCCTGGGAAAGTCTATAACACCCCCCCCCCCTTGGCCAACAACTTCGAAATTAAAGGTCTCTAAGTATATACACACTAAATTTATCAACCATGCCCGGTCGAATAAAAGTATTTGCAGAGCCCCGAGCGGATAATTGAAGAAGTTAGAAACACGGACTCGTCAATAAATTGAGATATAGAAAAGAAAATATCAATTACAAAACTGTAAAGCATTGCCTCATTAGTAGAAATCACACATAATCTTTATGAGACACTTAACAAAGGGGTAAAAGGTAACTCACCTAAAACGAGTTGGTGGAATAATCACTCTCGTAGCATAGAAAACTCAAGGAGAGTGGCATTTTCTTACATGAGCCCTGCTATCTAGGTCCAGTCCAGGATTAAATTTAGAGTTTGGAATGTTTACAGGCTGCTCTTATCCCTTAATTACATACTATAGCATGTATTTTTATTAAAAATTGCCATTATATATTGTAAAGTTTAAATGTCTCTTTATCCTCTTTAGATGCCTCTGTAAAGGATTTTTACTTAATCTGTCAAAAGTGGCTTAACTCAAACTTGGAGTACTTGATATTTCGAAATTTCGGTTCAAGGGCGATAATACAGGCGATAATGCACTGTTTAAAATCAAATTCAGTTTATTGGGGACTTCACAGAAATTACAGCAGCTTGCTGTTTAAAACAATGAACAACATATATACTAATTATTGCACATGCCCAGAATAATTTACAAATTACTAAACTATACTAGTCTGGTGATAATGCTTACATGGATACGCATTCACAAAGCTTATATGTTTACCCCGGCACTCTGTTACTTCGCTCCGTATTGCGGCCACACACCGAATACTAGACTCTTCCTAGTCATCGTTGTACTGAATGAGGTTTCCTTCCACTCACTACTCGAATCCTTCATCGTCTACTCAAGCACCCTTCTTTCATTCCAAGAACACTCTACTCAAGAACACTCTACTCAAGAACCCAGAACTCACGCTGCCACTACTCAAGAAGCCACTAAAATTCTC
This sequence comes from Amaurobius ferox, assembly GCA_951213105.1. NCBI lineage: Eukaryota > Metazoa > Arthropoda > Arachnida > Araneae > Amaurobiidae > Amaurobius > Amaurobius ferox. The sequence goes on from OX578140.1 coordinate 117,434,934, forward strand.
ACTATCCGAAACATATTCCTACTCTACCTTAAGAAAACAGAAAATGCTGATTAGCTCGGTATGATTGGTCTATCAACTGAACCAGTTAGACTTGTTAGTTTAAAGAAACATAAATTATAATGCAAACTGAGAGAAATAACAATCGAAAAGTTATTTAGACCTCACAACATAAAAGAGATGTTGTACAGGAGAATGACAGCAAAAAAATTGTTACATACCTCAGTTTGATCCCTTTTTTAATTCTTTTCCTGCAACTGTTCTGCCTCCCGAAGGGCTGGGGGCGGTTTCTGAGGAAGAATTATTTCTGGTCTTCAACAACCTAAAAAATAATAAAGCTCCCGGTTTAGACCTTTTAGCCTTTAATATATGGAAAACCTTGTTTAAGCATTTTCCCTCCTTTTTATCTTCTCTCATTAATTCCTGCTTCAAATTCTGTTATTTCCCTGCTCCCCTTAGAAATGCCAAAATCATCTTCTTCAATAAGCTGGGTAAGGATCCCGCTTTATGTTCATCCTGTCGCCCTATTTGCCTTCTCCCAACTTTTGGGAAAATATTAGAAAAAATATTTATAAACAAATTAAACTTCTGGCTGAAGACTAGAAATTCACTTCACCCTCTGCAATATGACTTTAGGGAGCTCCACAGTTGCGAAGACGCCACGTACCAGCTTGTCAGTACCATTGATAAATTTAAATCCTCTTCTCATATTTCCTTAACCACTGTGGACATCCGTGGAGCTTTCGATAACGTGAATTGGAACATCCTTCCCCTCACCTTTGACTCAATTAATCTCCCCTCTACTTTCAGATCTTTCATTTATTCATATCTCAGCTCAAGAACAATTAATTTTATAGAGGACAATTTTACTTTTTCAAAATTTATTTCTATAGGTGCCCCTCAGGGCTCCGTCATTTCCCCCATACTATGGAATATTTATTTTAATAAAATTCTTTCCCTTAACAATGATGAATATTACTTACAGGCCTTCGCGGATGATCTCGCAGTGGTTACCTATTCAAACTCCATCATTACTCTTGGTCGCAAGACCAATTCAATATTAAATTCTATTGCAAACTCCCTTTCCTCTCTTAAACTTGAGGTCTCCGCGGAAAAGTCCAACTGCATCATTTTTAATAAAACTAGATCAAAAAGGAAAATTAATCCCTCTATCAGAATCCAAAACTCTCCCATTAAACTTAGTAGAAGCCTTAAATTCCTTGGTCTTATCATCGATGATAATTTAAAATGGAGCGCCCATATATTTTACCTAAAAGAGAAATGCTTTAGGCTTGCTTCTACTTTTGGGAAATTTTCGGGGGGCAACTGGGGGGTCAACAAATCTCTTCTTAAAATCTGGTACCTGTCTGTTATTGAAAAAATTATTACTTTCGGGTCAGGCATCTGGGGGGGATCTCTCACTGGGACTCAAATCAATAACCTTATTTCTTTACAACGGATATTTCTTCTTAAAATCTCTGCCGGATTTAGAACAACCTCGAGCATTTCTCTTTTCTCCATTACCGGTATTCCCTCTGTTCACATTTTAATTGATATTCTTCACAAAAAATTCCTTTTTTGGAAACTTCGTATCAATTCGTTCTCTGATCCTTCCCTTCCCTCCCCCTCTTTTTTCGACTTTAATCGTCCTCTCTCTAATTCTTCCCCCTCAAACCGCTTTGTCCTCCTTAAACCCCTTAATCCTTCCTCTTTCTCCCATCTAAATTTTTATACCGACGGCTCCAAACTTGATGATAATGTTGGCTTTTCTGCTTGTTTATTTAATCATGATAAATTAGAAGAAGTTTTTAAATTCAAACTTGACAATGGGAACACAGTTTTTCAGGCAGAAATCGCGGCCATTAACTTTGCCATTGACTGGGCAACTGATAACTTCTCCAAAATAAATATTTTTTCGGATAGCCTTTCATCAATCCTGGTCTTTAAATCCATTAAAAACAAATCTAACTACATTAACTCTATCAAAAACTCTGCTTCTCGCTCTAAACACCTTTTTAATCTTATTTGGGTCAAGGCCCATGCTGACATTCTGGGAAATGAAGTTGCGGACTTCCACGCTAAAGAAGCATCCTCCTCCGGTTTCCCTTTTTCAGTTCCTCTCCCCTATTCTCGTTTAACTAATTTTTGCAAAAATATCTTACTTCAAAACTGGCAAAAGTATCTTAATGAATATATCTCCCCTAGGACTCATGACCCAGCCAGAATTCTAAATTATCTCCCCAAAGTTAACGTAAATACCCAAATTCATAATAAATACTTAATCTATTTTTTAACTGGTCATGGTCCTTTTCTTGATTATTTATACTATTTTAAACATAAAAAAATCCTCGAACTGCTTATGCAACTCTTTTGGCGGCGTAGATCACTTTGTTTTCTCTTGCCCCTTAACTAAGAAATTTCATCTTTCTAAACCTGCTCCTGGAAATCAAGCGGCTTGGTTTTCCAGTGTCAGCCGCAACAGTCAATCCATTTTTTATCTTAAGAACTGTGTCCTCATTGCAAGAGACATTTCCAATAAAGTAAATTGACAAGTTCGTCGGGCTTTACTGCTTTTAACTTTCCTGATCAATGAAGATTTCTCTGCTGTTCCCCTTTTCCTGCTTTTGTTTGTACAAACTTGTATATATTAAATTGTAAATACACTCATCACATTGCCAACTGATAACACTATTGTTAAATTGAAAACACTTTCATCTTTTATTATCAACCTCCCATGTCATTTTGTATTTACTTCATCATCTATATCATGTTGTGCAATGTCTCATTATTATTATCCTTAATGTTTTTTTGAATGTTTCGTGTCCATATTTGTGTCTGTTTACAGTACCTGTCTTCGTTATGTCCGTATTTCTTGTCTGTAAAACTGTCTGTCTTACGAATTTATTCTTAAATTTTAAAAAACTGGATTTTTAATAAACCTCCAGAGCGGTCGCTGTCCTTGGAAGTCGGCACCTGCTAGCTTCCTTTCCCGGTCGTCCAACCAGCTACTCAAATCCTCGGATGAGTCGGACGGCCTGGGTCTTCCACATTCCACATACCTCAGTTTAAAACTTAAAAAAAATTGAGAACACCGGATGAAACATGTCTTCAAACAAAATAGTAGGAACGAACAATTTGTTCATGCAACAGACTAAACATTCCCCTTTTTTCCTATAATTATTATAAAATTCCGTAGGCCAGGAGATTGACATGAAATCCTTGGGACAAGATTTGAAGTGACACACTTAAATTATGCCAAATGATTAAGTAGATTAAAAAACGTTATACTACATTTTTATAAAGTTGAATAATACTCATTTAGCTTGTATGATATTGATGACTAAATTTTAGGTAAATTAATTCTGTTTGAGAAAAGAATTCGGACATGCCAAGTGAGTAACATTTCCTTTTCAATTTTACACAGAAAAAATTAAATGAGTAATCTTTTTCATGCGCATGGGGATCAGTAGAGGAAATTATTTCACTGAATTGAAAAAAAAAACTTTCTATGTTGAGCTAGTTTTGTGTTATTCTACTGGGACATGATTTTGTTAGATTTCTGGAGAATCACTTATATATAAAAAGCAATAAATATATATCATACTTCATTTGTTGCTAGATGCTCCTCCACTTATTATAAATAGAGTTGCAAAAAACTCAGGAATTTTGAGAAACGGAAATAAACACGGGAATTTTGAAAGCATCGGAAACTTTGATAGAAACAAACTAGTTTACACATTTCTTATATGCTCTGACTAACCTTACGCTGTTTAAACCTTAATGATGGATCACCATTTAGATACATTTACTAAATCTTTGTATAAGTTTACGATAACTGCCGTAAAAATGACGTAATCAAAATGAAATTTTAGTATGTTGTTCAGACGGTCTGTAGAACCTATGGGAATATAAATGAATAATATCACCCAATTAGTTTTGGATTGAACCCGGGTCGAAAAAATGAAATACATTGAGCCCTATGGGACCTAATTTTTGAAACATTTTTTAAGCGGATTTAAAATTCACAAATTGCTTCGAAAATTTTAGGTAATATTTAAATTTTTCCATAAAACATATAAAAAAAATTCAACGAAATATATTCAGTAGTTTTTTAAATAAAAATTAAAATAATATTTACACCTCTTATATGAAACGATCACGTGACCATGATATGAAACGATCACATGACCCACTTCAAAATGATATATGGCATCCATCTTGTTTCAAAATCGTGATTTTTTTAAGTTCTTTTTAATTCATATTGAGTGTTGTATCCGTCCTAAAACTACTTTATTTTTGCTTAAATTCTGTGCATCTACATACTGAAACAACGCAATGACAATATATTTGAGTTTAAATGCTCATCTAAATTTGATTATTTCTACAACTAAGCCTATTTTTCACCTATGTAAAATGTAAACAGCAAAATATGTAGAATGAGTTGTATTAGAATTCCTGTATTTTTTTAACACAAAATAATTTAGTCCACGGAGTCTGCATGGCTGATATGAATGAAATATTAATTGATTTCATAAAGAGAAGGACGATTTTTTTCGATGAAGTTTCAAGCATAGAGTTTTATTTTTTGTAGCTCCATGGTCTTAAACAAAATGTTTAAATAAAATAAATTATTATAGTATTGTGATGAATGTAATGAATGGGAGAAAGTTATGAATGAAATCCTGTTTTTATAGAGAGATCCAGCCGTATTATTTTTTCTATGACGTCATTTGAATGAATTTCAGTTGTTTTCGATGAAGTTTTCAAATATAATGAATTATCGTAGTATTATGATAATTCTAAAACTATTACCGAGGAATGTATAGCATTTTAGAGATGTTTAAACCAGGCAATTTATATTTCAATGCCGTCATTTGAATGAAGTTCATTTTTTTCGATGAAGGTTTAAGTTTTCAAATATAATAAATTAATGCAGTATTGTGATAAGTTTCAAAATATTACCGAGGAATATATTGCATTTTAGACTTGTTTAAATAAAATTGCATTGAAGTTGGAGAGTGTTTCATAATCAATGCTTTAAGCATGATTGATCTTTCTTGTTAAAATTTAAAATTACAAACCTCTTTGTTGAAAATGTGCAAATTGTATTAACCACAAAATTGTTAACCTTTTGCTTACGGGTGGGAAAGCGTCAATCCCAAACCAAGAACCTCTCAAAAAGACAGGTATTTGACATACCCTATCCCAAACAGTTCGATCCCCCTTTGAAGACATTGGCGTTCATGGACGCCAACTGAACTGTTTGGGATAGGGTATGTCAAATACATGTCTTTTTGAGGGGTTCTTCGTTTGGGATGGACTCTGTCCCACTTGTAAGCAAAAGGTTAAAATGTTATTGGGATTAATATAGGTTTCTTATCAATATTAAATGAATATGAATGTTCAATATTAAATGAATATGAATTAATTAATCACTTTGCAATAAGTTTTCATCGTTCGGAGTGTTTTTACTTTTAAAATATTTACAAATTAAATTGCAATTTATTTGTTGAATTACTTTTAATTTTCATATGTAATAAGAAAGTCACATAATGTAAGTATTTGTCTTTGATCTAACAAATCTCTCTCAATTTTCCATGCTTTAGCTATTTACAATTCCGAATGCAAGAAATAAATATTAGTTCTGGGTCATACACATTTCTTTTACAATGCAAAATACAATGACTAAATTTCCATTTTTTGGAAAACTTTCACCCCCCCCCCTCCCGAAAAAAAAAAGAGTTTATTCCCTGGAATAAACCGGGTTTCTTTCTGTCTTTGCAACTCTAATTATAAGTACTTATAGTGTTGTACTCTTTCTCGAATTCGATCGCGCGTTATCAATGATAGAAGGCATTTTGAATAGGTTCTGCACTGGATCAATGGGTCTATAAGCGCTCCTTATTGTATCATTCCTAGGTACAACAGCAGGTTGTCTATCACCGTATTGTGTCAAATAAATGAAGGCTGTAATCAATTTAGTGAGATTCCTACGAATTAAGGCCCCTGTGCACGATACAAGAAGTTGGATCAATAAATGGATCATTCAAAGCTTTCAATTTACACGAGACGATTTATTGAGCGAAATGCTTTCTGCACTCCCGCAAACTTGGTCTATTTGCACAGTTCAACTTTTTGAATATGCAACTGTTACGATGTGTCCTTTTAAATCGTGGGTGTGCGCTCAGGATGCAAGAATGAGTCCAAATTTCTGTATAACTAACACGTTTATTCACAAACTCAGCATAAACAGGAACAATATGCAGTAAAACTAATTTCACAAAATAACCGATGCTATTCTTAAAACATTGACGAAAATCCTTTCACAAAACAGCGGCTACTATTTTCAAAACATTGACAAAAATCACAGTTCAATCTAGCTCGTATGACGTCAATTGCTGTCCAACTGAGTGATGACTCCTTTTCATAAATTCTTCATAGAAACTTCTGGAAATCTCTCATATCACGTAGAATATTGGTTATTTCAAGGTGTTTCTCGAACCGTCGAGAAGTCGCCAAAACGGGCTATAAATCGTCAGATCTAGAAACCCTTCTTCGAACTTCAGTATGTGGCAACTCCAGGCTCACGTCATTGAAAAAGATGCCTGTACGGGTGCTGTCTCCATCTGGTCGTCGAAAAAAACGAAAGTAGTAGGGGGAAAAGAGACTCCCCGGCATTTTACAAGTTCGTAAAACAACTTTCTTGCTATTTGTCCGCCGTTGGCGTGCATTCAGACGATTTTTCTGTTGTTTACAATATTTTTGTTTGCTTAGTTATAATTTGTAAATACGTTTATTTTTTTTTTCTATTTATAAATACGGTTTTTTTTGTTTTATATAAATACGTTGCTTCGTTTTTTCTTTCTTTATGTGTAAGTTCTATACTTTTAATTTATAAATACGTTTTCTTTTTCGAACGTTTACATTGTCGGATCATGCGATAATAATGGCTTTGGAAATTACTTTGAATTGGGAAAAAGAAAATCATATCATGAAAATCAGTGTCCATTAGACACAAGTTAATACATTTGGCATAAATTTCACTAAATATGAAATTGTATAAATTGTAATTGCGAGCGTGGAATTTTAAATCACTAATTCAATGCAATAGATTCGGGACTCTATAATGCAAACGGTGCTGATATATATATGAGTAATATAAGCAAATCATAAATTTATGCTTTATAAAATCGTTCCGTTTTTTGTAATAAATACCTAATTGTTTTATGATAATTATTGCGAACAAAATTAAATTTCAATAAAAAAAAAAATTTTTAATTTAATTTTGAGTTATTTTTGTGAAATTAGAGAAAAAATGGGATCCTTATATGCAAAGTCTCAGAGAGAAAGGAAGTAAAAACTACGGTTGACAAATAAAAGTTAAAATAAATACACTAAATTCAAAGTGATTAAATTTCAAATAAGTAGTCAATTAAAAATACATAAGTAGCCAATTAAAAATACATAAGTAAAATAGTCAATTAAATATGAATAAATAAAGTAGTCAAAGATGAAATTCATGCACGATTAACACCAGGTTAGTGAAAAATTATAAGAAAGGATCGTGACGTCATACTGTGTAATCGTTCTGATGGGTCATTTAGAGTCAAAAAATTATATGATCTTTTCGGTTGCAAGGGATTGTTCAAGAAGTTGTACGTAAGAAGTTCACCGCTCAACTTCCATTTTACACGATGCAAGTTCGTACAATAAGTTGACAGTTTAATTTATTGATTCAACTTCTTGCATCATACACAGAGACCTTTAGACAATGCTTTACAACTTTGTAATCGACATATTTCTCCTATCTTTCTTCACTTTCGAGTTTGTGTTCCTAACTTTTTCAATTCTTCTCTAGACACGTTACAATCGCCTTTTTTACAATCGGGAATGGCCACTTTACTATAGATAGATTAACGTGTATATTCAGGAACCTTTTACTCCGAAGTTATTGGGATACTGATTAGGACTTTCCTGAAACCCTATATAATTCGAGGAGTCATTTTATTTATTCAATAAAATACTTTATAGAATATAAATGTAAAGCGCGCTATAAGACTATATCATACATGTTCGTTATGGTAGCATGTTGAAATTAGTTATACTGCAAAACCGCCAATTACATTCAGGGTGTATTTAACAGTCAGAGACAAAAATACATCATTTCCTACGAAACAGTCTAAGCTTCTCCGGATGCCAATTTGTTTTAATTATATTCAAAGCCTATCCCGGAAGCAAAAAACCCTTTTTTACGATTTCCTATTTAGCATGCACGACAATGAAATGACCAATATCTACCGATCTGTTGAAAGCTAGTTTGGTAACAACGCCTATACGCTCCAACTTTGAAAGTTAAAAGTGTGATGTAATACACAGCGTTTTAATGTGATAAATCCGTTATTAATTATTCATAATTGATAACATCACATCGGCATTCTTCCCGTCAAAGGACACTGATTTTTACTTTCTCTCTATATATATAGTATAATGTTTAAGGAAAGTATTGTAACGAGGTTTCTAAAATTCGAATTTGAGTTTTCGACGGAAGAACACGTTTCAGGCATCCCTGAACACGAATCGACCGTTTTTGAGGGGATGTCTCTATGTACTTATATGTGTGTATGTGAGTTTGGAAGCGATATCTCACAAAAGAATGGAACGTGTAGAAAAAATTGGTACGAGTATTACAATCAGTGTATACTGGGCTTTAACTCCCTGACAACGCGGGTACATTTTCTTCGGGTATATGAGCTTGTCAACGTTCAGTGAGAATGTTGAAATGATACGACTAAAAGTGGATACAAGCTTTTGCGGGCCATTTCGTAAGAAATGGCAGGTGGTTCTTTTCCGAATCGTATCAAAATTTAATCAGCACCAGGATGACCAACAAATGACTTATGTAACAAATTTTGTACAATTTGATCAATTTGTTTTTCAGTTACAGTAGAACAGACAATTTTTTAGAGCCATTTCGCAAAAAAAGGCGGGTTAATTTATTCCGAATAGTACCCAAAACTAATCAGCGCCAGGGTCATATACAAGTGACTTACCTACCAAATTTTATGAAATTCGGACCATTAGTTTTTGAGTTAGAGTGGATACATACATTGCACAGACAAACACACAGACAGACACACACATACAGACGTCACGCTAATAATAGTTTTTTCGTATTCTAGAGGTCTCGAAACGTGTGGATCCGTCGAAAACTCGAGTTGAGATTTTCGACATGATTCCAATACTTTCCCTATACATTACCATTTATTGCAGGGAAAGTAAAAATCTGATGTGAGCAGCACATGACTTTCCCTGCAGACTTATATTAACGCTCTCTTTATTTTAATTAAATTTATTTCACTTTTAATTCAATTTTCGTTCTCATTCGGTAACCGGACTTATTTTCAAAGGTGGCGTAGAGAAAATACGAAAAATTTAAATATCTCGAGAACGGCTAGTCCTAGTGTAATGGGGTTGGTCTTATTCTTTTCGTCGTTAAAAATTACGTATTAAACGAGCATTTAATGTATATATTTGAGTATACCTAGTTCTTTAGTTTAGATTTTGACGATTTTTGCGGACCAGTTTGCGAAAAAAAGCAGGTTATTTTTTTCCGAATCGTACCAAAATCTAATCAGCACCAGGGTGATCCACAAGTAACTCATCTACCGAATTTTGTGAAATTCGGTACATTAGTTTTTCAGTTAGAGTGGACACAAGCTTTTGCGGGCCATTTCGCAAAAAAAAAAAGACGGGTTCTTTTATTCCCAATCGTACCCAAAACAAATCAGCACCAGACTCGCTCACAAGTGACTTACCTGCCAAATTTTGTGAAATTCGGTCCATTAGTTTTTAAGTTCGAGTGGATACAAATCTGCACAGACAGACAGACACACAGACAGACAGACACACAGACACACACACAGACGTCACGCTAAAAATGGTTTTTTTCGTATTCTAGAGGTATTGAAACGTGTAGATCCGTCGAAAACTCGAGTTGCGATTTTCGACATGATTCCAATACTTTCCCTATACATTACCATGTATTGCAGGGAAAGTAAAAAATCTGATGTGGGCAGCACATGACTTTCCCTGCAGACTTATATCCACGTTCTCTTTATTTTAATTAAATTTATTTCACTTTTAATTCAATTTTCGTTCTCTTTTGGTAACCGGACTTATTTTCAAAGGTGGCGTAGATAAAATACGAAAAACTAAAATATCTCGAGAACAGCTAGTCCTAATGTAATGGGGTTGGTCTCATTCTTTTCATCTCTAAAAATTACGTATTAAACAAGCATTTAATGGATATATTTGAGCATCCGTAGTTCATTAGTTTAGATTTTGACGATTTTTGCGGGCCAATTTGCAAAAAAAGGCAGGTTATTTTTTTCCAAATCATACCAAAATCTAATCAGCACCAGGGTGATCCACAAGTGACTCATCTGCCGAATTTTGTGAACTTCGGTATATTAGTTTTTAAGTTAGAGTGGATACAAGCTTTTGCGGGCCATTTCGCAAAAATAGGCGGGTTCTTTTATCCCGAATCGTACCCAAAACTAATCAGCACCAGACTCGCCCACAAGTGACTTATCTACTAAATTTTGTGAAATTCGGTCCATTAGTTTTTTAGTTACAGTGGATACAAAATCTGCACAGACAGACAGACAGACAGACACACACACAGACGTCACGCCAAAAATGGTTTTTTCGTATTCTAGAGGTCTTGAAACGTGTAGATCCGTCGAAAACTCGAGTTGCGATTTTCGAAATGATTCCAATACTTTCCCTATACATTAGCATGTATTGCAGGGAAAGTAAAAATTGGCGTTAGCTGCATTTCATTGGAGCCGAAATTGAAGTGTGCATAACATTTTGTACAATAAAAATCCCGTAAAGTTTAATAAGTTTATTCGTTTTTGCTTTTTCTGCAATACATGGTAATGTATAGGGAAAGTATTGGAATCATGTCGAAAATCGCAACTCGAGTTTTCGACGGATCTATACTTTTCAAGACCTCTAGAATACGAAAAAACCATTTTTAGGGTGACGTCTGTGTGTGTGTCTGTGAGTCTGAGTGTCTGTGTGTCTGTCTGTCTGTGTGTCTGTCTGTGCAAATTTTGTATCCACTCTAACTAAAAAACTAATCGACCGAATGTCATAAAATTTGGTATGTAAGTCACTTGTGGGCGAGTCTGGTGCTGATTAGTTTTGGATACGATTCGGGATAAAAGAACCCGCCTTTTTTTTTTTGCGAAATGGCCCGCAAAAGCTTGTATCCACTCTAGATGAAAAACTAATGGTCCGAATTTCACAAAATTTGGTAGATAAGTCGCTTATGGGTCACCCTGGTGCTGATTAGATTTTGGGAGGATTCGAGAAAAAATAACCTGCCTTTTTTTGCAAAATGGCCCGCAAAAATCGACAATATCTAAAATAAAAGACTACCTATGCTGAAATATATCCATTAAATGCTTGTTTGATACGTAATTTTTAACGAAAAAAATAATAAGACCAACCCCATTACACTAGGACTAGCCGTTCTCGAGATATTTTAGTTTATTCGTTTTTCTCTATACCACCTTTCAAATTGAGTCCAGTTACCAAATGAAAACGAATATTGAATTAATAGTGAATTAAATTTAATTAAAATAAAGAGAATGTGTATATAAGTCTTCAGGGAAAGTTATGTGCAGCCCACATCAGATTTTTTACTTTCCCTGCGGTACATGGTAATGTATAGGGAAAGTATTGGAATCATGCCCAAAATCACAACTCGAGTTTTCGACGGATCTACACGTTTCGAGACCTCTAGAATACAAAAAACTATTTTTAGCGTGACGTCTATATGTGTGTCTGCCTGTCTGTGTGTCTGTGTGTCTGTCTGTCTGTGTGTCTGTCTGTGCAGATTTTGTATCCACTCTAACTAAAAAACTAATTGACCGATTTTCATAAAATTTGGTAGGTAAGTCACTTGTGGGCGAATCTGGTGCTAATTAGTTTTGGGTACGATTGGGGATAAAAGAAGCCGCCTTTTATTGCGAAATGGCCAGCAAAAGCTTGTATCCACTCTAGCTAAAAATCTAATGGACCGAATTTCACAAAATGTGGTAGATAAGTCGCTTGTGGGTCACCCTGGTGCTGATCAGATTTTGGTATGATTCGGAAAAAAATAACCTGCCCTTTTTTTGCAAAATCGCCCGCAAAAATCATCAAAATTTAAAATTAGAAACTACGTACGCTCAAATATATCCATTAAAAGCTTATTTTATGCGTAATTTTTAACGAAGAAAAGAATAAGACCAACCTCATTGCACTAGAACTAGTCGTTCTCGAGATATTTTAGTTTTTTCGTATTTCTCTACGCCACCTTTGAAAATAAGTGCAGTTACCAAATGAGAACGAAAATTGAATTAAAAGTGAATTAAATTTAATTAAAATAAAGAGAACGTGGATATAAGTCTGCAGGGAAAGTCATGTGCTGCCCACATCAGATTTCTTTTTCAGACTCATTTGTTTCGTTTACAGGCTTCCAAAGCGCTACACATTACTCGCTAACTGGTCATAGCTAGCTAGTTGTTCATACACTTTTAGTTTTCTCCCCAATTTCATCAGGATACTCTGACCATAGACTTCACGTTAAAATGTTAAATTACTTTACTAACCATACAAATTAAGATTTTACATTCAAGTTAATCTATAAACTTGCCTAGCAGCACATAAAATACGTACTTGAATGCGTAGATTTCCATCTGTTCTGTTCAAACTCACCAATCATTAAACATCTTTAACATCCCCCAGATCATTTTATCTACTAATTTTTCGCAACAAAATAAAATGTTTCGTGCTTATGCACCAATACTTCACCAAGGAGTAAAAAAACGGATTGAACTACAAAATCGTGACACTTTAACTAATTACACCTATCCCATCCATTGGAAATCCCAGAGTAAAGTATTAAAATATCGAAATTGTAACCACTATGCTTCAAAAACTAAGGGATCGATCCGAAATCCAATTATGTAGACTTGCAGGGCTTTCAAAGAACTACAAATTCTTGCTTATTGTTCATAGCTAGACATTTCGGTTTTTGATATATACGCATTACAATCTTAAACAAGAAAGTTCAATCATGTATAAAGCATTAATTATGAAACACTTTCCAACTGAAATGCAATTTCATTTAAACATCTTTAAAATGTGGTAAATTCAGCACTCATATTTTTTTTAAATTATCACAGTACTATAATAGTTTATTGTACTTGGAAACTTAAATTTATCAAAAAAGGCTTTAAATACTATAGATCATCTGCTTCTCTGTGTAAAATCAATAAATATTTCATTCATATCATTTATATTGCAGACTCCAGAGCTAAATAATTTTTCGCGATAAAAAAATTCAGCAATTTTTATACAACTCATCTTACAATTGCTTGACTTTTCTACATTCTGCATGCGATAGAAATTAGGCTTTGTTGTAAGAATCAAAGTTTAGTGATAATTTAAAATCAAAAATATTGTAATTGGGTAGGTTTAGATACACGGATAATACCGAAAAATAAAGCGGTCTTAGGACAGATGCATCACTAAATATAAATTTAAACATCACGATTTTAGCACAATAGAAAACAAGAACGATCAATCATGCATAAAGCATTGATTATGAAGCACTTTCCAACTTCAATGCAATTTTATACAAACATGTCTCAAATGCGATACATTCTTCGGTAATATTTTTAAAATTATCACTTTATTTTTATTATATTTGAAAACTTCATCGAAGAAAATGAACTTCATTCAAATGACGGCATTGAAATATAAATTGCCTGGTTTAAACATCTCTAAAATGCGATACATTCCTCGGTAATATTTTTAAAATTATCATAACACTACAATAATTTAGTATATTTTAAAACTTCATCGAAAACAAATGAACTTTATTCAAATGACGTCATCGAAATATAAATCACCTCTATATAAAAGCAGCATTTCATTCATAATCATTTTTCCAATCATTTAATTTATTACAATACTATAATAATTTATTTTATTTAAAAATTTGAAAAATTGTTATCTACCATATTTTTTTTTAATGTGAAACCTTTCTCATATATAAAATAATTAAATTCTTGGAAAGATATTTAATATATAATATATCTCTTTTTTCTTTCTGGAGGATATAACGAGAGTCAGAATTTATTTGAATTTGTTTTTCTCCCTATATTAAATAATTTTTATTTAAAAAACTACCTAACATATTTTACTGAAATTTTTTTATATATTTTATGGGATAATTTGAATATTTCCTAAAATTTTCGAAGAAATTCGTGAATTTTAAATTCGCTTAAAAATGTTTGAAACATTAGGTCCCATAGGATTCAATGTATTTCATTTTTTCAATCCGGGTTCAATAAAAAACTAATTGGGTGATATTATTCATTTATAGTCCCACAGACCGTCTGAAAAACATACTAAAATTTCATTTTGATAAAGCTATTTTTACGGCATTTATCGTGCTAACGGACAGACAGACAGACAGATAGAATGAACAAAGTCATAAACACTTTCAACTATGTTGTAGAGTGTTAATAAAATGGATGCCATATTTTATTTTGCAATGAGTCACGATCTCTTCGTATAATATGGTTGTAATTATTATTTAAATTTTTATTTAGAAATCTGCCTAACATATTTTGCTGAAATTTTTTTTACACATTTTACGTGATAATTTGAATATTTCCCATAACTTTTGAAGCAATTTGTGAATTTTAACTCCGCTTAAAAAATGTTTTAAAAATTTTTGGTCCCACAGGGTTCAATGTATTTCATTTTTTCAACCCGTGTTAAATCCGAAATTAATTGGGTGATATTATTCATTTTCATTCCCATCAAGTCCCACAGCTCGTCTCAACAATATATTAAAATTTAATTTCGATAAAGTCATTTTTACTACGGCAGCTATCAAGCGAACAGACAAACAGAGAGAATGAACAAAGACATAAACACTTTACAACTATGTTGGAAAATGTTATAAACGGAAAATTTTCATTCATTTTCATGTCAAGACTTCATGTCAACTGTTAGAGCGTTTTTCAAAAATAAATATAGATTTATAAACTAAATTTCCTAACACATATTTTTGTCGCTTACTACTTATAATCTTCTATAGTATTGATATTTCGAGTAAAATTTTAAAAAAATGAAAAAACACTTGGTCGGACAGATATTTTTAAGTTTTTTCAAAAAAAAAAGTTTAAAATATTGAAATTATTTTTATATATTCATAATCTGGTCTCTATTTCCGACAAAAAAAAATTATTTACATTTTTATTTATTAAGTTCGGAGGTATAAGCGTCCAAAGTGTTTACAGTTTTCGTAACGCTCCGATTATCGCCTCAGCAACCCCAAGCATAGATGTTACTCACATCAAAAACCTGTCCCCCTCCAAAAGAAGAAAAATAATAAGACTCGCTTACATCACGTGGGTTAAGGAAAGTAGATACATGACGTAAGGATGGCTCAAATTGAAGTACTGGTACTCCGGGGAACTAAATTTTTAAGCATTACAATTTTGAATTAACAAATTGTCGCCATGATAATAGGTGAAATTATACAAACCACAGAAACCGTCGATAGTGACCATTCTAAATCTTGGAATCACCTGTCATGTGCAACGACCAACCAGCATTGGTGAACCGGTTTCGGGTTTTTTTTTCTTGCACCAAATAGCCAATACCATCACTGACATCAAATTTTATTACTGTCAATACAGTTATTGGTATAGAATACAAGCACAGAATACTACAGAATGCTAGCTGCTATATAGTACATTGTAAAATATTCTGCAACCTTTGCTCATTTTTTCAGCTACTTTGTTGATAATTTCGGCAAACTGTTAGAAAAGCCGCAATTACAGGCATTCATGAAAATTCCAGCTACATTTCTGAAATATTTAGCTAATTATCGTCTGCTGAAGCATTATTATTGTATATATATATATATATATATATATATATATATATATATATATTTGCGTGTGTGTGTGTGTGTGTATTATCATAACTATAATTAATCTTACTCCCCGAACTCATAAAACTTTCAATAACATGCTTGCAAATGTTTTACAGTGTACTAGCAAATGCGAACATGGTTCGCCGATGATAATCGCTCCACTGGGAAGCGTGCTTCCAATACTTAAGCTAGCTAAGTCAGCAACTTTTATTTTCAGATTTTTGTTGAAACCAGCTATTTTCTGGTCTTTGAGTCGGTGAAAGAAAGGCTATTTAGCATGGCATAAAAAGAACTGTTGACTGAGTGCACTCAGGCGAGAGATGTAGGTCGTAAAATAGCATAAGCAAAATATATAAAAGCGGTATCAGAGGTACGTATTGTTACGAATTAAAGAAATGGATGCGTTAAATACCTTTTTAGTAGCACTTTCCACTTTGGCGTTCCTCCCAGGTTCTGATCTGAACTTTTTCTTTCTAGCTTTAGAACCGGACATAGGATTTTAGTTGTGGGTGTTTCTCAATTTATATATTGCTGCGTCTGACAAAGTGCGTTCCGCAGAACTCTGGGGTTCCGTAACGGTATTTCGAGAGTTCCGCGACATAATAGGTTTAAATTTTCTTCAAAATTAAAAAATCGCATAGAATTTTGAATGCATCATTTGAACTACAATGGATTTTTTGTTATTTTGGGTTCCACCATCAAATTTAATTTTAAAAGGGTTCCGCGACCAAAAATTGTTAACACTGATCCAGTGCATGGATTTATTTTTTAAATCGTGGCACACTAACAGATCCAGATTTTCAAATTTTAGCACAAGAGCGCCATATATGAGGGCCCCTTTTACCAGGAAAAATTATTATAGACTCACTGAGTCTCTTTAATGAATTTAAATATCGTAGAATTCCGTCGATTCGCCCTCTCAAATGTGACGAACATTTGTAGAAAATGTAGGGGGCGAGCATTTGCTGGGAATTTTCTGCTAAAAGAAACAAGTAGAATTTCATTGATCCGCCTCTCAAATGTGACGAAAAATTGCTGGAAAAGTAGGGGACGGGCATTTACTGGGAATTTTCTGATAAAAGAAACAAGTAAAATTCCAGTGATTCACCTCTCAAATGTGACGGAAAATGTAGGGGGCGGGCATTTACTGGGAATTTTCTGCTAAAAGAAACAAGTTGAATTTCATTGATCCGCCTCTCAAATGTGACGAAAAATTGCTGAAAATGTAGGGGACGGGCATTTACTGGGAATTTTCTGATAAAAGAAACAAGTTGAATTTCATTGATCCACCTCTCAAATGTGGCGGGAAATGTTGGGGGCGGGCATTTACTGGGAATTTTCTGCTAAAAGAAACAAGTAGAATTCCATTGATACGTCTCTCAAATGTGACGAAAAATCGCGGAAAATGTAGGGGACGGACATTTACTGGGAATTTTCTGCTAAAAGAAACAAGTAAAATTTCATTGATCTGCCTCTCAAATGCGACGTAAAATCGCGGAGTATGTAGAAAGAGGGATTTAGACCTTGAATCAATTTATGATTGCCTTATTTACATGATTATAAGATAAAATAACGACATTTTTATTAATAAATTTAGAAAAAGAAACTTTTAATGATTTTTACGAAATAATTTAAAAGAATTATTTGTGTATGACATATAATACAGTTGCATATTTTTTTTATATATATATAATGATTGGAATTAAATACTATAGAGTATGATTGAATGAGAAAGTCAAGTGGAGACTCACACTCCAGGGTTTTTATGTTTTCATATAGAAAATTGGTTGAATTACACAATGTAATAATCTCTTCCCGGTCGTCCAAATAGTTACTCATGTCCTCTGGATGAGTCAGACGGCCTGGGGTTTCCACAATGTAATAATCGTTCCCAATAAATTACGTCAGAAATATTATTTTTATTTGTAATGAAATATTAGAAGAATTTGGATATTTCAAGCAGCTGTCTCTCCAAAGTTCGCCATTGATCCCTCAATATCAAAAGATTGTCTAAGATTTGAGTATTTTGTTTAAACTAAAATAATATGTTTCTATATACACGGTAAAACATTCTGCAACTTTTACTCATTTTTTATCAGCTACTTTGTTGATAAATTCGGCAAACTGATAAGAAGTGCCACAATTGCAGGCGTTCATGTGAATGCCAGCTTCATTTCTGAAATATTCAGCTAATTGTCGTCTGTCGAAACGTTACTTTTGTATTTTTGTACGTACAGTGTGATTCAAAACGATGGGGCAGAACTTTAAGGGGTTATAAAACACCTCTAAACAAGCACGTTTCGTAGTACAATGCATGGTCGTAACGCACGCGGTTAAGCGTTAGAGGACGCTGTCCAGCAAACGCATTAAGCGCCTGTTGTCGCCCTCGTCGTCAGTTCTGCCGTGGATTTTAGAAGGAATGGATTGTTTCATAAATCAGGAGAAGGCTGACATCTATTTCACGTACAAGGACGGGAATGCGGGGAAACCCAAATCCGTATGAGGTGGCGCTTTGTAGTACCACATACGGATTTGGGCTTTCCTCCTATTCCCGTCCGCAGCTTGTACATGAAATGCATGCCAGTCTTCTCCTGATTTATGAAACAATCCATTCCTTCTAAAATCCACGGTAGAACTGACGACGAGCGGTTAAGCGTACAGGCGAGCGGTTAACAGGCGCGACGAGCGGTTAACAGGCGCCTAATGTGTTCGCTGGACAGCGCCCTCTAGTAGTTAACTGTGTGCGTTACAACCATGCATTGTATGACGAAAAGTGCTTGTTTAGGTATGTTCTCTCACCCCTTAAAGTTTTGCCCCATCGTTTTGAATCACCCTCTATATTATCATATCATAATTATCATTAACCGTACTACCCATTACTGACAGCTGATTCCTCTGAAACTTTCAGTAACTTGCTTGCAAATGTTTTACAGTATAATTTCTCTAGTGTCCCAATTTCATCATCAACTAGGAATGGTAATCCCGATCAAAAAAATTATCCCGCAATCCCGAGGTTAAAAATGCTGAAATCTCCAGATTTGGGGATTTATCTCAGTTATTTTAATTTATAAAAAAATACTTTATCTGTTTTGCAATTATGTCAAAGTTATTAAAATGAGCGACTTCATCACTTTAATGAAGCAAGACTCCGTTAAAATTGCATTTAAATTTACATAAATTGCCTGATATCATATATCGGGTATCCCATAAATTCGTAAATATTTTAAAAATTCATAAAAATTGAAGGAATTGGTATTTTTGAATGCAGTTTGCGACAAACATATTCTCATGAAGGGGGATTTTTTTGTGTATGTGTGTAGAAAAAACTTCAAATTTTTGTTGATAGGGGGCGTTGCAGGCATTCAAATCACAAAATTCCGTGAAAAACTACATTTATTCGCATTCAGGCAAATGTTTATAGGCATATCACAACAGTAATTGTTCTATGTGTCCGCCAGCACAAGAAATTACACTTTGCAAGCGATGAGAACACCGTTAATTGAAGCATGTAACATATCAGGATGGATGCCGGAGATTTCGTGGCGATGGGCTACTGCTGTACACTCAGAACTTAACGTAACCCCAGAGCCAAAATTTAACTGGTGTTGAGTCCGGTGAGCGAGAGGACCATTCATCCTTACAGTCAGAGTCAGAGAATATCGACGAACGCCATTCGCAGAAAGTTTTTTGAATTGCAGAAATTTTAGAGAATTATTTAAAAAAAAACGCTATTATTATTATTATGAACAATGCATTTGCACTGTTACTTTTATTTTCAAAAAACTATATTATATATCTAACTGTGGTAAATCATGTTTTTTCCCCTTTTTTTCCATTTACTGGTCCCTTAAAAATATTACCTGGATAAATTAGGTAACCAGAAAATCAATATTTTTGCGTGGGATGTATGCGCATATACCGTATGTGACTTGGCAGATTTTTGCAGAAATTTTTTAGCAAATACTTTTGTTCACAGACAGTTTTCAATTTTATACCACTCTGCTTAGAGTTACGGCTAATTAGTCGTTCATTACCAAACGTGCTGGTCACCAAACTGCTGCACTGGAGGTGCGATATGAGGAGGTGCCCTGTTTTGCACGAATGCCACTGTGTGAAAGACATTACTTTCCAATAAGCACGGTATCACTTTCTCTCGTAGCATTTTCAAATAGCGTTTTGCATTAACTAAGCACGTCTTCCTGCTTGCTTTTCTACACGGCTCTTCGACCGGCCGCCCACGTTGCTGCTCTATGTCTTCGGATGAGCCGGTCGGTCTGGGCTTTCGACACGGCTCTTCGAAGAAAAAGGGCCCACCGTAATGGACGCAGTGAAGCCACACCAATGAAAAACATACCTCTGGAAACATACCAGTAACAGGAAAAGTGAGATATGAGCTGTTCGTCGTACACCCTCGGTTTTATAAGACTCGAATTTGAATATTTACTGTGACTGGAATGCCTACAGCCCCCCCTTCCCCATCGACGAAAATTTAAACTAATTTTTTCTACCAAAAAAATAAATCCCCCTTCATGAGAACATGTTGGCCACAAACCGCATTCAAATATACAAAGTCCTTCAATTTTTATGAATTTTTAAAAGTATTTACGAATTTATGGGACACTCAGTAGTATGCAATTCAAATTAGATTTAATTCTAATTAGTTATCTCCGTATGCAAAACTGAATAAAAAATTTTACTTTTTTTTGTACACTTTTTATTTTTAACTATTTTGTCTGACTTAATGTTTAATTCCAAGTATTGTCTTATTTGACGATGTTGTAATTTAGAGATGAATTCGAACACTGATGAAATTGCAGTGTAAAAACTATAGAAACGTTTTTTATATAAAAAAAAAAAATTACTTTGACTCGTTTTCACAAGGCAACAGCAATTTTTGGTTTCGTTAAATATATTACTTTTCTTTAATAAAATGTACAGTAGATGAAATGTACTTAACTACGGTTGTCATACATGAATGTTATATAATGCAATTTGTTCAATATTAGCCATTTACATTTTCCGGTGTACAAGGTTTCAACTTTATAAGAAAAAGTACATGAGTGTACTTATGTCTATTTCTAGTAAAGTAAAGTGACTATGCCCGATCGAATAAAAGTAATTTTAGCACCCCCAAGCTGGGAATTTAAAATGTTAGGATAACGAATTCAGCAACAAAGCGAAATAAAGAAAAAAGCCAATTACAATGTTGCAGAGCAGGCCTTTCAAATATACACCCTCCGGACCATTTAGATGCGATCCGCGACCTCAATTAGTAAATACTCGAATTTCATAAATAGTTTTTCAATACATTGAATACATAGGTACAGATTACAGATACCTATTGAGCACACACTTATCTCTGTCATAAGTACGTGTTCTTTTTAAATGAGGCCTATAATAATTTGATAATGCATTATGCCGGCTTTGATAGTTTGGCGTAAAAATCTGGCCCTGCGATTGTTTTTGAATGACGCTGCAAAAAGATGTCAAGTACCTGGATCTTGGAAATAATGCGCTGTTTTTAATCGTTATGACTTAATATCATTTTAATTTTTATGTATCCTTAAAATTTAAATAAAAGATTATTTTTATATAAAATCAATGTTTCAATGCATCCTGGTCCTGCAGATATGTACTTTGAAAAAAAAAGAAACAACATTGGCACTTTACAAGATTGAGTTTAACGACCCTGTTGTAGAGCATAGTCTTTGTATCTTTGTACTTTTATCTTGCTTTGTACTTATTTGTATGTATGTACCTTTCAAAATTGTATTTCTCATATATATGTAACAATTTCTAAACGTTAAATAAATATACTTTAGGGAGATAGAACTAACCCTTTAAACCAGGGGGTCCGAAACTGCGGACAGCGGGCCAAATGCGGTCCGCGAGCTCTTCCAATCCGGCCCAATTCCACCGGCCCAATGCATGATGGAAGTAACAAATGGAAATGAAATTAGTGTAATATTTATCATATTAAAAACGTCCCGTTTCACGTGTACTATGATTTTTTTGCTCTTTCTATATGAAACATGCTGTTTTTATTGAGAATTTAAAATGAGAATACAGTATTATCACGGTGCCACAATTACAGTATAGTTTTGCCTTCTCGTTCTTACCTTTTCGGTTATCCCCCACTCGTGGTGTCCGAAAAATCGCTCAATTCTGCGGCTTAGGAGCATTTTCATAAATTTCTTCCAAAAAGCGAATTTCTACAAGCTGAAAAGTTTGCACGAGGACCTATTTCTAGCTTTGGAGCGACATACGAGTATTTATGTGAATTTTATTTCAAAAAGTATGAATTTAAAAATTAGTATAGATCAGTACTAACTGGTGAACAAACACTTGCAAACTATTTTAAGGATCGAGATCGCAAATTTGGGGACCCGCCTAAATGTTCAAGCAAGGGAACAATGGAAGGGTTCCATGTTCCCCATTAGTATTGCTCGAAAATAATTTATTTGGAATATGTTTATCAACTAATACGTTATACGCTCTTCATTAGTGGCTACATGAAAAGTAAACATGGAATATTCATATATAGACCAGTTACACAGCAAATTTGCATAAAAATATAAAAATTGTAAATGAACAGACTATTAATTAATACAAAATTAACCCAAGAAATATACACGGAAAATACAAAAAATATGCTTTAAACGGATGGATTCAAATTGTAAGAATATTACAAGAAAAATACTATCATAAATATACTATTTTATTACAGGAAAAGCACAATTTCGAAAGAACAGTCAAGCCCAATTTTCATAAAAATGACGTCATAATTAACTATGAAGAGACTTGAATTGCATAGAGTCGAGAATAAGTCGCCAAGCATAACTAAATATTTGAACGGGATCAAAATTACAAATCGACTCACGGTAAATGTAAACAAGAAAGATCAATCATGCATAAAGCATTGATTATGAAACACTTTCCAACTCCAATGCAATTTTATTTAAACATCTCTAAAATGCGATACATTCCTCGGTAATATTTTTTAAATTATCACAATACTGCATTAATTTATTATATTTAAAAACTTGATCGAAAAAAATGAACTTCATTCAAATGACGGCATTGAAATATAAATTGCCTGGTTTAAACATCTCTAAAATGCGATACATTCCTCGATAATATTTTTAAAATTATCATAATACTACAATAATTTATTATATTTGAAAACTTCATCGAAAACAAATGAACTTTATTCAAATGACGTCATCGAAATATAAATCGCCTGGCTCTCTCTATAAAAGCACATTTGATTCATGAACTTTTTAAAATTCCTTTCATTCATCACAATACTATAATAATTTCCTTTATTTAAAAACTTAAAACCATGGAGGTACAAGCAATTTAACTCTATTCTTAAAACTTCATCGAAAAAATCGTCTAGTTCTCTGTGTAATATCAATGAATGTTTCATACATATCAGTTATGTTGCAGACTCCATGAGCTAAATAATTTTGCGTTAAAGAAATGCAGCAATTCTTATACAACTCATTCTACATCTTTGGGTGTTTACATTCTCCATAAGTGAAAATTAGACTTCGTTGTAGAAGTAATCAAAGTTTGATGATCATTTAAACTCAAATATATTGTAATTGCGTTATTTCGGTATGTAGATCCACGTAATTTAAGCAGAAATAAAGCGGTTTTAGGATGGATACAGCACTCAATATGAATTAACAAGCATTGAAATTGTGTAAATGGGTAATTTAAAAGTCCTCTGAAGTGTTATTTCATTTTGTTATTGTCAGTGGTGAGTCTTGATTCTCAATATGCATGTATATATATACGAGGACCTGTACTTAAGATTTTAGAATGTGGCAATACCAAAAATAACAGCTTTCAGTCCAGACTTTTTTTAACACTTTACAACAAAGTTGAAAAGAGTTTATGACTTTGTTCAAGATTTTAGAATGTGGCAATACCAAAAATAACAGCTTTCAGTCCAGACTTTTTTTAACACTTTACAACAAAGTTGAAAAGAGTTTATGACTTTGTTCAAGATTTTAGAATGTGGCAATACCAAAAATAACAGCTTTCAGTCCAGACTTTTTTTAACACTTTACAACAAAGTTGAAAAGAGTTTATGACTTTGTTCAAGATTTTAGAATGTGGCAATACCAAAAATAACAGCTTTCAGTCCAGACTTTTTTTAACACTTTACAACAAAGTTGAAAAGAGTTTATGACTTTGTTCAAGATTTTAGAATGTGGCAATACCAAAAATAACAGCTTTCAGTCCAGACTTTTTTTAACACTTTACAACAAAGTTGAAAAGAGTTTATGACTTTGTTCAAGATTTTAGAATGTGGCAATACCAAAAATAACAGCTTTCAGTCCAGACTTTTTTTAACACTTTACAACAAAGTTGAAAAGAGTTTATGACTTTGTTCAAGATTTTAGAATGTGGCAATACCAAAAATAACAGCTTTCAGTCCAGACTTTTTTTAACACTTTACAACAAAGTTGAAAAGAGTTTATGACTTTGTTCAAGATTTTAGAATGTGACAATACCAAAAATAACAGCTTTCAGTCCAGACTTTTTTTAACACTTTACAACAAAGTTGAAAAGAGTTTATGACTTTGTTCATTCTGTCTGTCTGTCTGTCTGTCTATCTGTCCATTAGCACGATAACTGCCGTAAAAATGACTTAATCAAAATGAAATTTTAGTATGTGGTACAGACAGTCTGTGGGATCTATGAGAATATAAATGAATAATATCATCCAATTAGTTTTGGGTTGAACCCGGGTAGAAAAAATGAAATACATTGAACCCTATGGGACCTAATTTTTCAAACATTTTTAAACAAATTTAAAATTCACAAATTGCTTCGAAAATTTTAGGTAACATTCAAATTATCCCATAAAATATATAAAAAAAATTTCAGCAAAATATATTCAGTAGTTTTTTAAATAAAAATTAAAATAATAATTACACCTCTTATATGAAGCAATCACCTGACCATTATATGAAGAGATCACGTGACCCACTTCAAAATGAAATACGGCATCCATCTTGTTTCAACATCGTGATTTTTAAAGTTCTTTTTCATTCATATTGAGTGTTGTATCCCTCCTAAAACCGCTTTACTTTTGCTTAAATTAGGTGCATCTACATACTGAAACAACGCAATTACAAGTATTTGAGTTTAAATGACCCTCCAAATTTGATTATTTCTACAACGAAGCCTATTTTTCACTTATGCAATATGTAAATAGCAAAATATGTAGAATGAGTTGTATAAGAATTGCTGTATTTCTTTAACGCAAAATTATTTAGCTCATGGATTCTGCATAGCTGATATGAATGAAATATTCATTGATTTTACAGAGAGAAGAACGATTTTTTTTTCGATGAAGTTTTAAGCATAGAGTTTAATTACTTGTACCTCCATGGTCTTTTAAATAAAATAAAGTTTTTAAATAAAATAAATTATTATAGTATTGTGATGAATGAAATGAATGGGAAAATGTTTATAAATGAAATGCTGCTTTTATAGAGTCAGGCGCTTTATATTTCGATAGCGTCATTTCAATAAATTTCAGTTGTTTTTGATGAAGTTTTCAAATATAATAAATTATTGTAGTACATTGTGATAATGTTAAAAACATTACCGAGGAGCCACGCGATTTATATTTAATTGACGTCATTTGAACGAAGTTCATTTTTTTCGATGAACGTTAAAGTTTTCAAATATAATAAATTAATGTAGTATTGTGATAGTTTTTAAAATATTACCGACGAATGTATCGCATTTTAGAGATGTTTAAATGAAATTGCATTGAAGTTGGAAAGTGTTTCATAATATATGCTTTATGCATGATTGATCTTTCTTGTTTTTTTTTTAATTTGAGCTTTCGCGTGAAGATTGGTTGTTTAAAAACGAGAAATGTTATAATATCAATTTCATGGCGTCATTTTGAAGTTAATAAGATAGTGACAAAACATGGCTTTAAGTCTAAGAGATTTTCGTGTTATGATTTATTATGACTTTTGACAATCTACTATGATTTATTTTCTACAATGGACAGTGATTTATTATGACTTTCGACTCCCGCGGAAGGGTTAACACACGGGGCGCGACAGCCCAGTGGTTAGCGAGCGGGGATTACACTCAGAAGACCCGAGTTCGATTCCCGCAGCTGTTCAAACTGCCGCCGTATTCACGCGCAGTACGATCACGTTAAATATGTGAGTCAGTAAGTCATTCCGAGAAGTTGGTGGTAAGCGAAGAAGAGTTAATGCCGCTCCCTCTGGGTTCTGGTCTAAATTGAGTGGCACTTCCCGGCCGTCCAAGCAGATATTTTACACCTTCAGGTGAATAGGACGGCCTGGGTCGAAGAAGAATGGTTGATTCAGCCCAGTGGTTACGATGAGACGGCAATCCTGATGTTGACGAATATAATCTTTTACTGTTTGGTGACCAATAATTAGCCAATTTGTAAATTGATCCAGTAGTTGGCCGAACGAAACTGTCCCCTATCTTCTTGGCTATATTCAATATCTATTCTTTGTTTCAATAAATATTATCATTAACCTTATAGTTATGATGGTGAAACTGGTTATCTGAAACTCGCTACGCCTCTGCCAACAACTATATGATTCATTAAACTCATTTTGGCCACTATTCAGGAAACCATGTAAAGCATCGACAGTGCCACTGGAAACCGGCACTTATGTTTTGAAATATGTACTTATATAAGTAATGTTATTCTAAGTAAACATTGTACCAATACTTCCTTTACGAATTATAAAAAAGAACACTTGTTATCTCACAGTTGAAATATTCCTCTCCTCTCCGAAAAATAAATACCATATTTGTAAAATGTTATTGCTATCGAATGAAAGCATGTAATTTTCGACAAGTTAGACTACTTTAGCGTGCGCTGCAATATCAGCTGCTGAACTACAGTCATTGTTTCACAAATACTAGTTTCTCCCGCTTACTACTCCACAACCATTAAAATGAGAATCAGAATATATTTTTTTTTTTACTGCAAGTCCCTTGTAATCTGCATCGGCTTTCTACCTTCGCATACCAGCACACTGACCGATATTTTTTATTTTTATTCGCTTTTCTGTTTTCTTTTTTTTTTTTTTTTTTTTTTTTTTTTTCCGATCCGGTACGTTATGAATAACGAATAGTATCTTTCCGCTCCAATGCTCTTTTGACCACTTGATTGGAAATTAATTCCGTGACTTCCAGGAAGTTCCTAGCAATGCAGGAATCCTGATGTTGCCATTGTGTACTTCGTTATTACATCCTAATTCTAACCAACCGAGATGACCTTAAATTCCTATTCTTATATTTTAAACTCGCCCATTTTTATGCATTCGTTTATTTCATTTGGATTCTATTAAATTTTGTTTAATCATAAGCAATCTGATATGGACTGTTATGAATGTTTTCTGCAATAAGTTTACTCTATTAACAGTCTAATAATTTTGTGTGGATTCACATCATTAGCTGTCTAATAATATTAAGTGAATGTACTTCATTAGCAGTCTAATAAGTTTGTATGAATTTATTTCATTAGCAGTCTAATAAGCTTGTATAAATTTATTTCATTAGCAGTCTAATAATCTTGTGTGAATTTGCTTCATTAACAGTCTAATAATCTTGTGTGAATTTACTCCATTAGCAGTCTAATAAGCTTGTGTGAATTTATTTCATTAGCAGTCTAATAATCTTGTGAATTTACTTCATTAGCAGTCTAATAATTTTGTGAATTTACTTCATTAGCAGTCTAATAATTTTGTGTGATTTCATTTCATTCGCAGTCTACTCATCTTGTGTGAATTTACTTTATAATCAGTAATAATTTGGTATAAATTTACTTCATGATCAGTGTAATAATCTAGTGTAAATGTACTTCATAATCAGTCTAACAATCTTGTGTGAATAAACTTTATTAGCAGTATAAAAATCAATGGTAACGCAAACTGAGAACAAAGTTATGGATCGTACTCCCATTGCAGATGTTATCACCTGTGAATCAGATTTGCGCTGTTTAGAACTCTTTGACGTGGAATAGCCGATATCTGCAATGACAGCAAGAAATCTTGCTATGTGCCGTAATTTTGCGAATGTCTATGGAGACCGAGAAATTCAATCTTACAACACAGCCGGCTTAACATTTGAAAAAAATTTGAAGCCTGAATATATTCTCCAAAGAACAGTGATTCCCAACCTTTTTTTGCTTGGAAAAACCCTTGAAATATTTCGTAAAATCTAATCCATACATTTCTGATACATATTAGGTTCGATAGGTATAAATTGCAAAATAAACGGGTAAAGCTGTAGGGTTGATAAATGATAATTAACTCATACTTTTAAATAAAATATTAAAAAGTATTAGAGTATTTATTGCTTTTTTTTATATTTATAGACTATTGTTAATAAAAAATTGACAAACATTGCTACTTTATATCTGACTTAATGGTTGCAAACAAACATCGTGTACATATTTTGTAATGATTTTGCATTAATACAACTGTCACGTTAAAACTTTTATTTTTTTTTTCTTGATTATGAAAAAGAATGATAAGTTTTTCTTTTTTTCTCAAGCATTTGCTAATTCTCGCGGAACTCCGGGACCCGGGCTCGCAGAACCCATGTGTTATGCGGAACGCTCGTTGGGAATAAAGGTTCCCAAAATGTGGTAACACAACAAGTTTCTTGCTGCCATTGCAGGTATCTGTTATTTCATGCTGGCGAACGTATAAAAAGCGTGAAGTCGATCCGTTGCTGCTGTGAATCTGCAATGAGAACATGATTCTAGTTTTACAGCATTTATAGCTCTTGGTCGCTGCAACCTCGTGCAACCTGAGCCCAATCTTACAGTCCATGGATGCTTCTATCTGCAATAGGAGCGCGATCCTAGGTTTGGGAACGCCCGCTGTAGACGGGTTCTGTGAGCATCGAATAAAATGTATTTGAATGGGTGATATTTTAGAGTATATAAATGTGAACCCGTTATCCAGTAGACTGTCAATAAGATGCAAATTCGTAGACGAAAAATAAAAGACTACATTTCTTACACGAAATAAAAATCTTTAAAAAGAACACGGTTGACCCTGTTTGCAAGGCTGTCGACAGAAATTTCAGGGCGCCTATACCGCAAATCATGACCCCCTACTAACACTCTATAATTATGATTTTTATAAACTATTTATGTTGTTCGGACCCCTATACAATGCCACCTCCCCCTCCTCTTTCTGAAGTCGGCCCTTCCTGTTTCTCTAGAAGCCCGAAGTTTAAACTTCACTTCATAGTAAATCCGCCACTAGTAGAATATATCAGAAAAACAAGAAAGATCAATCATGCTTAAAGCATTGATTATGAAACACTTTCCAACTTCAATGCAATTTTATTTAAAAAAGTCTAAAATGCAATACATTCCTCGGTAATATTTTAAAACTTATCACAATACTACATTAATTTATTATATTTGAAAACTTAAACCTTCATTGAAAAAAATGAACTTCATTCAAATGACGGCATTGAAATATAAATTGCCTGGTTTAAATATATCTAAAATGCGATGCATTCCACGGTAATATTTTTAAAACTATCATAATACTACGATAATTTATTATATTTGAAAACTTCGTCGAAAACAACTGAAATTCATTCAAATGACGTCATAGAAAAAATAACACGCCTCGATCTCTCTATAAAAACAGCATTTCATTCATAACTTTCTCCCACTCATTTCATTCATCACAATACTATAATAATTTATTTTATTTAAAAATTAAGGCCATGGAGCTACAAGTAATTAAACTCTATGCTTAAAACTTCATCGAAAAAAATCGTCCTTATCTTTATAAAATCAATTAATATTTCATTTATATCAGCCATGCAGACCCCATGGGCTAAATTATTTTGTGTTAAAGAAATACAGCAATTCTAATACAACTCATTCTACATATTTTGCTGTTTACATTTTACATAAATGAAAAATAGGCTTCGTTGTAGAAATAATCAAATTTGGATAATCATTTAAACTCAAATATATTGTATTTGCGTTGTTTCAGTATGTAGATGCACAGAATTTAAGCAAAAATAAAGTAGTTTTAGGACGGATACAACACTCAATATGAATTAAAAAGAACTTAAAAAATCCCGATTTTGAAACAAGATGGATGCCATATATCATTTTGAAGTGGGTCATGTGATCCTTTCATATCATGGTCACGTGATCGTTTCATATAAGAGGTGTAATTATTATTTTAATTCTTATTTAAAAAACTACTAAATATATTTCGCTGATTTTTTTTATATATATTTTATGGAACAATTTGAATATTACCTAAAATTTTCGAAGCAATTTGTGAATTTTAAATCCGCTTAAAAAATGTTTGAAAAATTAGGTCCCATAGGGCTCAATGTATTTCACTTTTTCAACCCGGGTTCAATCCAAAACTAATTGGGTGATATTATGCATTTATATTCCCATAGGTCCTACAGACCGTCTGAACAACATACTAAAATTTCATTTTGATTAAATCATTTTTACGGCAGTTATCGTGCTAACGGACAGACAGACAGACAGACAGAATGAACAAAGTCATAAACACTTTTCAACTTTGTTGTAAAGTGAAGAGTTGACAAGAATGATTTAGAAATGAAAGGAGTTATTCACACATTCAATAATCAATACAATTATTTACTTACGAGCGCCTCTTGGAAACTGCTATGACTAATTCCGTTTACTAATCATATTAATTAGTTAATATACGTATACGTAATTAATTAATGAAATGACTGCATAACATAATAAGCGCGAAACCAGTTTATGGATGCAGTTTTCTGCAATGGAAACTCGATCCTGAGTTTGGGAACGTCCCTTATAAGCAGCTTCTGTGAGTATTGAGCAAAATTTGTTTCATTTTTTTTTTTTTTTACATTTATCGTTTAATGATTATCGGACATTTTTATGGAGATGGCTACGCCATTTACTATTTGTAATAGGTTTTCGGAAAGAGATTATATCGAAAATAGTTTCCATTTAATATATCTCCATAGAATGAATACTTAAAGAAAAAATAATAATAATAAGTATCTAAACATCTGTTTCCATGCGTGTTTACCCTGAAGTGATCGTGGTCTTCCCCCAAAAATCATCTGTCTGATAAAACTAGACCACAGGAAGAAACAGAAGGTCATCGTGCATCAGAGTCTCTGTGACTGGAATATTTATTATGCTTGCGTGAGAGAGAAACTGTTAAAAGATCGAAGAAAGATTTGTAATGGTTAATATTTTTTACTTTCTCTGCAATACATTGTATATGTATAGAAATGTGTTATAGAAGAGGGGGGGGTGAAAATACAAAATCGAATTTTCCCTTATGACGTCAGAGCCTTCGCCTTGCTTCGACAAAAAGCAGTTTGGGAAATTTAACAAAGCAGTGCCAAATTTAGCAGTGTATCAAAGCTTTCTCTAAAATGTTTAGTAATCTGCGTCACTTCTCTCTAAAATGTTTAGTAATCTGCGTCACTTCTCTCTAAAATGTTTAGTAATCTGCGTCACTTCTCTCTAAAATGTTTAGTAATCTGCTTTGCTCGCAATCGATGGATATCATAGACTCATACCAACGCAGGCGTAATTGACTATTCCGTTTCTTTCATTGTAATTTCAGCAAACTTGGTGTATATCGTTAGTCGTGATCTTCTCGTGTTCCAAACATTTAGCTCAGCACTCTCCGACAGCACCTCCACCTACATTCCACAACTCTACCAAAAACTCCCATATTCTATCACTAGCCAAATTAAGGGCCGATCCCACCAACAACCGTTAAAATATAGCAGAGGTTTAACGGTTGATTAGCACTATTTTGCGTCCCACCAACACTATAACGGCGTTAAAGAGCTCACTAAAGTGCTGTTAATTTAAGGGCCGATCCCACCAACGTCTGTTAAAATAGTGCTAATGTCTGATTAACTAATCAGTCACTAAATTTAACGGCCCACTAAAGTATACTTAAAAACCATCCCGTCCCACCAAGCTATTCGACTGTTAAAAACGTTCCGGTTAGTTAATCAATGATTAAACCGAATTTTAGATGATACGAGTTCTCTGATTGGTCCGTTATTTCTATCTCGAAAATACAACTTCAACTTCTATATGTTTACGTTCTTACTTCTCGTAACAATTTATTTATTTTCGTGTTATATCAAATTTGTTCTACAGGAATAATATAAATATCATTCACGTTTACACAAATATATATACATTATGAGAAAAGATTTTGTTATAATTTAGCGGGAATTCTTTCCTTTTTAAGGAAATATGTATTTGAAATTAATGCATATATTTCTAATTTAAGAAGTTACCCAATTAAAAAAAATCTCTCTTTTTAATTGTATTACGATCAGTATATATAGTTTCTTTAATTCGCAGTATAAATACTATTTCAATGTGGTAGATTTGTATGAATGGTACTGCCAAAAATGTAGAGAAATGTGTGTGTGTGGGATGGAAACAACCATAAATGTAATTTTATAACTTGGGTTGGGAACCAGTGATTAGTATGCTCTGGTATGTAACACAATGGTGCTATTAGATCATGATGCAAATCCATAAAAAAGTAATGCACAAAATTGAAAGAAAAATATATTCCTAATAACAAACTTTAAAGTATTATGCTTTTGTTTCATGTATAACCCTACAATAGGAGAGGTATGAATTAAATAAGCCCTATCCAAGAACCAGGTGGTGGTTCAGTTAATTTGGATGAGGAAAATACATACTAGCAGGTTTGTGAACTCAAACCGTGGACTTCAACTCCTCTTTTTTTTTCTACTGTCTGACACAGACTCCTCCTATTTTCTAATATCAGACTCCAATACTGATATAAATAGCAATTAGTTATATATATTTTTATATCAATAGTTTTTTAATTGTTAAACGTTGGATGTTTTCTTAATTTATTCCCTAAAAATCTCTCTATATTAAAAAAAAGTAGCTGACTCCACCACTGTTTGACAAATTTCTCGAGATTCTTTGCTTTGTACTGCAAAAACTACTGCATATAAAAATATGAAATTTGGTACACTTGTTGAAAAAGCTTTGGGAAATACGCTGAAATAAATTGTTTTTTGATATATATATTGTAGTTTAAGAAATATTTAATATCGGAGTCAAGACAAAATATTTGTGCTGCGAGTTCACGTCCTGGATAGACTAACTATAGCAAGACCACAAATTTTTGCAGGCAGGTACCTACATGGGTGAATTTTTCCCCTTCTTTTAATTTTGATGTAGTTTTTGAAATATTTTACTTTTTATGATGCACTTCTGAAGTGAACTTATTTTTTCGTATCGGCACGTCTAGTGATATCTCTGTCTCGTACCGTAAAAACTATAATATACCAAAATATGAAATTTGAATTTGTATACCAAAATTTGAAAAATATGAATTAATGTAACATACCATCTAAAGTTTAGATTTGAAATTTTTTATGTACACACAAGTTTTCAGTTTGACTTAACGTACAGAGTTTTTTTAAAAAAAAGAGAGGGGTTGGGAGCAGGAGTTCGATGCTCAAATAGATTTAAAATGTTTTATTAAATTGATTTCAATTGGATTTTAAGAACAGGTGTCATATTATCCTTTTTTCTGCGATTTTTACCTTGGTGACATAGAAATGCCACCAAGTCTGTCGGACAGCATGGCTGCCATAACAGAAATGCATAAAAATATAAAATTAATATTGATTTAATACAATTATAGAAATTTTGATTAAATAAAAGAAGAGCAGCCTGATTTGTAGCAATTTGAACATGAACCTATGCCTGCTATGCGAGTTTCACTCGCCCACTAAAAAAACATCACAGAAAACAGTTCTACTGGCTGTCGGAGATTGCACGTAGCAACAGATATTCCATGGCACATAAAGTACAGTTAGGTCCATACAGTGGATGTAACATGAAAATTATAAAATTTAAAAAACATTAAAATGACAAATATACAAAAAAAAGCAAATGTCAACAACCTTATTTTTTAAATAGAATGTAAACCCATTAAAGTGATATTTTGAATTCATTCCTCACAATGTATACAAAATATAAAATTAACTGCAAAATTGAAAAATAAAAATCCTATTAGCCACCTCCATTGTGCTCAAAGTTAGCCTACCACACACTAGCTATAATAAATATTTTTTTTATTAAAAGATTTAATTTAACTTATTGGGCATCTACTGTTATTTGAAATACGTATTTTCAAAAATACGTATATAAATAAAAATATTTAAAAGTACGTATAAAAATACATATTTTATACGTATTTTTAAAAATACGTATAAAAATTGTAAAATAAAATACTCCTTGCACACGCGTAGTTAATTTCCAGCATGAACTATAACTTAGAATCTATATATACTAATTGCCAAGTGTCCGTCTGTCTGTCTGTCCGTCTGTCTGTCTGTCCGTCTGTCTGTCACGCCTTTTTTAGGCACCTGGAAAAATCGAATTTTTCGAAAACGTTCTATAGTGGGGGTGCCCCACACCAAAACGTTCGAAAAGTGAAATGACAGGAAAGCATGCTTCGCGATGAGATAGAGACTTCAAATTTGGTGTATGGGTAAATCGTTCGAAAGGAAGAGAGTGTGCAATTTCAGATTTCCAATATTTTCTACTTAAGGGGGGGGGGGGGTGCAGCACACCAAAACGTTCGAAAAGTGAAATGATAGGAGAGTATGCTTTGCGATGAGGTAGAGACTTCAAATTTGGTGTATGGGTAAATCGTTCGAAAGGCAGAAAGTGTGCATTTTCAGATTTCCAATATTTTCTATTCAAGGGGGTGCCGCACACCAAAACGTTCGAAAAGTGAAATGATAGGAAAGCCTGCTTTGCGATAAGATAGGGACTTCAAATTTGGTATATAGGTAAACCGTTCGAAAGGAAGAAAGTGTGTAATTTCAGATTTCCAATATTTCCTACTTAAGGGGTTGCCGCACACGAAAATGTTTGATTTTCCGAATAAATGAGAAACGGCCCCTTTAAAATTTGATAGAGGCTCAAAATTTTATATATAGACTAATCATTTGATGAAAACACCCAAAACGAATATAATTTTTCAAAAATGTTCGTTTAAGGGGGTTCTCCAGAGGAAAACGTTCGAAATGTGAATTGATAAAAAAAAACATGCTTCGAAATAAGATACAGACTTCAAATTTGGTGTACAGGTAGATAGTTCGAAAGGAAGAACATGTGCAATTTCAGTTTTCCGATATTTTGAACTTTTGGGGGTGCCTCAAAACAAAATGTTCGATTTGTCGAATAAATAAGAAACACGAATTATTAAAAAATTGACATTATTCAGGGGTTGCTTAATGTGGGGTCGTTGATTTTCAACGGGTATGCGGCTAGTTTAATATTCTAAACTATCTAATAATGCGAATTACTAGACGAGATCGTATTCTAAACTAACATCTCTGTGCACAGGCGCAGTTCTCTGAAGCTCCTTAGCAATCACTTAAAGATCAGGGCACTACACTATCTGAGGAATTATACAATGCATTGAAAATTCGCATAGAGGAAAGTCATAGTGAACTAGAAAATATTTTAAGGTATTTACATAATTATAACGACTTTAAAAAAGAAAATGAAAATGAAGAAAAGAAGCTAACAAAGTCAAATTTAATTAAGTTCGTCGTAAATTTCCACAAAAACATTTATGAAAAGTAAACACAAACCTATCCAGAGAAATTCGTTGAAGATGATGATGTTAATATCGGAAAAGAATTGTCTCTCGAGAAGAAATTACAATTAGCTATAAATAAAAAAATTGCCAGGAACAATAATACAAAAAATAGATTTATCCAAAACCGTCAGACAACAGACCGAGTTGTTAGAAGGTGAAGGACTTGGAGGCGAATATTTAGAGAAAGTATATCACTCATTATTAATCATCAAAACTTAACCAAAAATTACTTCGAATTGAATTCATGGATAATGCATTTTAAAATGGTTACAAATAGCAAAATATAAATATAAAATTATTTGAAAACTGCAAATTACATGTAATTTCAAATAAATATACTTATTTGAAGCCAATAAAACTCACAAATGTATATAAATAAGGAAAAATATTTAAATTACATCAGAATACTACAAAAATAGCTTTAAAGTAAAATCTCATTAAAAATACAGCATAAAACAAATTTCAACGATATTAATCGGTTCAGCGATACATGACTGAGGTGGTGATTTTAATCTCTTTGTGTTTTGTCTTAACTTGTGTGAGGAAAACTGATTTACGAATAAACAAACTTTGTTACATTTTAATTAACGAACTGAAATAAAATTAAAGGTGTTTTACATTGAACTTCTCAAATACTTTACATCAAACAGGGGTCCAGCATAATATTTCAAGTTTGACGGAGATCTATTTGTAAAATTTCAAAGTTTTTTCACATTAATTGAAACTTAGTATGAACTGTTTTGTATAAAATGAGCAACAGTACATTGAAATGTATATATATACAGTATCCACTCTGTATAAATAATTCTGTTAAATCTTGCTATACAACTAGACTCAAAATCAATAATTTACAGGTTACAATTATATCCTAACCTTTTACATAATATGTAACTTCCCAATCACAATCTGTCATGCATTTCAAAAGGCTGATATTGCAGCATTTCTATGACAAACATTTATATTCATCATAGAAAAAAATTCTGAAAATTCTATACATAGCAAGATTAGAAATTTTAGCTCAGAATTTACTCGCCGAAAGATTCTTTTACGTCTCAGTACCATATAAATAACATTGCATAACATTTGCCATTTCTTATACATTGAAGAAATAAACCCATATGTAGATTTTTTTGCTATTCAGATGAAAACGTCTACTTCTCATGTACAATTGAAATTTTTGTACCCTGTACATTGTGTAATCAAACTTCATTTGAAGCGAACTCATGTATAAGAAAACTTCACGATAAAATACTATGAACTAAATTCTTATATATCGCATTTTAAAATGTTTCCAAATAACAAAATATGAAAAAATTATTTAAAAATTGTGAGTTCAATCTAATTTTAAATAAATATCCATTTTTGGTGGTGATAAAACTAATAGAAATGTATATAAATTAAGAAATTATTTAAATTAAAACAATATGCTATAGTAAAACTGTCACTAAAACTACAATATGTAAAAAATTTGTAATGGTATCAACCAGCTTGGAACAAGCTCCTTCTTTAAAATAAAAAAAAACAAAGCATCCATGTCAAGAAAAGCAAAGAGACAGACATAAAAACCTTCTTGCCCTTGGTGTAATTGCTATGTCTTTTTATCCTGAAAAATTAGATGTTTCTTGTTTCTGAAACCGGTTGATATTGATACTATTTGTTATATGCTGTAATTGTAAAGAAGCTTTTACTTTAAGGATAATAGCATATGTGATTTGTAGACTATCCGGCAAGTTATGCCTAATCATAAATAAAGAAAATAATATTCTAATTATTATTAAGGCCACATTTGATATTATGCGACTGCTTCTGCATATCATGTGACCACATAATCAAGGTAACCGGGGAAAGTTTTTGGTCAATCTGGTTATAATCGTACTGTCACTGAAGTGAATTTTCAAACGGCAGTGGTTATAAACAAGATCCCCAAAACTTGTGTTACCTTACCAGTAAAATAAACAATCCTTTTGCTGCCATGAAAAGTTTGAATTGTAGTAACATTCGAATATAATTATTCAAATTAATCAGATTTTACTGTATTAAAACAAATTAATCAGATTTTACTGTATTAAAACATGAGCTTGACATCTAGGGGGAAGTCAGTAGTATGCAAATTTGTAAAGCGAAAAGAAGAGTTTCATTTAACCAATTTTATGAACTATTTATTACCAGTTATAAATCATCTTTGCGCAAGTACTACTTTAAACAAAATCAAATTTTTATGTTGTTTTATAATATTGTGTTTAGGCGAACAATCATTATTCAAACTATTGAAGTACATGGTATAAATAAATCAAGCTATTGCTACATCAATACCGTTGTGCATCAATTAAAAGATAAAATAAAATATTGGGGCAAATATCTAGTGTATATAACAGAAAACAAAGTACTTCAAAAATCACTTCACATTTGTTATATATCCATTGAAGCATTTTAATATATAACACTTACCAAACTTGACAGCAAAAAAAAAATTGCATTTATTTTATGACATAAAAACCGAGCTGAAGGTATATACGCAAAATTTTACAAATTGTCTAGGGAGCAAAGTTGATCAAAATCCAACAAAAATATTTAACATACGGTATACAGTGGTGAATTCTAGTCTAGAAAGCAGGTCATGCAAAAGTGCATATTACATTCCAATCCCTGTGTTCTCAATAGCACCACAATACTCAAGGGATATAATGACAATAATAGCAATGATAATAATGTTACTGCTATTTTGTTATATATTTTAACCTAGAGAAGGGTTTTTGTCGATAAATTTGGTATAGTAGTGCCATACCAAATTCAACGACAGTATTCGTTACTGATAAGATAACGTCATTTATTGACTTATATAGGTAAATAAAGTTATTTTTAAAACAATTGTAGTGTGTTGAAATTTAAAAGTGAATTTTGATCACTTATTTTTGATATTAGTTATTAATTTGTGAAGACACATTTCACTTTATTTCCTATATAACATAGAAATTAATTAAAGAATATGACTTTCCGCACAATCAATATAATAAACTAAAACACAATATAAAATGCAAGGTAAATAAATATACGTATGCTCTTTTTTTTTTTGCTGCATTTTATATTGTTATCCAGTTTATTATTAACATAGAAATTATCCTATCCTATTTTCAAAGATTTCTTTTACTAGTGTTGTCATTAGAATCATTCATAAAAAAATTAACATTTCATGGAATAAGAGAGACTTTTGCAAGAACAATTTTAAATATGTTAAACTTTTAGTATATAAAGTATGTGTGATGCAAAATGTCTTGCTCAAAAGAGCAAACTCAATAAAAGTCAATTCAGGAGAAATTATCACAGCATACAATGGCAAGATACTTTAGAATACTACATTGAAATTTGAAAAAGGTCCTTTCTATAAGGTACCAACTAAACATAGAAGCAAGTCCATGGAAGCATTCCAATTCAGACAGGAAATATTAAAAAGAAACATCAGACATTTAATGGAAATGCAATTTTTATCTTTGGGAAATACAATAGGGATTACCATTCACACCATGCTGAATACATATACATCTAAATCTAATAACTAACTATTGATAAATTCATTTATACCCATACATAAATTATGTTTGTTACAGACAATGCTTATTTTTCAGTTTGGCTTTGTAAATAAACAGTACAGCATGCATAACTTCAAGTAAATTGAAGTTTTGAAAATATAATTTCTGAGATTATATGCAAATAAATGTAAAAATGTTATTCTAAACAAGAAAAAAATTACGGACAACATATGAAATTTTTAAATCAGACCATATAGGACAATTTCTATAACTGGTTCAACAATAAAACAGCCTATCTGATATAATAAACAGATCGGCCGAAATATTGCAGTACAAGATTAATTCTCTTCCAAGACTTGAAATTCTGTAATTTTACCATAATTCAAAAGTGTACATTATGGTTTAAGAAGTTAAGAAACTTGTAGCGTAATATAAACGAAATATATGCATTACATACCTGAGTAGTGTATTGTAAATACTCCTAAGTGTCTTTCAAACTTTCACCGACTTCGATAAATAAGCAAAATCGGCTTTATTTTCCCCTATGTTGTAAAAACTTTCAAACACTCTTCTTTCAGAAAAGAAATATAAAAGAATTCAATCTTAAATAAAATTTCATCTTGAAATATCGAACGATACAGAAATTGCCGCCATCTTGTTCGACTTTTAATCAACTGTTAAATATATAAGTGGCCAATAACAGCACTTTAGTGAGCTCTTTAATACCATAAACGTGTTGGTGGGACGCAAAATAGTGCTAATCAACGTTTAAACCTCTGCTAAATTTTAACGGTTGTTGGTGGGATCGGCCCTTAGTGACTGATTAGTTAATCAGACATTAGCACTATTTTAACAGACGTTGGTGGGATCGGCCCTAAACTTAGAAACCGCGCTCGCCAACACTGGCATCACACAAGAAATCCTGCCCACAGAACTAGATACAATCACCTGACGGCACAAATAAAACTTTTAATTTCTAACTATAAACAGGCCAAAAGGAGGCAATACGTCGAATCTCTCTCCCCTACTGATCATTCACTTTGGGACTTCTTAAAACGTATTCGTAAAAATCTCATTCAGCTCAGTAAAATTCTCATTCAGCTTCGTATGCCATACTCTCTTACCCATATTTTATACTCCTACCTCAGCGACAGAACCTTTCATGCCGTCTGAACCAGACACACTCACACACCAAGCATATCCTGTCTGGAGTCCCTCAGGGCAGCAAACTTGGTCCCATTCTTTTTAACATTTACATAAACGACATCCCTAGAACCAACAACACTATACTTTGTTTGTATGCGGACGACACTGCCATTCTTGCTGCACACCACAACACCAACTACCTACACCGATACTTACAACATCACATCGACACTCTCGAACCC
The DNA here is from genome assembly GCA_951213105.1 of Amaurobius ferox. NCBI lineage: Eukaryota > Metazoa > Arthropoda > Arachnida > Araneae > Amaurobiidae > Amaurobius > Amaurobius ferox. Next base: position 117,475,582 of record OX578140.1, read on the forward strand.
TGGTTAGAGAAATACCGCATCAAAATAAATCCTAATAAATGTCAAACTGTATTTTTCTCAAATCAACGTTTTCCGCCCCAACCAATCATAATTAGCAATCAGTCAGTTTGCTTTGAGAGGACATGTAAATATCTCGGTGTCACTCTTGACAGCAGACTATCATGCAAATCCCACATTGCAAAACTCAAAGATAAAATAAACTTTGTAAAAGCAGAACTGAGCTCCCTCCTGTACTCGAATGATGTCAGCATTGAAAACAAAATCCTACTTTACAAATCAGTTATCCGCCCCATCATTCTCTATGCCTCCCCAATTTGGGGCTACGCTGCGAAATCTAATGTTGAAGACCCAGACCGTCCGGCTCGTCAACAAGGACTTGAGCAACCATTTGGACGGCCGGACGAAATCTAATGTAAAAAAAAAAGTCCAAATCATTCAGAACAAAATCCTACGTTCTAAAACTTTGTAATACATCGCGATTTCGCGAAAACTCTTTAACAATTTCTATGATAACCTCGCTAGGATCCCCAACGAACTGATCTATAATATGACCGACTACGACTTCCGTGAATTTCCAAAAAGACACAGAGCTATCCTAAATCCCGATTTAGACGTCCCATGCTGATTCCTGCCTGAATCTCTTCTGCATCCCAGTAGGGGATATTCGCCTGTTTCCCTTCCCCCCTCCTTATCTTCAAAACTCTACAATAAGACCTCTGTTTACAGCATTCTTTGTTTACTACTAACTTGTTTCATCAACATTATTGGCCTCTATTGAAGGACTAGGTTCAGTGGAAGACTGTGACCCACATATATGTTACCTAACTAGGGATACGGAGCTCTGCTCCAGGCGCCCTGCTATCGACAAATTACTGGCTAGCTGGCCAGTTTACTGAAAATTCAGAGCTTTTCAAAAACTGGTCACTAGTGGCCGAAGACAGTTACTTAAAATTTCAATTCTGTTTCATTGTATTGCTTTCTTGGCGAGATAAAGAATCTTAACAGAAAAAATTCAAACATTTTAAGGGCCGATCCCACCAACGTCTGTTAAAATAGTGCTAATGTCTGATTAACTAATCAGTCACTAAATTTAACGGCCCACTAAAGTATACTTAAAAACCATCCCGTCCCACCAAGCTATTCGACTGTTAAAAACGTTCCGGTTAGTTAATCAATGATTAAACCGATTTTTAGATGATACGAGTTCTCTGATTGGTGAGTTATTTCTATCTCGAAAATACAACTTCAACTTCTGCATGTTTACGTTTTTACTTCTCGTAAGGGAGCAATTTATTTATTTTCGTGTTATATCAAATTTGTTCTACAGGAATAATATAAATATCATTCACGTTTACACAAATATATATACATTATGAGAAAAGATTTTGTTATAATTTAGCGGGAATTCTTTCCTTTTTAAGGAAATACGTATTTGAAATTAATGCATATATTTCTAATTTAAGAAGTTACCCAATTAAAAAAAATCTCTCTTTTTAATTGTATTACGATCAGTATATATAGTTTCTTTAATTTGCACTATAAATACTATTTCAATGTGGTAGATTTGTGTGAATGGTACTGCCAAAAATGTAGAGAAATGTGTGTGTGTGGAATGGAAACAACCATAAATGTAATTTTATAACTTGGGTTGGGAACCAGTGATCTCTGCTATGTAACACAATGGTGCTATTAGATCATGATGCAAATCCATAAAATAGTAATGCACAAAATTGAAAGAAAAATATATTCCTAATAACAAACTTTAAAGTATATTATGCTTTTGTTTCATGTATAACCCTACAATAGGATAGGTATGAATTAAATAAGCCCTATCCAAGAACCAGGTGGTGCGTCAGTTAATTTGGATGAGCAAAATACATACTAGCAGGTTTGTGAAGTCAGTAACTCAAACCGTGGACTTCAACTCCTCTTTTTTTTTCTACTGTCTGACACAGACTCCTCCTATTTTCTAATATCAGACTCCAATACTGATATAAATAGCAATTAGTTTTATATTTTTTATATCAATAGTTTTTTAATTGTTAAACGTTGGATGTTTTCTTAATTTATTCCCTAAAAATCTCTCTATATTAAAAAAAAAGTAGCTGACGCCACCACTGTTTCACAAATTTCTCGAGATTCTTTGCTTTGTACTGCAAAAACTATTGCATATAAAAATATGAAATTTGGTACACTTGTAAAGCTTTGAGGAATACGCTGAAATAAATTGTTTTTTGATATATATATTGTAGTTTAAGAAATATTTAATATCGAAGTCCAGACAAAATATTTGTGCTGCGAGTTCACGTCCTGGATAGACTAACTATAGCAAAACCACAAATTTTTGCAGGCAGGTACCTACATGGGTGAATTTTCCCCCTTCTTTTAATTTTGATGTAGTTTTTGAAATATTTTACTTTTTATGATGCACTTCTGAAGTGAACTTTTTTTTTCGTATCGGCACGTCTAGTGATATCTCTGTCTCGTACCGTAAAAACTATAATATACCAAAATATGAAATTTGAATTTGTATACCAAAATTTGAAAAATATGAATTAATGTAACATACCATCTAAAATTTAGATTTGAAATTTTTTATGTACACACAAGTTTTCAGTTTGACTTAACGTACAGAGTTTTTTTAAAAAAAAGAGAGGGGTTGGGAGCAGGAGTTCGATGCTCAAATAGATTTAAAATGTTTTATTAAATTGATTTCAATTGGATTTTAAGAACAGGGGTCATATTATCCTTTTTTCTGCGATTTTTACCTTGGTGACATAGAAATGCCACCAAGTCTGTCGGACAGCATGTCTGCCATAACAGAAATGCATAAAAATATAAAATTAATATTGATTTAATACAATTATAGAAATTTTGATTAAATAAAAGAAGAGCAACCTGATTTGTAGCAATTTAAACATGAACCTATGCCTGCTATGCGAGTTTCACTCGCCCACTAAAAAAACATGACAGAAAACAGTTCTACTGGCTGTCGAAGATTGCACGTAGCAACAGATATTCCATGGCACATAAAGTACAGTTAGGTCCATACAGTGGATGTAACATGAAAATTTTAAAAACATTAAAATGACAAATATACAAAAGAAAGCAAATGTCAACAACTTAATTTTTTAAATACAATGCAAACCCATTAAAGTGATATTTTGAATTCATTCCTCACAATGTATACAAAATATAAAATTAACTGCAAAATTGAAAAATAAAAATCCTATTAGCCACCTCCATTGTGCTCAAAGTTAGCCTACCACACACTAGCTATAATAAATATTTTTTTTATTAAAAGATTTAATTTAACTTATTGGGCATGTACTGTTATTTCAAATACGTATATAAATAAAAATATTTAAAAGTACGTATAAAAATACATATTTTATACGTATTTTTAAAAATACGTATAAAAATTGTAAAATAAAATACTCCTTGCACAGGCGTAGTTAATTTACAGCATGAACTATAACTTAGAATTTAATATTCTAAACTATCTAATAATGCGAATTACTAGACGAGATCGTATTCTAAACTAACATCTCTGTGCACAGGCGCAGTTCTCTGAAGCTCCTTAGCAATCACTTAAAGATCAGTGCACTACACTATCTGAGGAATTATACAGTGCATTGAAAATTCGCATAGAGGAAAGTCATAGTGAACTAGAAAATATTTTAAGGTATTTACATAATTATAACGACTTTAAAAAAGAAAATGAAAATGAAGAAAAGAAGCTAACAAAGTCAAATTTAATTAAGTTCGTCGTAAATTTCCACAAAAACATTTATGAAAAGTAAACACAAACCTATCCAGAGAAATTCATTGAAGATGATGTTAATATCGGAAAATAATTGTCTTTCCAGAGGAAATTACAATTAGCTATAAATAAAAAAATTGCCACAAACAATAATTCAAAAGTAATACAAAAAATAGATTTATCCAAAACCGTCAGACGACAGACCGAGTTGTTAGAAGGTGAAGGACTTGGAGGCGAATATTTAGAGAAAGTATATCACTCATTATTAACAGTACCACCTCATACAAAGTCTTTATGAATATTCTATATACATTTTGTAATTAGGCTCCATTTTAAGTGAGCTCATATATAAGAAAACTTCGGTTATCTAAATTTATAAGAAAACCAAAAATTACTTCAAATTGAATTCATGGATTTTGCTATTCGTAATACTATTCGTAATTTTGCTATTCGAATTGAATTCATATTTTGCTATTTGTAACCATTTTAAAATGGTTACAAATAGCAAAATATAAATATAAAATTATTTGAAAACTGCAAATTACATGTAATTTCAAATAAATATACTTATTTGAAGCCAATAAAACTCACAAATGTATATAAATAAGGAAAAATATTTAAATTACATCAGAATACTACAAAAATAGCTTTAAAGTAAAATCTTATTAAAAATACAGCATAAAACAAATTTCAACGATATTAATCAGTTCAGCGATACTTGACTGAGGTGGTGATTTTAATCTCTTTGTGTTTTGTCTTAACTTGTGTGAGGAAAACTGTTTTACGAATAAACAAACTTTGTTACATTTTAATTAACGAACTGAAATAAAATTAAAGGTGTTTTACATTGAACTTCTCAAATACTTTACATCAAACAGGGGTCCAGCATAATATTTCAAGTTTGACGGAGATCTATTTGTAAAATTTCAAAGTTTTTTCACATTAATTGAAACTTAGTATGAACTGTTTTGTATAAAATGAGCAACAATACATTGAAATGTATATATATACAGTACCCACTCTGTATAAATAATTCTGTTAAATCTTGCTATACAACTAGACTCAAAATCAATAATTTACAAGTTACAATTATATCCTAACCTTTTACATAATATGTAACTTCCCAATCACAATCTGTCATGCATTTCAAAAGGCTGATATTGCAGCATTTCTATGACAAACATTTATATTCATCATAGAAAAAATTTCTGGAAATTCTATACATAGCAAGATTAGAACTTTTAGCTCAGAATTTACTCGCCGAAAGATTCTTTTACTTATCAGTACCATATAAATAACATTGCATAACATTTGCCATTTCTTATTGAAGAAAAAAACCCATATGTAGATTTTTTTGCTATTCAGATGAAAATGTCTAATTCTCATTTACAATTGAAATTTTTGTACCCTGTACATTGTGTAATCAAACTTCATTTGAAGCGAACTCGTGTATAAGAAAACTTCACGATAAAATACTATGAACTAAATTCTTATATATCGCATTTTAAAATGTTTCCAAATAACAAAATATGAAAAAATTATTTAAAAATTGTGAGTTCAATGTAATTTTAAATAAATATCCATTTTTGGTGGTGATAAAACTAATAGAAATGTATATAAATTAAGAAATTATTTAAATTAAAACAATATGCTATAGTAAAACTGTCACTAAAATTACAATATGTAAAAAATTTGTAATGGTATCAACCAGCTTGGAACAACTCCTTCTTTAAAATAAAAAAAAAAACAAGGCATCCATGTCAAGAAAAGCAAAGAGACAGACATAAAAACCTTCTTGCCCTTGGTGTAATTGCTATGTCTTTTTATCCTGAAAAATTAGATGTTTCTTGTTTCCGAAACCGGTTGATATTGATACTATTTGTTATATGCTGTAATTGTAAAGAAGCTTTTACTTTAAGGATAATAGCATATGTGATTTGTAGACTATCCGGCAAGTTATGCCTAATCATAAATAAAGAAAATAATATTCTAATTATTATTAAGGAGGCCACATTTGATATTATGCGACTGCTTCTGCATATCATGTGACCACATAATCAAGGTAACCGGGGAAAATTTTTGGTTAATCTGGTTATAATCGTACTGTCACTGAAGTGAATTTTCAAATGGCAGTGGTTATAAACAAGATCCCCAAAACTTGTGTTACCTTACCAGTAAAATAAACTATCCTTTTGCTGCCATGAAAAAGTTTGAATTGTAGTAACATTCGAATATAATTATTCAAATTAATCAGATTTTACTGTATTAAAACATGAGCTTGACATCTAGGGGGAAGTCAGTAGAATGCAAATTTGTAAAGCGAAAAGAAGAGTTTCATTTAACCAATATTATGAATTATTTATTACCAGTTATAAATCATCTTTGCGCAAGTACTACTATAAACAAAATCAAATTTTTATGTTGTTTTATAATATTGTGTTTAGGCGAACAATCATTGTTCATTGTTCAAACTATTGAAGTACATGGTATAAATAAATCAAGCTATTGCTACATCAATACCGTTGTGCATCAATTAAAAGATAAAATATTGGGGCAAATATCTGGTGTATATAACAGAAAACAAAGTACTTCAAAAATCACTTCACATTTGTTATATATCCATTAAAGCATTTTAATATATAACACTTACCAAACTTGACAGCAAAAAAAAAAAAATTCATTTATTTTATGACATAAAAACGAGCTGAAGGTATATACGCAACAATTTTACAAATTGTCTAGGGAGCAAAGTTGATCAAAATCCAACAAAAATATTTAACATACGGTACAGTGGTGAATTCTAGTCTAGAAAGCAGGTCATGCAAAAGTGCATATTACATTCCAATCCCTGTGTTCTCAATTGCACCACAATACTCAAGGGATATAATGACAATAATAGCAATGATAATAATGTTACTGCTATTGTGTTATATATTTTAACCTAGAGAAGGGTTTTTGTCGATACATTTGGTATAGTAGTGCCATACCAAATTCAACGACAGTATTCGTTACTGATAAGATAACGTCATTTATTGACTTATATAGGTAAATAAAGTTATTTTTAAAACAATTGTAGTGTGTTGAAATTTGAAAGTGAATTTTGATCACTTATTTTTAATATTAGTTATTAATTTGTGAAGACACATTTCACTTTATTTCCTATATAATATAGAAATTAAGTAAAGAATATGACTTTCCGCACAATCAATATAATAAACTAGAACACAATATAAAATGCAAGGTAAATAAATATACGTATGCTCTTTTTTTTTGCTGCATTTTATATTGTTATCCAGTTTATTATTAACGTAGAAATTATCCTATCCTATTTTCAAAGATTTCTTTTACTAGTGTTGTCATTAGAATCATTCATAAAAAAATTTCATGGAATAAGAGAGACTTTTGCAAGAGCAATTTTAAATATGTTAAACTTTTAGTATATAAAGTATGTGTGATACAAAATGTCTTGCTCAAAAGAGCGAACTCAATAAAAGTCAATTCAGGAGAAATTATCACAGCATACAATGGCAAGATACTTTAGAATACTACATTGAAATTTGAAAAAGGCCCTTTCTATAAGGTACCAACTAAACATAGAAGCAAGTCCATGGAAGCATTCCAATTCAGACAGGAAATATTAAAAAGAAACATCAGACATTTAATGGAAATGCAATTTTTATCTTTGGGAAATACAATAGGGATTACCATTCACACCATGCTGAATACATATACATTTAAATCTAATAACTAACTATTGATAAATTCATTTATACCCATACATAAATTATGTTTGTTACAGACAATGCTTATTTTCCAGTTTGGCTTTGTAAATAAACGGTACAGCATGCATAACTTCAAGTAAATTGAAGTTTTGAAAATATAATTTCTGAGATTATATGCAAATAAATGTAAAAATGTTATTCTAAACAAGAAAAAATTACGGACAACATATGAAATTTTTAAATCAGACCATATAGGACAATTTCTATAACTGGTTCAACAATAAAACAGCCTATCTGATATAATAAACAGATCGGCCGAAATATTGCAGTACAAGTTTAATTCTCTTCCAAGACTTTAAATTCTGTAATTTTAGCATAATTCAAAAGCGTACATCATGGTTTAAGAAGTTAAGAAACTTGTAGCATAATATAAACAAAATATATGCATTACATACCTGAGTAGTGTATTGTAAATACTCCTAAGTGTCTTTCAAACTTTCACCGACTTCGATAAATAAGCAAAATCGGCTTTATTTTCCCCTATGTTGTAAAAACTTTCAAACACTCTTCTTTCGGAAAAGAAATATAAAAGAATTCAATCTTAAATAAAATTTCATCTTGAAATATCAAATGATACAGAAATTGCCGCCATCTTGTTCGACTTTTAATCAACTGTTAAATATTTAAGTGGCCAAAATCGGCCACTTAAATTAACAGCACTTTAGTGAGCTCTTTAACGCCATGAAAGTGTTGGTGGGACGCAAAACAGTGCTAATCAACCGTTAAACCTTTGCTATATTTTAACGGTTGTTGGTGGGATCGGCCCTAAGTATTCGTTTGCCGTTTAGAGACACTAAAAGATTCGTCTGCTCCGTTACGCAATTTCAACTTTTTGTATAGTTGTTATAATCGCCTTATTTTTTTTAACCCTATGGCTTTAACTGAAACACTTTATTTTAACTGAGACCACAACTGTCATTTATTAAAATCCGGGAAATTTATAAAGTAAATAATAAACATTCATATCAAGGTTATTTTATTTTCATATTTTGTTCTGGATTGTATCCCATTATAAAAGTAATCTTAATTAGTTGCTGTTTAAAATTTGAAGAATTTTTTTATTAGTTCATTCAGTCGAAGTGTTTGTCTAAGGTTTCGCTTCATCTTTACAGATAATTTCCAATATTGTAATAAGGACGCTGCAGTATTCGCTTTGTTAATTTTTTCCTGTAAAATACCTAGGCGTACATTAATATATATCTGTATTATTGTATGCCGAGAAAATACTTTCATAAATATCTTTAACAATTATATCAAGTTGCCATTCGAAACAAAATTTTATAATTTATATAAATTAGAAAATATTCAAACAAATTAAATTCCTTTGTACTCTATTTCATGCGAGATATTAAGGATTGTTAAAATTTGGTGTTTTTTGTTGTTGTTAACCCTTAACCAAATATATTAAACATACTTTCATTTGAATAATTTTTTAAAGATTGCGTTGATACCACCAATTTAAACATTTGTTAAAAAGACAATTGGGCAAATGGTTTACGTTAATTGAAAAATTGAAATTCTGTAAATTGGTCAATATTTCTAATTACTTTTTATTTGATTTCTTTTCTGAAGAAAGTTATTTATTTATTTTGCTATATACATGTATAAAAGATAAAATATTTTCTATTAGTTTAACAACTTTTAAAGCCCTTGATTTTTTATATTTTTTTCAGTATTCTGATCGAAGAGTATCTAAAGTTTTAACAGAAAAACAAGCAGCAGTCAAATTTGGATGGATTCAAGGAGTGCTTGTAAGTAATTATGTTTTTCTATAAAAAAAAATTATTCATATTTATGCAAATTTATTATGTTTGTATTGTTTATTTAAATTGGTGTTAAAAAAAAAAATCAAATTTTTTGATATTTTATACAATTTTGACTCAAATATACACGTGACAGTCGTGACACCAAAATTATCTTTTTATCAAGTTTACATTCAAAATATGTATTAAAATTCCCTTAAATCATGTTGAACAGCTCAGTCATCTAATTAGAAATCCTTGAAAATATTACCAACTTATTCCAAGCGAAAGTTTTTTTTTAACCTGAAAATTGACAATTATCAGAAATTCAGCCATACGCATAATATATTTTATAATATATGTAAATTCTATTAAAATAATTAGTATGGTATCTGTATCTATTGACCATTTGTACGTGACATCACACTGATAAATCTACTTTATATCATCCCTGTGTTGGGTAGCAAAATCACATTTCCATTCCATGTATTGTGTTTTACAATTAAAAAAAACATAATTATAAGTTTGAAGAAAATTAGTTTATTGAATTATTAACGAAGTTAGTTTAAAGAACAAAATACATTACTCTTCTCCCAGGCAGGCTTTACAGAAAAATTTGACAAGTCTAAATTTAATCACAGACATAATTGGAATTTAAAAAATATCTTAATTAAATTAAAGAATATAGTACAAAATGTAAGCTTGTTTAAATTACATAGAAAGTTAGAATATTGCTTTCTAGTTGCTGTTGACTCTTAATTTAAAAAAAAATTTAAAATATAAATAATAGGCATTGTTTATTCCAAAATTAAATATGAATAATGAAAGCCTCTAAAGGAAAATATTCACCCCCCCTCGAGACCATCAACAGATCGTCAATTCGAAGATAATGCCAAATAGATGACAGGAAAAGTTCTGTGAGGATTTCATAGATTAAAAGTCTGGATGGGAGACATTCCAAAGACAAAATAAGCAGACATCAATTAGAACTTAACATTCACATCTGTTCCACACAGATCTTCCTAGAGATATTCTTGGGGAAAAGGACTCTAGAACCAACCATTTGCTTTGCAGGAACCAAACTCGGATAATAGACAACAATATGCTGCTGGAAATCTTTAATTAAGAGAGCAATTTGAGGCCTCCAGATTTCCAGAACATTCTGTTCCTCACATATTAAAACAAGGGAACTAACTCCATTAAAATAAATTAAGTATTAGAAAAGAAACATTGTGAGGAATGTAAAGTTCCAAAGAAAAAGCATGCAGCACATGTTTTGCACAAACGAACTTCCAAAGACTTCAACAGTAACCTGACATGGAAAATACTACAAACATATTTATACAAGCAGATAACAAGAGAAGTTTAGAAAAATGATTAGAAAATTAAAATCAGCTCATAGAAATTTACTTTTCCATAAAGAACACTCAAAAACTCCTCAAGCAGATGATCCTTAAAAACGTGAGTCAATCAAAATAATTCATGAATTCTAAAAGGTAGGAAAATCATCTAGGTGGGTGCAACAATCTTTCAGAAAACTACGTAAAAGAAAAATCCTGAAATGACCGCAACTGAAATTTTTGAAATACACTACACATGGAAATAATATAAACTCGTAGTACAAATGCAAATTTTAACCAAAATGGGAAAATGGGGGCATCAGATTAAATGGAATTTTAAAGGGAATCAAATAAATAATCGTTTTTATAAATTTGCAAATCAAAAGTAATATTAATTTAGGAAATGGGACAATTTTAATTAAAAAATTTATTTTGAAGATTAAAAAAAATCTAATTAACAAATAAATAATAAAATAAATACATATGATTTAAATATTACTAAAGTGATAATATTGAGCCAGGGGGAACAAAAATAGAAACTAAATTGTAAATTCCCAAATTATAAAATATTCCAAAACAACCCAATACATTTTAGAGTATGTTTTTCTTGCTGAATAAAGCAATTTTTGAAAGAATATAAGAACCATCCACAAAATAAAGCTTTAGTGTATTTTGTGCACTGTTTTTGCCCTAAACTACTATTTAATTGATATTTCAGACCTCAAAAGAATTTCTCATGACTATCAGCAGTTTTTCATTTAAAACTTTCAATTTTTCTTTGATGGACACCAGATTTTATTCAATTTCTGTAAGTAATCAAGGGGGTTATTTGCTTACTTTTACTCATATTCTCACTTTTGTATTATTACTTCTAGGTAAGATGTCTATTAAATATATGGGGTGTGATGCTATTTCTTCGCCTTTCATGGGTTGTAGGACAAGCTGGAATTGGTAAGTTTAAACTAATTGTGCTTAAATTAAAATTTATTATTATCCAAATTGAAAAATAATTTTTAAGCTTAAATTTTGTAAACTTTTGTACAGTTTTGCAATGAATTACATCCTGAATTTGAAAAAATGTTTTAATTTTATTTCATAGATTTAAACATTCCTTAAAATTATATTCCTTAAAATTCATTAACTTTTTACTTTCCCTATAATATATGTTAATGTATTGGGAATCTTGCTGAAAATTGCAACTTGAATGTTCGATAGATCTACAAGTTTGGAGCACTCTAGAACACAAAAGAATTATTTTGAGCTTGATGTCTGTGTGTGTGCCTGTGCTATGTTTGTATCCACTCTAACTTAAAAACTATTTGACCAAATTTTATAAAATTCGGTAGATAAGTCCTTGTGATTTACCCTAGTGCTGATTAAATTATGGTAGGATTGGGAAAAAAAAAACTTGTATATTTTTGCAGAATAGCCCGCAAAGATCATAAAAATCTGACATTAAATACTACCTATGCACAAATGTATCTATTAAATACTCATTTTATACATAAATGTTGACAATGAAAAGAATAAAACAAACCCCATACTCTAAGACTAATTGTTATTGAGATATTTAAGTTTTTTTTTACTACATTTTTTGCAAATTTTACAACAGTACCTTTGGAAAATACGTCCAGGCACCAAATGAAAACAAAAATTAAATTAAAACTGCAAATTCAGTGTAATTTCAAATAATTAATTTATTAGTGTTATTTCTTACAATTAAAATCAATTGAATGTATTATGAAAGAAATAAAAAGAAAATAAATATGAGTCTGTAGAAAAATTCGTGCTGCCCACATCAGATTTCTTTCTTTAATTTAAAGATGCTTAAATGTCATATACTTATTCTAATTTAACTGGCATACTAAAAATAATTGTAAATTTCTCCAGCACAGGAGTCACAAACTGAAAATATTTTGAATAAATTAAAATTAACTTTGAAGGTTTTTAAAAATTGAAACTCTTTTGTTCAGACATGCCCCATATAAGCACACCTTTTGAATAAATGAAGAAGCATGATATTATTCATAGTTTTTAATGAAAAGTTCATAATAGTCTTTACTAAATAGTCTTTACTACATAATAGTTTTACTACATAACAGTCTTTACATAATAGTCTTTACTAAAGATGTGGATTTTCCAGAATATTTTTGAAAATTCTTTAATTTTGGATCATCAGAAATTTTTAGAAAATTAATCTAGATATTTTTCCTGGTGAACTATTTTTATAATAGAGTTTTAAACTACCAAACTGTAGAATTCTTTGTACTATGGATCTTTTTAAAACTAATTTTAATCAAGTTAAAACTCTGAAACAGTCTAATGAAAAAAAAAAAACTTTTAAAAGACAAAATTCTGAAATAACCACAAAAACTCAAATTGCTGCATGTAGGATTAAAGAAGTGCTCCTTTAAGCTTTAAAATTTCTAGTGTTTTATCAAGATTAATTTTAAAGTTGTTTTTAGACCAGTTTATAAATTCCAGTTTCCATCCATTAAGACTATTATTCCAGAGTTACTTAAAAGTGGTATTTATGCTGTTAGCACAGAATACTATATTCAGAAGGTTCACTCCCATAGGAACCTATGGCAACATCTTTAACATAGGATTTCGCATAGACACTAGCGTTCGAGCAGCCAACCATCGTAGATCTGCTAGATTTGGCGACTATCGCTCTATTGGTGATTTTATGTTGATGCGGTCGAAAAAATTACGTAACTGTACTTTTATAATATTTTAAACTATAAACATGATCAGCATTTAAATATACTTTTATCTGTAATATGTGTAAATTTAAATAAATAAACATAGATATATATTTATTTCATGCAATCATAAACTTAATAAAAAAATTGACGCATTGCATCACTGTAAATCATTATACACCAAAAATTACAAGCTAACATACCCAAAAGACTAAAATATTATATAATATTTTAGGCTGAAAATATTATATAACATTTTCAGCCTAAAAAGTATACTAGCGTGTTAATTGTTAAATTGCTTAGTTCTTAATTTTTTCCGGGATGCTGTTATTATATTGTTGTGTTTGAAAGATGATAGAATAAAACCTGCTGTGTTTAAAAGAGATAAAGGAAGACATAATATTTAGTTTAAAGAAAATTAGTTTATTAAATTGTAACTTCAAATTAATTCAAATTAACAAATACAAAAACACTTGCTCACAGGCAGGCAACTCAGGAAAAATTAACATTAGAATTTTAGACATTAGAATTTTAGACAGACATTAGAATTTTAGAATTTTATCAATTTAGTTAGAATTAAGGAATTAGCATAAAAACTTTACTCAAAACAATCTATTTTAAATTCCATCAGAAAATCATTAGCAAAAATATTAACTTTAAATAATTTTAGAATTTACCCAGGCTCTTGAAATTTATGAAGGTTTAGAAATTTGCTCTCAGAATGAAGTTTTAGAATTTTAAATTTACAGAATAAAATTTGATTAAATACATTTCAAATATTGAGAATTTATATTCAGAATTAAAGAAATTAAGAGTTTAAATAAAACATTTGTATTCACCCGGATGGGCCATCAGACAGGGGAGAAAGTTCCAATAAGTAGAGCTGCACAGATTGGAGACAAATTTTGTAGACTGGTTTACTGGAGATCAAGAGAGAATTCATCAGAAGAGGCCTAACAACTACTTCTGGATAACTAGGATCTTCTTAAAACTCAGCCGTCATCGTCAGACGCTCCTTCCACGTAACTCACATAATGAATTTCAATACACACTTTTCCGGAGAGTTACTTCGTGAATTACACGATAAAAGCTCGAAAAACCATCATTTAAATTAAAACAACAATGTTAAAAAAAATAACGCAAGGAACTTAACGATCCATAGAAAAGCTCGCGTGGAACATAAGTTCCATTCGAAAATCAACAACGCGCTTCTCGCACTAACACACGACGAAGGATTTCAACAAAAAACTGAAACCGAAAAATTCTGCGCGCGTATTTATACGTGCGGGAAAAAGGGCGGAGTTTAGACAAATGGCAGCAATTAAAATCCGCTTACCGAAATTAGAATTGCCAAAATAATACTCATAATTCCGAGAGCAGACGATCCGTAAAAACGTGAACCAATTAAAATAATTCACGAGTTCCAAAGAGGCATGAGAAACGCTTAGGTGGCGCATCAATTGCGGTAAAAAGCCCGCTAAACAGGATTCCGAAAATGGCCGCAACTGAAATTTTTTAAATTGCAGTGAGACATGGAAATAATTTGAAACTGAAGAACAAACGAAATTTCTAACCAAAATGGGAAAATGGGACATCAAATTAAAGGGAATTTTAAGGGGAATCAAATAAATAAATAATTTTTAAAATTTACAAATCAAAAGTAATATTGATTTAGGGAATAGAACATTTTTAATTAAGAATATTATAAAGAAAATTAATTTAGAAGATTAAAAACATTCTAATTAAAGAATAAATGAAAAAGCCAATAAATATTATTTAAATATTACCAAATTAAGAATATTGAGCCAGGGAAAAAGAAATAAAAGTAATTTTTCAAACCTCCAAATTACATACATTCTAAAGCAACCCAACAATATATATATATTTAAATACACTATTCTTATACTAAATAACAAATTTACATAAATGCATTATCAAATGTGTGGAACTCAATCGGTTATTAGAAAGGGGGGGGGGATTATTTTCCACATTACGTCAATTAGTAAAAAGCATGTAAAATATATACATATTCAATATCATATTCAACTTTCTCTAGAAAAAGTTATCCAAATATCAATTTTTATACATTTTATATAGATGAGGAAAAGGTTTTTTAACTAATAATGCCACTGCTTCTTAGAATTTAATCTAGTCGGCAATAATAATACTGCACCAATTTCTTATGATGAATACGTGCATAAGATGAAATATGGGATGGGTAACAAATAAATTTTTTATTTGAATAAAAATAAATTACATACCTTGTAAACGTAATTCCTTTTCTTTTAGTAATCCATAAAAAATAAAATAATTGATTAGAAAATCCAAAATACCACCGAAATTATGTTTACCACGTGTAAACATGCGATGATAGAACAATGTTCTTCCAAGTTCCAAGTGTTATGTTCAGTGCCAAATAGGGTTATATTAGCAGAACGTCTTGGCGAAAACCGTCACAGACCATCGCCAAGCGTGCCAAACCTTGATATTTTGGTTGGCGGTTGAGGGCGTTACTGTCGAGTGAAAAGTCTGTTTCTATTAGTCTGTGGCTGTTTGTTGCCAGTGTGACTTAACCTACATTGGCTAGACTAAGAGGGCTCTCGAGAAGCATATCAAAGAGCATTCTAAAATTCTAAAACGGTTGTTAAGCAAGAAACATCAAAGTCATAGTTGGTCTAAAAATCATTTATTTTTAAAAGCACAAATTATTGTGCATGCCCATACTGCATCTGAACTTGATGTTTTGTAAAGAGCTTTTATTTACTATACTCTGATAATCTACTTTACTCTGAGCTACCTTGATAATCTTGTTAAGCAATAATAATTTAGCAGCAGTTTTTACATCTCCTTAGCATGAAAAATGTCCTCTATTTATAACTTTATATTAGCTCATATAGCTTCCAAATTATTTGTTTGTTTTTGTCAATTATTTAATTAGCTCCTTTTTAATTCCAATCTCATTCAATATTGGTTTAAAGTTGTATATTTGTTTGTTACTGGAATTTAGCTGATAAGGTTAACTCAAATAGCTTTCATAGCCAGTTACATTTTTAATTTTTGTTTATATTCTTATTTTCAGTATCATGCTCATGTACTTTGTAAGTAGTTTGATTATTGCAATATAGTTGCTGAAGTCACTATTCCAAAACCAATTGTTTCTCCACACTACCCCTGTACTTGTTTTTAACTAGGAGTTTTTATTTATTTAAATTTTGATAATCTTCTTATTAATAAATATGCAGTTTCTTATATCTCCATAACCAGAGAAGTATTCTTTATATGCATCTTTGATGCTATGTTAACTCGTATAGCATCCCAAACTGGTTATTTTTCTTTCAATTTTGATATATCCTTCTT
The DNA here is from genome assembly GCA_951213105.1 of Amaurobius ferox. Taxonomy (NCBI): domain Eukaryota; kingdom Metazoa; phylum Arthropoda; class Arachnida; order Araneae; family Amaurobiidae; genus Amaurobius; species Amaurobius ferox. The sequence continues at coordinate 117,492,271 of OX578140.1, forward strand.
AATTTCTCTTAATTACTGATATTTTTGAGTAGACTAATTGATCAATATTTTCTTTTAACTGATTTAGCTCATATAGCTTTTGATACCATTTTACCCCCCCCCCCCATTTTTTTTTTGTATGTGTTAATTCTTTTTTTGACCTAATCTCAATCACTGATTTTATAGTAGTTGAACTGATGAAATTAAATTTGTAACCAGTTATTTCCTTCTTAATTACTGCTTCATTACCCTGTAATACTTTATCTTTCTTCCTTTATAAAGGTTTGACTATTTTTCCTCTCTCTAAACTCTCATTTTTTACCGATATTTCAACAATTCATATATTTTTTCTATCGGGAAATTTTAAATCTCATTTCATTCCATTTGCAGAACCTGCACCCCTCGTCTTTGTGGGTGGGGGATAGACTCTTTATCATTCTGTGGTGATGTGTTTATGGTTGTTTTTCCATGGCTGATACCACCCACACATAAATTTTTACCGTGTTTGTTATAGCTCTATTTTGAATTGCTCATCATCTACCTCGCCACAGGAGGAGACTTATAATGTCCTTGAATCCATTGTAGTCACCTAACTGACATATGCTTACTTTCATCAAGGAAGTTCTGTGTTTATCAGATATAACCTTTATGATGAATTAGACGTGTTTTCCAGATAACTTTGTAGACAAACTATTATTTATTCATTTTTATAAATGGGTGAAGAAAGCATGTACTCAATTCATATATAAACTAAATGTCTTGTGAAAACTGTAAAAAAATATTTTAAATTATTATGCTTCAAACTACTACTGTTTATAAGATTACTTATGCAAAATAGACTTATACAAAAATCTGGAGTACTCTTTAATTTAAATTCAGTGAATTACATTTTTTCATAGTAAACCTAGTGAACTTTTACGAAAATATGGCAAAAGCCTTTACATCTCAGAAATATTGAAACTATTTGTATTGAATTCATTTCCTTGTTAAAACTAAAATGTTGATTTTAAATATTTGAAATTTGATTTCATACCTGTTTTCCAACAATAAGTTGGCTAATTAATCTTGTTAATTTTTTTAACTACTTACTGACTTTATTTAAATAAAGATAATGTAATGTACTACACAATGTCGTGTTTACTTTCCCGGCCGTCCAAATAGCTGCTCAAGTTCTCAGGATGAGTCGGACAGTCTGGGTCTTCAACAATGTCGTGTTTCAGACTATGAAAGTTTTCAAAAAATCTTTTGGAAAACTTAGGATTATTTAATATTTTAGTCTAAACATGAAGCATAGTTTACAGCTAAAATTACAGTACTGCAAAATTAATCTTAGTAAATTGTGCTGATTCCTCCATTTCTACTCAATCATGTGTCAGCTATCAAATTGTGCATCAGCATGTAGTCTGAGCTCAATTGTGAAAAAATTTAATGCCAGCTGTGTAGTAGGTCTCCATAGAGATTTTCAAAATTGTGGCACATAGCAACTTTTCTTGCTGCCATTGCATGTATTTGCTGTTGTACACTGACGAGTGCGTAATGAGTGAGAAACTGATCCATGGATGCTGTCATCTGCAATGGGAGTACAGTTCTGATTTTGAGAATGCTCCTTATGTGTGGATTTTATGAGTGTGACCTTGATCATTGCAGTGTGAGCTTAAATTTTAAGAAATTTGAGGAAGGTTGCATGGTAGTAATACATTTGTTAGTCTCTATAGAGATTCGTAAAATTGTGTAACATAGCACCTTTTCTTGCTACTATTGTCAGTATTGGCTATTCTATGCTGACAAGTACATTAAAAATACAGTACTGTCCATGAATGCTATTTTTGTCAATGGGAGCATGAACTCATATAAATGAAGCTAAAAGATATGGAGAGGATTACAGATAGGTTCTGTCAAAAGTCACTACTCACCATGCCTGGAATAAGTTGCCCTTTACACAGGCAGTTACTAAATGCAGAATCTGTAGGTGGAGAAAAAAAAATTCAGTGTTTGAGTAATAGATTATTTAATTGAAGAGATCTAATATATAGGTGGTTGCCCACACAGGCCTCTCTGTGTCTGCATGAAATGTAGCTATCTAACTAGATTTTTCGGTATTTATGTTAAATGTATATTAATAAAAATAAAATTCAATTTCTATCATACGTTTTCTTATATATCTTTCTGTCCTTGTAAAATTTTGTACTTTTCTTTTAATATTGTTTTGCATATAATTTTTTTATTATTTCTGTAGGATTTGCATGTCTTGTAATTCTTCTAGCCACTGTTGTAACTGTTCTAACCACATTGTCGATGTCAGCTATATGTACGAATGGCGAAGTAAAAGGAGGTATGATGTATTGAATAAATCTTTTTATGTGTGTGATAGCAGTTAGGGTGCTAAACATTTTTGTTCATTATAGGTGGGACATATTATATGATATCACGTAGTCTTGGACCAGAATTTGGAGGATCAATTGGTTTTATTTTTGCTGTGGCAAATGCTGTTGCTGTTGCCATGTATGTTGTAGGATTTGCTGAAACTTTAAAAGTTCTTTTATGGGTATGATTTTGTATATGTAATGTGTTTCATGTTAGTAGTTTTATACCTATTTGTTGGTTGTTAGTGTTTTATAATTTCTTGATTTTTAATTAAAAGTAAAATTAATGTTTCTTCAAAATAATTTTATTTTATTGAAACTAAATAAAAATTGTCTGGAGATCTGGATGTTTAACTACATTTCTGCTTAATTTTTTTAATTTTATTCTTAAACCATGATATTTAGGAATTTAAATATGTTAAAATTGAAAATACTTTTGTTGAATACATCATTGACTCTTTTCATGTTATACAGTTGAAATTCTCTATAATAAACTTGAACGTTACAATAAATCCTTTTATGTATATTTATTTAAAAATAGAAAAAGTCCCATTTTTAAAATGAACCTTGGGTTTAACAAATTCATATTTCAATGAGTAAAATCACTTTATGCAAAAGATAAGAAAAACTTGAGCAACATAATTAAGCACAAATTAATATACAATGCAGCATAGAGTTATTTAGTAAATACTTTGCAATATTGTATAAAAATTGGAGCTTAATTGCATTGCTTAAGTTTTCTTGAAACTCCTATCTGTCTATTCTTTCAATGTTCACAGTTTTGTAGCTTCATTCTATTTTTGCAATTGTGCCCCAATTCAAATTCTATTATGTATTTATGTATGGTGTCATATCTATATGTGTGTAACTGTGCTTTTATTTATTTTATTTTGTTATACTTTATTTTATATATATATATATTTTTTTTTTTTCAGGAAAATGATATGCCTTTATTAGATAATGGCATTAATGATATTAGAATTATCAGCTGTGCAACAGTCTTTGTTATTCTGGGTATCGCAATTGTAGGAACTGAATGGGAAACAAAGGTGATTTTAAAATTTACAGTTTTAAAGTATATAGTCTTAATATTTATTAAAATTATTAGAATCATAGTTATAAAATTTTTTTCTTAAATTTCAATTTTTTTAAATCAGAGAATGAAGTAATATTAATAAATTTTTTAAATTTAAATTTGTAAAAATACATGTGTATAATATACATTTATTGCACATATTTTAATAATTTCCAAGCTAAATATTGATCATCAGTAGAAGCCAATTTATCATCGCCCTGATTAGAATTTAACCTAGAACAGAAATCTAAGATTAAATTTATTTTTGATGTTGTTTTGAAATGGTAATTTTATGTTCATTTTTTTGTTATAGTATCTTTGGAGGACCACATGTAGCCAAAATCACACAGAATTTCTACTAATTAAATTAAGGCTAGAAAATATACTATATATATATGTGTGTGTGGGAATTCTAAGCACCATAGACCCTGTTTCAGCTATTTTTAGTACAATGCTTGTTATTGTTGTTGAGACCCAGACCGTCCGACTTACCAGAAAGGAGTACAATGCTTGTTGTTGTTGTTGAAACCCAGACCGTCCGACCTACCAGAAAGGTGTAAGGTAACAGTTTGGACGGTCGGGAAGTGCCACCCAATTTAGACCGGAACCCAGTGGGGGAGGCATCCACAGGGACCGTACCCTCCTTCCCCTACCACCAACCTCTCGGAAGGACTTTCGGACCCACATGTTTAACGTGATCGTACTCCGCATGAACACGGCGGCAGTTTTGGCAGTGGCTGGAATCGAACCCGGGCCTACCGAGTGCAACTCCATCGCGCTAACCAATGGGCTACCGCACCCAAGTACAATGCTTGTGGAAGACCCAGACCGTCCGACTCGTCCAGAGGACTTAGAGTAACTAGATGGACGGCCGGGAAGGAAGTACAATGCTTGTGTATTGTACTTCCTTCCCGGCCGTCCATCTAGTTACTCTAAGTCCTCTGGACGAGTCGGACGGTCTGGGTCTTCCACAAGCATTGTACTTGGGTGCGGTAGCCCATTGGTTAGCGCGATGGAGTTGCACTCGGTAGGCCCGGGTTCGATTCCAGCCACTGCCAAAACTGCCGCCGTGTTCATGCGGAGTACGATCACGTTAAACATGTGGGTCCGAAAGTCCTTCCGAGAGGTTGGTGGTAGGGGAAGGAGGGTACGGTCCCTGTGGATGCCTCCCCCACTGGGTTCCGGTCTAAATTGGGTGGCACTTCCCGACCGTCCAAACTGTTACCTTACACCTTTCTGGTAGGTCGGACGGTCTGGGTTTCAACAACAACAACAAGCATTGTACTCCTTTCTGGTAAGTACAATGCTTGTGTAAAAGTTTTGTAACCATGCTAGCTCAACTCTTCCTGAGGTTCTCAAGTAATTTGATAGTTGTGTGGATGAATTTTAGTGATGTTCTTTAATTGTTGTTACAGATTAGAACAATAAAGTGACTTTTGTTACATGTTCCAAAAAATGAAATGAAAGGGCAAATATTGTTAGCAGTGACAATAAAATTATTGCTTTATATATAATTTTATATAACAAAATTTATGAAATTTTTCCCACTTAGGTGAAATACTCTCATAAAATTGCTAATTTTTCCTTTAAAATTTGGTATTTTTTTCTTTAAGTGCCAATTTGCCAAAAGAAAAGTAAAATTAATTGAAATTTCCATTTTAATACATTTTAAATGTGTATTCTATTGTGAATATATTTTTGTGTGACAAAGAATATGTAACTCATTCCAATAAATAATCATAACATAATAGAAGTTGTCAGTGCATAAAGTTATATGTGGATTACCAAATTTCTTTGTATTTTAAGAGTAATACACTGTATCGTAAAAGTTAAGTTACAAATGCAATAGATGTTTGTAACACTTTTACACTGCAGTGCACAGCACTGTATGCTCATCGTATTTGTATTTTAATATAAGCTGAAACTATCTTCTGTGATAATATTTAATGATTTGTGCACATTTTTCAGGCCCAAATTATACTTCTTCTGATACTTTTAACAGCTATGTTTGATTTCTTAGCTGGGGCTTTCCTAACGCCCAGTGAAGAACAAATGGCTAAAGGATTCCTTGGATGGAATGGTAAATTTTCTTTATCCAAATCATGTAATCATTTAGAAAATTTATACAATGCCTCTTTTTAGTTTTTATTTGAAATAATTTATGTTTCTATTTAGTCTTTATATCACCACTAGCTGATGTGCACATCTTAAATAACATAAGCTATAGTTAGGGATTGATTTGAAATTTTATTAATTCAATTGCCAAATGCAGTTTTTTCACCACATTTTATTACACATTTAATTGAAAAATCAATTGTATTTTATAAATTCTTCAGCTACACAATTATTCCATAATACTCTGAAGCTTAAAAAAAAAATTAATTTATAAAATCCAAGTGTTTGTCTTTTATCACTGTTTGCTGATTGCATTAAAAGAATCAATTTCCCTTGGGGTTGAGCGAGCAAACAAAAATATTTATCCTTTTAGTTAAAATCCCATAAATTATGTAAGCATTTTCAGACTTTCTTTGGCCAAGTGTCAACCATGATTTTTTAATATTCATGTGAAATAAATATAAGATATTTGTTTGAAAACTATGAAAATAAATTACATAAATTTTATAATTATTACTATTAATTAGAAAATTTAATTAATTTTTTTTATTTTTGCATATTCATTTTTAAATTATTAATTATTTTAAATTTACATTTGTGTAAACTTCAATTTTTTTTTGATAATTACTAAATTTTTGCCAAATCATTAGCAGTTACCAAAATTATTTTTTTATCACAAATTGCGTAAAATGTGATTAACAATATAACCCCTGGCAGTTATTAATAAATTGTATCTTAAAGTTAAAATGTATCAGTTATATATAAATACTTGTAAGGCTCTTTCTAAAATATATGCTTTGAAATATTATATGCAATATACCTCTCTCAGAAATTTCAAAAGATTTAAGGCTACTAAAAGAAAAACATGAAATTGCATAACTCCATTCTGATAGAAATCAAACAATAATAAACTTGTCATTTATAATCATCATTTTGTTGTAATAACTTGAAATAAAATTTTAAAATGTTCTTAAGGGCATTAGTTTATTATTTGGAGGTTCATCCATTGCCTGTAGATTGTAAATTCACTTTGTCAATTGCTATTCATTCAAATCACATTTTAATTGTTAAAATAAATAATCAAAAGTAAGATTATTTATGTTCTAATTCACGGATTTTAACATTTTACTTCATTATATATGACAAAGCTGTTTAAATGTTCATGGTTTTCTTCCAATGTTTATTAATGTATTGCTTCATTGCATGCATTCTATCTGTAATTGACCTGTAACCTGATTTTTAACTACAATGGCAAAACTAAAAAAATAAAGGAATTAGTACTCACCATTATTAAATGATGTATCAGCCTCAGAATTTCTAACACTCTTACTACCTAGTGACCTAAAATTAACACTAGCACCATGTACAGGAACATACCGATATTTGCAACATTAAAAACATTAAATTAAAATTAGCTAACAACTCAAAACCCATATTGACATTCAAAATATTTTAAAACTTTTCACCTATACAATGCTTAATCCTTTCTGACCTTACTTAAAAGATAAGCAAAATTTGTCTATCAATCAATATTAATTTTCCCTTAAAATATTTGACATACTACTGACCCGTTTTAAATGCTAAACTATTTCAAAACTACCTCTGAAGCCAAGCAACCTCAATATATTCCATAATAAACATGTTAAAATAACTTAATTTTAATACAAAATGACATAACACTTCATAAACACAAAATGCATTGTTCAAAAGTACAAATTTACTCTTAAATTGTTTGCACTTAAATACACATACTTTATGCTAAAATATTACACTTAAGATAAGTTTTTGATACTTTTTTATCTTAAAAAAAAAAAAAAAAAAAAAAATTACTGTGAAACAAACTGGTATAAGACAACCACTTAGGCAACTACTCATGGTTGATGAATACAGATAAATACAGCTGTAAGAAAACTGTGTGAAACAATATGTTTAATATTGCTGTATCTAATTAAATATTAATAACTCATTTAAATTCGAAAGAATATCTATTTAACCTTATTTAACAATTTTTTAATGTACTGACACTTGTTAAAATCCCATATATTTTTCTTTCCCCTTTGAGTATTCCATAGCAAAATGATTCACTGCACAATTGTGTTGATAATATTATTTTTCATTTAATGCTACTTACTACTTATTAATTTACACAAAGGTACTTATTAAATTATATCCCCTTAAAATAGGGCTGTAGTGGTGGTGAAATATCAGGGCAGATTCAAAAGATTTGTGATGAAATACAAAACTTATAACTTTTTTCTAAAAATAATTGAAGCAAAAATTTCACAGAAATATTTATATTTTTATAAAGCAGTATTAATTAACATAGTTATGATTTCTATTTTTTCATTTTTGGTATTTATTACATTTTTAAAACTTATTTCTGATGTTTTTCTAATTAAGTTTTCTGTCAGTTTTCCCCATACTTTTCTTTTCTTAAATGTTTTACAGATTTGTTTTATTTATTTTCAGTTCATTTTCCAAATATTTGAAACATTTGTGGTCAGTACTTACTTTTGGGGGCAATTTTAAATCCATTTTCTTGCACAATTTAATCTTTTTTTTTTTTTTTTTTCAGATTTAATTTTGTACTAAAATAAATTATTATTTCCACTATTGCTTGTCTAATCTTCTCTTTTAAGTTTTCTGATATTGATCTTTTATTTCTTTATTTTCCCAAACTAATGGACAGTATGCAATAATTTAATGCTTTTTTTTTATAGTTAAAGGGGCTACCCACTTATTTCCTTTAATTTAAGATTTATTACCAGTAATTATTGGTGATATTTTTTATAAATTGATATTTCTCTTTTAATCACATATTCTGCAATTTTTCAATCATTGTGATCATAATATTCAGTTATTTATTTATTTATCTGTTGTTTCATTATATATGTAGCAACTATGTTGACAAATAGCAGGAATGTTGACAAATATCATGATGTTCAGATAATAATTCAGTTTTTTAACCAGCTATTATGTTGACTGAATTTTAAAAAAATGTAATTTTTCATATTTATTTATTTATGAAATTATTAAGTCCCTCAATTAACTGAGGAACTATGGAACAATATGTAAAAAATACGCTTTTAAATACTGGGGCATCATACATGTATGACATTTCAGAAATTATATCAAATTTAAAGTAATCCTAAAAATCTCAAAAATACCTTTAAAATGTCATTATTGAGCAAATGCCATTATAATTATATGTTTCTTGATTCATTCTCTTTCATATAGAAACCATAGTTTTGGAGAATCTGAAACCACATTTTTCTGAAGAAGAAGGCTTTTTTTCTGTTTTTGCCGTTTTCTTTCCTGCTGCCACTGGAATTCTTGCTGGAGCTAATATATCTGGTGATCTCAAAGTGAGTTTGAATTCATAATTTTTTTCTTATTCATAAAAAAGTATCATTTTTTTCTGTAAAAAAGAGAAAAATAACTCTTTTGTGCTCAATTGATAATTTTGTGTATTAGAGTGAAGTGCAGCTCTTTCATGGCAGCCGTTCGAACCCATAAAAAAGTATTTAATAGCAAATTATGTATTATTAACACTAGGAAACTTTTGTATGTATAGAAATACTTGTGCAACCAATAAGCAGTGTGTTTTGTTTATATTCAGTAGTGTTCCTATTAGAATGCAAGACTACGAGAATCTTGCACTTTTCTTGAGAATCTCGCACAATTGAAATTACTGTGTGAAGATACTTCCCTTTCATCAACCTCTCCCTCCATTTCCCCATTGAGTCCAGTAATCAGGGACCAGGACAAAATTTAGGGCTTTCCTTGGATTCCCCTTCCTTCTATGCTGGATTTTGTGCACTGGTTGTGTTAAACCCCTTTTTCTTTCATCCCCTTTCCTGATTCACCATAGATCTTACAAGTATAGATATGCTAAGGGGGAGTTTTTTCTGCTATCCAATATAGTAGAACTTGTCATATGATCAAATGCTCCTAGACTCAGGACAGGGTGGGTAGAACTGGTTCTTGGACAAGGCTGTAGTGAGTGAACCCTACCCTCTAATAGTCGGATATCCTCAAGAGCAGGAGCTCTGGACTGGTAAAGTGGGTTTTAGATCATGTGATGAGTTCTCTATGTTTGGTAGCATTGCCTCAATACTGTAACAGTAGCAAGTCCTGCCCAATAGCAGGTCTGGTATATAAGGTCTATGTGATTCACCCTCCATTGACAGATAATTGCATTCCCAGGAGTTAGGTGACTGTGTCCCATTGTCTAGTAATTCATCTCCCAGGAGAAATGTAGAACAAGAATAACTTGCATTGTAAGGGTGCAGGAGTCTACTGCTGCACAGTAAAGCAGAATAAAATTACATTATAGTAAAACTTTTAACAGCAATCATTCAATGCCTGCATTTCCAATTTCTTAGAAGGAGGCAAGATTGGAACCCTAAATTTCACAATAAGTGCCCAGAACTAATGCTGTTTGAATTACTTATTCAGCAAACTAGTAATGAAATGTTCCAGTTATTTTGGCAATGTTCACTCATTTTAACAGGCTATTTCATTAACACTTTAATTACAATTGCATTTCTGCTAGTCTCCTGATTTTTACAGGCAATCACAAGTTCTCCCTGTAAAAAAGTGCTAATATTTCAATTTTCAGATTCCCACAAAATTCTCTTATTTATGAAATTGTAGAAATATCCCTACAATTTATAAAACTTGTAGCATGTAAATCATACAAAAAATATTGCAATTCCAGTCTCCATGGGAAGCAGATTTGTTTTGCTAAAATCTTGGTACCAGACATCAAAAATAGTATTTTCAAATAGATCTCAAAACGTAGTTGAGTTATTCTTCACCAAAATGCTGCAAAATAAGATCGTAATTCCAGTGTCTGCAAGAAACAAATTCATTCTGCTGAAATATTGTTACCTGTTACCAAACGAAATATCAAAAATAGTATTTTTATATTGAACCCTGATTTATTTGAACTGTGTTTCACAAAAGATCATAATTTTTGTGTCCACAGGAGACAAATGCACTTTATTATAATCTTGTTATCAAACAACAAAAAAAGCATTTTCATTAAATTTTGCCAAAATGCCAAGAAAAAAAGATTTGTGGCTCTTAAATGTGATTTAAGACAAACTTCTTATTCACTTGTATAGATACTAAACCCTAGCGAAAGCAGGCTTCTGCCATCCTCGGGAAGTAAATTCATTTCACTACAGTTTTGTCATTTGCACGATATTTGTTATATTTGTGCATATTGTATAAATAAATACATTTACATTATGCAAATGTTTATAAATTAAAATTATTTCATTTAAACAGAAAATTTTGAGCTCTTACTCTGAAAATCTCGCCCAAACTTTTTGCTAGGGTAAGAAAATCTCACTCAATTTTTTTAGAATTAATGGAAACCCTGATTTTTCTTTGAACTGCACTTTTTGTTTGAAAGGAGTTCATCCTTTCCATTGCTATTTAGAAGTTCATTTTCTGGCACTAATTGTACATTGCACTCCTCTCAGCTCCATCAGTACATGAGCAGTTTGCAAAGCAAATGAGAATCACAGATTGCAAATCTAGTTAAATTGAGAGAATACATTATTGATTAGGTTCTTGCAGATTTTTTTATAGAACCAAAATGTGTGTTAATGCAAAGTTTCACTTTATTTATTGCTATTAACGACTTAAAGCTCATAGTACATGTGATTCATTAAGGATCAAATAAATTTATCTTTTATTAAAATCTTATGAAAAAATCTGGTGTCACTATTTAGTTAATGCATCATAAGCTGAAAAGTACTTACTTACATTTAGCTTTGTTTATACTTTTGTTTTCCCTACAGTACACATAATGTATCTAAAGGGAAAGTATACTCTATAACAAAAAAATCGACGCACCAAGAAGGAGTTGTCTGATTGTAATGAAATTTCGTATGCAAAGATATTTTGAGTGAACATGCAAATGAATAAAATTTAGTGTCCAATGAATAAATAGGGGGAGCTCCAACGCATCCGAACTGCACATTCAGCAGGTGTATATCTGCAGGTGGGTATGGTCTGGGATGCCATCTCCTTTGATATCCGGACCCCTTTGGTAGTCATTTCTGGCACACTGACAGCACAGCAGGACATAGACAACATTCTACTACCGATTGTGTTACCATTCCTTTTGTGACACCCCGGACTTACTTTTCAACAAGATAATGCCCGGCCGCACACGGCACGTGTTGCTATGAATTATCTTCAATCTTACCCAACACTTCCATGGCCAGCTAGGTCTCCTGATCTCACTCCCATAGAGCACATTTGGGACGTTATGGGAATGCGATTGCAACCATCCCGAAATATTGACGATTTAGCCCGACAGTTGAAGACAATTTGGCAAGACCTTCCATAGGACACCATCCATGAACTTTATCAGTCTATGCCACGCCGGGTGACATCTTGCATCCAGGCTAGAGGTGGACCAATTCCTTATTGACTTCCTCCTTTTGTATACGGTCAAACTCTAAATCATTAAATTGTTCTGAAATTTTAATCTTTTCTTTTTCTATGTATGTTCTTCACATCCACCAATTTTTATCACAATCGGACAACTCCTTCTTGGTGTGTCAATTTTTTTGTTATAGAGTATATTATGATGGAGTTCAAAAATCCGACTCTTCAGTTTGATGGTTATATATGTTTTCACCATCTCTGAATATGAATTAATCATTTTTTCAATGATCTCTCTTTATTATTACAATATCTTGAACAAAATTACTGATTTAAATTAAATATAGTATGGCTGTTTGAATCTGTGATATTTACAGGCAGATAGAGTCAAGGTAATATGAACATATTTCAAACAAAAACCCTTAATTTTGGGTAAATTTATTAAAACGAAAGTCATAAATTTTACCTTTTGCAAAATAAGTAGCTACATTAGTTATATGACAGTACTTCTCAATCTTTGTGAAGCCGCAGCCCAGTAAATCCTTTTTTGATAAAGATGATGGCCTAATCCCAACAAATTTACTCATAAACACCTTTCTTAATTCTTTTTTTGACTCCATGCATTAAACTTACATAAGTATTAATAATTAATCATGGTATAACCATGAAGCATATTAGTATATTTATGTATACAGTGTTGACAAATATAAAATTACATTTAAATAAGTTATCAATCACTGGGCTAATGAAATTGTATAGCATATTGTAATTTTCTTAGACCAGCACCATTAAATTAATTTGTGTTGATTTTCATTGACATATCATTCTTATCACTAAAATTTTATAATATTATTCCATATAAAATAGATTATTTTATTATTAAATTAATTTTACTCATGTTGGTTTGAAAATAAAATGGTATTAAGAAAGAAAAATATCTATCCATTGTAATTCACCATAGAAGTCAAATGAGCAGTCTATTATTCAGATTAAAATTTAAATGTGGCTTGTTCACTGACATTTGCTACACAGATGTTATTTAGGTGTTTTGGTTTTGAGTTTTTCGACACATTCACGAATGTTATTCACCTTAGTATATTTCCACTATGAAATATTTATTCATAAAAAATACTTAGAAAACTAAAACGACAAACTCCAAGAGAATCTCTCGCAACCTGGTATAAATGATTCCAAGGCCCAGTACCGAGCTACGGTCCAGTGATTGAGAAACACTGATATAAGGCATGGAGATTTTTTTTTATGTTAGCTAGATGGGAAGAAGGGGGATCACAAATTTATTTATCATTTTGAAGACTTTTTAAAACAGATTTAGCATTTATACTAAGGAAGACATACATGTTCTTCTATTTGTTTTCATCAGAATTTTAAATAAATTGCATAAAAGTTTTAACTTTCTTTTTAGTTTTATTAGAAATTGAGGAAAATATAATTTGGATTAACTGAGCATTCTATGAAGCATATTTTAAAAAAATTATTATTATTATTATTATTTTGTGTGTGTGTACAAAATAATAATAATAATACAACAACAAATAATAATAATAATTGTACACAGATTTTTACTGTATAATGTTACAGTTCTTCCAAGTATAGTTGATTGGCATTTCTTTACAAAGTATTTAAGGCTCTTAGTTGGGGCTTTATGGTGCAATGGATAGTAATAGCAAAGGATATTAATTTGAGGGGCTAATTGAAAAATATTGTAATAATAGATAATTCAGTTAAAAGGTTAATCTGTACCTAGTAAACTGAGCATTCAGTTAACCAAATTTTAGAATTTTTGCAGCTAGCTATGAGACGTAGCTAATTATAAATATTTAATTAAATAATGTCCAATGTCAATTGTGTATGATGTTTGAATTATTAATTTTATTTTAATTTTGTACCTTAGTATTATAAAAAATAAAATAAAAATGCTATATAAATTTCCTTAGATATTACTCTGCATTCATTTGATATTTTGAATATCTGCTTGTATCATCTATAGCATAACTTTTATTTAGCTAGCTGTATTTTTTTTTATTTCATGATAATATATTTTAGGATCCTCAAACAGCTATTCCCAAAGGCACATTGCTTGCGATTCTATTAACAACGCTCTCGTATTTATTATTTGTGGTGGTTGCAGGCAGTACTGTTCTTCTAAACTCTAATGGAGAAATTGAATTTGTCAGAAATGGAACTTTGGAGCTTTTAACAAATTGCTCTCTGGGTGCCAACCATAAATGTGAATTTGGATTATTGAATAATTACCAGGTATGTAATATTTATGTACTAGCAGAAGTACCCATCATTGCTTATGATTTATGTGAATTCTAAATGCATTCTAAATCACACTTTTATTGAAAAATTTCTTTACTCCATACAGGATGTTTCAAAAACATTGCACGACTATGTCTCTTGAACTATTGATCATAGACTCATAATTACAATTTAACCCTTTCATGACCGGAGAGTGAATAAAGCAGCATTTCAATAGACCACAGCAAGAGTCGTTTGCTACCCCAGACCCGGGCACTTTTTGCAACTAAGCCTAACACAGCAAAAACATCATGTTAAATCAACTTTAAAATATGTCTACAATTGGATTGTCGTATAGACATCAACTTACTGGTTGAATGAGTAATTGTTTAGCAATATAAAATGTATATATAATATGAAATATAGCAGAAATATGGTTATAAAGCAATTAAATGAAAACTTCATTCTAAACTGAAAAATCTAAATATTATTACGAATCTAAAAATCTGATGTGGGCAGCACATGACTTTCCCTGCAGACTTATATCCATGTTCTCTTTATTTTAATTACATTTAATTCACTTTTAATTCAATTTTCGTTCTCATTTGATAACCGGACTTATTTTCAAAGGTGGCGTAGAGAAAATACGAAAAACTAAAATATCTCGAGAACGGCTAGTCCTAATGTAATGGGGTTGGTCTTATTCTTTTCTTCGCTAAAAATTACGTATTAAACAAGCATTTAATGGATATATTTGAGCATACGTAGTTCTTTAGTTTAGATTTGGACGATTTTTGCGGGCCATTCTGCAAAAAAAAGCAGGTTATTTTTTTATGAATCGTACCAAAATCTAATCAGCACCAGGATGACCTATACGTGACTTATCTACCGAATTTTGTGAAATTCGGTCCATTAGTTTTTCAGCTACAGTGGATACAAGCTTTTGCGGGCCATTTCACAAAAAAAGGCGGGTTTTTTTTTATTCTGAATCGTACCCAAAGCTAATCAGCACCAGCCCCGCTCACAAGTGACTTACCTACAAAATTTTATGAAATTCGGTCCATTAGTTTTTTAGTTAGAGTGGATACAAAATCTGCACAGACAGACACACAGACGTCACACTAAAAATGGTTTTTTCGCATTCCAGAGGTCTCGAAACGTGTAGATCCGTCGAAAACTCGAATTGCGATTTTCGGCATGATTCCAATACTTTCCCTATACATTACCATGTATTGCAGGGAAAGTAAAAATAACACTTATTCTAAATATAAAATATAACATTATTACAAATATATTATTATATGTCCTGCAATTTTTTATATAATCAGACATCTCTATTGAATGTTTTGCAAGGTATGAAATTTTTCAAAACAGGGTTCAATACAGGGTCCTATGTTGCAAATTTTGTAATTTTGTAGTACTTGTAGCACTTTTCTTTTAGAGAACTTTTAAAATAAACTATACACCTTCTTCGAGATTTTTTCCCATTGCTATTAACATGTAAGCTAGGAAAATGTTGACTAGTTAACCATAACGAGTTAGGTACTGGAGATGTTGATGTTGATTTTCCCATTTTAGGTTCAATGTATTTTTCAATAATTTGATAAATAACCCTAGATTTAAGCTCTAATGCTGTAAACTGTTGGCCAATTTGTTTTGTAAACAATATATGTGAATTTAGTACTGTCATGTCTAAGAAACCCAAAGATAGCTTTTGATACCATTTTACTGTTTTTCTGAAAACTGGGTAATGGTGCATTACCGAATCTCCCTTATCTATTCCACCCATATTCTTATTATAGTCAACCACACAATGTGGTTTCAAAATGTCTTCTTGTGTGTTTCTGTCTGTTTTGCCAATGGATACTATATTATTTCCATGGAAAGTTGTTAACATTACTACATTACTACATCATTTTTCTTACCTTTGAACCCAAATATTTACACTTTTCTTCTGAAATGCCAAGATTTGGTTTTTTGGAAACTTCCGAGTTAAGTTTTTAGGCATTCTTTTCCTGTGCTTTGACACAGTGCCACAAACATTTGTTTGATTTGAAATGAGGTGTAATGCTAGTTCTGGAGAAACAAAAAATCTGTTGAGATACAGATTATGACCTAAGAAGTCCGCTAATAAAGTCTTTACTACTCTTTCTCCATTCAATTTGC
Source organism: Amaurobius ferox (assembly GCA_951213105.1). NCBI lineage: Eukaryota > Metazoa > Arthropoda > Arachnida > Araneae > Amaurobiidae > Amaurobius > Amaurobius ferox. Next base: position 117,508,636 of record OX578140.1, read on the forward strand.
TTGTTCCCAAAAGTTGTGTGTCTTTCCCTGTATACACCAAAATGTTCCATAGTAACCTAAAATTGACTCACATAGTTTAAAAATTTTAATTCCATATCATGTGCATGTTAATGAAATATATTGCCGAAAACCTAATCTTCCTTTCCATGCAAATAAACTTTCATCGATACAAATTTTCTCCCCTTCTCACTTAACATGCTAAACATACCACACATAGCCCTTCCATTAAAATAAGCACAAAACAACTCCTATGATAGAGATATTTCCTAAAAATATCTCAGTCCACATGCCTTTTAAATTGCCAGACAACTACAAATGCTTGCACGTGCATTTATTTATATTGCCAACTTAGTCAGCATCTTAATGAAAAATAGAAAACGAAACTGAAATATGAAGGCCAATAATCTAAGTAACTAGCTTTACAAAAATTACAGGGTTCAGGGCTTCAGTAGCTGTCTCATATTCGAGGCAAACGCACCGACGGGCCGAGGAACGAGGAAGCTCTCTGAGTTATATATGGCGTGCTGGTCCCGAACAGGTTAAGAGATGCTTTAATTAAGATAGACTATTGTATGCAAATTTTGATCATGACACCTTTTAGTTAAAAAGTACAAAATGTAACTTTTTATATGGGCACCCTAGAAAAAAAAATTTCCTTAAATGTCTCATTATCATATGATTGAAATTACCCGAGATATTATTAATTAAATTTTTTGATAGGCGATTGAGGGCTGTATAATTTTTTTACTGAAAATAGGTATGCATGTATACTTTTGAATGCCCTTTTTTTTTTACTGAAATTCAATTTTTGTATGACTCTGAAATTTATGTTTTTATAATTTCTTTTGATTAGTTAGTTTAAGTCTTATAACTTTGACAATTTTTTCACAGCCAATTTTGCATATTAGAGAACCAAGATTTTGCCAAAAGATCTTTAAATGAATAAGGAATATGTTTTTAATTTGAACTTCTTTTGTAATAGACGTATATACAAATTTAAAATTTGTACTTTCTGCTAAAACTTGTTATGGAACCAAAACTGCTTTAATCTGAAAATCTTAACTTGAAGCATTTCTTAAATTGGAACCTTGAGTCTGCGACCAATTGTTTAAGAAATATTTAATCATGCAATTTTTTTTAAACATCCTGAAAATATAAAAAAGAAATGGTTAAATGTATCAAAATCTATGTTCTACCTATTCATATGCAAATTCATAAATCTACGGAATAAAACATCCCAGGTCCCATCATTACCAAAATGACAAAAATTTGATCATGCTTTTCCAAAATAAAACAGATAAAATGAGTAGAACATATGAATATTTATGGTGTATTTATCCTATTGTGAGTACTAATAAAAGGTAGATCTAAAATTTTGAAATTTAGATACCCTGTACCGTACCAAAACTGAACAGATGTCTTTAGTTAATGGTATTATATCTTTTTATTCTGTTGAAACAATTGATGATTAAGCATAATCTAAAAGATGCCATTCATTTATTAAATATTTTTATTAAACATGTATGTTAGTCAGATTGATAAAAAATTTGAAAATATCAGGTATGCTATCATTGAAAACTATGTTTTATTAAAAAGTGTATTTTATAGAATAAAAATAATTTGTTTCCATTGCTTAACTTCATAATACCATGTTATACAAATTAAAAAAAGATTTCTGACTAACATTTATTCTATGTACGAGACTATTGTTATTGATCAAAGTTGGGCAGTATCAAAAATACATGTATTTGAAATACATTTTCAAAATACACTTGTATTTTGTATTTTAAACTGAATATTTTGGTAATGAATCGAAAATACATTTTCAAATTATTTTGTATTTTCAAAATACTCAAAATACATTTCTTCAGATTTCAAGCTATTGTGTATAAGTCACAGATAAATGATTCACAAAAATAAAACTGCTAATTTGTATTTTGTCTAGTCGTTAAATTCGTTTCTAGGAATCAGTCTAAACAGCCTTTTCCAACCTGGCGCATATAAAGATATTAATTAATGGTATGTTTAGTATATGTGGTGACCTTTGAAAAATATAGTTTCTGTTATAATCTTTGTCATATAGGAATTATATAATGATGATGTTTGCTAGATGTTTTCTTCCTGTCTATGTATAAAGAAAAGGGACAAGAAGAGAGCTTGAAGTTCCATTCTTTGTGGAAACATAAGCATAGGCAATCCAAGCTCTGTTATGCATTGTATATATATTTTAAGTAAATTAAAAAGATGCAATACAGTAGTTAGTTATTGCAAAGATGTGAGAAAAGATGAAGGATGCTGCCGCTTGTGATGCAAATGTATTTTTGGAGGTATTAGATGGAAAATCTTTTAATCTATTGATAATAATAGAGTAATAAGGCAGAATGCCAATTATGCAAACCAAAATGTGCAGTTATAAATGGAACTTTCGAAGTCACAACAAATTTTGAAATGCGTCTAAACGTAAGATTTTAGTTTTATGCAGGAGTACTTCGATTTAATGAGTATGTATGCTAGTCCCTTAGCATTTGTTTAATTGAGGTATCGCTATATTATGTAATAAGTTTTATTGGTGCAAAAATGTGCCATACTATACAGAAAAATGTTTTTTTTAAACATCTATTTCTTAGGATCTATTATAGATAGAGCTCATAGGATGACTGATTTGAAGTTAGCATCATATTTCAGAGAGGTAGGAGGTTCACTATGGATTTCTACTTCTGATTCTTTTTTAATTTCCAGTTCAAAAATTGTTATTTTACTTTAAACGTCTGTATCTTAAAATTGGCTATAGATAGCACTTAGATGATAACTGATGATATGAATCCTGCATCAAATTCTTGAGGATGTAGGGTGGTTGAGTAAGAATTTGTACTTCCGGTTTCTTTTCCACATCTGGTTCAAAAATTTTCCTTAAAACATCTTTTTTTTTTTTAATTGGTTATAGATAGAGATAATGACTGATATTGATTCAGCATTTTTAAATTCCGGAGCAAATCGCAGTTCACTAAGGATTTCCACTTTCAGTTCTTTTTCCACTTCCAGTATAATTTGTATTTCCAGTTTCTTCTCTTCATCTAGGTTCAAAAATTTTTCTTAAAACATCTATTTCTTAAAATTTATTATAGATAAAGATAATGACTAATATGGATTCAGCATCAAATTACTGAGCAGAACTAGGGTTCACCAAGTATATCCACCTCCAGTTCTTTTTCCACTTTTGGTTCAAAAAATTTTCCTTAAAAATTTTAAGATTGACTATAGATAGATGATGACTGATATGAATTCAGCATTAAATTCGGGAGATGATTGGGGGTTTATTAAAGATTTTCACTTTGGTTTTTTTTTTTTTTTTTTTTTTTTCCAACTTTCTATGGATTCAGCATCTAATTACTGAGCAGATTCTATGGATTCAGCATCAAATTACTGAGCAGAACTAGGGTTCACTAAGTATATCCACCTCCAATTCTTTTTCCACTTTTGGTTCAAAAAATTTTCCTTAAAAATTTTAAGATTGACTATAGATAGATGATGACTGATATGAATTCAGCATTAAATTCGGAAGATGATTGGGGGTTTATTAAAGATTTTCACTTCGTTTTTTTTTTTTTTTTTTTTTTTTCCCCCCCAACTTTCTATGCAAAGCATTTCCTTGAAACATCTATTTCTAAGGATTGGCTATAGATAGAGATTAGATGATGACTGATATGGATTTAGCGTCAATTTTTAGAAGGGTTTGGGAGATTCACTAAGAGTTTTTATGTGTAAAAGTGAATTAAAATGCTTAATAGTTCTGTCAAACATGAAGAGTATAAACCATTTGTCACCATATGAAGGTTTCTTCATAAATTTCTTGTTTTTTGTTATATCTTTGTTTGTTATATAAAATGTGTTCTCCCATAGATTCATTTATTTTTACATTATTAACTTTAAAATTTTAAAGTTACTAAAATTGAGTTTTAGAATTTCAAAGGGTATAGTCTTTTAAGTCATACTTTTTCAATATATTCTAATCCTTTTAAAGTTCCAATGTTACTATTTAACAAATAAATGTTTGTTTATTTCCAATAATATGTATAGACAAATGTTGCTTTGCATTGAAAATTCAATCCAGTTCAATACACAGCAATGTTTAATTTTTTTTTTAATGCATTTTGTATTATAAATGTATTTTGTATGTTGAAGACCCAGACCGTCCGACTCATCCATTGGACTCTAGCAACTATTTTCAAATTTGAAAAGTATTTTGTATTTTAAGCCCTAAAACCTTTGTATTTTGTATCGGAAATGCATTTTCAATATATTTTGCCCAACTCTGTTATTGGTTTCCTAGTAATACTTAAATATAGAAACTCCAGCGTTTGTTAAGAGCACACACTTTTTTTGACCTGAAGAAAAGTGCTCAAAATGTCATTGAAACAATTGTGGTCACCTGGTTGTCCTATGGCTGCCTTCTTCAAAGAAGTTGTAGAAAGTTATAGAGACAATGTTGTCCGCAGATCATAATAATTTAGAAAAAGAAAAATCTATGGAATTGTGTATAGAGAATAACAAAGACACGATTTTCAATTTAATATAAAAGATATAATGACTTTAATATTTATTCTTGAAGTTTGTTTTACTTACCATAACTTGTTTTATCATATCATTTTAAAAAATTTATTGCATGTGCATATTTTAACATTACATACAGTATGATTGTTTGTATAAAATTTGTTGTATTCTGAAATTAAACAAAACTTCCAAGTAGAGTTCATTATCTGAAAACAGTAAACTTCTGATAAACCGACACTTTCAGGATTTCAACAATGCCAGATTACTAAATTTGCTGAACTATCAGATACCAAACTTAAATGGGTTAAAAATGGGAAACATCAATGTAAAACAAAATAAGGGACAATAAATGAGATATTTATTTGCCTAAAATGTTACACAAACTGGATTACACTGTACTGTATGTGAAAAAAAATTTAAATTAATTTTTAAATTTTAAGGTAAACTTCAATAAATAGAAATCTATATATAAAATCATTTAATTTATTACAGTAAATAGTAAATATACCCCAGTACAGCTGAACTACTACATACAGAACCATTGGGTGTCAGATTAATGGATGTTTATTGTACTTAGCTTGCATCAATCAGATTAATGGATATTTACTGTACTTAGCTTGCACCAACCTGCAGCACCAAATATGTAAAAGATCAAATAGCAACACAAGAAGATTTCATGTAAGCAATGCCCTGCTGAGCAGTACCACTAATATCTGCAATTTATAGCATAACACAAAGGATCTACAGATGTTATAGCCTCACATTAAAAATAAGACCTTTTAATCCAGTATTGCCCATATGGTAACATATATGCTAAGTATAGATCATGATTTTGTGCACAAACATTAAATGAACTAGATCACAACATAAAACGCTGCACAAATATTATATAGTAAGCAGACATACATTTCGGAAATGCTTAAGTTCTCAATTAGTGTTCAAGTTCAGGCTTGTTCATATGGAAGAAGGAAAGCCAAAGATTTCTGAAACATATGTTTGCTTTCTATGCAATATACTGTATATGCAGCATTTTACTTTGTGATCTAATTCATTCATAGTATATATGCTAATTCATTTTTAAAGCTACTTCTTGACATCAATCTTTCAAAATGATTTTATAGTATTTTAACAATGATGCTATAAAAATAATTTTGAAACAGATATCATGAATAAATAAAATTTCCCAATATAATTAGCAGTGTTAAGTGACTTGCTCCCTTTATAGAAATAAGATTTTTGTGCCATAGCTGTTTTAATGTACTCATCTAAAGAAAATATACCAGTATATGATTTTAAATTGATCCTTAAGTTGTATGTATTGCAGTAACAAAATCATAACATGAAAATATTACACTTTACATGAAATAGTTGATGGTATACGTGTTTAGCTTCAGTAGTATTAGGAAATATATAAAAAAGAATATTTGATTGTTTTCTTTGTAAATACCATGAAAATAATCAAGTATTCTTAATTCGATTTCAAGCAATATAAATTGAGAATTAAATGAATTATCTCACATGGGCACTTTTATACTGATAAACACATTTATTTGTACATTGGTTCTTCTCATGCTTTGAGTAATTTTATTTTCTTCATTTGAAGAGAGTGTGATAAATTAATGACTTTTAGAATTCTAAATTAAACTTTATACAGGCCCCAATAATGTCATTACTTTTTTCTGATATGAAATTGGTGCATTAGTAAGGGTACAATAGTTCGATAATGTCATTGGAGTTATTAAATTAGGCAATAATTCTTATGAACATTTGGGGGGGGGGGGGGTATGGTTTTAGTGCATGGCAATTTAAAAAATTCAAGATATAAAAATGTAAAAACTCTATTTAGTTGTGAATTAACTAAGATGCAAATATATATTTTAACTAAAGGTTTGTAATGCAGAAATTTTATGTATAGGTTATGGAAATGGTATCGGCATTTTCTCCAATTATTTATGCTGGAATCTTTGCTGCTACTCTGTCTTCAGCTCTTGCAAGTCTTGTCAGTGCTCCAAAAATATTTCAGGTATTTACTTTCTTCTGAAATTAACCATATATTATATTATATTTTTTAGCATGGCATTTATGTTTCAACTAAGCAGAGCTATACAAAATGAAAAAAAAAATCAGCATGTATAATCACCAAAACAAAAGTATCTACAAATCCACAAAGTTGAACAAAAGTGAAGTGTTTCAATAAGTGAAATACACTTTGTGCACAAAGGATAGGGAAAATGTGGGCAACATATATATATGCACAAATAACTGTCACTTTGTAATTTCTAAGGATAAATATACATTGTGTTTAAATATAAAAAGGTTGTTAGGTACACAATTCTAAAAAGTTTTTAGAGGTATTCAATCAATGTCTTTAGATTTAAAAAAAAAATGGATAGTGCTGTATACATCATATAAAAAACAATTTCTCTGGCAACTTATTTTGAAAGAAAAGAAATCAGCTAATAATTTGAAAAGTATCCTACATGCAACATATGCATGTACATTCTATAGCTCTGGTTCTCATTTTACCATATTGTTACTACCAATTAAATGTAATTTAATAACATATGGACTGTTTATTATGTTCAACTCAAAATATTTTCTTCATTGGTATTTCATTTGAGAAAAGTTAGCAATTTTGTGCTGATGTGCTGTGAAATCCATTATGTTTTTATTTTAACTTATTATCAAAGCTAGCTAATATTTGTCGCTTGAATCAGGGTTTGCATGTTCATTTAAAACTCCTTAAGAACACATTTTGTAAATTTACATTTAAGAGCCCTTAAAATTCCTTATTTTTGCCAAAATCTCTTTAAAAACTCCTTAAAATTTTTGCCTTTCCAATTACAAAATGCAAAAGGAAAGCAGACAAATGACTGACTGTTCGAAATTGGCACTGTAAGGAATACTATCAAAATATTAAAGATTACTATTATTTTTGTTTGTTTTTTAATTTCTTTTGACACAAAATCTAAACTTCATTAACAAGAGGAAAAGTAGAAAAAGAAATAAGAAGCAAAACACTCCTTTTCATTTCTTCTGAGAAAAAAAAAATTATATATATATATATATATATATATATATATATATATATATATATATAAACATTTGCACTGCTACAAATAGGGTTAGTCATTTTGCCGGCAAATTGGTATTTTTGCCAGGACAGTGGCAAAAACTGGAAAAAATGGCTGGATTTAAAAAAATGTACAAAAAACAATATAATTTTGTACATAATATAATTGAGACTTAAAGCATAATATTAATTAGTTATTTCATTAATATTAATTTGATTAATTAAAATGATAAAACATAATTAAACATTAATTGATTAATAAGAAGTTGTGAAATCAATCTTCATTGTATTCGTATTTGAACCTCTAGGTATAACTTTTATGAATAATTTATAGAAGTAATCTTTTAAAATTCCTACAATTTTTTTTTTAAACATATAGACCAGATAAAATTAATATACATAAGATTGGGGAGGGTGGAATAATTTTAATTGATTATTTAATGTTGCAAATGTAGGCAAATTAATCTTTTAGGTGATTTTCTCACCATTTCTCCCATTCTCATCATGCAGAACAGCAGACCTAAATATAATTTGATCATAGGAAATGAGAATGAACTGTCTTACAAAATGTTTTTCTCTATGTTCTTCACTCTAATTTTTCATTTGTGCATTCAAAGACTCGAAACAGGTTGGGAATAGATAGTGTTTCAAAACTTGTTTATTGCTATGCAATGTTAAAAAAGTATGTGCTTTGACGTAGAAAATTCAATTGAATTTGATGAGATTTGATTATTTTCTGTTGTTGTTGTTGAGGCCCAGACCGTCCGACCTACCAGAAAGGTGTAATTCTTTTTATAATTAAAGTTATAATTTAATATGAGCTATACTTCTTTTTAATATTTATATTATATAGTAATTAATATACTTTGTATCTTCAAATTACTGTTGTTCTGATTCTGATAGATAGCAAAATTCGTATCATTACTCAGAATTTGTTAAAAATTATCTGAAGCATAAGAATTAGTTGTTGAATAGTTATTTCTGTGTAAACCAAAGCCAGTGAGCTATTTTATTATTATTTACTCTCTCCTTTCTCATGTTCTGCATTCATAGTATTGTCTAAAAAAGTATTTTAATAAAACAATACAAACTTAATAGCATTTAGATTACTGTTTCAATGATGCATTGAACATTCTAAGTTATAAAAAAAACATTAAAGTTATATATTATTAGAGTTAAAATTAGTAAAAATTAAAATAACTTAATTACATTTCCATAAATAAAACATATCTATTTTTGTCAGGACGTTTTTACCTGTTTTTTCCATGTTTTTTTCCACCTTTGGCAAAAATGTGCCAACCCTAGCTACAAATCATCCGAATTGTACATTTATCTGCTACAAAACTGATATACATCTTAGTTGTACCTAATATTTATGTTATTAATATATAGCACTTGATTATATATTGGGTTTTTTTTTAAAAAATTGTAATTTAAGCAGCTGCACAGACACTAATTTATTTTTCTGGAACATATTTTTCTTTGGAAAGTAATGCTGATATAAAGTAGATGATTTGAACATGTAATCTATAAACTCCTTAAAATGTTTTGATATGCTATTAAAAAGTCCTTAGAAACTCCTTAACTTTTGTTTTCAAAATTGAGTACGAACCCTATTGAATACACAGTGGAGATTATTGAAACTAATTTTAATGGTAGATTGTCAACCTAATGTTATTCTCTAAACGTATAGTATATTTTTATATAATTTTTTTGGTAATTTTGGTCCTATAATGCAATTCACATTATGTTACTTCCAGTTTTACTTTAAATGTTTCTCCAGATTTAAAAGGAGTTATTCGTGAAATGTAATATTAATTTTTAAAAAGTCATGCATTTTTAAAGTTATGTATTGAAATATGTTTAATCAATATTTTTGTAAAATAATCAGGTAAATTGTTAGTTTAAATTGAATTTTAGATGTTAACTTATTATTATTAGATTTATTGTAATTTGTTAACTTGCAGTTCTACTTGAGGCACATTGTGTATTTTTGTGTCAATTTACAGAAATTATTTAAAATTTTAAAATGTCTTTTAGGCTTTGTGCAAGGATAAATTATTTCCAGGTATTCACTTTTTTGCTAAGGGCTATGGAAAAAATAATGAACCTCGAAGAGGCTATTTATTAGCATTTGCTGTGGCTCTTGGTTGCTGTGCAATTGGTAAGTTGTGATCCTTTATTATTTTGCTTGTAGAAAACTCTTTGTATGTGGGATTTAATTTTTATTTTATCCATATTTTATTTTATTAATACCATGATATTTTAAAATTATTTTGTTTCAAGCTGTTTGTTCTGTTTGAATAAGTATTTTTATTATGATTTATAATTCTCTGTTTGCATTCAAGTATTAAAACATTTGTATTTCCAGCATCATTTTCTTTCTCATTTTGTAATAAAATGTAATTGATTACATATTTTTTATGAATAATTCAATTTCAGGTGATGTAGGTTTTTTTTTTTTTACTAATTAAGATTGTACTAGAATTCTACAAAGCATTTTGGTTATGTTAAAAAATATAATGCCTATTTTTGTTTTCTTTTTTTATAGAATGCATTAGATATCTCAGCTATAAATCATAAAAGTAAATTCATTTTAAAACTGTATTTTATGGTTATTGGCTACATATGAGTCAATGCCATTTAGTCTGGATCACATATTAAAAATATATTGTTTATCAATATGTAAACATTAAAATTTATCTAAACTCTATATGTGGAATCCAAATTTTTTCTGAGCATGACAGAAAGAACTTTCCTTTTCCAGCATTTGTAGAATGTCTTTACCCAGACTGCTTCACTCACCCTTGGGCTTGAGCAGCTGTTTGAACAGCTGGAAAACTCTATATGGGGGGAGGGGTGATCATTTTTACAGCAATAAACTGACAAACCATGCTTTTTTTTTTTTTTTTTTCCCATTTTGTTATTTCTATTCTGATTTTACACCTGTTTTCAGTAGAATTTTTTTAATGTCATCTTCAATTATAAAGGAATTTATTTCTAGATAATGTAAAGTAAAATTTTCTTGCCAAATGTTTTAAGCAGCTTTTGAGCAGAACTTAAACCTTCAGTCTCCAAGAAAGATATTTTATGAAAATAGTGTTTGGGATTTGAGCTATTTTGGAAACATTTTTACGTCCAGACCTGTAAATAAATTGCTTTACCTTCAGTAGTTCCCTTGATTGAAAACAAAACCTCCAGAGCAGTGGCGCAGCCAAAACTTTTGGATAGGGAGTGTGCAAATTTTTTTCTGGAAATAGAAGGGGGGAGGGAGAGGTCAGGGTAAGTGATATTTTACCAAATTTATTGTCAAGATCATCAATGTGTGGCCAAATTTTTTCTGAGCATGACAGAAAGAACTTTCCTTTTCCAGCATTTGTAGAATGTCTTTCTGTGGATCTTCTTAATTTTTCAGAAGTTATTTAATCTTTTACAGTTACAGTTGTTTATAAGAATCTCATTAGTTTTGCTCATTTTGATTCTTATAAATAGTTGATTCTGAAATATTGATTCTTAAAAGAAGTTTTAAATATTGTTCTTCTATAATAAACACTTACTGTTATATATGATTTTACAGGATTTAAATGTATGTAAGTTAAACACTATTAATAAATTTGGAAATCTATTTTTGCATTCAAAAATATTTTTTTATAAACTAAACTTAACAACCATCAACTTAACCAACCATCGGTTGAACAAAAATCTTTCTCCTAAATTTTTGGCAAAGTTTTCAGCTTTAATCAAACTGATTGCTCCAATAGAATCATTCTATAATAGGATCATTCTGCAGTCTTGCATTAGAAAACCATTGTGAAAGTGCTTCCTTAATCAGCTGCCTTTCCTTCTCTGATCAACTTTCTTTTAAGATTTACAATTGGCCATTAAAATTTTATTTCTGTCTTTTAGAATTTTACATAATGTTACCTGTGTAATTTCTAATGCAGAGGTAGCTTTTCTTTGGCTACATGGAGGACGAGAATCATATTTTTTAAGCAATTTCTTTTTCAAACTGTTTTTTTTTTTCTCTTTTGTGACACATGATGCTTCCACTAGCAAAATGTGAAATTACTAACTAAAGCAAGAAGAATCTTATCTAAGCACATAACCAAAGATACCTTTGCTTATTAATCAGTTTTCATAACATAAGACCAAAACTTTTTATGGTTTTGTCGTCCTCACTCTCTGTCATTCTTTTCATGAATTTCATGAATTTCTCTGTCATTCATGTAGACCCACTTGATCATGGGTCGCACAGCAATCACCTCATTGTATATCCAGAGAGAAGTGAGGATAACCAGTCTTTTGGATAAACTTGAACAAAGCAAATTTTTGTTTATTTTTCTCTCAACACTATCAAATGAACAAATTTTTATAAAACTGATTCTTACCAATGCGGCAACCTTGATTCCTTAAAATGGAAATTTTAGTACGTTAAAACAGAGTTTGTGTTTAGTTTGATTGTTTTGATTCTTATAGACGACTAATTCCTATAACCATCGATTCTTAAAAACAATGGTCACCGTATAACCATGGTTTTATTAAAACTTCTAAAATATTTTTAAAACAGCATAGGTTTACATTTTGTGTCTCTACCTCAGTTTCGAATAATAAATATTTTTAAAAAAAAGTTTTGTTTTCTACTGCTTTAAAAAAATCTGTTATGAAAATTCTGATGTTTTATTACTGATCATTAAGAACAAAAGATATTTTATTTGTTTGACATATATCCTTAAAGTGGATTCTTGTCTATAATAAATGTCAGTATTAAAGTTGATGATAATAATGAATTTCTTTCACTCATATTAGTAAAAATTTGCCTTATTTTTCTCTTGTGTCATGTGTATTATACCTAAAATTGACATCTAAAGTGAAAATCAAAAATTTTTCAAAGGGGTGTGTAAATGCCCGAACATCCCCCTTGGCTATGCCAGTGCTTCAGAGCATCATTTCAGCAGATGTGTACTCTATGGGGCTACAATATGCTTCACTTCTATGAAGTCATCATTTATTTGCATATGTTCTTGTTTGGTTTATTACTGTATTTAATTTTAAAATAAATGTTTGAGTCTTCAAAATACTTTTTTAATAAACTGTACCTAGAAAGCAATACAATTTCTTCAAGACAAGTATTTTTCAAAACTAATTCAATAATTTACAGTTAGGGAATAAATTTAAATGGTTAATTAGATTTAGAATATTTATTTTCAGCATGCTCAAAAGTAATTGTGGTGTGAAAAATGCAGAATTCAAATACCACTTAGATTAATTATTTAAATACCACTTAGATTAATTTAGGATTCAATTTACAGGAAAAAGGTTGCGTAATTTGGTCAACTGATTATATTTTAAAATATTGTGTCCCTCAAATTATCCGACATGGCACATAATCTGCAAAAATATGGCAGTAGTACAAATTGTACCATTTTTATGGCAATGGCATGGGAAATGCATATTTTTAATAATGCTGTCCTCCAAATGACTTGGATTTCTAATTCTATTTTTATATTCCATATTTGTAGTATCTTATTTGCTATATTAAACTAACTGAACCTTATACTGTTCATAATTCATTTTACAGGTGATTTAAATAATATTGCACCTCTGATTTCTAACTTCTTCCTTGCTGCATATTGCTTAATTAATTTGTCATGTTTCCATGCTACTTTTGTGAAAGCTCCTGGTAAGTATTTTTTTTTTAAAAGCCAAATAATCAAAATCAATATAAGTGAATGATTGTCAGTGTTTTTTGTGAAATTTTATATATGAACTTTCCGAACCATGACTAAAAAGCATTTTTAAATGAGTTTAAACTGAAACATGCTTTATTTTTTAGAACAAATTAAGCAAATCAAATTACATGTTATTTGATTATATAAAATGGTAAAGACAATAACCATATTGAATTGCAGCAAAATTGAACAAAGGGCCCACAATTATTTTTTAACATTTTCAAAAATTGAGAAAAAACCATAAAAAATAATTGACATATAATACTAAGCAAATAGTCATATTACAAGTCATTCTCGAGATAATATTACAATTGTTACTTGTATTATAAGTATTTAAGGTTTGAGTAATTAAATATGGCACCATAATTTCAATTGGCAATTGCAAGAAGATTATTTTCTTAGCTAGATTGAATCATTAAAAGATTCAATTTTTTATTATTGTTTCCTTTTATAATTAAAAATTATTAGTTTGTTCAAAAAATCCTGTTGAACAAATCAATGTTTTTCCCTTTACTATTTTGTTGTTTATTTTACCATTTTACTTTGAATTGCTTATTTAATATTCAATTTGGATTCCAAACTATTAAATTTCTTATTGTGTACATACCTTGCTCTACATCCCATCTCTTTTGTGCATTACAGGTTTTCGTCCAGCTTTTAGGTACTATAGTATGTGGTTGGCATTCCTCGGAGCTGTGTTATGTCTTCTAGTCATGTTCGTTATCAACTGGATTACCTCACTGATAACGTTTGCTGTAGTATCATTTCTGTATTTGTGCATATACCACAGGAAACCAGGTAAAACTGCTCTCTTTTCTATCTCTAGAAAATTGTTTTCTTTGTAGTATGTATGTTTACTTAGCATCTTTACAGATGTAAATTGGGGCTCCTCCACTCAAGCTCAAACATATTCACTTGCACTGAATGCTGTAATGAAACTAAATGAAGTAGCTGATCATGTAAAGAATTATAGGTAAATGGTCTTTTGTCATGATTATGTAAAATCAGAAGTTCCTAACCATTTTACTTTCACACCTCCCTGAGAGTACAATTCCTCTTTACCCCAAACTAATCAATAAACTAATGAAATAAATGTTCTGAGAGACACATCTCCCTATTTATTATTGCACTGTTTTACTTAAGTTGGTTTCTCTGTTTGGGTCAAATCTTGTAATCAATTTTTGACCCACTTCTATTGAGCCAATTTTCTTGAAATTTTACTCATGTACATATTTATGATGACAATACTTCTTCAAATTTGAGCTGATCCCCTCCTCAGATTCTGACCCACCTTCTCGGAATCATGCCCAGAGTGGCCTGTGTTGCATGGAATTTTGGCATTCCATGGTAACATCCGCTTTTGGTCAACCTATCTCAACAATTATGAAGATAGCCCCTGCAGATAAAAACACAATTTTTACTATGTGCCTTCAAAACACATCTGGCCAGATTTTGACCAGCAGCAATGCACAATATGAGGTCATATTGCATTTCAAAGCCTTTGGTGAATGGAAAAGCAGGGGTGAAATGGACCCAAAAGATCTATCTTGTATGTCCCGGTATCATATGTTCCTTCAAGACCATGGGAAATGCGAGTTTACAAAGACAGTAGAGGACATTAGGATACATTTAAAGGATATTTCAAGGCTCAAGCTGAATGAATGAAATAAGCCGGATGCATTTTTAAATTCACTATTCAACCAATAGAGCACCAGGAGCTACTACAGGGGGCGGTACTGAGAGAGAGAAAGAGGGAAGTTGAGGACTTTGAGAAAACAATGGAAAGGAATTGGAATTTCAGCTCTGAGACTGAGAAGTAGTGTAAAAAAATACAAAAATTAGCAAAGACGTTTTGTAACAGGAGCTGCAACTGCTAGACAGTGATGGAGCCCTACTACCAGTGCAGATCTATGGTGCCTCGCTTAAAGGCTTTACATCAATTTGACAACATTCTTATTACTTTTGCAACATCTTTATCAATTTGACAACATTTAAAAAAAGTCGATATATTGACATCATCCCACCAAATTCATCATCAAATTTTTTGCCAAGCATTACGGATTGAGAAATGAGTTATTCTTATAGTAGATTCTTATATTCTTTCAAGATATTGAATTTTCATCAATTAGTCATCATTTTTATACATTTTGTATCATTTTTATCAATTTGGCAACATTAAAAAAGTCACCAAATTGACAATATTTCTCCAAATGTTATAGACAGAGAAATAGGTTATTCTTATAGTAGATAACTTCCTATTGACAAATTGTTAATCGCAAGATAAAGAACTATTACCCAAAGTATCTTCTCTCTTAAATGGAACAAACTAGAGCCCATAAGAATGATGTTAACAAATTTATCACATATTATATATAAAAAGTGAACATATTTTACAATATGATGGGCACACCATCTTGAATATAATGGGCACACTTTCTAGAATATAAGAAATACTCTTCCCTCTGTTTATCTGTAAAACTTGTCAATACATCTAGCGAAGTTAGTGAATAATCTAGCAAAATATTGCCAACTTGATGATATTGCCCTCAGATTATCGAAAGTATCGTCAAAATTGCAAAAATGATGCCAAGTTAATAAATATGACACCTAATTGATGAATTGATCATCAAAATATTTTAATATATGGACTGTGTTGCTCATTGAGGAAGTTATCAGTATTGATAATTGTCAATTTAGAGTTTTTTGAAATATAAGTTAATTTGATACTTTGAAATAGTTTTATATGTTGTCATCTGGAAAAGCACCATATATCCAATTCAACTTAAAAAACACTGTGCCATGGATTTTATACATAATTTTTTCACTTTGAAAGAAGTTAATTCATTGCATTATATGAGGAAAGTCATGTGCTATCCACATCAGATTTTTAGTTACAAGTTACAGTATTGAATAATTCTATAAAATGTACTAATTTATAATTATCACAAATATAATTTATTCCAAGAGCCTGGTTTAATATAATATTTCTAAGCACAGATATATGCAAACAAGATTTAAAATGCTGAATTTTAGAAGTAATAAAATTGAAATATATTATTTTATCATACGAGGGTCACACTGAAATTTTTGAGATATGGCTAAGTGGTACGAGTTAAACTTACCAACTCTTAGGAGTGTTCAAATTAGGGTTATTCCATGTTACATCAACAAATGGGTTGTGCCGCACCATTTTTGATTTTGATTAAATTTGACAGGTCTTAGGTACCAATATTTTGAACCCCAAAACAATTTATTTTATACCTAAAAAAAAAAATTCTCGAGATATAGCCATTTGTTTATTTCACGGAAAAGCAAAAAATGCAATAGCAGACATGTTAAGTTGTTACTAATCCCCCATGGTGAAGGAGCACCTATGCACTATGTCCACTAGACCCCTCGTCCCATGGCGAAGGGGGGAGAATTTGCAGCTTCACTTTTTATTGAGGCTCCCCAAGGGCGGAAGTCTGACTTTGCCTTGACAACACAACATCCATGCCTACTCGCAGGATTCGAACCCACAACCCGGCAATCCAGCGATTAGACGGAAACGCAGCAATAGCGAACATAGTTTCTGAAAGCCGTAAAATTTTTATTTGAATTAGGAGGGTGGTCAGATAGGGTTTACTAGATAGCTTAAAGAATGGACTTTTATTTGTACAGACTAAATTTGATTTTAGTTAAGCCTAAATAAAGGTTTTTAAAGTTTGAATTTTCGTTCATGATCAGGTGATTTGGGTAATTTTAGACATTAAAAAAAAAAAATGAAGGACTTGAAGTACCACACTAATTTTTTTTCTGTTACACTTATGTATGAGTAGTATATGCAGTAATAAAACTGAGTTGTTACTGGTAGTCCTTCACCCTGAAAAAATTGCTCAAACTTAAAACATTTTTAAAAATTTGCTTTTTCATACCCCGTAAAAATCATGTGGGACACCTGATAAAAATTTGGAAATGCCAGGATAAGAAGCCCTTATAATGTACTTTAAAACAAAACAAAAAATCATCCTGTTACTCCAAGGAATATAGAAGATACTTGTCTTTAAAGTAACTAAAAGAAGAAAAAAAAATTGATCGCTACTGAAAATAGGCTTAGCAGCAGCACATTTTAAGTAAATTTTCTTAATAATTATCCTGCCTGCTAAGCCTATTTTCATTAACTGAAATTAAATTTAGTCTGCGCAAATAAAAGTCCATTCTTTAAGCTTTCCAGTAAACCCTATCTCTGGCCACCCTCCTAATTCAAATAAAAATTCTATGGCTTTCAGAAACTACATCTGAAATTGCATTTTTTGCTTCTCTGTGAAGTAAACAAATGACTATATCTCAAGGAAAAAAAATTTTTTTATGTATAAAATAAATTGTTTTAGGGTTTACGACATTGTTGGGGGGGGGGGGGGGAAATCTACTGCATTTAAGATATACTAAAAGACAAAGAACATTCTGAATCATTCTAAGTTCTCAAATTTCTTACTCAAGGTTCTTAAAACCTAAATGTCATCTGAAAATAAATCTGAAAATGCTTCTAAAATACACTGAAATTTGTAAAGTTCATCTAAGTTCATCTAACCTGAAATAAACCATTCTAAGTTTCTTAAACCTGAAAACATTCTAAAAATAAACTGAATTCTTAAATAAACAGAAAGTGGACCTATTGACCAGTTTCCCTACGTGTACAAATATGTACTCTACATGTAATTAAATGGAACTTTCCTAAAAATAAAAACATGCATTAAAGTAAAATAAAAGAGAGAACACAGAATTTAGGTTTTCAAAATCTAACGTTTATTAAAATTTAAACTTCATTTTTAAAAGAATTTTCAAAACTTTTTACATCTCATTAACTAACAAATCTAATAAACAACTTAAATAAATAAATAGAATGGCCGGTCGTATAGTGGTAGTAAAAACGTTAGAATATTAAATTTTAAAGTTAACAATATTAAACTTATACAACTATTTATCAAAACTAAAATTTGGAATAAAAAGAACATCAGTTAGCCAAAAGGGAAATTTAGAACAAAAGTTAAAGAAGATAACCACAGGATTCGCAACTTAAAATATATAAGTGAAAGGGGTCTTAGTCATGCCAATTTAATTTAACTTTAAATACTGCAAAAGAATAAAATTAATGAAAAGATATCACCCATAAAGTCCCGAGGACGAAATTGATGTCAGTCATCATCAGCTTGGGTGCAGTCCCTTCCTGCTCCAGAAGAGGCCAAACGGAGAAGTACCTCCCGTAGGGCATCGGTACATCAAGTGAGTCCAACCATTCAAGTGGAATATGGTGTTCCAAAACTCCGCGAAAAGAACACTCCCAAGGCCTGATCTGCACAAAAACGGGCAGCTCCTTCACATCATAAAATTCTCAGCCGAGAGTAGCAGAGCGCCAGTGGACATCGCTCGGAACAAAAGAACAGACAGCTCCATCATCAAAACCGTGAAGTAAACAATTGGTGGTCCGGTCCTAAGACTCGGAAAATTTAAACTACTCAGTTCACTATGAAAGAACAAATCTGACCTCCGGAAGTAAACAACTATTCCAAAGGCGCCGACGATACTTCAGTAGACATCAATCACTTCGCTCGCAACGTCATTTCAAGTAAAAAAAACACTCTGATATCAGGATTCCACACACATTTACAGGCAGGCCGGGAAATAAGGCGTTCGTTCCTCAGAACGCATTTCGCTCGGCTCGCGCCGAGGCGCTGAAAACAACAACTCTATAAGACTACATTTTAGTTCCAATCAAAAGAGCAAAAGAGCAAAGAGCAAAGAGGTCGAAAAAGTGCGCGATTTGCTTATATACTGCGAAACATCGCTGCCACAGATTGTAAACAAAATTATCGATGAACGATAAAATAATTAATGACAGACGATTTTAATATTACGGTCAACCAATTAAAAACTCGAAACTTTAAAGAAGAGAAATGGAATTTCAAAGCAGACGAAAATTAAAAAGAAATGAAGTGAGACGAGTTGGAAATATACGAATTCGGCAATAATTTAAATATGGACGATTCTGAAATATTTAAAAAGCTGAAAATAGAATAAAACTGTAAAATTGCGATGAATTAACCAATTTTTAACCGAGGGTAATAAATTTGGAATCAAATTAAAGGGAATAAAAAGGGCAATAAATGGAATTGCAAATTAGCAAATTTAAATAAATTTAAATTGCTAAAACCTAAAAAGAACGAACTTTTGCCGTTTTTAACACAAAACCTATGGAATACAATATATTTGAACAGAAGAATATCAAAACCTAAACAATTGGAAAATGGATAACTAAAAGAGAATGGCTATGTAAATAAGACCCCTGAACACATTTAAACTAAAAACAAAATACCTAAAATTGTTAAATATCCAAAAGTATAACCCAACAACATTGATATCTATCACCTGCCAAATTTCATCAAAATCAAAAATGGGGCGGCAATTTGTTTTCTTAAAATTTGTTGATTTAACATGGAATGACCCAGTACTCCCCTCCAACATCATGAAAAATATGCTTTTATAGCCTCATCAATCTCATCTTTGGAATGAAAACGACACCCACGTAGATTTTTTTTAGATTAAAAAATAGCCAAAAGTCACACATAGCAAGATCTGAAGAATAGGGTAGATGTTCTATCACTTTGATGTTTTCTTGTTCAAGAAATTCGACTGTCATTCTTACTAAATGAGAAGATGCATTGTCATGTTGAAGCATGAGTGCCCTAACATTCACTTCCTGAAGAATTTCTGGAAGACACTTAGTTGCGTACCAGTTAGCTGTAACTGTCTTCTGTCTCTCTAGCTTTATGGCTTTGACCAGACCCATACTTCTGAAGAACACTGCATACATTACTTTTTTCATTGCTCATTGTCTTTTTGCCATTGTTGGTTTGGAGTCATCTTCAAAGACCCATACTTTACTTTCTTGACGTGTTGGAATGTCAAAAAACAATATGTACATTTTGTCACCAGTTATGATTTTAGATGTGATATGGTATCCACCATCATTAAGTAATTTTAGGGTTTCTTTACTGATTCTGACATGCTCTGCTTTTTAGTAGTCTGTTAAGTTATGGAGGACCCAATGAAAAACTAATTTTTTTATATGCAGTTCGTCATGAATAATTTTATGTATAGCTGCGGATCCAAGGTTAAGTTCCTTCTGTATCATTTGGTAGGTACAGCAATTATCATTGATTAGCATTTTTTGAATGGCCGACACATTTTCTGGGACTACAGCTGACAAAGGTCTTCATGTGTGTTCTTCATCCAGGAGAGAATTTCGACCTCTTCTAAACTCTGTAAACCATCTGAATACAGTGGCAAGAGATGAAGCATCATTTCCATATGCTAATTGTAGATGTTGAAGATGATTTAGCATGATTTAGCTACATGATTTAGCCCCACTTTAAAATCATAGAAAATCATAGCTCGATAATGCTCACGCATCAACTCCATTTTCTTTTCTTTCAAAATTTATTCTGTGATAGCTAAATTGCAATTGTTGTCACAATTTATTGTCTGCGGACATAAAAGAGTTCACATTTAAATATCCAACCAATAATTTTTTTCTAGTGCATAACATCTTCTCCTGTCTCAAAATTTTCAGTGTGACCCTCGTATATGTCTATAACTACATTATTATTTTGTATATCTAAATTTAAATCTAAAAAGTTAGCAACATTAAAATCATTATTACTAGTAATTAATTGTAAATTGTTAGGATAAAAGTTAAATACGATAGGATTATTATTATGGAATACATATAATATATCATCCAAATATCTATACACGAACATATGCAAACCGTGATTACAGTTTTTTCATAGAAATATCAATATAGATTAGCCAATAATGATAAGGTACCCCCGCCGCTTGTGTAATACCAAACTGATGTTTAAAAGAATAACTACCATGCTGAATATAATTTTCATAATGAGTCAAATTAAGTATTTTTTTAAAAAGGAATGAATATTTCAGGATAATATTATTTGTTTAAATATTTCTAAAATAATTTTAAAAAAAAAATCTATATTAATAAATAAGTCTAATGGCATAGGTATATATACTATGGATTCGTGGTTTATATACCTAATTTAATAAATTTTTTATTTCTAAATAGTTTTTCAATTTTTTTCATTTGTCTCTGCTTGTTGATTGAGCATATGGAATTTACAGTAACTGTATATTCAAAAACAGGCATTTGTTGTGGTTAATTTAGGATGTACACTCAATCTTGATAACGATTCTATTCAGAATTAACATCCAACTTAAGCCTAATGCTATATCTCCTTTTTCTTCAACAAGAAGACCACATTCATTCTATGTTAAAATGGCTTATTGTTTATGGTGTATTTATATTGAACTTTTGCTATTTGTTTTTGATTCGCTTATAAAATCTTTATCCTTAGTCTTGGTCTATAGTTACTCATTTGTAACTGATATGCTAGAGATGGGTTTTTTTGTACATACGGTAGTTTATGCATAATTTTCGATTAAAATCTTTCAATTTTTATTTGTATATATATATATATATATATATATATATATATATATATTAACCCCTTTGTCTCATGTTTCCTATCTGATTAGAAAATACTGTGTTATGATAAATGTAAAACAGTATATCTCTTTTAAAAATATGTTTACTTTTGTAATATTTTTTCCAATGCCAGACACTGTATAATTAAATCATTCGTCTCTTACAATGTGAATCGCATTATTTTTCAGCATCCAGTATGCTACATAATATTATGTAGCAGACTACGGTTTTTTACATCTCTCTATTTTATATCAATTAATTTCAATAATTTTGAAAATTTGTATTTCTATACTAATAATAATTTTTATCAGGTATTAATCTATTTACATTTTCCTTTTCCATCTTTAGACCTCAGTTGTTGGTATTAACAGGTCATCCAAGTCACCGACCATCTCTTTTGGATTTTGGATATACAATAACAAAGAAACTCAGTTTATTAATTTGTGGAAATGTTATTACAAAAGTAAGTTTTTTATTTATTTTAATTTTTCTTATTGTACTGAATGCATAAATTGGAAAGTTCTGTAAATCATCTATTACACTAGCCTGCAAAAAAAAAAAAAAATTCTGAAATTTAAAAGTTGATTTTGACTCATGGTAAACACAATGAATATCCCTTTGCAATTGTGTTTTTGTTCATGTGCTCTAAGCAGTTTAATTGAACCAAACTTTAAAATAAATTGTACATTAATTCAACAAAATGGCATAGATAGGACCGGCTTAAAGAAATGTTTTTATAAATTTAAAAATCAAGTTGAGTCGGACCTGATATGCCCACAGTTTTGGTACATTGTAATTAAAACCTTATGTTTATATAATGTACTGGCAAACTTGAAGCTGCAAAATCTGCTTATTCATTATTGTATAACAAATGCTGAGTATTAGTTATAAAGCATTTTTTTATATATAGCTAAAATTTACACTGTTATTTATTCTGTTCATTGTTGTATCAATATATACTTCAAAT
The DNA here is from genome assembly GCA_951213105.1 of Amaurobius ferox. Classification (NCBI taxonomy): domain Eukaryota; kingdom Metazoa; phylum Arthropoda; class Arachnida; order Araneae; family Amaurobiidae; genus Amaurobius; species Amaurobius ferox. The sequence goes on from OX578140.1 coordinate 117,531,498, forward strand.
TTTTTAACCATAGACCATATCTAGTTCAACCAGATTCAAATTACTTTTAAATGTTACGAGCCGGAAGTTTTAGAGAAATTGGAACTTATATAATCCATGATTCATTAAAAAAATAGAAGGCCAGAAACAAGATCAATCAGTGTCTTGTTTAAATAATGATCGCCTTAATTTACCTAAAAGTTCTGATAATCCACTAAAACACATCTGAAAACACTGTAGTAATCTAAAAGTCTGTTGACGGACCAATATTTCCTAAATGTATAAAAATATACAAACCAGGGTTTGTCCACACTCTGGAAACCGAAAATTTAAAAATGGACTAAAATGTCAGGGAAAATATAGTGAAAATCGGTTTTTTATTAAAAAAATATCAAACTCTTGAGCAGAGATAGTCCAGTGGTTGTGGTTAAGGTGTTAGGATTGCACAGGGTAGACCTAAGTAGACAAGATGATGACCTGAATGGAAAAAAATTATACCAGAAAAAAATTAGTCCAAATGAAAGGAAAGAGAGGACAATGTTTGTCCTCTGGTATTTCTGGTATAGTTTTTTCCATTCCAATCATCGTCTTTCTTATTTGTCTACCTTTTTCTGATTTTTAGGGGATTTTTTTTTTCACTTTGTTTTTGACAAAGTTAGCTCATATGGCCTCTGAAACCAGTTGGTTCCTTCTTTTTTTAATTTAATTTTTTTCCTGTTTGTTCTTATTGGTTTGCTATCATTTCGAATTTTTTTCTACTTATTTTGATAGCCCTTTTAAATGTCTCAGATTTCTGTCATTACTGGTTTTCATAAGTTTTCTCTCTATTCAGCTGTTTCTTTCATTCTGCTATCCATTCTCTTTCCACTTTATTTCTTCTTTCTTTCTTCTGCGGTTTAGTGTATTAGTTGTTTCCAGTTGTTGTTGGTGTGGTTTTTCTCTTTTATTCCTTTCCACGGTATTGGTAACTTCTTTTCTTCTTCTTCGACCCAGACCGTCCGATCTACCAGAAAGGTATAAGGTTTCTGTTTGGACGGCCGGGAAGTGCCACCCAATTTAGTCTGGAATCCAGTGGGGATGGCATCCACTAGGACCGTACCAACCTTCCCCTACCACCAACCTCTCGGAAGGACTTACGGACCCACATGTTTAACGTGATCGTACTCCGCATGAACACGGCGGCATTTGTGGTAGCGTGCAAATCTAGCGCGCAAACCTGGGAGGGATGTTGTGGAAAACTTTTCAACGGAAACTCCGCCGTATTTGCGTTCTAATACTTGGAAAACCACGAAAACTTATCACGCCCAGTCAGTCAATATCATCTCAAACCATCGCTCCATAACTTCACGTTACGTTTACATTGGAGCAATTGCGAACAAAGCATTGAGAGGATAGCTAGTAAAATGGTGAGTTTTCTTAACTTTCCAAGAACGTATAAGTGTTGTCTTTTCCTATTGATTGCCACGTTTCATAGGACTTACGAACCCACATGTTTAACCTGATTGTACTCCGCGTGAACACGGCGGCAGTTTGGGCAGTGGCGGGAATCAAACCCAGACCGACCGAGTGCAATTCACACATGCTAATCACTGGGCTGTCTCGCCCCTAGGTAACTTCTTTTGTCCTACCTTCAACCATATGTATCATCCTCAGTTTCTAACTTTACTTTAATAAGTAAGGTCATACCTCTTGTTGATCTTGAAGAAGAAGGCTGTTTGCCCCTAGAACTAGTAGACTAATTTTTTGTATGTATGCTGTATGAAGTTTTTATTTATTGTATTGATATTGCAACAGTTTTTGAGCATTATTTGGTTAATCTATGATTTATTGTAATTATTTGTGTCCATAATTAATAAACTCTTTTATTTCAGGAGCACTTATCTCACAGAGCTAGAACCTCCATGCTAGAAATGGGGCACAAGTACTTGAGGCACAGAAATATTAAAGCATTTTATAGTTCGGTGGAAGATCAATCTTTTTCTCGGGGTGTATCTTCCTTGATTCAGGTAATATATTTTTCTTTCTTTCTAATTTCGTATGTTTTATTAGATCATATAGTCATGATAATCTATATTATACAGCTGAGTAAGACTAACTGACTAAGTAATAAATTTACAGACCAAACTACTGAAGGTAGGACTTAAAAGTGTACATAAGCATGGGATTTAACCTATAGGTAGTGAAAAAAAGTCAGAATTCTGTTCAACATATTTATAAATTTTGGAATTCTTTGTTTAAACGTTTTCCAGCTGTAACTTGAGAATGGCTAGACACACAAAATTCATTTCCATACCACCATGGGATTAAAAAAATATCCTGAATTTCTTTATTAACTCTATTGGTAGACAACCCACCATTTTTGAGATATTTTAATTTATATTTATAGCAGACAATTTTTTTCATTATTATCTTTTACAGAATTGTAATGGCATCAAAAATTATATAAATACTGTATTAAATTTTTATACAGATTTTCATTCTACTTGTAGCCACAGTAGCCAGGGTGTCATGATTTTAACCACTTGATTCAAATCAAATGATTTTTTTTAAATCATTGATTTAAATCTTTTATTATTATTATTATTATTATTATTATTATTTTAAATCAGTAATGTGAATACTTTTATTAGAAAAGTCATTAACAAACTAGATTTTGATCTTAATTTACAACTTTAATGCAATCAGACATGAAAGTGGCATTACTAATACGAAAATGTAAGATATCTCCTTTCCTGAAAGAACTCTTTCATGTTTGAAAATATACCCCTGTCCAGCCAAATAATTCAAGTTACTTTTGAACTTCTATATTCATTTATAAAAGAATAAATAATTTGGATTTGTTACTTAACAGTTATTTAGCTAATACAGTACTTTCAACTATTATTTTTTGGATTGGATTTATCATCACACCAAAAGGATACAACTATTAATTTTGCCAAGGAAAATATAGTAATACTGAATTAATAATGTTTTTCCCAAATTTTTGATTCGTGCAAAATCCTTTACTGATGTTTTATTTTATCATAAAGCTCTGGAATCATTGAACACATTTCAGTGGTGGAAATCATTAATTTTGACAAGACTGTTACTGAAAAAAGAAAAGAACTGGAAGCTATTGAGCCACTTGTTACTTGTAAACCCACATCTGCTAGTGTAGAGAAAATGTTCACTAATTATAGACTGGTATACCATAAACTCGAGTATCCATTGCGGGTGTAAAAAGTTACTAAACTTGTATTTTAAGTTGTTGTAAAGTATGCTTTTATTGATTATTATAAAATGTTATTATTTGAAATAATGCCCTTAGTGATTGTTTTTATTATAATCAATTATTAATCAGTTAAAATTTGTAAATACAGAAAGATGGAAGTATTTTGTGTGAATAAAAAAATCTTGATTTATTTATCTATCTATCTCTTTCTCTCTCTATATATATATTAGTCATGATGTCTTTTACACCCTGCTAGTAACAAAGTTACGCTTCAAATAACGAAATTGTGAAGCTTGTTTAAAGTCTATAAGTGTTCAAATTAAAGGGAGCATTTTTAATATTTAAGATATTTTCCATAACCAAAAGGAATAGAACATCATGGGTAAATTTCATAAAAGCGCATTATTATTATTAAAATCAAATTTTTAAGTATTTTTTAAATGTAGATTTAACAGATTTAACATGTAGATCATAAACAGGTTTGAGTTTATATGTACTCTAAAGAGGGTTATACTTCACTTTGCCCTGAAAATATGTATGGGAAAATTAGATTTATACATAAAGTTAACATAATCAAAAATATTTACCTTTTATTCAATAGTTTGAAGTTAGATGGTGTCACTGTTGCGATTTTGAAAAAAATTGGTTTTTGTCAAATCTTGCTTATAAGTTATTATGTAAATTACTTTTCCAAATGTACAAAGCTATCAAATTGAGAATTATCAGAATGAGTTTAAGATAAATGAATTAAGATCAAGATTCGAAAAAGAAAAAATAATTAACTCTGTTCCAATGTGATCAGAAGAGCAAAAAGAGTTAAAATGAAATGTTTGACAAAGTTAAAATGAAATGTTTGAACAAAGGAAAAATTGTATGAACTAAAGCTAAACAAATATTTTAAAAAGGAAATATAATGTTTTGATAAAGCACAATCCATTTTTTCCCCCGTATTTCAAAATATTCCTTGATTATTTTTTTTAACTAAGATTCACTTTTGAGTTTACTTTTAAAAAGTGTTCATTTGTTATGAACTCTTGACAGTTGCAGAAAATGTGTTGTAATACAACTGCTCAAAGCACCTAATTAAATGATAATAAGATCAATTAAACAGTCGTACCACTACACTGATTTAGGGTCGGACACTCACATGCAATTAATAGAATGGAAAATGCTTAATTAGAATTTAAAAAACTTAATGGAAGGGGACCATAAAGTTGGAAATAGATTTTAGAATATCAATAAAAAATTGCACTATAAATTAATAATATTAAAAAATCCATCTTTGCATGTGAGCTCCTAAAAATTACAAAAAAAAATTATTAATTTAATACATGTTAGATTGATTCTCTTGTACTACCTGTACATAGTATCTAAAAAATATATATACCACTAAAATTTGTCTTTCGAAATTCAGATCTCATGATGAACTTAATTTTGAATATTTTATAAGCAACCAGTTCTGATTTTATATCATAGTCTTATAATATCTCTTGCAGATAAATTTTAGTAGACTACATCATTTTAGCAGTTTCTTAATTGTTTTATTTCCAAGAACAAAATGTTCTTGATGCTATCACCTTTATCATTTAGCCAGAAACATACTGTGTTAATGATCCTGTGTATAGATTTTCACTCATTGTATAATAATGACGTGATTCAATTCCTTGAGCATACTCACCATTTTTCTTTGCATATGTTAATATTGTGAATTAACAACTTGATCACAAAATAACACATTCACTCTCTTGCAACCATTATTTAATTTTTCATGTGTATATATACCCTTTTCTTTTTATCAACAAAAAGAAAAGCACAGAACTTTCAATTATTCATTTATTAATTTGACCAATCAGATCAACCATGATGAATATTTGTGCATACACTCAACTTATCTTCAGGAGAAGCAACAGAACTTGAATGATTCATTTATAAATTTTACTAATCAGATAACCATGATGAATATTTTTACACACCCTACTTATCTTCAAGACAGCATATGAGCGAAACATGTATATGTATTTTAATGAAGACTCTCAATAACATTTTCATTCTACAATGTTAAAGGCTTTGACATGTTTGTATTGATCACCAAATAAATAAAAGAGATGAAGTTTGATAATAAGGATATCACCTTGCATAAAAAAAATGATTGGGTTCGCCATGCCTTCCCAAGACAAAGACGAACCCACCAACAGATTCTACCACCTTCACATACGATGATTTTCAGGAGAGTGAGACCATGTTTTTCTCACATAAAGGGAATCTTCCCGCTCAACTTTGTTGACAAGTTCGAGGAGCGAGATCCGAATAGGGGTTAGATTCTCCCCAAATGATCCAAATTCCTTTTTCCTCCAGAAACGAAGATTTTGCCAATTGTCGAAAGAGTGTGTTGCTATCAAGCTCAAGTCAAGGCATTCACAATGAGAATGAAAAACGTGAATGGATAGCAGTGCATCTATAATTTAATTTATGAAAATGAGACAATTGACCTATTTATGAATATAAAAAATAAAAGCAATTTTGAATAAGATGATTTTGAATAAAATAAATTTAGAATAATAAATTAATGATAAAATTTAAATAATTAAAAAAAAAATATTTTATGATTTATAAAAATGTTAATTTTGAATAATAAAAGTCTTGTGTCGTGTCACAACAAAATGAATATCACATTTTTGTATACTATTTTTTTTTTTAGGTTGCTGGAATGGGTAAACTGAAACCTAACATGATTTTAATGGGCTATAAAAATGATTGGGAAAGTTGCAACCACGAAGAAGTGCATGAATACTTCAACGTCATTCAGTAAGATTTTGTAATACATCATATCTTTTTAATCAATAGGTATTTCATCTTTGTTATTCATTTTTTTAATTGATTTGTTATCAAAAATGCTAGTTTACATTTGGGCTGGGTTATTTCCAATCAATACTTTGAATTTATTACTCTATAGTATTATAACCCACTAGTGACCTGTAAAAGTATTGTAAAAACAATGTGAACTCTGTTGCTTTCTTCACACTCAATCTACCCAAGCCTTTAGACTTCTAGGAAAAATTCCAGTGTATGCTCCAGTTCTTCACTCAGAAATTTACAAACTGTACTTTAAACATGTATCCAAACAGCTTTCAATTTCACTAGCACAATGCTGGTTTTGAATTTGACATGGGTTATGACTAGAGAGTGGATTTTCCGTATAGGTACCTATAAATGCCCATTTGAGTGATCTATACTGCCTGTTTATATAAATTGTGCATAAAGCTGCCTATTTTCCTTTATTTTTAGCTTTTCATTAAAATATATTTTTTCCACAGCATTCCAATAACCCCACCTCGACCCCATTTTTTCATTTGATTTAATTGTTAAATCTCATATCTGCCAATGTACCAATCTGTAACCTACCAATAATCTTGAATAATTAACTATCATCAACCCCTTTTGAATACCTTTGTAGTCAGTATGCAGTGAATGCAGACAAACTATTAAAGCATCCTTATGAATAGAACTGATGTGCCTGAAAATTAAATATATACTTAGTTTCATATTGACACTTAATACTTCTATCATCCTTAACTATCGCAAAAGATATTTTCTACTTCAAACTTCTGCTACCACTTTGTTTTTTGTAAGAATATATTCAATATTTTGGATATAAGATGCCATGTAGAATTTTCCATTGACCCTTCTTGAAGTAAGGGAGCAGACTAGTATAGGCTTCTTGTTTTTGAGTTGGATATGATTTGTTGCCTGCCTGTCTGTAGGTCAAGTTCGTTGCTAAACATGGTTAGATAAAAATTGTACATGCTGTGTGCATCCCGTTAACTGATATTTTTTGTCCAAAAATAACTCATACAACTTCACTTTTTTTTTTCTTTTAATTTAGATATATAGTGTAAATTAATATTTTACAGCCCAAATTCATTGCTAAATGTGGTCGGTTTAAAAAATGCATATTCTAGCTCTCCCCTTTCTTTACTCTGGTGGTGATATGTGTTTACTGTTATACAAATGCCGTTCTTTGATGAAAATGGTTATATTGCAATTTCATGAACTGTATCCTAAAATAGAACTGTTGCAGAAATATATATTCGAAGCTAACTCCTCAAAAATGCAACTAATTTTTTTATGTCGTTTGCCGATGTGATATATTTAAATTTTTATTAGCTCAAAGGAATGCAGTTAATAAAATTTTAATTTTGTGCAATGAACGTGATTCTCTTTCGTATTTTATGTATGTCTAACAATAAATATCTTAAACACAGAAATTTTTTTTGAAATTTTGTGTCGATAAAACTTGTACTGTAGATAATTTTTACAAAAATTGGAAAAGGCATGTAACTTAGTTGCACTATTTCTATAATAAGCCTATAAATTTCAATGTATTAGGTAAAAAAAATTTGAATTTTGTATTGCTTATTTGATTTCCTGAAAAGTGTTTATATATAAATATAAATAAAGTTGAAATATCCCTCATTTCATTTATACAATTACCTAGTATTTATATATTTTTAATAGATTTATCTATGAATGTGTTTGTAACAGCCATAGGTAAGATATTTAACAACATGAACAGTTTGTGAACTCCTATTACTTGGTGAACGATTAATTTTACATTATGAATTTTAATTTCTTTTTGCATTTTTAACATTTATTAAGTGCCTATAAATCCTCTCCCTAGTTATAACTTTAATATTATGGAAGGAAGATCCTATATGACCACATAAAGATGTTTTTTTTTTTCAGTTTTTCAAAATTTTATTTAAAATATTTCCATAGAGACACAATCTTTTAACCTGTCCTTGTATAGAACATAATTAGTTTTCGCTCTTGACACTAATTTTATTTTAAACTAAAAATTTATGGCTGCTAAATTAATTTTTCTCACAGTGATGCATTGGACATGCACATGGCTATTGGAATCCTCCGACTTCCCGATGGTATGGACTTTTCAAAGTATGCTTCACACTTAGAGAAGTTAGCTACTCTATCCAAAAAAGAAAAAAAAATTCAGGTGAAAATGGACGCTAGTCTTAAAAAGGATGAAGAAGGCATGAGCAGAAATAAGTCATGTTCTGAGCTATCTGAAGGTATATTCCTTTTTTACCCACAGATTGTAATCAAATCAAGCTCTGAAGTACTTTGTGCACGAGATAAAAAAAAAAAAGTCTAATGTGAGCAGCACAGGACTTTCCCTGCAGACTCATTCATTTTCTCTTTGTTTCATTAATAATTCATTAAATTAAGTTTAATTTCACTAAATAACATGCGTAATTGATTGAAACTGAACTCAATTTACACTTTTAATTCAGATTTCAATTTCATTTGGTAACTGAACTTATTTTCAAAACCGGCATAGCAAAAATGCAAAAAACTAAAATATCCCAAGAAGGTCTAGTTCTAGAGTAATGGGGTTGAACTTTTACTTTTCATCATAAAAAAATACATATAAAACAAGCATTTAATTGATGCATTTGAGCATATGTAGTCTTTTATTTTAGATTTTTACAATTTTTGTGTGACATTTCGCAAAAAATGCAGGTTCTTATTTTCCGAATTGTACCAAAGTCTAATCAGTACCAAGATAACCCTCAAGTGACTTATCTACTAAATTTTGTGAACTTTGATCAATTGGTTTTTCAGTTCGAGTGGACACAAACAATTTTTGTAGGCCATTTCACAGAAAAATGCAGGTTCTTTTATACTGAATTGTACTAAAATCTAATCAGCACCAGGGTCACCCACCAGTGACTTACTTATAAAATTTTAAGAAATTTGGTCAATTAATTTTTGATTTAGAGTGGATGCATACATTGCACAGACATCACGCTAAAAATAGTTTTTCCATGTTCTAGAGAACTCAAAACATTCAGATCTATCAAAAAACTCGAGTTGCGATTTTCGACACTATTCCAATACTTTCCTTATACATTGCCAAGTATTGCAGGGAAAGTAAAAATTAAGCAAAGTAATTATGCACAAATTAAAATACAACACAGTATGCAGCTGTTTTGAAGAACTGTATGATGTCCCATCATCAATGCTAAAAAAATCAACAAACTCCAGTGTAAAATGGGCAAAATTTTATCTTTTTGGCTGTTTGTGACATTTGTCAGCTAAACTAGTTTTTTTTTTTTTTTTTTTTTTTTCCTTGTAGCACTTATATCATTAGCCTAGAAAACTTTGAAACTTCTTCCCATGTCAGATTTGTTAAAAATGTTTTGGTAGATTTGTTGATCACATTCATAACTTTAGAAAACTGTTTCAAAGTAAAATTCTCTGATTCAGAAAAGTTTAGCATTATTATTGTTAACACATTACAAATATAGTATCCCTTTGTAGATAGATTCCCTTTTGTCTATAAAGGGAATTTGCAAGTCCAGTGGACAATTCTTCCTAAACGGCAGTTCTACAGACTGTTTTACCCTGATATTAGTAAAATTGAAAATATCTGAAAATGCTAAAATACTGTAACTTCAAAATTCTAATGATGTAAAGTGAAATTTAAAGTTAATTTATAGCAACAGAATCTTGAAAAAGGAGCAAATTTAAACAAAACAAAATGAGATATGTTTTATTTTGATTTAAAAGTTTGGATTGAATTCTTACAAATGAACTTATAAGTATAAAAATTTGCTCAAATAGCTGCCTAAATTAACCTGTAATAGAAATACTCTTTTGATACCACCATGAAAAGTTGATTAAAAGTATCAGCTGATTTCAGAGATAATAAATATCCTCTTGTTTTAGGATAAAGAAACTGAGCAACTGCACCAGCAAATGCAAGAACACGTGTTAACTTCTTTGCTCATGCAGTTGCTCTGTATCTTTATCCTAAATAAGGAGGCTGCTTTTTGCCTCTGAAATTGATTTATACTTTTAATCTTTTTATGTTATTATTAATAAAATATTTTTATTGTAGAGCTTATAAGTCTAAACTCATCTCTATTTCATTGTCTTTGTCTATTGTTACCTTCTCATTGCACAAAATAAGTAAATATAAAAGAAAGATCTAAAATTAGGCAAATTAGTATTTTCCTTGGTACGTCATTTTATTTCTATTTGTTCTAAGTTAATACAGTTAACACTGTTATCAAAATTTACCTTATAACTTGTACATTATAGGCTATTCCCTCAAACTCAAAATAAGTTAGTCATTGGGTATGCTTTAATCTCTTAGCCACTGTTGCTCTGACAATCAATTTTCTCCATTATTTAGGACGTTTCACACCCACTGAGCATGTGTACTCTTGATTGTATAAGTGGACTGTATGGCTACTTATAAACAAAAGGCACATAGCACCTCAGGATGCGATCTGTATAAAATTATATGTGTTGATTTTAATTATGTCCATTGGGGAAGAGGTTAATTTCTGATTTCATAGTTGTAGGGATTACCCCCTCCCCCATTTTTCCATCTGCATTTTAATCTATCTTAGCCCTTGTTGCTCTAATTAACATGTAATTTTTACTGTTATCTTGGGCATATTATGTCAAAGATGATTATTTATCTATATTTATCTTATGCATTATGAGCTATTTCCTCAAGTTTAAAAAAATTGCAATTTTTAATGCTTTATAAAGTTTTTTTTTTTAATTTTAGTGATTAATAATTATTCAAGGGAAAAATTTATAATTATATTTTCAATCCTTTTTTATACTTTAGCTTCTGTTGCATCATGCCCACCAGACAGTTCCCGAGAAAGTTCACCTCCTTCTTCACCCAATACTCAGCGTTCTATTAATGGATGTGTCAGTCAGGATCCTCAAGGACAAATTAATCTGGGCTATATTGAAAGCCCAGATACAGTAGGAGATGTGAAAGGTGGCTTTATTCCTATGATTCCAGATGAAGTGAAATTGTCTGCAAATCAATTTCAAAGAAGGCAAAAGAAAGGATTCATTGATGTGTGGTGGCTATATGATGATGGAGGTATGTATCTTTATCATTTTTACTACAGTACATGGTATATGTGCAAAAAAGGTATTGTATTCAGGGTAAAAATGTGAAATTAAGTTTTCATTGGATTTACACAATATGAATACTCTAGAATATGAATCAACAGTCTTGGCATGGCATTTGTGTGAAAGTTTGTCCAACTAGTTCGAAACTTTTTTGGCAGACTTTCATGTAATTTCACTGTGTGTCGTACTTTTGGATTATTCTGGTATTAATTAGATTTTGATAGTTAAAACAGTATTTTGTTTTTATGCAATGCTCCATTGTAGGATAAAAATCACTTCACTGTAATCCTGAGCATGTAAGAGTTTTGCCAATAGTGTAAAAGGCTAAAATAATGCCCTTCATAATTCCTAATTTCGAAATAAATACTTCAAATGGAAAAATTCTAAAATCTTTGCATTGAGGATTTTGGGCTTGGCAGTGTTCTGGAGGGATCCCCTTACTATTAAACTTATTATTTATTTACACAAGTTATTTATCTTTATGTTAATTACATTTTTTACTTCTAAGTTATTATATTTATATTTAATCATTAAATTTACTTAATTATATTTTTATATTTATATTGATGTTATAATTACTGATTTATCATTATATTTATTTAATTATTTTTACAGTAGCCTGTGATCGTATAGATTTAAACAATAAAGTTTACTTTTATAATTATTATTTGTTTCTTTATTTACCTAGTTTATTACTTACAGCTTGGTCTGTGCTCAACTATGTTACACTTTTAAAAACACTTCAACATCATATAACTTCTAAAAATTCCACTTACCTTTAAATAAATAAATAGCACAGCCAACAACTAAAGAATCACAAACACTAATTGTTAAATTAAAAATTAACTTTTATTGACAACAATTAAAAAATATCATCTTATTCATTATTACTTAAGTTGAATGTATAGTGTTAGTACATTGCATCATTTAAGATTACATCTATAAAGTTAGAATTCGATTAAAGTAAAACAAATTAAAATAACCACCCCATCACAATTACCCAGGTACAGAATCCACTCTGGTCTGAAGACCAGAGTTTGGTCTGTCTGAGCTGTCCACCCCCAAAAATGTTAAAAGTTGAACTGAAAATAACAAAACAAACCAAAATAGATTCATATAAGTGGATGAAATTAAAACTCATTTGGTGAAACTAAAGGGGGAGGGAAATACCCACCCCTCCAGCTGATATGTGTTGGAAAAATTTATAATTGTTGCCTTGTAGACAGACACTTAGGAGAAACATTAAGAACTGCGAGCACTGAGCACTGGAAATATGTTGTTGAAAACTGACTTTGTTATTTACGAAATGGAACTTGTAGACAGTCACTTAGGAGAAACATTAAGAACTGCGAGCACTGAGCACTGGAAATATGTTGTTGAAAACTGACTTTGTTATTTACGAAACGGAACTTGTAGACAGTCACTTAGGAGAAACATTAAGAACTGCGAGCACGGAGCACTGGAAATATGTTGTTGAAAACTGATATCTTTTTTTTTTTATGGAATGAATTCAATGGTTTCATCACAATATCGGAAGATTCAAAGGCAGAGGTAACTGTATCTGCCTCGTCTTGGGCTTTGTCAGTCACAACGTCATCCTTAGAAGCACATTTCATATTAGACATGATGCATAAATTTCCTTTTCACCCTCTCTCGTCTGCTGCTTTGGAATTGAATAAATAGCATTCTTACGGTGGCCGCGGGATACGGGCGCCCTTGCATTGGGACCCCGTTCCACGGATCTTTGCAGCAACCAAGAAACCACCTTTTCCAAAAGCCGCTCAGAAATCGAATGTCTCGGCAACACGCTTGCCTCCCAGAAGCTGCCAAATTTGGTGAGTGAAAACCTGCACTTCTCGCTGAGCGCTCACGCATATACTGCGGAAATAAAAACACTGTTATGCCAAGAACCATTAAACGGATAACTTCCGCCAAGCGGCAACCCACCGCGCAGCAACCCCACCGGATGTGCTGGCACCCCATTTGCAGGTGTCCAACAGATAAGCTGTGAAGGCCAAATTTTTCCTAAAATGCACCCTTTTTTTCTCACTCTCGTGAATGAAGTGAGATGAAGTTAAAACCTGAGAGCGAGAAGCCGAAAGATTAACAAAAGATATTTTAATGTTTAAGATGCATTGCGTATAATTTTGAATAATGAAAACAAGAAAAAAAATAACAAATTACGTTAAAGGGGAAATAAATCGCCGAAATATTCAAAAACAACAAATAAATTTTGAATTTTGAAGGGAAAGGGGAAAAATAACGAATTTTAAGCTATTACATAATTTTGAACTATTAATTAAATTTAGAATCAAAAATCTCGGCATAACAGCAGTCATCCCTTCATTTACCCCATGCTGATGAACTACAGTGACCATGAAACTATGGTCCATAGTTGGTGAGAAATAGCTAACTGCACATGTTTTTGCTTTTTACAGTAGAAATAGCCTTTTTTTAAATTACTCACAAAAATTAGCAAAAAAAAATATTTTAAAAGAGAATAAACGTGTTTTACAATTGTAATTGGATACTTGTTTTTAACTAACTTTTGATAACCAAATGAATAGAACCACTGTCACTGTGCTGGAATAAACTATTCTCAAGTAATTTCTATTTTTGGAATTTGGGGCAATATGACATTTAAAAATGGTTTAGGTTGTTAAATTAAATGTCGACTTATTTAAAGGCTGCAAATTCAATGTCATTATAAATTTTATGTAATTTTAAATAAGTTTGTATTTCATATATTATTGTGTGTAATAAAATTATAAACATTACAAAATTAATAATATTTTGAGAAATATAATTAACAGATAAAAAAAATTGTGTCCGTTGAAAGTCATATATTGCCCACATCAAATTTCCTTTTGTTATTAGATTAGACATTAAAATATGTCAATTTGTGATCATTTTGTTAACATCATGAATTAGAAAAATAATGTTGTTATTAGTTTGAAAGTTATTTGTGCGGGTATATGTTATCCATGTGTATGCAGTAGGTTCCACATATTATAATCGCAGATAATGTAAACAGAATCTTATTATTACAATGAAATCTCAATAATAGAGACCCATAGGGCCATGAATATTTTTTCTGTATTTAGAATGAGCTGAATTGAAATAATTTGTTGCATTGCCCCAGTAACAGAGATCACACACAAATAAATTTTTAAGGGATATTTTTACCCCTTTTCCAAAATTTAAGGAGTAATTTTCAAAAGTTGGGAGTATTTTAAGAATATTAATGTATATAAATAATTTTCTTAATATTTTTCTAAAAACTACAACTTATATTTTAAAAATATTAATAAAAACGTATCTACAAACTTTTTCTGCTTCTATGGAGTGACTGTTTTGTCCCTCTTATTCCGAAGAATGCTCATTTTGCATCTAAAACCAGTTGGTATCCTTTTATTTTTGGTTTACAGAATTTTCCTAATGGAGATTTTTATTCACAAATGTAGATATATATATATATATATATATATTAATAGTTAATATTTTATTACTATATTTATTAATCATTAGATTTATTTATCATTAGATTATATTGGCAGCTATGAGTAAACATAGCTGTCAACGTTTCAGTCCTAAAATTAGTACAATTTTCTAAAAATTAGTGCAATTTTCAAAAAATTAGTAAAATTTACAATGTGTTATATATTTTTTATGTCAATGCAAATGTTGAACATACACTTGAAAATAATTTATTTTTTCTCAACACTTAAACTATAACCTTACAAATCAACATCTTCAAAATTATTGCATTTTCTCAAATAAGTATGTGTTGTGGATTTTATTGGGGGGATCTGTTACAAATAGGAGTTTCTGAAGGATTTTGATGACTTTTACTCATATAATTGTGGCTGAAAATTTGTGTAGTATGGTGCTATTTATGCCAAAAATCAAACTTTTGTAGCAGTATGTATTAGCTTCTAAATTAATATGGTGCAACTTTGCATCTTGCTAAACATTTTTTGCCATGACAAACCAGAATTTCTGGCAGATTTTAAGAATTTAAAAAAATGAAGTGTACTGTGTACACCTTGCAGAAAAAAAAAAATTGGTAACACAATTTTATTTCCGCATGCACCTGTGCACATAGGTATTTTGAGCCCTGCAGTAACGCATCAAAGTAAATTTTATCATATCAAACTTTTAATAACACATTGCCATATGGTTAAAAATGAAAAAAACAATATATGTACAGCAATATTACTAGCAACTCAAAATTTTACATTAATTATCTACCGACAGAATCATTCTCACTACTCAAATAAATAAAAATACTTGGCATCACAAAAAAGTTCAGTTAACCCAAAATTTATTGCTACCTCAGTGAATTTTCATCCAATTTCAGTCAAATTTTAGCACAATACTCATAATGATAATATAATACTAAATTTAAAATATTTTGACATCTTTTAAATTAGCAAAATTAGAAAACATTGGATAATTGCAGTATAATGCCGATAGATATCATTGATAGTCGAAAGTAAAAGGATCCGCTAACTAGTGTAAAATGCCTTAATTTTCTTGTTAGATAAATATTTGAAACCCTGAGATTAAAAACAGTTACAAAGAGTAAATAAATTAGTTTCAACAACTCATATAAATCATGTAAATTCAAAACATGAGCAAGCGATATTTATATAAAAAAAATTTGGATATTACCTTGTTAGCATTCAGGAAATAAATTATATGTTTTACAGTTAAAGTTGTTCCCAAACTCATGTATATGTGAGCAGTTTTATATTGTAGTTGGTTTTATTTTCTATTTGAATGTAATGTAACATGTTCTAAATATGAAAAATTTAGAAAAGATATAAAATTAATAAGATGTTGAAAATTTCAACAGAATTACTTTAGCATTTCAACATCTGGACTTTATATTTTATTTATGACTATTGAAAATTGTATTTTATATGTGTATATATTATATGCATTCCTTTTCACCTTTTATTGTTATTTTTAGGTTTAACAATGTTGATACCCCACATCTTATCTTCTCGATCTCAGTGGAGTGGATGCAAATTAAGAATATTTTCTCTTGCTAACAAGAAGGATGAATTAGACAGAGAACAAAGAAAGTAAGTTTGAGTTGGTATGGTAAAAATTACCTAAATTTATTTCTATAAACAAAATGTTTCCTTTGACATAAGTTGTTTAGTCTGACAGAGACTTTAAAATTGTTTTTAAATATTAATTTTGAACATTTAATTTTAAAATATTGTAAAAGTTTGATGTCTAGAAAAATGCCCATAATTTTCAAGACAACCATCGGGCCACATGCAGTCCACCACTTTGTGTTTGGAGGCCTGCGACTTCTCCCTATTTTTACATTACTTGTGGCCCGCAAACCTCAACAATAATAAAAAATTAGATTATAAAATAAAATTTATTCTACAGAATTTCAGATATATTTTAATGATTTCCTATCAGACTGTATTTATCAAAATAAAATCAATAATGCTATGTTTTTCTTATTTGGGAATCTTATTTAATAGGATGAATTTATTCCAAAATTCAAAAGATAGAAAGTGATAAACTAATGATATTTCATTTCATTATTCATCAAGAATCACTCTGCTGCAAAAAAATTTCTACTGTAATAAATGTTATGGATGCAGTTTTATCAATAATTAACTATATTTGACACATTGAAGCAACGCCAATGCCAGCCGTTTCTGAAAGAGTTAGATTTGGAGTTTTACGACACTTTATGTTTCTCAAATGAAAGATGGCTAAGCACAGGAGTTGTGCTGAGTAGATGTTTTCACTTATGAGAAGAAATAGGCATTTTTATGGCAGAAAAGGGTAACAATGTGCCTCAATTATTAGATGAAAAATGGACCATATATCTTGCATTTATAGTAGATATGACTTCCTGAATGAATTTAATATCAAACTGGAAGGGAAAGATAAACTTATTGCTGACATGTTTTCAGCTGTAAAAGCAGTTAAAGCAAAACAACGTCTGCACATGAAAGAAAGTGTTTTTCACCATTTTATAATGTGCTGTTCTTTAGAAATTTCAGCAAATTAATGGATGTTGCAAAAGGACGTATTTGTTGAAACTATCCAAGCCTTTCAAAATGAATTTTCAAAGAGGTTTGTAGATTTTTACGAAAAAAATTATGACTTATGATTATTTTTTAACCATTTTGATGTGGGAATTGATAATGTTCCGCTTTCACTTCAAACAGAAGTTTTGGAAACTCAGAATAATGATACTCTCTGAAAAGTTTTTTTTTCAGGTGAAAAATCTCATTCAATTATACAAATGCTAGCCAACTAATTTACCTGTAATCAAAAGTTTAGCAAAGAGATACATAACTGCATTTGGTACGTACTTGAACAGTACTTACTTGAACAAACGTTTTCTGAGATAGATCTGGGAAGGGGGGGGGGGGGATTGTACTTACCGATAAACATCTTCACAGTATTCACTGATAAGCATATTCACAATGATCTGATTACTTAAAAATGCTTTTCATGTATGCATATATGTATATATTTTATATGAATCTCAAAAAATATCAAATGTGTATAATATATAATACTTTTGCATATCATTTTTGTAGGAAAAATAGACATTTTAATATTTATTTTAAATTTAGTTATAAAATGTTTCAAGCTCTTAGTTTTACTAAACTACTCTCTTTTAGTATGGCAGCTTTATTAAGCAAATTTCGGATTGATTATTCAGATGTAACTGTTATTCCTGATATTGTCAAGCCTCCGGAAGAAGCTAGGTAATATTGTTTTAAAATTTACATACATTGACTTTGCAATTAAGTTTTATTCTATAGTCAATAGTTTTGTGCTTGTTTTAACCTAATTTTCTATCATTTTATCTTTTTTTTTTGTTTAATTGTTTAATAATAAGAATGTATTATTTAATAATAAGAATGCATATGAAATGAAATGAGAGACGGGTGGCTCAAAAAGAGCCCAGCACATGACCAGAGGTCTATTGTACTACAGAGAATGCATATACAAAAGGAATTCCTCAACAGAATACAACATATTCTGTTGAAGAATATTCAACATATTCTCAACATATTCATGTTATGTATCATGTTCTCAACATATTCATGTTATGTATTCATACATTGTATTGATATTTGTAATTTAAGGATGTATCGATACTGTATCAATATCGTTCCTCATTGTAATAATATGACATTGACGTTATTAATATTCTGATCTAGATAATTAAACTGCCTGGATCTTGCATTTTATAATTTTAAGACAAAAATTTCTAAATATACAAATATTTAGAAACTAATAAATTTGATTTCAACAAAGTATATGAAAATTATATCTGAAAGATAATTATGACACAATTCAAGAATATATACAATATTTTAACATGATTAGATTAATAAAACTAATTTAATTTAAAATAGCGGATTTCTGTGTGTGCAAATCCAACCTGACTAGGCATAATCTTAAAAAGAAAAAAATGAGACAAACTTTCCAATTATCCAGAAATGCAATAATCAATACATTACATAATAGATATTAATACATAACTCTTATTCATATATATTCATAAAAGAACTCATTTAACTTAGTTAATAACTATATCTCTGTTTAATGAAAGTATTTTGAATGTTTTTTTTGCTTAGAACCTACTACAAGTTCTTCAAGGATACAATTTTCTGAAAATAAAAAATTATCAAATTTCTTTTATGATTATAACAAAATTATCTCTTGTAATTTTTTTTTAATTAAAAGAAATCACTAAAAATAAAACTTGAACACAAATAGAGGAAAATATCAATCTATTGTTATGTAATGTATTGATACAATTATTTATATTGATATTGTCATCACTAATTGGAAATAATAAATTGGGGATACTGGAGCACTAATAAAAAAAAAAAATTAACAGTTGTTTAAGAAATACATCAGTGTGATTTAAAAAGAAAAAGTATTCTGTTGAAAATGGTTTGGGAATAACATATGTGGACCAATATTAGATTTGTGGCCTATTTTATGCTCTTTAGCAACAGTATATTATATTTTAATGTATCTAATGTTGTCTTTCTATTCCTTCATTCTCCTTGACATAATTTACTTTACTTTTATGTTAGAATGATAATATTAATTGTTAATAAGCTTTTACACTTATTCTCAAAATTAAAGCACACATGTATATATAAACAGCAGTATTCTGACGACGTTCTGCATTAAGTGACCTCATATACTGAAAACAAAACCAGATATTAGATGCACTTTTAATTTATTTCCAACAATGGAGAATTTTGGAGTTTTACATTACATATGACATCATATGTTCTGTTGATAAAAGCATGATATCTTAAAATCTGCAAAGTTCTTGAAGAAATAAACCAAAGGTGCCTACTGACCAGTATTCCCTAAAAGCATAAAAATATGCTAACCTATAAAACATAAGAATTGAACTTTCTAAAATAAAACACAAAATAAAGAAAGAAAAGACAAAATAAAACACAAAATAAAGAAAGAAAAGACAAATTTAAATTTTTCCCAAGTCTTAACATTTATTTTAAAATTTTAACTTCACTTGTAAAAAAATTTTAAACACATTTTTACATCTCTAACAATCAATTAAAATAAATAAAATGGCTGAAAAATAGAGTAAAAACGTTTGTAAATTAAAAATTAAAGTAAACCAACAATAATAATTAAATTATGTTAAAATTATAGAATAATTTAACAAACGAGAATTTAGAATAAAAGAGAACAATATTTTGCCAAAAAGGAAATTTAGAGCATAATTGACAACGCAATTACAAATTAAAATTCCAATTACTATTTAAATATGACTCTAGTGATAACTTTGCTATAACCCTATTACAAATTATAAAGCAAAGATAACCCAGGTTCAGGAAGACCTAAAGTTTATAAGTCATGGGATCAAATTCTTACCAAATTAGAATAAAAACATAACTATTGAGAATTAGAAGAACTAAAGATAATTTTATCAAGAGCTCCAAGATAAGCTGCAAATTTCGGTGGGAGATAGAATTACCTGGAAGGGTCCCCAAGGATCTGAGAGAAAAACACACTCTTGAATGGCAGAACATGGCATAGGAGGGTTATGTCCATCAGAAGTCAGGAAAACATCTCCAGTCGGGTCCAGTCCTCAAAAAGATATTCCAAACAACCAGGACAAGAAGGAATAAAATAAAATGCGGCAAAAGAATGCTGTTTATAGACTAAACAAATCCGCTTTCATCCTTATGAAGACACATCACAGGCTTAGAAGGGGATAATAGAATGTTTTATTCTGAAGAAATGGAACGTGCAGGCCGAAGTGCAAATGCAACTTTATAAGTCTACA
Organism: Amaurobius ferox; assembly: GCA_951213105.1. Classification (NCBI taxonomy): domain Eukaryota; kingdom Metazoa; phylum Arthropoda; class Arachnida; order Araneae; family Amaurobiidae; genus Amaurobius; species Amaurobius ferox. Next base: position 117,551,984 of record OX578140.1, read on the forward strand.
ATTTTAGTTCTAATCAATGAAAAAAAAAAGTGAACTTTCCTTATATAGTGTCAAGGTCGCTGCCACAAATCACAAATCAAGCTATCGATAAATGATAAAATAATTAATTAGACAAATTTAATATTATGATATAATCAAAAACTCAAATTTTTAAAGAAGAGAACAGCAATTTTAAAGCAGACGAAAATTAAAAGAAATGAAGTGAAATGACATGGAATAATTAAATTCTGCAAGATTTTAAAAAATAGACAATTCTGAAAAATTTTAAAAACTGAAAATAGAATTTAAATGAAGAATCACGATAAATTAATGAATTCTTAACCGAAAATAACAAAATTAATATCAAATGAAAGAGAATAAAAAGAGGAATAAATAGAACTAATTACCAATTTAAATAAATTTAAATTGGTAAAACCTAAAAAGAACAAATTTTGCCATTTGGAACGCTAAAGCTATGAAATAGAATGCATTTGGAACAGAAGAATATCAAAAACCTAAATAAATGGAACATAAATAACTAAATTTAAAAAAAGATAAAAACAATATGTAAATATGTTCCATGATCCCATTTTGACTAACCAAAAAAATTCCTAAAATTATTAAATAGCAAAAGCAACCCAACACACATACTGTAAACAAAGCTGGACATTAAGCACATTTTAAATTTATATAAAGCAATGGATATTATAATACCTCCTTTTGTGTTGTGGCTACACAGATAGTGATTGAGTGTTGTCTTTTATTATAGCGAGATATCCCATGAATAAACCCATTTTTTAAATTACATTATGGGCAGAATGCCTGCAGGCCTCACTAGTATTTGTAATTACATCTGAATAGATCATTGGGTGAAAGTCTTCTATAAATTAACATGTTGTGTATTGTGGCCATCACCTTTAAAATTATAACAAAGTTATATCAGAGTCTTGCTGAATTTCTAATTAAATATATTTATATCTATATTTGTTTACCAAAATTTATTTTGTTTTGCAGCAAAAAGGATTTTGAAGCATTGATAACAAAATGGCAGACTGATAATTCCTTAGATGGCTGTGCCATCACTGAATCTGAACTTTATGCACTGAAAGACAAAGTAAAAATAATTTTTTTCTAGAAGTACCATTTATGTTTTTATGCCATCCACAGTTGCATAATGTGTTCTGTTTCAAAAGCAAGAAATTGCTCAACTGATCATACTTCACCATCTGTGTGTCATAATTTTATGATCATTGCTGCTCATCGGTCTGAGACAAATGATGAGATGATTAGTGAATGCAAAATTCCTTAAATAAAGTATTTGGGAAATTTCCTTTTAGATGTATTTACTTTGAACTCATTTATTATCATCCCTCACCATCTGTGGAACATGGTTTTTCAGTCATTGCCACTCATCAACATGAAACAGATGATGAGATAATCAGTTAGAACAAAACTCCTTAAAGCAAGAATTGTAGAATTTTTCTGGTAGCTGTATTTACTCCAAACCCAGTAACACTATAACAATAACGAATTTTGTTGACTGTCAGGGGAGCTAAAATAATGCCCTGCAACATTTCTTGATTCAAAGTAAATACTTCTATCAGGAAAATTCTAAAATCCTTGCTTTAAAGGGCTATGTTTATCATCTGCTTTGTGCTAACAGCAATAACTGCAGAACTTTGAGCCATATGTGGTGATGCATGATCGATTGAACACTTTCTTGCTTTTATGCAACACCCTGTTGTAGAGCAATAAGCTGTTTCACTCTGTTCTGCTTTCCCCCACTGGATTCTGATCTAAATTGGGTGGCACTTCCCGACCGTCCAAACAGTTACCTTACACCTTTCTGGTAGGTCGGACGGTCTGGGTTTCAACAACAACAACTCTGTTCTGCTTGCTGCTTTTAACGCATTTTGAACTGGTATTCTTATTTGAGTATATCCAGCTGAAAATGAAATCATGTAACCAACCACTCCTATGGAATATGAACAATATAGTTTTCTGCAAATGCAACCCACCCACATGTGTCATGTTCATAGTTAGATTTGTGATCATACTAGTTGCTACTAGATTTTTCTTTTTTTTTTCCCTTTGTGTATGTGGATCTTTTTTATCTTCTATAGAAATGTTTAATTCATCAAAAACGGGATATTACCAAAGTTATATATAAGTTAGTTACAAGAAAATCTTGCATTTTCTGCTTTAGTATTTTCAGCTTCATACAGAAATCAAGACTTTGTTAAAAGTATGTATTTTACGCATAATGTACTGCCTTCCAAAAGTTGGGCACATGATGCAACTTCTCAAATAGCAAATGCATCCGTGGATTTTATTGGATGAAACTTACTCTTATCATTCATTATGCAAATATCAAATGATATGCTGTCCAATTGCTATTTGCTCCTCAAACAGTATGAAAATTAGGCATTTGATAAAAACAACTCTTGCATTGAAGAGTTTCAATGCTCAAAGAAAATTTTCTGAAAAGTTTTAGGGTTGATTTTGAATTAGATTAGTTTTCTTATGACGCAAAGAATATGTTTAGAAGATTCTCGTTTATACTGTTAGGAGGCTTAAGGCAGAAAATTTCATTAAGGAAGTCATCAATTTCTTTTCTGTAGACCATTCTGTCATTTCTTGTATGTGGAAACAATCCCAAACAAATGGGACAGTTATCCGAAGACCCATTCCAAGTCATCTTAGGCCTACAACATCCTCCAGGTGACCAGTAATCACATAACTGTCCAAACGCAATCTCCAAGTAACCGTACCAGCTCACTGAGCAATGGCTACCAGTCATATTTAATTTTGAAAGGTATAAAACAGTTATAGATATATAGCACTTTGAATAATGAGGTTGTGTATCTAAGCATTAATGTTCATCCTATTTCATATAAAATAGCTCCCACCCCCATTGGTGATGCAACTGGCTGTAACTATATTGGTTTTAACAAAAAACACTATAAAAGTTAGTAGATTACATCTGTTGTGTTGGTTTTGTATAAAATCTTGCTTGAACCATGTTAAAGCTAGTGGTTGTTAACTACTGATTTACCACTTATATATTACTGCAATGTAACCTAGCCTTTCTGTCGTGCTTGTAGTTTGTGCACTTTTATGTTATTATCTCTGTTCAATAACTAAAAACACTTTGACTATAATGTTACCAGTAGCTTTATCAAAAAATTTTGGGGAGGGGGAGTTGGTAACCAAATATTTGTTTTCCATTTCCCCAGATATTATTTCTTTAAACTTTAATATGTTCTCAGGTATATAGTCCCCACTCCTTTGGCAATGCCATTGGTTGTTACTATATTGAACGTTTAAACAGAAAACACTATAAAATTTAGTAAATTGTATACCTTTTGTTAGTTTTGTTGTATAAAATCTTGCCTAAACCATGTTAATATATGCATGTGTAAATGAATTTTGTGTCTTTAAAAAGTCTTTTTGTTTGCTTGTTTACTTGTACAGAGTGAGAACACTCTTACTGTACTCGGATGTCACTGTTTCGGAAAATGTATAAGTGTCTATGATTAAAAGTCATCACATCCTATTCAAAGAAAATGTACTCAGCTGGCTTATAATTACAGGCATATATAGTTTTTTTTTATTATTATTTTAGAAATATATTTTTATTATTTATTTATTTTACTTTATATATTTTTAGACTAATCGCCACATCCGACTGTCAGAATTGCTGCATCACCATTCCAAAAATTCAGTATTAATAATAATGTAAGTAATAGGATTGTATGAAACATTTATTTTTAACCTAAGCAATAACTAAATACTTATTGTGTTTATTTAAAGTTTTCATATTTCTTCTGGCTCTTTTATGTTTCTGTGACAAGACTATCTTAGGAGCAAACTTCTAAATTTTCATTTTTTGTACAATTTGAAATTATAAATAACATAGGAGTTGTGATACTAATTCATAATCTATACAACTTGTCTGTAATCTATACAACTTACCTGTTATAAAGTCAAGAATTTGACATTCATATTCAAATGAATATTGGTATTGAATGTTACTAGCCCGCTATAATTTTTATTCAATAATTCAGACAAACCTACGTGAACTCTACAGAAAAACCTGTGAGTGCCGTGTTTAAGATTTGTGTACCACATTTCTAATGTTCTTTATAGAATGTTATTTGATTAAAATATTTATTGCAAAATTTTTGGTAAAATATTATTTCTTTTTAAGATATTAGTTATTTTTATCCACCGTATAATTTATTTCGTTCTTAAATTCATTTTATCATTTTCAGTTTTTTTTTTTTTTTTTTTTGTTTTGTTTGTTTTTTTCTGTTTGGCACTGAAAAAATAAATGAAACTAAAATGTATAATAAATGTTTCGTGTGCATTATTTTCTACTCATATTAAGCCAACATATATTGATTTCATACTGTGGTTCAATGAATAATTTAACCTTGAAATTCAATTGGTTATGATTTTTATGGTTTGCAAAAGAGATTCACCAAATAGCACCTAGCCAATTTAAGTACTGATTAGATTTTGATTAATAAAATTAAACATATTTCTATTTTATAAAGATAATTTAGTTTATGTCTTGAAATATATTGTGATTGAAACTTGCACCATTGGTTTACACAGCAAATTACAAGTTTATTAATAAAAATAAAAGTTAATAGTTAATATTAAATAATTTGTATTATTTGCAATAATTCAAAGGAAAGACTCAAAATTTCCTGCAATATCCTCTTTGTCAAATTTTATTTGCATGAAATATATTCTCTTGAATTCATAACTTTTTTTAAACTATTCTAGTTTGTTTAAAGAGCTTATTCAAAACTTTTAAATTTTACCGATTCTGTACAAAAATATAATCTGCTCCCCCTCACTTCTTGTGTGCAGTGATGTAGTCGGTGGGTATTTTATACCCTCCCCCCCCCCCCTATACACACATGCAGCACCATTAATTGAACACTTTAGTTCTCTATTAAGTCCACATTAGCTGGACACTATTCTGTATTAAAATATTTTGATTGCAAATTCCTTCCTCCTTTCTCATAACATGACTACACTTAAACTTGTGTATGTGTATTTGGTAGGGGTTAAAGTCTTGCTGACTACTTCTGTGGGGAAACTTTTTTCTGGGGGGGATGAAACAGATAAAACACTTCGAGGCACATATCAAAAGTCTGTATATAATGCATATAATTTTATTTGTATTTTAAACATAAGATTTAGTATGTGATTGACATAACTGTATTTTGCCAACTACTTCCCTAAAACTTTATATATAGAATGTCAGCTATTTCAAGTCTGTTTACCAAGTTCCATTCTATTGCCTCTTTGTAATAGCCCATGTGCCGTCATGAAGTTTTTTTAATTATTTCACTTTAAATTTTTACCAACACTTTTAAAAAAAGTATTTCTTGAGTGATTGAAATGCATTTTGTTATGATCAATGTGAAAACTATTAATCTTTCATTCTAAAAATATTTTTTTAGTTTCCTCTTTAATACATAATGATAATATTTTATATACAGGGTGTTCAGTTAATGCGGCGACAAACTCAGAGGGTTGTTAGTACATAAAGAGAAACAAAAATTGAAATGGACCATGATGTCACAAACCATGTTTAATCAGTAAAATTGCGAAAATACGTATGCAGGTTCTGACGTCACGCAGGGATGACAACAAGTACAATAATAATTAAAAAGATTTATTCGACAGCATATTTACAGCACAGCTTGTGGTACACTGTACAATGCTGGAAAGGGAACGATGAGAATGATATGAACGAAATTATCACAGGTGTAGTTTGAAGTGGCAGCATCGGACACTGTTGTAAACTGTGCAATGATGTCCGAAGCCGCCACTTCGAACAACATCTGTAATAATTTCGTTCATATCATTTTCATTGTTTCCTTTCCAGCATTGTACTGTGTACTACAAGCTGTGTTGTAATCATGTTGTCAAATAAATCTTTTTGTAGTTATTATTGTACATTTTGTTGTCCCCGTGTGGCGTGAGAACCTGCATACGCATTTTCGCGATTTCACCAACTAAACGTGGTTTGCGACACCATATTCCATTTCAACCTTTGTTCCTCTTGATGTCTACTAACAACCCTCTGAGTTTGTTGCCGCATTAACTGAACACCTTGTACAAAGAGAAAGTATTATGATGGAGTCAGAATTTCGACTCTGATTTCAATGGATCTCCATGTTTTGAGTAACTCTCAATTCGAATCTGTGTTCACAATATCTTTCAAACAAATCAAGATGATTAAATGAAATTTGAAACTATTATTTCAATCAATGAACATCAGAGACCTTTTTTTTCTTTTTAGGTGATTAGACCAAAAGAACGGCTCCATTTTTTTTACTTATTTTTCAAAAATCATGAAATATTATAAAAACATAATTCTGTATGAAAATGACTGTTTAATAAGTGAATGGTATGACTTTGAAATTGACTAACATTCACTGTTCTCCAGATATTTCACGCTTTTAATCTAAAATGGAAAGATTCATAAAAAAAAAAAAAAAATTCATTATAACTTTAAAAATAAAGACAGCCAAAGTTGGATATTATTAAAAGGTAATGGACATTATTATGTCCTTCTTCAGTGGCAAAGTAAAAAATAGATGGTGAACATGAACTTTAATATACAGGTCACAACCACTAGACAAAATAGCAAAATGGATAAAAGCCGTGGACAGTTCTATCCATGGCTCGTGCCCTTTTTGCTATTAACGATAATTTTCACCCTATGTTCGATAAGACTTTTATCTTAATTTGCTACAATAATGCCCGCAATATTTTACTTTATGAATCCTTTTTCATTTATATTTACAGTGATTCTATTTGCAATTTTGATCCCATTCAGACCCTCTGTTATGTTTGGTGTCTCGTTCTTGACTCACTGCATATTAAACCATTGTATGATTTTCTGGATATTTAGTACCTTCATTCTTTTGCGTCTGAGGACATAATATCTGTTGGTTACACTATAATTTTTAATCTTTTATCATTTATGTATTTTATAATTAAATTATGTTTTTTAAATATATCAATGCTTTAAAAATGATTAATATGCAAATTTTGTCTTGTGGTTGTGGCCTGTATATTTAAGCTCATGTTCGCCACATATTTTTTACTTTGCTCCTGGTGAAGGACATAATAATGTCCGAAAGCTCTCTGATTATGTAATTTTTATGTATGTTATGGATGGAGATTTTAGTAAAGACATTTTAATAATAGCCAAATTTGGTTGTCTTTATTTTTAAAGTTTTAATGATTTGATGTGTTTTCCATATGATTTTATTTAAACTCACTATTATCAGATGTGTGAATGTGTTATTTATAATTTCCTGAAATTAATGAACATCATTGTTTAGAATTATAAGCCATTCCAGATATTTAAAATTTTATTTTTTCCGCATATAGCATTATATCACTCAAACAAATTGAAAAAAATATAAAAAATGTACAGTTTTTTCAATAAGCAACACAACCCTATTGATTTACATGGAGCTCAAATGAAGGGAACACCTTCAATTTTTTAAATAAGAAAATTATAAAAAGCATAATTATCTTAAAAATTATTAAGGAAATATCTATTTCCTGTGATTTTTTAGTTAGAAGAGAATGACATAATTTACAGAACAATAACATGTCAATCTTGATATATTGTATATTTTTAATTTAGAATGGAGAAAACCTTAAAAAAATTGAATATGTTCAGTATCAAAGGTCTAAAATATTTGCAAGTATTTTTAACCAAATACAAATAAACGGTATTCACTATTGTTTAGTAGTCATTGTGCACCATTCTTGAATTCTTGAGATATTCAAAAAATTTTACTTTTACACAAGGAACAAACACAATATCTCTTGAAGTAATCAAGTGTGAATTACATGAAATTATTTATGCTTATTTTATTAGATAACAGATTTTATTAGATGATTTAAGAGTAATCTATTAATATGAAGTCTCTAATTTATGATATTTTCAGACGATATCAAAATTTGTTATTCTGCAGATGAAGTCATATGTTGGAAATATCAGATTTTATAACTATTGTACTGCAGTTCATAACATTTTTGTTCATCAATATTGGATCAGCCGCATAAATTTATGTGGGTTGCAAAAATCCCATGAACTGAAGGGGATATTCGCAAATGTTTTCACTAATGGGCTCATCTTATAATATAAAATTGCATTTTAATATATATCTATATAGAATCCTATTCTATATTAAATTGTACTTTTAGTTCCTACATCTGTATTTAGATTCGTCATAAACACGTCTTGGAGAATTAGTTTTATTAATGTAATACAATAACTAAATATGCATCTGTATTTAGATTTAGTTCCTATGCAGCATCAACAAAATAAATGCTCCAACATGCATTTGCAGCATAACTAATGGAATTTCACAATATTATGTCTTGAATTGTCAGTTTATAGACTGCTTTCATTTAAAAAAACAAATATAGTAGACACAGCTTATTGTAATTGCATTGAATCCCAGATTGTTACATAACATTATACAGTGAAAAATAAATTACTGAATAAACATTGATATAATGAAATAAAGTTAAGGAAAATTTTCTAAAAATATATGAGTACATAATTTTAAGGCTTCATTAACAATAAAGGTTCAGAAAAGTTCAATTAATAATAAACAATAGCACTGCCACATTACGTTGAATCATTTTTGACCATTAATTTTTATCACACTGATTTTATCCTTCAGCTTAAGCTCAATATGCATCTATGATTTAATGTTTGCAAAAGAGAACTTTCATCAAATTGAAAAATTATAACAAGTGATAAGACATTGATTTTGATGCCTTGTAGTTCAGTAATGTCTGACAATAAGCCACTTGCTTCAGGGTAAATAATGAGATTCCCAGAACAACATTCCTGCACAGGGGAATTTTTGTCTTGCAGAATCTGGGGCAAGTCTTTTCAACCATTATTGACAAATGCTTTTTTCCTGTCATTCTCATCTTTTGATGAGATTAAAACTATTATCCCACCAGTTCAGGCGCTCTGTAAGCAACCCAGAATGACTTTCTTTTCTTTCTGCAGCATGATAAATTGAAATTCAGACTGCATTTCCCTTTTCCCTCACACTTCCATTCCCTCATGTTCCCCACTCTGCTTCTCAACTTCCTTTTGCCATGTATCTGCAGAAATGTCACCCCTCCCAAACAAATCAATCAACCACATCGATAGTTCAAGGTGAAGAAGAAATATTGCATGGCCTTTGATTATATTATGCAAATTGCTGACTACAATAAGTGGTGATTATTATATATATAGCTTGTATACTGGCAGGCAGGACTTGGATAATCTGATAACAATAGCTGAATAATTCTATTATCTTACAGCCATCCAAAATACTTTATTTAATCACTAGCCGCCTTTGGCGACCAGCCTGTTCGCTACCCTTGAAAATTCTGACCGTAGCAAACTCGTTGGCGTGACCTACCAGAAACGTGTAAGGTAACTGTTTGGACGGCTAGGAAGTGCCACCCAATTTAGACCGGAACCCAGTGGGAGAGGCATCCACAGGGACCGTACCCTCCTTCCCCTACCACCAACCTCTCGGAAGGACTTACGGTCCCAAATGTTTAACGTGATTGTACTCCGCATGAACACGGCGGGAATCGAACCCGGGCCTACCGAGTGAAATTCCCGCACACTAACCACTGGGCTACTGCGCCCTCCACGACAATCTCCATAACTTTCTTTTTATTTGCCCAAATCAGACCGGAATCCTGTGGGGGAGGCATCCACAGGGACCGTACCCTCCTTCCCCTATCACCAACCTCTCGGAAGGACTTACGGACCTACATGTTTAACGTGATCGTACTCCGCGTGAACACGTCAGCAGTTTTGGCAGTGGCAGGAACCGAGGGCGTACCGAGTGAAATTCTCGCACGCTAACCACTGGGCTACCACGCCCTCCGCGACAATCACCATAACTTTCTTTTTATTCACCCAATTTAGACTGGAACCCAGTGGGGGAGGCATCCACAGGGACTGTACCCTCCTTCCCCTACCACCAACCTCTCGGAAGGACTTACGGACCCATATGTTTAACGTGATTGTACTCCGCGTCAGTGGCGGGAATCGAACCCGGGTCTACCGAGTGCAATTCTTGCACGCTAACTTCCCGCGCCCTAATTTAAATTTTATATTTAAGCTCTTAATTCCATCATCCTCGTTCCATCATTTAAAATATCCATAAAATTAAAATATCCATTTAAAATATCTATAAATTAAAATATCCATAAATTAAAATATCCATTTAAAAATCCATATCATTCCACCAATCCATAAATATAATAATTTCAAATACATCACCAGAATTCAAACCACCATAATTCAATCATTTAAATTATTTAAAATATCCATTTAAAATATATAAATATAATAATTTCACCCGATGTATCCAATACATATGCTAAGCTCTTATTTCATTTAAAACCGAAAGGGCGGTCTCCATGGAAACGGGTAAAAAACTACTGCCGAAGAGGAAAATGCCGTTGAAGAACTTAGCGGATTGCCGAAAAATATAAAATCATGACGTTTTTAAAATTGCAATCCTACAGGCAATTTTCATTATTTCTTGACCAGATTGGGCTTGTAAGAATGCCAGATCTTTGACCTTTCTAAAAATGTAAATTATTAGTCGAAATTATGAGTAGTTTTTACGATGGGAGGATTTAAAAACGAAAGTTGGGTTTTTTAAACCGAAAGTGACTTTTGTTTTAAAATCTTTAAAAATTATTAGAATTTGTCGCTGAGATTTGAAATTTATATATTTTTACTCGCAATTGACTGCTCTTTCCGGTGGTGTGATTTGTTTTTTTCTACGATGTCTGGATCGGGGAGAAAAAAGGACAAAAAACGGTCGAAATCGCGTAAAACATTAAATAACAAAAAAAAAAATACTTAAAATTTTAAAAATCGGTTTTCAAGTGTCCCCTTCCTACCCCCCCCCCCCCCCCCCCCCGGGTCCCCGATTGCCAAATTTCGTAGCTCTTCGACGCGCTGTCGCTGAACGTATAGTGTATAGGATACACAGACAGACATTGCCTTTTAGATAAACTAACCTATTTTAAACATAGTGTTATATGCTTTTGCACCATTGTTCATTATGAAAGGCCATTTGAGATTTTTCTCATATTTTAGTACAGTAGATGCTTGATTTAGTTAAAATTTCCAACTTTTATTTAAATATTTTCATTCAATTTTTTTTGTTCATTATTAAATCTTTTTCTTGTAATTTCTATTTAGGTGTTATCTTATTTTTATAAATTCTTATGCTTTACATAAATAGCCTCAAGCCTTCGTTTGTAGTAGTCAAGCATAGTCTTTGATGAGAGCAAGTCTTGATAATATGCTTCTGTGTTTAGTTCCTAATTCAATTTTCTACTTTCAGGACTCTTCCAATGCCTAGAAAGAGCACCTGTTCTGCAGCACTCTACATGGCCTGGCTAGAAACTCTCACTAAAGATTTGCCCCCTTTTTTGTTGATACGGGGCAACCAAACTAGTGTACTTACATTTTACTCATAGTTTCAAGTCATTTTATAAAAATGGTTCTTGCTAAACTATAACTGTGATTCCTTGTAATATGTATTCAACTTTTGTCTTTAAGGAGTATTTCTTACTGTAACCATAGAACAAAGTATTTAAGTTTGTTGATGCCGGATTTTTTTACCATCGGTGATACAATTATACTCATACTTTAATATGCAGGGTATCAAGGAAAGTCTTGAACGAGGCAAATAACTCGAGAAGTATTCCGATTATTGCATAGTTTTTAGAAAGCCCCTATGGCACTACACAATAAAACAGATTTTAGGGATCTGACTAACTTTTTTAGTTGGGTACAGAGGGATTCTATCGCTTCCTATTAGAGTTAGGGGGAAAAAGTCAATTGCAAAGATGTAGAGTATTGCAAAATTAGTGCTAAAAATTTTTGTTCCCCTGCAGAAAATGGAAAATGACTCTCTAAATAACAATTTTAAAAGAGACAATTTTATTAATTTGCATGTAACAGTGTAAACTTATAGGCATAGAAAAACGTATGAAGACAACTTTTTACACATGTGCAGACATCTATTGTTATTTGTTGCTGAAGGGGAACATTTTGTATTTTGTGCCAATGTCATTCTGCTGCTTTGTTTAAATGTTCAATTTTATTTTTTCCAGAAAGAGAGAGGTGAGTTAGATTTTATACACTGATTTTCAACATTTTTGTGGGGAGGGGAGGAGGCAAATATGCTTTGCACTGATTTTAGAACACTACAATTTTACCATTAACTTTTTCTCCTATCTCTAACAAGAGGCAAGATAGCCCCCCCCCCCCCCCCCCCCTGTACTCCACTGAAAAAGAGAGTCAACTTTTCTAAAGTTGTTTCAAAATATGTTACCCTATTAGGAATTGCTATGCACCTGCATAAAAAAATATATAATAACCCTAATACCTACAGAGTTATTGACCTAGTCCATTGCATTTCTTGTCGCCTTGTAATATATGTGGCAGAAGAAATTGATATAATTTTTTTTTTTTTTTTTTTTTGTTACGACGTTTCTTAAAATTATTTGTGGTTCAAGCATTAATTTATCTGGGAATCTTTTATAATAAAATAATTATACTTTAAAACAGGGGATTGGACTGTTAAAATATTCATAGAAAATTTTATTCACTAATTAAATACTCCATCTCTACTGAACCCATGAAATACATTGATGGAGTGAAGACCTTCTCGTCTTGTGCCTGTACTTCTGTTGCTGTGACTTCTCACGTCCTTGATTGCATTAGTGCCTTGGTAAGGCATCTGGCTCTAAGATGATCAAGAAGCGATTGTTGACCTCCTTTTGTGATATGGTCTTTTGGTCTAGGTGGTTCCTTGATCAAACTAAAATATTTTATTCACACATGTGATAAGCAACTTTTATTTTTTTCATACCTCATCTATATAGGCATGAGAAATAACTAATATCCATTTAAAATTCTTCCTGTTGTAAATGATTTGTAAAAAATATTCTACTTTCAAAACGTTAATTCAATAAACCTGAAGCATTTTTAAATATTGCTGCATTTTCTTTTGTATGTAAACTAAATGGGAAGGTTTTTGAATAACTTCTATTTGCAAAGCATTCTCCAATAACAGTAAACAAATTTTTCATTTTCTATGTTTTTCTTTACAAGTAGCTTATTATATTTGTTTAAAAAATTTGTCATTTCCTGCATTCAAAAATTGGGTTCATTAATATATCTTATAATGGATGCAAAATTTCATATTTTATTATTTTTATTGCAACATACTTAGTTCTAAAATGTTCTCTGCATTTTGTATTCACTATAAAATCAAACACAAGACATTACTACATATGAATGAACAGATGGTCTTCATGTTCAAAGTACTTAAAAACATTGTTAGTGGTTCCAGTCTGGTGAAGCCCAAATAGTTTTGCATGAATAACATCTTGTAACATTAAAACCATTCAAAATATTAAAATACCGAGGTTATAACAACTATATTTTAAAAACTGAGAACCCGATCCGAAATCCAATTATATATCTTTTTAGAGCTTTCAAAGAGATATGAATTACTCCTTTTTTGTTCATAGCTAGCACTTTTAGTCTTTGAGATAAAAGCACTGCAAACTTGAAAAATGGAAATTTTTCAGTCTTTTCAAATTGACAAAACAATTGCTTGAAAACTATAAGAGCTTTGTAAACAAAAATGTATTCATCTAGAAACTGAATTTCTCACTTAAAATTTTTGTTACTTACTGTTTATATATATATATACATATATATATATATATATTAAAGAAGATATTATGAGTGAAAGTAAGCGAAATGAAACAAACATATAGACAAAAGCTTTTTTTTATATAATTTCACGTATTGAAATTATTTTTAGACATTCATAAATAGTACCCTATTTTCAACAAATGAGTATAATTTTTCTATATTTTTATTTATTGGGTTCGGCAATATAATCATTCAAAGTGTTAACATTTTTATAATTTCAGCCGAAAACCCAACCATAGATGTTATTCATGTCAAAATTTCTGTGAAATGCTTATTTGTGTGGTATCAGTATTAATATTTTATATCTTTGTGTATATACTTGTGTGTGTATGTAAAAGTTCAAATTCAATTCTCCTTGTGCATGGTTGGAATGAAAATGTATATGTGTTCTCTGCTACATGATTTGTTAGCATTCAATAAAGCTTTTATCAACTTCAATATCAAACATTAGTGCCATTTATCTTCATATATTACATTGATCTTATAAAACAGCTAGAGTTGTATTTTATAAAAGTGCTTATTATGTTATAAAGTGAAATTAGTAAAAAAAAAAAAAAAAACTCATTGATTGTACACTCATTGATTCTCTTCATTGTTCCACTTACAAAAGTAGTTCTTTTTAAGCAGCTGGTTTGTTATCTGCTTACTTTTTAAGAAGTATAAGATCTTTCCTGTACTGAACCTAAAAGTTCTGTTCCCTAACCATACTTATCAAAAAGTACAAGTTAAATGTATCTTTAAAAATGACATTCTATATAATTTGTGTAGATTTATCTGGTATAAATCTATTTGTTTACATATATTTATAAAAATATATACAGGTGCCAATTTTCATTATCTATAATTCTGTATAAATAGTTGATCATTCCATGTCAAGTCACAAAGTATATAAATATTATAACATCTTTATTTTCATGTATTTCCTCATAATGGAATTATTTCATTAATTTAAAAAGTTTTTCTGTTTTAAGTGTTTTCTAGTTAATTATTTTTTTTAATCTCATTAGATATTCTTCAGTTTTATTAGCAGCAATAATAATGTTATTGTAAATATTTTTAATTAATCTTTATTGGCAACTTTTAAAAAGTTATTGTGCTTCCTTATTATATATGATATATATTTATGATAATGGCTGTAGTTCAGTATTTGCAATAATTTGCTCAAATTTCTATAAAACTTATCTTGATAAAGATAGTAAAACAGAAAATTAACTGAAGTGTGGTTCAACTCAACTTTCCCCCCCCCCCCCCCCCCCCCTCAAATTTTACAAAAAAAAAAGTGAAAAATTGGTATTATGGGTCCGAATGATTACAGCATTAGGGGCAATGATTACAGCATATCCTTCACTTTAAGGGGCTTGAAAAAAAATCTTTTGATTGATACCATACTTGACAACTCCACCTGGGGGTGTAACTTGCCCAAGGAGTGCTAATGACGTCCCAAACAAAAAAAACATTGTATCATAGCTATTTTTTACAAAACTGATTAAAACTATAAAGTTTTGTGATCATTGAGCCATAAATAAACCCTTTTATGCATGATTTTGTCAAATTTAGCCTTATGTTGCCATATTAAAAGAATATTAAATTTTGAAATTTTTGCTTGAATTTTAAAAAATTCTATCTGGTTCTAGATCTTTTTATAACAAAGACAGATATAAATTTTCGTGAAAATCCATTAATATTTGTGGTTGCTGTTGTCTACACAGGAAATCTACCAGAGATATCAGACAGACAGATAAATATCACTCCAAAAATAGTCAAAACATCTTCAGGAGGTTGTAAAACATATATTGGCATCAGAATCTCAAAATCAAAATTTTTGTGAAAGCAATACTTTCTCAATACTACATATGAGAAAAATAAAAATGTAATGGGGCATCAACCAGTTTTAGCGGCAAATAAAACCTCTTTCAGGATAAGAAATACAAAGCAGCTACTCCAAAAGCTGGAAAGGTCAGATGCTTTTTTATAGTTCTTAGAGGTTCTACTCTTTCATATCCCATCTCATTTTGCTTTATTTGGCTTCTTATGAGGCTCATTTGGCCTATGAAGCCAGTTAATACCCTTGCATTATTTTCTTTTATTCTATTTGACTAACAATTTTTGTCTGCATGTATATTAAGTGTGCTAAACATTTCCACCCATGCTTATGATGTGCGAAATGTCTAATGATCACTGAATATGACACCTACAGACATGATAAAAATTCTGAATATATATCAAAAACAGCTTCAAATTGAAGCATAAAAATGGCACACATTTTATAATTATGTTAACATGAAAATTGCAGTATATGAAACAATATTTCATCTCTGATCACTGTACATTACCACTTTTTTTTTTCAGGTTTACAGACAAATCAATTAATTATAGCATTATTTTTCAATTCATTGATTTAAAGAATAGCCAACAAACGAATTCAGTATTTGAAATGTAATTTGGTTACCATAGTTACCACAATTGAATAAAGCTATAAATTCATTGTTAAAATATAAAATTAAAAAAACTGTCTGCTGCAAACTATAAATTAAAATATCTTAAGAACTGTTGATTGTACACCAATAGAGTTAATTAAGAAAATTTAGAATGTGTTTTTATTTTTTGTGTATGCCTAATGATATAAAAATGAATTTTGTCTGTCTAACCATTTGTGAGTTATAGCTGAAAAAATGTTAGAACAAAAAATTTCATGATTTATAAATTTATCGAGCAAAATTCCAAAATTTTAGATTCTTCGTATTATTTACAGGCCAAGTCCCATGTGTATGCAAAGTTTCAAGTTTTTACCTTCAGCAATTATGTTCATGTAATTCATATCTTATTCAGCCAACCTTCAGTCTCACTCGATTGTTTTACATAGAAAAACAACTATGATTTATAAATTTTTCAAACAGATTTTAGATGGTTTTTATTGTATATGGTCAATCAGTCACTCTCAGCTATATATATATGACAAGTTATTTCTTAAATCATTCCTATCATCTTTCACTGTTAAAATTAATATTTGTTACATTTGCCATGGAATGATGTCTTTTTTTTTTAACTTGAAATGTTCAAAATGTTTAGTTTATAAATCTTGATCCCATAAACATATATATATATATATATATATATTATATTATTAAAAGAAATGTGATATAAACTGTTCATTGTAAAATATAGCATATTTGAAAGTTAAATTATGCCTAAGACTCTAGTAGCTTTTATATTATAAAATTTCAGAGTTTAATACCTTGTGCTTTATTATTGTTATCATAGTTTATCTGAACAAAAGAATAACTGTACTGTAATTCATTTTCTCATTGTAAATAACTTCATTGCTGTACATTAAAACAAATGTTCCTTCAGCATTCCATACATTTTGATTTTAAAGTATGTATTGATATAATGAGAATGTTTTGCTATACAGTTTGTACCTGTTATATAGTGTTACAAATAAAGTTGTACAAAGCCAGTTCTTTCAAAGTGAGTTTTGAAATTCACTATAATTTATTGTGAAAAAAATATTTTAAAACATCCATGTGAAACCACATTACATGATTGAACACACTGTGTTCAGAGGAGAAATGAAATTAGCTAAAAGAGAAAAGGCTCATTTGTTGCTGCGTGCAAATACTTTTTCCAATTCTTCTTTGGTAGTTGATTCTGATTTTTGCTTCAAATCATCTGAACCAGCAGTGATTCCCCAGTTATCTCCCTGTGAAAATGCAGCAGAAGAAGGTCTTCCAGTGGCAGGATTCAAGTTTTGCCAGTAATCTTTGCGAGCTCTGTTAGATTAAAAAAAAAAAAAAAAATACAGTGAAAATTTATTTCAATGAAATTTGTTTTGAATTATTATTATACAAGACTAGCTTATAGCATTGGCAATGCATGTTGCCAATTTTTGAAAGTCATTGATTTTATAATATGGTTTATACTATGCTTGAAAAAAAAATGTTAATGCTATAAGTGTAGTGATCTACAGTAGACTACAGTTTGTCCACTACATAATTTGCCCTGAGCCGAGCCAACAACATTTTGAAGTCATCCTTGTTATTATATAAATAATTCAATAAAATAATTTAAATTGACAGATTTACAGTCTTCAAAAAATTCTAAAAATAAAATATTGTTAATGAAGAAATGAAGAGTGTAAGTTCAAAATGTCCTAAATCGCTTTCTCTCATGGCTGCTTATACTTTTTCATCTTTCTCAATGTTACTTTTTAAGAGTCACAAGCACAGCAGTCACATCATATGAGACAGATATAAATGAATTTTGTTTAGGCCTGTTTGTAATTAAGCTTTTCAAATAAAATAATAAAATCACACTTTTTAAAAGTTATTGGGTTTCTTTAAAAATAATAAAATTATAATATGAATAATAACATCAAGAAATTTAAAATAACAATCAAATAAAAAAAAAAGAAAACCAATAACTTTTTCCATTTTTATTATTATTATTCTTAGCACTGGTTGCTACATAATTGTGTAAGTATACACAATCACAGGATTATCACTAGTGCACAGAAAATAGTATGAATATAGAAAAGCAGTAGATCATGCCATGTCCACTATACTTAATTTTATTCATTGCATATTTTGAGGTAAAACTCACTATAATTGAACAAAGTGTATATATTTTCTATTTATTAAAATTTCTCATAAGGCTCCCAGACTCACCTTGACCCCATGGATACTCCCACCCTGTGGTGATTATTGATTAAATAGGAGGGGTTACAATGGTAAATATTATTTAACTGATGGAGAGCCAATGGAAATTTTCACCCCTGGCTACACCACTGATAAAAAGTGTAGACCCCAATTTTGAAAATGAAAGCCATTGCATTTAATTTCACATTTATATATTTATATTGAAATTGGTTTTCTGTATGACTGATAACTTAACAAAACCAATCCCAAAATTTATCACAGAGACATACAAAACATGAAGAGCTTATTAAATTAAAATTGTGCTCTTCATGCAAATAACAGCATCCATGTACTGGTTTCATGCTTATGTGCTCATCAGCATGGAATAGACAAATGCAACGGTAGCAAGAAAACTTAGTATGATGTAGTAATATGCCATAATTTTTCAAATCTTTATGACACTGGTTCTTAATAAGCATCCTGTGAAAGATGTTGGTCTCTACTCCAGATTTTAAACATGTTGCAAAATATCCCCCCCCCCCCCTTATTATTCTCATTATTTTTTTGATCACTAAATTTAAATTTTGTGTTTCAAATTTTGTTCATACAAGTAACTAACTTCTGAAATATGTTCCATTTTTTCGATTAGTCCGCTATGAAAGATTAATTTTATAATTTTAATATTACCTTTAATAAAATAAATGCACTCAGCTGCATAAAATATATGCACACATAAGAAATTGAGCTACAGCCACAAAACTCAGCTTGTATGTATCATTTGAGGAGATATGCAAATGATTAGTATTTGAGGGCAAAAGAAGTTTTATTAAGAAATAGTAGCCAATAGAAGGCATTTTAATAACCATACAAGCTGATATTTGGTATCAAATCAAGTTGCTTATGTGCCTCTGTGGAAGATTCTGCCACAAATGTTGCAACTGGTAGCTAATTCAGTGGCATTCTGAGAAGGCTGCAATTTCATTTCAAGATGTCTAATACATGTTCCATTAGTCATAGGTCTGGGGACCTGGATGGCCATGGGAGGGTTAATTCTTACGACACTGTTGAGAAAGTCGTACAATATGTGGTTGAGCATTGTCTTATTGATAAACAGAACCAGGGCAGCCCAACAGCCTAAGCAGAATATCATTGATGTACTAGAGCAGTGTTCTTTAACCTTTGTCATCCCACAGAACCCTTTTTCGAGATATTTTTTTTATGGAACCCTTCGTTCAGTAGCACACCCAGATTTGATTTTAGGGGGGATGTGTCATATTACATGTTATGAACAAGGTGCATCTCTGCCTTTGGTATAAAAACTTTATATAAGATATAAATTTGCATTAATTCAAACAAGAAGATAAGTATTCCATATAAAGTATTTGTATTATACATATATATGTCATGTGAAGTTGAAAACAAAGTAAAACAAAACAGAAACAACGAATTGTAGTATTGACTCGCGGAACCCCTAAAGCGTTTGAGTGGAACCCTAGGGTTCCGCGGAACACAGGTTGAAGAACACTGTACTAGAGAGTTATCAGGTTGGCTTGTAGCAGGCTGTCCCACCAGATGGCTCCCCAGATTGTGATACCACATCTGATAGCCATGTGCCACTCAACAAATGTAGAATTGGAACACTAACCAGTCCTCCACACACATAAGCATCAGTTACCTTTCACCTTTCTGGTAGGTCGGACGGTCTGGGTAACAACACACATAAATATCAGACACTGTGCAGGCTGACCGAGCTAGGCATAAATCCAGGTGGCTCTACCTATGTTGAGAGGTCAGTGGTAGGTACCTTAATAAACGTCGACACCTACACCATATGCCAGTTGTCTCCAAATCGAATAGTATTCTTTGATCTTGATGGAAGATTGCAAATGCTTTCAAATGGCTGATAGTGATGCCCATAATGTGAATGTGGCTTCTCTCCTGACTACAATCCTCTTAAGTCTGTCTAGGGCATCCTGAGCCTCTGCAACTGTTACACTGCCTTCTCTGATCCACTATTGCCAACATCAAGCAACTATCATATCGCTCCAACCAAGATAGCCACTGATACGTCTGTTGGACCTACCAACTTCTTTTAGGCCTATGATGTGACTTTTCTATATCCCACAATGGAGACATCTTTGTACACAACTTACAGTATCAAAACAGAAAATCCAGTTTCGATTGCCCCCGTTGAGTGAGAACACCAGTCGTTTTAAGTACTGCACAACATGTCATTCTCATGTGCTTTACATGAACTCTATAACACATAGCTGCCAACCTCCAAATATGAAAAACCGGGAGATTTTTGTGTAAAAATATGAAAAAACCGGGAGATTTTGATAAGCCCAATTTTAGACGATGCTGACAGATTGTAAAAGTGGAAATTATTTTCACAATTAAACGAAATATATGGAGGATCGCGCACAAATGCCGTTTTTCGCGATGCTGCTGCAAAATAGCCTTTCATTTCATTAATATTACGTTTGAACAATAGTTTTTCTGTATAAAATACGAAATAATTATAAAAAAATTTGACGATGCTGACAGATTGTAAAAGTGGAAATTATTTTCACAATTAAACGAAATATATGGAGGATCGCGCACAAATGCCGTTTTTCGCGATGCTGCTGCAAAATAGCCTTTCATTTCATTAATATTACGTTTGAACAATAGTTTTTCTGTACAAAATACGAAATAATTATAAAAAAATTTGACGATGCTGACAGATTGTAAAAGTGGAAATTATTTTCACAATTAAACGAAATATATGGAGGATCGCGCACAAATGCCGTTTTTCGCGATGCTGCTGCAAAATAGCCTTTCATTTCATTAATATTACGTTTGAACAATAGTTTTTCTGTATAAAATACGAAATAAATATAAAAAAATTTGACGATGCTGACAGATCGCAAAAGTGGAAAAATAGTTTCATAATAAAACGAAATATAAGGAGGATCGCGCACAAACGTCGTTTCTAGCGCTACTGCCGAAGAAAATAGTTTTATCTCATTAATAATATGTTTGAGCAATAGTTTTGTATATAAAACAAAATAATTTAATAAAATTTTAGTAGATGCAAATGCGTTTTTCCTACATTAATTAAAATCATTGGTCATCTCTCTCGTGACGCTGTGGGAATAATTACCGCCTGCGAGCCCCGATTACACGATAGCTGAGAAATGCATTTTTAGACGAAAAAACGGGAAAACTTCGATTTCAAAATTTGTGACTTCGTTTCTCATTTCGTAATATTTTCGAAAAATTCTTGATCTATTTCCGATTTTTTTACTTTTGTAACCTGTAGATACAAATACAAAAGTCAATCGCGATCCATTCCTACACCGCGGAAAGCAACTGAAATTCGCGATTTGCATTCGAGTGATTTCTGCCTAGAAAGGGGGAAAATAAAGGCCGTTGAGTGAAAACCGGGAGATTGAGCGACTTACCCGGGAGACCGGGAGATATAGCGAAAAAACGGGAGACTCCCGGTAAAACCGGGAGAGTTGGCAGCTATGATAACATCATTGGCCCTAATAGTTTGATCATTTGCATAACTTTTATAACAACATTTACATGCTAAGTTTCTTGGCTGTAGCTCAATTTTTTAAGGGTGCATATATATTTTTACAACAAAGTGTATAGCGTTCATATGAATATAAGTATGATATGTAACTTGCATTTACCAAATTAAGTGTTCACACCCTCTAATCTGGTTCTATAAGAATAAAAATGTATCCCTTAGTAAAAGTAATTAAGAACCATACTCAAGCTCAAATTTTAAAAATCATCAGTTCCATATCTTACCTAGCTCTAACCCATGGTTTTGTGTGCATCTTTAATCCTTCTCCCCATAGTTCATGTTTCTTCGATGATTCTGGAAGTTTTCCCTTTTCCTTTGCTAATTCTTCAGATACAGCCCGAATATGATAGGACTCAAATCCACAGCATCCACCAATATATCGAACGCCAAGATTATAGGCTTCTCTAGCATACCTGTGCATGTCCCAACGTGTACACACTCTGGGCTCCAATGCTTAAATATAAAAAGGAAAAATTATGTATAATAATAGAATTGAAACAGTTTGGAAAAAATTGGGAAATTTATTATTTAAATTTCCTCTTTTTATTACATTTTTCTTAAAATATAGTTTTCTTAGAATAAAAATATAATCAAAGTGTTTGAAGTAGAAAAGTTAAAACATTGCATTCTTTAAATGTTCTAAAATTTAAAAATGGATAAAAAAACTACTATTTTTTTTCTCTTTTACAAATAGCAAATGTTATGTATGTAAAACAAAATAGCTTACATAACCTAAAAATGAGAAATATTCTTAAAAAGAGTATATATGTAAAATAAAAAATAATAAAAATAGGGGGGGGACAAAATGGAGTTTTCATCTGCTATGTCTGGTGATAATATTATAATTACTCTATAATAATATTTTTGTTCACTAAGGAACCGACTTGTGTGAAGATCGACTGAAATTGGGCTTTAACAATAGATACCTTGAAAGCTAACTCGATCTTGTGGGTTGCTAGTAGTTGGGTAGATGTGGGTTGCTTAGATTTTCCACTATGCTGCACATTGACAGACACATTCTCTTTTATTAATATAGGTGTACACAGAAATACAATCATTTTTAATGAATCGTAATATATTTTTTTGCTTTATTTTTCATACAAATAAAATAAACAAGTAATAAAAGCAAAAACCATAAATTTTTAAAATGCCCCTTTTATTATTTGTATGTAACTAAACTTTATGAAAAGGGTATTTAAATGTATGTATCTTAAATGCATGAAAGGCACATGCTGTGGTTCTCCAGTTATTCCCCCTAAATGGGTCATTCCTATAGCACTGGCCCAAAATGGCTGTGGCGATTCAAAAGCGAAAGAATTAAAATATACAACAAAAGACTGATATATCAAATTCGGACTTTCTAACTACTTTGGTTCTTTAGTTATTTCTGAAAATGAGTACATTTCTATTGTGGGCCCAGGATGGGATAGCCGTCCAATAAGGTTAAAAATCTAAAGAACTGAATATAAAATGTACCATAGAATGTAATGATATACTAAACTTCATATTACTTTGATTAATGGAACCCGATTAGTTATGACCTCAAAGATTTGGATAACATTGACAAACAGACTCCAGATCAAGTTAAATAAATGTTGTAATAAAAAAAAATTGATTACTTAAATCAGTGAAACTTACCAAATGGAAATTCAGGTGAATCTATGAAACCTTGTTTGCTTGCATCTGGTGTGTGGAATGCTAGAGGTTGGGTCATTAAATAGGGTTTCAAACCTGCAGCATCTAAAGCATTTTTCATGATTGCTATTGTTTTCAACGTACCGAATGGGTCAAAATGGCAATTCAAACCTACAACATCGGCTCCTGAAAAAAATGAATTGAAATGTGTATATTTTCAGGAATAGGCACTTAAAATATGCACATTTTGTGTGAACAATATAAAAGAATTTGATGCATCATGTTGAGGTTGAGACGCAAATTTTTAAACTAACTGTATTATACAATTTAATAGCTTATGATGAGTTCCCATTGCAGGCTACACTTTTGATAATTTAGATGGAAAATATTAAAATTAATCGTCAATATTAGCATAAGCAGTGCAGGAGCAAAAATGACGTGGTGCAAATGATGATGTGATGGCAGGAACAATGACAGAAAAAATAATTTTAGCCATGTAAAAAAATGTGTACTATCTCTACGTTACATACATGATATTAACTGACTATAATCAACTGGAATTATCTATTAATACTGTTTTGCTTTCATTAGTTTTCCCCACAATATTTATCTTGTAGTTTAGAATCAATGGCATCGTTGAGATAAAGTTTAAACCGGAGGACGTAAGTTAATCATAATACTATTAATAGCATTTCTTCTTTCATCCACGTTTCAGTATTCTAATAGGAAAGCCTTGTCTAAGATTATGAATTTCCGAATTGAGATCTTCTAGAAGTTTCTCCGTCTGATAAGAGAGTTGTTTCATACGTGCTAGTAGATTTTTGGGAAGTGGGGTTGCTCAGCTTCATGCTGCATAACCGGCCATTTTTATCTACTGACTTGAATTCCTTACCTCTTAATTTCGAAACAAATACTCTACAAGATGAACTATGTGTGATCGAATTCTAACTATCATCATTATGCCGAAATTTCCGTAAGTTTTAAAATAAGTGTTGGACTGGCATCAAAAGATCGACCCAATTATTTTGAATTTTTTATAGTCCTAGTTTTAATTATGTATCAATGATCATGCATAAATAAAAAAAAAAAGATACCCAGTCCGTCATACCCTGTTATTGCACCGGACGAATTTTTAATTGGCGAATCCTTCTGTGCTTTTAAATGGGTTAAAATGTATTGAGAGAAACATCTCTTCAAAAAGTATTGAGAAAAACATCTCCTCCAACAGCAATTTAAACAAAATTTGCAACATTTTACCAAGCTTGCATACCATGATTGTATAGATTTTACATGGAGGCTTTGCTACCTACCCGCTTTCGCCATTCGTACTGCACATTCTCCGGCAGAGATGTTGTGCAAGTCTCCTTCAGATCCAATGCACATCGTCGCTGCCACTGGTAAAGATGTTTCTTTGCAAACTTCAATGGCCATCTCCATCTCTTCGATATGTTCAAAGTACTGAAACAGAGTGTTTAATAATTACTAGTGAACAGATGTCTCGTTATTGACGTGACAATAGATTGATTATTTTAACAAAGAACAATGCTCATTTGACAATAATTGTTCTTTTAAATACATGTGAAAGTGAATTAACTTTTATATGACAACTCATACAGAACTAACTGTTTGGTGAAGCAATGATTGGCAGTTGGCACCTACGACCCGTGGGCCGAATCCGGCCGCAGTCTTCACTCGAAATCTGCTCGAACCGCAGTGTCAAGAAAAATATTTTATTAGACAATTTTCGCTATCATACGTTTAAACACAAACAATTTTAGACTTTAAACAATCAAATGGAGTGCCAAATTTGATGAGGACATGGACACTGCACGGCACCAGAAAATGTTCAACTGGAATTAAATGAGCTGCAATGCAGTGATTTATTAAACTCCAGGTTTCATGCAGATGGTGTATCTCTAGTAAAAATCAACAAAAAATATATTCTTGAATTTGGGGTTTTTATACCAACTTGACAAATTATGCGAAACAAATGGCAACAATGTCCGGCTGTACATATATATTTGGGAGCAACTTTTCTTAATGCACGAAAAACAAATCGATAATCATAATTATTGATGGTCAATTAGAAAATGTATTCTTTCTGAGATCATCCAGCCTTTCGCCTAATGTTATAAAACTTTCGAGTGCCAAACAGCATTAAATGCTGTTGTATAAAATGTCATAAACGTAATTTATAGTTCTATGTTTTTATTGTCAATAAAATAATTCAATAAACGAATGTCACAGGCATTGCTGATAACTCGAGAGAGGAAAAGGGTTATCACCCCACCCCTTTCCTGCCGTAAAGATTTTGCCATTCAGAGACAAAATGCTGTAAAAATCAATAACGCAGAGTCCAATTTAAAATTATATACAGGATTCCTAGGACAGTACTTTGTAGTGATGAATCCTAGTCTAAAATGCAGGTCATACGGAATGCATCCTCCCACCTTCCCGTTATCAATCTTGCCACAATACTTAAGAGATTTAATAGCGACAATAGCAATGATAATTAATAATGTTAAATACTATTACTGCGTTATACAGTGTAACTACAGCATTGTTTTTCTCACTGGTTCGACAGACAGTTAATCGTCGACCAGGTAACCCGACTAATGTTCCCCCTCAGAGGCGGAGGACCAGAGGTACAGACCTAAGATCTGTACACCGCAATCACAGGCGGCACCCCCCCCCCAAGGGGGTACCAAAATTCCCACAGCATAGACATGTCTATCCAAGCCTAAACGGCAGTTAAAGGATAGAATTACACGTGCAATCTCAATACAATATGCCCCATTGGAGTAGACAGTTCTAGAGATGTATCACCTGAAAAATAAGCCGGCACTTGAGGTTCTAGCAGAAATCTGAACAAAAATGCCTGAATCTTCAATTATTTACAAAGATAACATTTTATACATTTATTTCGAATAATATACATGGTTGTAAATTATTTGGGTTGACACTGTCCCAAATAATTTATAACCGTTTGTAAATTATTGTTTCCGCTATCGTTTCACCACTTTATAAATATGACTTGATGAACAGTAAATTTTAGCCTGTGATTGGACTGTTTCAATATCCTTTTCAATTTTTAATACCTATTTCAAATGCCTATTTTGCCTTTTTAGTGCATCTTCTGAGATTTCTCAGTGCCTATAAATCTGGTTCTAGTTATGAGTCGTTTTGGCATTTTTTTTCGTTTTGTTAGAACTCATTTATTCTTCTTCGTATTTAGCTCATCTTAGAGTATTTATGTTTCACATTTTGGCGCACGCCAAATTTGTGTGTTACTTTTTGTTTCGTATTGGCTAGTCTTTTTTCCATTCTGCTTTTCTAATTAATTGGCTCTCTTAGGTGAACTCTTAATTCGGGATATGCGTAAACCCTGCTCTGTTTGTGCTCATTTCGTCTTTTCGACTTCGGGTTTGTTGGTTCTGTAGCACTGACGAAAGGGATACAGCATATTTTCTAAACAGTTGTATGCTGTATTATTATTATTTTATTTGTGCTTAGATGTGCTGCTCTAGTTTTCCAATCACTTTGCACAAAGTGTTTTATACTTATTGATTTCGGGGATTTCTTCTCGATACAATTAAGCTCTTTTGGACAAACTTTCATCGATCTTTTAGCAAATAATGCATGAACGTTTTTGAATGTTCAAATAGGTTTTGACCAGATCTGCATCATTTGCTTCAATTTACTACAAACGACGACAAATGTGCGAAGTTTTACGGAGGATATAGATAGATACATAAAATACAATATTTAAATAGATATATATCAACAATAGATATATATCAACAGTTTCTATAAGATAGTTAGGTTTAGTAACGCAAATTAATAGACGAAATAATTTGTTATAGATGAATTAAGTTTGAGCAACATATCATATCATTTCTAAAACCTCTTTCATCATCATTAGGACTATTATTACTGTTAATGGTGACATGTTTTTTTTCTTTTTTTTTGGTTAATGGTTTTACGTTTCAAATTTAATTTGATTTTCCATTTCCGTAACTAAAAGCACCCATTATTTTTCACCTCTAAAACAGGACTATTATTACTGTTGATGATGACATGTTTTTTTGTTTTTTTTCTTTTTTGGGTTAATGGTTTTACGTTTCAAATTTAATTTGATTTTCCATTTTCGTAACTAAAAGCACCCATTATTTTTCACCTCTAAAACAGGACTATTATTACTGTTGATGATGACATGTTTTTTTGTTTTTTTTTCTTTTTTGGGTTAATGGTTTTACGTTTCAAATTTAATTTGATTTTCCATTTCCGTAACTAAAAGCACCCATTATTTTTCACCTCTAAAACAGGACTATTATTACTGTTGATGATGACATGTTTTTTTGTTTTTTTTCTTTTTTGGGTTAATGGTTTTATGTTTCAAATTTAATTTGATTTTCCATTTTCGTAACTAAAAGCACCCATTATTTTTCACCTCTAAAACAGAAACTCACTTCACAGATGAGGAAATCTACTTCATTCTTGACGAACACTTGGACTTGCTTTCTGAACTCAGCTTGCACTTCTTTCTTTCCCTTGTTGCTCAGGTAGGCGGGTGTTTGGGAGATTCCTCCAGCAACCAAAGCATCTCCTTCGTCGGCCACTTCGCGAGCAATTTTGCAAGCGGCCTCGTTAATATCACTTCCCTAAAATGCAAGAAAAATATGACAGGTTTTTCTTTCCTGGACACACATAGAATATGGATTGGATAAAGAAGGTAGTAGATGATAGTATTAGAATGGATTCGAAAATTCGGATTCGATGTTCAATTTACATGTGTTGAAGATCCAAGAACATGAATGAACTTTTGGGGGGCTATGTGTGTATATCTGTGCAATATATTTATCCCCTCTATTTTAAAAACTACCAGTCAGATCTTCATTAAATTTGGCAGACAAGGGAGTTATACATTACCCTGGTGCTTATTACATTTTGGTAGAAATCGAAAAAATGAAAAAATATTTTATTTCAGGGCCCATGAAATATAACAATTAAAAACAACAAAATGCTTGACTATATGTGCTAAAAGCCTGTTTAATGTGCGATTTCAATATCAAAATTAAAAAAAATAAATAAATAAATAAAAGCTATTGAAATTGTGCCATGATAAGCAAGACACTATAAAGAGACAACGTCTCATTTTACTTTTATTACTTTATTTTATTTACTTTTCTAGATTTATTTATTATTACAAAATTTACCGTTTTATGTTCATATGAAAATTGAACATTTTCGCCTACTACATATTTGAAAACAGCAATTATCCAGTTTGATCGAATCATATGTATGGCCTACCTTTATACTAAATTTCAAGCCCCTAACTCAATAAAAAAGGAAGTTTCATTTTCATAGGACAATTCAAATGCTTTGGAAAGTCGCAACGCACACTGAAATTTAAATTTTCGTAAACGATAAACTGCCAGTAGAATTTTGTGTATCCAACTTGTGTATTAAATGTCAATGCCTCTACGATATCTTAAAGTACGTTTCTAACTTGTAAAGAACGTTTAATTATCTCAAATACCTCCTAGAAGAGTTTTGTGGGCTTCGGATACCCCACTATGAGTTTCCTATTGATCTATTTAGTCAGCATATCAATTTTTATTGAGCTAAAATAAACAGTGTGGATTTGTATAAATGAAAAGAGAGACAAACAGATAAACATTCAGGATTATAATATAGATATTTCACTAATATAAAATGAACACTAATTTCTCTTTCAGTTGACAATGCATTTAAAAAAAATATAATATAGTGTTCATGATCTAGATAATAAACACTATAAATTTTTCTTGATTGAAAAATAGTGATCATTTTCTTTAATTGAAAAATAGTGATCATTTTTTCCAAGAGAATATATATATATATAAAGATAGCATTTAAAACTAATTTTAAAAATAACTCGCAGCCATTTTAATCGATATTTCTACTACCACAGTTAATGCACATGCACAGTAATTCACTATTTTCAATATTCTTTTACCGTATAAAGCTTCCCTGCATCATGGCCTCTGTTGATAAGCTTATCGTCACTTGCATAGAATGTGAATGCTTGCATCACGTCGGAACCGGCCCGCAAAAACTCGCGATGCAAGTTGCGCACTGAAAGAAAAGAGAGGAGAAAAATTACATCAAAACAAAGTAACACACACAGATAAAAACGATCTAAAGCTTTGTATAACTTTTCTTAATATGCTATTCTGTTCGTCGACCAAAATTTCTCTTTCCAAATTGGCAACAGCTCGGTCCAGGTCTATAAATAATATAATTAGCACTGTTAAATACCTTGGGCAACAACGTACACACTATTATTCTATGCAATATAGAATTTGGTCCAGTTACAATGAAAACTTTAAATTTTGAATACCTTGTAACTGAATCGTGTAAA
Source organism: Amaurobius ferox (assembly GCA_951213105.1). NCBI lineage: Eukaryota > Metazoa > Arthropoda > Arachnida > Araneae > Amaurobiidae > Amaurobius > Amaurobius ferox. The sequence goes on from OX578140.1 coordinate 117,582,043, forward strand.
TTATTAAAAATTCTATCTAACTGTGGATGTTCTACATAACTCAATTTTAAAATTACATTCCGTTGAGTGCATTTTGTTCTTGAGTTATCGCGTCCTCAACTTATACATAGGCCACACATAAACAGGAGTCGTTCGATTCGAGTTCAGCGATGCTTAAAGTGAAACATAATTTTCAATTTTTATAATTCAGAATATTTCCTTGTACAGGGTTCCTGTTCTTAAACACCCCAAAACCTCATAAGAAAAAGGTCTATGTAAGAAAACCATTGTAAGGAAACGACCATGAATGTACACGTTAAGTCTACCCATAAGTAAAGTGACCATGATCGATCGGATAAAAATAATTGCAGCTCCCTTAGTGGAAATTTAAAAAATCGGAATAATAAACTCGGCAACAAAGAAGGATATACGGAAAAGTCCATAACAAAGTTGCAGAGCATTGTCAAATGAGTGGGAATCGGCAATATGTATTAGAATGCGAAGATATACACCCTATTTTTGCCAAACTATACAATTGTGCTAATCTTCCATTTTTGGATGCAGCGAAATAAGAATCATATCTAAAAAACGTATATTTCGACGTATTTATAAAAAATAAATAAAGGAATTATCCCACAAATTCAGTTCAAGGATCATTAGAAAGAATATTCTTTGATATGTCCGATGATGTCAAGATGGAAATTCTGTGATAATATTTTCGATCGCTAAGAGACCAATTTGTGCGAAAATAGTCCAAAATCATGTTTCAACATTAACTAATTAAGAAACTTATTCGAATTTTTAAAAGATCTCCTCGAGCCACATTATCCGGAAACCCTAAGTACATCTGTACTCAATTTCGTAGCTGTCCGAAACTTCGATTTCTCGCAACAGGCGAGACAGATGTACAGCCAGACATACATGCAGACATATTTTTTGCATAATATATATCGTAAGGGAAAAAATGGCAAATGCATTCCAAGTTATCTCATATAAACTAATGAAAAAAATAAGTTCACAAAAACTAGCTGCTGTCTTTTACTCACCTGCCTCAGGATGCTCTACCGTTGCCTCAGGAGTCCATGGCCCAGCCTTCACGTATCCCCTTTTCTCCAGCGAAAACACGAAGCCTCCATCTCCGATGACAACATTGTCCTTCAGACGATCCAAGAGACCTTTACGACTCTGAGAATTAAAAGCAAGAAGTGAAAACAAAATAGGAATAGCAAAACACGTTACTGGACATTCCTTGCAAAAAAATACTATGTTGCATCCAGGGCCTGACAATCATCCGCACGGGACTCCGGGGCCGAGGTCATGGTCCCCCAATTTTTAGGAGCCACTAAATTTTGTATATGTTAAAACATTTTAATCAGAAATAATTATTTATTTAATTATTTGAACAATATAAACTAATAATGTTAGTTTTTATTTTAAATTTTGAAAATGTGTTAATAGTTTTAAATATTATGCATCTTTCAAAGTTTTACTTTTAAATAAAAAGTTCTACGTGCACAGAAGTGCCTTTGGGACAGTGGTTCTAAACTTCAAAATGTGCTTAGTGATTTTTTTTTTGTATGTATTTGGTATGCCGTGAGTATATGCCCCCCCCCCCCCCCCATTAACCCAACAGGCCCTGGTTGTATCAGTGGTTAATAGACGGCGCTCTATTCGTTGAGCTCCTGGGGCGATTCTCTTTTATTACTTCCCCAGCAATACATGGTAATGTATAGGGTAAATATTGGAATCGTGTTGGAAATCGCAATTCGAGGTTTCGACGGATCTACACGTTTTGGGACCTCTAGAACACAAAAAAACTATTTTTAGCGTGACGTCTGTGTGTGCAATGCATGTATCTACTCTAACTCAAAAACTGATGGAAAAAATTTCATAAAATGTTATAGGTAAGCCACTTGTGTCTGACCCTGGTTCTGATTAGATTTTGGTACCATTCGGGAAAAGAAAAGCCTGCCTTTTTTTTACGAAATAGCCCGCAAAAATCGACAAAATCTAAAATAAAAGACTACGTATGCTCAACTGTTTCATTTAATTAAATGCTTGTTTTATACGTAATTTTTGATGAGAAAAATAATAAGATCAACCCCATTACTCTAGGACTAACCGTTCTCGAGATATTTTAGTTTTTTCGCATAAATATATCCAGTTATTACAAGTGCAAATTCAGTGTTATTTTGTACAATTAAACTGAATTTAACAATTTATTAAAGAAATAAAGAGAAAATAAATTTGAATCTGTAATGAAAATCATGTACTTCTCACATCAGATTTTCTGATATTAAAAATAAATTCGAGACTTCACTTACTGTTTGTTGTTCGGATCCACTTACGTCAGTATGAAACAAATCGTCATTTATAGAACTTTCCGGTATTATGTGAGGAAATGTTTGAATTATCAATTATCAGATGAAAATTTTAACATTAAGAGTTTCAGTATGCAGAATATAGAAATTTGATTCGGTACATAGAAAATTAGTTTCAGTATATAGAAATTTGACTTTTTAAATTGGTAAAGGATCAATCAAGTAGATTCATTATATGCATTTAAGCTGAATTGGGAAAGCTGAGAATTGTAATTGCTATGATTGCTCTGAGAATTATAGTTATATTCCTCCTGAAAACAATAGTATCGAAATTTACAGCGTTAATGCTAATCATGAATATCACAAAATATTTTATCCACTTCGGAGTTTGCATAATCTTTCAAAATGTGCATTCTGAAAAATTCTTATGAGATTCCTTTATAAAGGGATATATATAAAGTGGAAGGGGGAACAGAATATACGATCAAAAAAACAAATAAAACACGAGTGGGGACACCGTATTCAAGTATCATGAAAATTCTTGATGATAAGTGGGGCCGAGTCAGAATCTCATGAGACTATTGGAAGTTTCGCCGTTGTTCCTGATACTCTAATATAAAGAAAGTATTGTTTTCCTCAAATGGACTTAAATGTATAAATAAAATTCATCTCCATACCCAACACGTTTCCAACTAAAAATACTTTTTGACCAATTTAAGAACATGCAAGCTCAAATATACAATTTCTTAATTTCTATTGCTAAGTAATTTTTCATGTCACGGTATAATAAATCTTATAGAACTAGTTGATATGACTGAGGACTAGTATTAAGTAACTAGTAACTACATTTACGACCCCCTAACAAAGTTTATCTGACCTAAGAGCAATAAAAATTAAATCCACTATATCTTGCATGAATAAGATAAATTAACAGATCCCACAAATATGGCAACGAGATTGTCAGAAAATAAATTTTAAATTCAGGGATATTGAGTTATCTCCAAATTCGTGACATTTCCTAAAAGCCGCCAAGTTGACAAAATTTGACCAAATTTGTCGCCAAACGTGACAAACTGGGTTGTTGCATTAACTTTTCTTACTCATATATTGAAAGCATTATAACAGAACCAGAAAAATATGAAGTATTAGCACATAAGAAAGTTGACTGGTGTCGCTCAATCCAGATTTTTACACCTTAAATGCAGTGAAATATTCAATCAATTTACTATACTCTATTAAATTAGCGATATCGTTAAACATAGCAATTTGGCAAGTTGCGAAAACCAGGGAAAAAATTATTTCATAATTTAAAGTAACTGGGATAAATCCCAAAATACTTAATTTCATCATGTTATTACCGGATTACAGGATTAAATGTAATATTTAATCACTGATTCCGAATTATAATTCTTAATTATGATTAAGAAATCGTTTTAACAATAAATATATGTTGACTCAAAGAACAAAATAATTTCTCATTTTGGCTTTTTTTCTGCAAAATCACTAACCTTGCTGCAAAACGTGTTTTACAGGAATAGATAACAGGAAATTCTTATGTAATTTTTGTACGTCCAAGGTGTTTGATGAAAACGAATACTTTCAATTTCTGTTAATAAAATTAGCTTTTTTTTTTTAAAAAAAGATATTTTTATATACTTTATCAATTCTGCTTATTCGTATCACGTGTACCTGGATTTCCAGATTGTTGTCTTTTTTTCTGCGTGTGTGTTTAATTCTTCATGGGAACTTTTAATTTTGAACAACATTGGCGAACTATTTTAGAGTTAAGAATTTGTCAAATGTGTTTTGTTGCTAAAAACGGAAAACGAATAGCGTTAATAAACCACAGTTTCTTAAGTGAAAAACTAATTTTAGTTTGGGAATTCTGAAAATATTCGAAAATACCAACAACATCTAATCAGCAAAATTAATAATTCCGTGTAATGTAATTAAGAAAATTACATTTTTATTTATCAATACGTAAAAACGCTTTGAACACTTGGATAAAAAAACTTAAGCAACCTAATTAAACACAAACTAATGTACTGCAGCAAATGCTGTTTCGAGGAGATGTTGAAGAAAAGAATCCAACATATCCTCGAAACAGCTGCATGATGTCTTGTATAGTAACTTATACTTAAGTTTTCTTTATATTTTAATTTGTCTAGCATTTTTAAAGTATTTTTCTATTATATTGCTATTTTTTATTTTTATCTGGCAATCCTATTTAAGGCACATACCCTGGAGAAATCATTTTAAAAAAATAATCGACTTTAAAGACTTCAATATCATTATTGTTTTCATCATTTTTGTTTGTGTTCTTTAATATTTTTATTATTAAAAAAAATGCCTGAAAATAAATTAAAAAAAGTAAATGACTTCATTTATTTGAATATGATTTTAATTTTGTTAATGTTATTTTTCACTGTGAATTTTATTACTTTAAAATTACTCCCAGAACTTAAAAAAAAAATTTATCAACGATATAATAATTATTTTTAGATATTTAATATTTTCAAGACATAGTCTGTAAATTACATATATTTTTAGTAATGTTTTAGGTGTTTTTCTGCAAATAAAGAGTTATGTATTTTTATTATTATTATGTTAATCATTTAAAAATGCATTATCTGTTTTTTCGTTCATTCGAATTATCAATCACCGAATATATTTGATTTGAATAAATTATATTCTAATGTACACAAAAGATAAGTGATTTAACCTATAAACAGCAAGGTCAATGTTATCCTCAAGTTCAAGATTAAAAGAGTACGCATATACTGAAATAGAGAAAAGCGAGAACTAATGCACTAAGCAAGATTTCAAAATGTATTGTGATCGTCCAGTATGATAAGATAAGATGTTAAAGATACCCGATACGTTTGGCCAAATAAAATACTTTTTCCCCGTTTATTTTTAAGACTTTTTTAGAAAGAAAAACATATTCTAAGGTCGTTCAAACAATGCATATGATTTTTTTTTTTAATGAAAAAAAAAATATCTTGAGTGTGTGATGTGTCTCCACTCAACTTTCTCAACTTATTTTCCACTAAGTTCCATCTTATCACAATCATTGTCGGAATGTAGTGTCAATTCAATCCTGATATGGCTCTATGCACATTTGGCAGTTTTACATAGGATAAATTTGTCTATTTTGCTTGGTGGACAATAACCATTTATTTAATTGTCATTAGATATGTATGAGATAAAAGTTAATTTGGTACTTTGAAATGGTTTTGCATATCGTCATTGAGAAAACTGCTAAATGTTGATGTACAATTCAAAGTCAGAAATATTCTGCCGTGTGTCTTATCTTGTACATCATTATTTTGCTGTGAAAAATGTAAAGTCATTGCATAATGTAGAGAAATTCATGTGTTGCCCACTTCAAATTTTGATTGTTTATTTTATTTGGTCTTTTCGATTTTTTGCTAGGAATTTAAGTCAAAGGAAAATAAGGGGCTAACTACAGGGTCGCTAAAGAATGCCCACTAAAACAGGCCCAAAAGAATTTATTCCATAAATCACATCTGTGGGGCCTCAAAATTATTTATTTCATAAAATTAAGTAATATGGAATCCTGAAAACTCATTATTCCTTAGAGCATACCAAGATAATAATTTCGTTGCTGAAATAACATTTTCTAATACTGTTTGGATATAAACCAAAAATCTAATCAGAAGCAAAGTAATTTATTGTTCCAATCTCTACCATTTTTTACAATAGAAAAATAGAAAACTGATCTAACAAGATCAATATCAGATGAAAATTTGGGTGCTCTCGGACCATCAATATTGTGGATACCTCTTTTGTTTATGGTATTAATAATTCAGCAATTTAAATTATCAGATTTAGGTACAGATTATATCTGAATAAAAAAATTCTAGAGAAACAATGATACATTAGAAAAAATTTAGTAAATGAGCAAAATAAAGTTTATTTTCTACATTTTCTGAGGTTTCTTAGAAAATATTAAATTTGCAAAAATAATAACATAATTAAAATTAAAAAACTAATAATTAAAAAATATTTTTCTATAATCTGCAATAAATCCATCTGATCAAAATAAATTTATTTTCATTAGTTCATTTTCAATAGACGTAACTAAGAGTTTAAACAGTTTATTGTAATTTACACGTTCTTAGCTCATTTAAAAAATAATTTAAATTTGGATAATATTATTTCATCTCTTACAACTAACACTTTTTATTTATATTTCTTGTGGCTACAGTCATTTTAGGGCGGCCTCTATGCCAAGGATCACCTAGGCTCAATGGGCAATGCAGCTTGTCAAAGGACTTCCGGTGCTCGGGACCCTAATGCCACATTATTAACTACATGTAATTTTGTTAAAGATATACTATGAAATTGTGATTGGAAAGGACGTCAAGAATATTGAGAGTCCTAAAGTATTTAGTTGGTATAACCATTAACCAAACTCCCGAAATTTAGCACAGGTTCCAGAAAATTTTTAAAACCCGCACTGGGTCCCTAAAGTGCAATGTAGCCGATATTGGAAAATTCACTACTCTCAGTGCTATTTTAAACGTCTCATCCTAGATCTTGGAATTTTCAGTGTTTCTACTCTAATCACCTTTAACAGGAGTCTAGCCCATCTAGAGCCAGGGATTCCTATCGAGCCTCTCCAGCCCAACCTAGAAAACTCACCACAACAGAAGAGAAGAATATCTCTCTACCACACCGAATTCCTCAATTTTCTGTTCTTTTTATTGCTTTGTGAAGTAACAGAAGGGGAAGACAGTGTCAAATGTCATAAAAGTGATAACTAGCGTAAAGAATTCTAAAAATAAAGAATAAAAAGCTGTGCATATAAACCAAAATGCAGGACCTGCTTTGTGCACGCACCACAGGGACTGAGGTCGTATGGCCTCCAAATTTTGCATAACGGCCTAAAAGCTTTTAAAATGAAGGAGAATGTCGGTGACATGTAAAAAAGATCTCAGCAAATTATTTAATATCACAGAAACCGGCCGTCCAAGCAAATACCTTACAGCTTCTGGTAGCTCAGACGGTCTGGGTCGAACAACAATATCACAGAAAAGGTAATGTTATATATATATATAATCCAGATTCACATTATGCCACTTGTCTTAAATATTCATTTTAAACAGTATAAGTAGATATCAAAATGTTTTACAGAGGGCCCCAAACTGCAATTAGGCCCTCTCTACTGTAAGTCAAGCCCTGCCAACACGGATCTGTGTAAAAGACCATGTTCGGTTTAGGAACAGAAAATTGTACTTAGAAAAGACTATGTAGCACAAAAACTTTAAGAATAATATTGCTACTGAAGACAAAATCATGCTGCATAATAATGAAAAATATTGTTTTACCTTAATTTTAGAGGGAGAAGGGGTTCATTTTATTTTCTGTGAAGTAAAAACTAAAAAAGAACATTTTTGCTTTTGAATGGTGCCCCCTAATTTGTTGATGCTCTAAGCACGTGCTTAGTGTGTCTACTGGGTAATCCAGCCCTGTACTGTTCTATTTTCATAATTCTGAGACACTAGCTAGTACTACACTAATACTAAACTAGTACTACTCTACATAAAATACAAAATATAAAACAAAAAAACCTAAATATTTTGAAAAATTAATATAAATATTAAATTACCGACTAATACGCATAATTTTGAAATACATAACTAGTATTTTAAGTGAAATAAAAAATAAATATGCTGAAAAATTGAACTAAATATTAAAGTATATACTCATATTCATAATTCTGAAACACATAACTAGTATTCTAGACCAAATACAAAAAATAAATAAATAAGTAAATAAATATACTGAAAAATTCAATTAAATATTAAAGTATCTACTAATACGCATAATTCTGAAACACATAACTAGTATTCTAGATAAAATATAAAAATCTGATGTGGGCAGCACATGACTTTCCCTGCAGACTTATATTCACGTTCTATTTATTTAAATTAAATTTAATTAATTTTTAATTCAATTTTCGTTCTCATTTGAAAACTGGACTTATTTTCAAAAATGGTGTAGGAAAAATACGAAAAACTAAAATATCTCGAGAACGGCTTCTCCTAGTGTAATGGGGTTGGTCTTATTCTTTTCTTCGCTAAAAATTACGTATTAAACAAGCATTTAATGGCTATATTTGAGCATACGTAGTTCTTATGTTTAGATTTTGATGATTTTTGCGGGCCATTTTGCAAAAAAAGGCAGGTTATTTTTTTCGAATTATACCAAAATCTAATCAGCACCAGGGTGGCTTACAAGCGACTTATCTACCAAATTTTGTGAAATTCGGTCCATTAGTTTTTCAGCTAGAGTGGATACAAGCTTTTGCGGGCCATTTCGCAAAAAAAGGCGGGTTCTTTTATTCCGAATCGTACCCAAAACTAATCAGCACCAGCCCCGACCACAAGTGACTTACCTACAAAATTTTGTGAAATTCGGTCCATTAGTGTTTTAGTTAGAGTGGATACAAAATCTGCACAGAGACACACAGACACACAGACAGACACACAGACAGACACACAGACACACACACAGACGTCACGCTAAAAATGGTTTTTTCGTATTCTAGGGGTCTCGAAACGTGTAGATCCGTCGAAAACTCGAGTTGCGATTTTCGGCATGATTCCAATACTTTCCCTATACATTACCATGTATTGCAGGGAAAGTAAAAAACAATAAAAAAATAAATATGTTGAAAAATTAAACTAAATATTAAGTAATAATGTATTTCAGAAATGAAATACATTATTACTTAAACATTACTTTACATTATTATTTAGACATGTAGTCTAAATGTATTTCAGAAATGAAAAAAAAAATAATTCAAAGTATCCCACTTAAATCAACAGATGGTATTTTCTTCTACGATAAGAATATTCCACGGTCCAGACCGGAGAACTGGCCAAGAAGGCTGAGCATCTTAATCCCCGGACGGGATATGATAGAATATTAAAACCTTTACGCTGAATACTTGGTTGCTTTAGTTATATAGTCCCAAAATTCATCAACTGAAACGTTCCAAAACTTGGATTTATACGCTCACTCTCAATGCAATAACTATCATCGGTATATACCATTTTCGCTCTTATTCAATCTCATCAGCACCAAATAATCATGATAGCAAAAACACGATTGTGCGAGCTCCAATGGTGACTGAGACACTCGCAAAATAGCAAGTACTGCTGCCAGTGCAGTTATCGGTTATTTGGTGATGATGATGTTTAACAAAAGCGAAACCGATCCACCGATGCTGGCTTCTGCACTGGGAGCATAGTACGATAGTTGTAATTTATACTTTTAAAAGTATCTCAGATGTTTTAACCTTTTTTAATATTTGCATAATTTGAATTTTCCGATAAATGAATATTTTCCGTATTTAATTACTTTTTCCGTATTTAACTTATAATACGGTCAATTACTTCAATCAGCAAGATTCTATATTAGAATCTGAAAAAATAAGAATAATAAAATTCTAAAATTAAGTTTTTATTCTGACAGAAAAATAATTTTTATTGTGAAATTATGTAAATTTCGCCTCATTTGTAATTAATCTAACATAATTATTTAAACATGTATCACATTGTCTTTTCTGTGTTGTCAAAAGTGTTATGGAAATACTGATACAAACTTGAAATATGAATTTATGCATTAAAACTGTGATTTAGTTTTCTGTTGTAAAACTCGGTATTTATCTGCCACCAAGGATGCTTTAAACGCATTTTAATTTTATTTTGGAAGATAGTATACACAGATTTTTAATAACATAATGTAAAAAAAAAATGTTCTATATATTTCAGGTACTTCTCTTCTAATCAAGATTGGTATCACGTCTGCATTCAATAGATAAAATTAAGGACAAAGAATTTTAAAAACGAAAGGTCTTTTATTTAACACATCCTAAAAGACGTACAAAATATATATTAAAAACTGCCAGAGCTCTTCTTTATGAATCCCTGTTTATTTATATTTACCGTGTATCCATTTGTCATTTTAATCCTGTTCAAATTTTAAGTTACGCTTGGCGACTCATTCTCGATTCTATGCAATTCAAACCTCTTAAAAGTTATTTGTGACGTCATTCTCAGGAATATCATGCTTGACGTTTTCTAAAATTTGTATTAGCTCTTTTCTTGTAATAATTTAAAATTCGTAAGCGTTTAAACTTATTTTGTAATTTCCATGTATATTTCTTGTATTATTTTTAGTAAGTTCATTTATCATTTTATATTTTATGCAAATTTGCTTTAAACTGGTCTCTCTATATATAAACATTCCATGCTTTTACTATTCATGTAGCCACTGATGAAGGGCGTATATACGTCCGAAAGCGCCCTGGCAGTTTTTAATATATATTTTGCACGTCTTTTAGGATGTGTTAAATAAAAGACCTTTCGTTTTTTAAAACATTTTGTCCTTAACTTCTCTTCTATACTAAAAATACATCAAAAAATGAAATCGTTTTGCTTCCAAGTTAGTTAAAAACGTAATTCACCAAAGATTCCGGTTATTAAAAGCTGTAAACGAAAATACAATTAAAGTAGAAATATTAAGTTTTTGTAAGAGTGACAAGTTGAAATATATCATTCACAAAATTTGTTATTTAAACAATTGTTTTTGACATCTTCAATTGACATTTAATATGGGAATTCAAAACCTAGAGGCAGGGAATCTACGAGCCTTGACCTTGACTTGTCAATGAAAAGGGATAAATCGTTCATTCGTCCTTGCCCATCAATATGTTTTCGCTTTTCCAAATAACACACACACACACAAAGTTCCCCTCTCCCCTCTTTGGACAGTTTATCAGCGGCATACTTTTGGAGGGGTTTGGGGAGCAGAAAAACTGGATGGATCCGGTACCAAGTGGATCAAACCGGATTGGGCCGAAGCGTTTTGCCTATTTCTAAAATGATCAGCTTGGGGATCTTACCCGAAAAAATAATGTATTAAAGGTAGTAATATTTCTTTATACCAACAGATGCAGTATTCTTCTTTTGTACTAAAAATTCCCAGAAATCTGTACTGCATAAACCACATAAAAATCCTCAAGTGGGAATATTTCAGTAGTAGCATTTAAAAAAATTAACAAACCATTTTCATTTTTGATTTCATAGTCGAAAGGAACAATAAAAGTTTGACGAATCTACGAAGAAGAATATATCAAGTATGAGATATTTAATGACGATTTTATATAAACATATCCTCAATATATTAAGATTTTCTAAACTTTCAAATAGACATAGTGATTGATATGAAAAAAAATAAAAATGACATGCATGCGTACGTTGATCCTTTTGCACAGATTAAAGAAAAATATTCAATCTAAATAACATAAAATATATTTTTCTATTTTGTTAAAGATAGATTTACATTTACTAACGAGTTTAAACGACCACTTAGTGCCTTAGTAATTGAAAGAGGCTTTGCACAATGATACTTTGTGTTTAGCGCCGTTTAGATCCTTCAAGACTGTAAATTCGCTGTAATATTTCCTAAAGTTCATTTTTTCCCATTTTCCATCCTTCTGATTGCTCAACAAGGGTGATATTTTCATATATAGGGTAATATTTTCACATCTCAGAATTCTTATTCTTAAAACAATTTATGAGAAAGAATTAAAGTAATAATATTAATTCCTACAGTCCATGTTCCGAGTTTCTAGGCCCAGGGGTTGTCCAGATATTAATAAAAAAAACGCAAATTAAAACCTTCCATAGACATATTGTACTGACAATTTTTTCCTAAACTGCATTTGAAGAGCATTATTTCATATTGCTTAGCAATGTAATTAATTTATTTTCAATATGTAAAACAATTAAATGTGTTTATACTGTTAATTATTTTCATTCTACTTATCCGATTTAAATAATTAAGATATTGACAGAAAATAAATTTTATGAATGGTATTATAGTTTTGATTGTGTTATGCCAGTTGCGGCCACCTGATATAAGATTCAGGTAATTATTAATATTTTTAATTTTTAAGACATCGTTTCTATTTTAGCTAAATGTTTTTTAAAAATTCCTACATTTTCGAATGATTGTTGAAACGAATATAATTCCTGCTGTCATTTCTTTATTTTGACGCATATTGACTAAACTTTATATATTTATAAAGTCTACAAATGGAACTAAAATGTTTTATTCTTTAAAGTTACCCTGAGCAGATAATTTTATATATCAAGAAGAGAGATACATTTACATTTTTCTCTTTTTATAATATAATTAAATTAAATATTTTAATGAGATTGTTTTAAAAGCAATATGAATGCTTTAAGTATTTGCATATATTTTAAATCACGAACAGCGTCGGGTTAACTCCAAAATCGAAATGCACTAAAACAATAAGAGAAACTCGAAACAGTAAAAAGAAAAATGTTAACATAATAAATGCTCATTCTCTGTTCAGGTGAAGATCTGATAACGAATATGAAATTTATGAAGCTTTAATTATTTCAAAGTTAATCAAGCGATAACTTTATTTTTTAAACCAGGGTGGAATCATGTTTAATCGTATAGTAACAATAACACTTTTAAAAACTGAAATAGTCACTATAGAAGCATTCGATATAAAAATATCTTAATTTTCTCTTAACATGCATGATATCCAAAACATTCTTAGGATATCTACAAATTATTGAAATTAAAAATAAATTACTCTGATAAAATGTAGCAGAAGTAAATTAAAAGTAAATTTATAAAATTTTCCGATAGTCCTCATAACAAAATATTATTTAAAATAATTAATACTTCATCTTTACTTATTATTCCATGCATTCACCAATCATATGCATAATAATTATTCTAACAAAATATACCAAAATATCGCCGATAAAAAATATATTGAAATAGCAACTTACAGACGGAGCCATAATTTATATCTGAAATGATAAACAAGCGTATACAGATCTCCTTTCTCTTCTGAAAACCGCGAACAACCAACACGTCCTCGGGAAATGCTTTTGCTTTATATACCCCTGGTGACCTTCCCCCCCCCCCTCCCCGAGAATAACACACGTGATACGATAATCGGTTATGCCGTTTCATCGTAGGAGCTATAAAAGTTCCAAACCATTTTTATTTATTTTTTTAGAATAAATTACTCTAGAATAATTTAAGAGTTTGCATTCCTAGATTTTTCTGAGTCACTTGAATAAAATAATTTATTGACACCCGCAGTTTGAACGAGGAGAAAATAATTCCAAATGAAACCTGTTACTCCGCGTAGTAGTTTCCACCCCTTAGCGAGAAATAAACTCAACCAAAGTTCTCAGATAGCGAAGTTTTATGGACACAGAGTTGATTTTCAAGGTCTGCGATATTTATCAAAACCGGGTAAATTTTCCGGAATTGCTGAGAGAAATAGGTGAGTCTTTCTGCATATAGTGTTGGATGGGAAGTTATTTATTAACCAGGATTTTCCCGGGCACAATTTAATGTCTTGCACCCACATTTCCTTAATTTTTAGTACAGCAGGTTTTCAAATAGATGATAGCACCTATGTTTAATTCTGCACCCCCATCCCTCTCCGATAAAATATTAACATTCCTTTTTAACGCTTTACAACATAGTTGAAAAGTGTTTATGACTTTGTTCATTCTGTCTGTTTGTCCGTTCACTCGATAATTGCGTAAAAATGACTTTCTCAAACTGAAATTTTAGTATGTTGTTGAGACGGTCTGTGGGACATATGGGAATGCAAATTAATAATATCACCCAATTAGTTTTGGATTGAACGCGGGTTGAAAAAATGAAATATATTGAACCCTATGGGACCAAATGTTTCAAACATTTTTAAGTGAAGTTAAAATTCACAAATTACTTCGAAAATTTTAAGAATATTCAAATTAGCCCATAAAATGTATAAAAAAAAACTTCGGCAAAATATGTTTGGTAGTTTTTTAAATAAAAATTAAAATAATAACACCCATATAATATGAAGAGATCACGTGACGCACTTCAAAATAAAATATGGCATCCATCTTTATATATTTCCCAGTTTAAAAATAGTGACTTTTAAAGTTCTTATAAATTCATATTTAATGTTGCATCCGTCTAAAACCGTTTTATTTTTGCTTATTTTCTGTGCATCTGTATTCTGTGCCAACGCAATTACAATATTTTTTAGTATAAATGATCATGAAACTTTGATTATTTCTACAACGAAGCCTAATTTTAATAGATGCACAATGTAAACAAGTGATTGTAAGATGAGTTGCATAAGAATTGCTGAATTTTTTCACGCAAAATTATTTAACTCTGGAGTCTGGAATAAAAGTGTATGAATGAAATATTTACTGCTTTTACATAGAGAGCCAGAGGATTTATATTTCGATGACGTCATTTAAATAAAGTTCATTTTTTTCCATGAAGTTTTAAGTTTTCAAATATAATAAATTATTTCAGTACTGTGATAATTTAAAATATATCAGAGCTGAAGGTATCGCATTTTTGAGATGTTTAAATAAAATTGTATTTCAGTTGGAAAGTGTTTCATAATCAATGCTTCATGCATGATTGATCTTTTTTGTTTAATTATTCCTGGCAAAATCCTTAATTATGAAAATGCGAAAGTTGATTATCCGTTGCAGAATAAAAATTTGTAAAATTTAGTAGATACATTTGGTATATTCTAAATTTTGGTTTTATGGTGTTTTTTCAAAATTTCTTTCGAAAATTTTGGGGTCTTCCGAACATTCGATTGCGTTTAAAAACAATAGTTTTTCAGTATTCATTGATTGTAATTTCGTATCAAATTTCGTTGGAATCGCACCATTCGTTCGTGAGATATCGCCTCCACAGACTCACTAGCGCACACACACACAGATATCACCTCAAAAACGTTCGATTCGTGTTCGGAGAAGCTTTCCCGTTGAAAACTCAAATTCGAATTTTCGACCCCCGTCACAATACTTTCCTTATACTTTATACTATGTATATAAGGAAAGTAATTAGAATAATTATTATTATTATCATTCTCCTGAATCTTTTTTAATTATTTCTCTTTTTCTTAATTATCTATTGCATACTCTTCACATCACTCAGGGATTCAATATTTGTGTAGTTATAAATATTTCAGCAATAGATATATTTATGAAATAGCGTGGTAAATATGCCAATATTAAAAATGACGTACGTAATTTGCAAAAACGGAATAACTTTTTATCTATAAATATACTTAGGAATTTAATTTTTGATCTAAAAGATTATCATTTTTTATTTTTTATGTTATGTTATTTTTTTATCTAAAGGTTTATTTTTCTTTTTTTTTTAAACCCACAAATCAAATAAATTTCTGGACCTTCTTCAGTTGAGAATGCACAACATAACAAACGATTGGCAGCTGTAATTACTAACCAAGCTCCAGAAGCTGGTTTTACAGCCATATACTTTGGCGCAACTCCAATTTTAACTGAAAATATTATGTTATTTGCTGTTTATGCTACGCCGTACATCAAAATTATTTTTCATGCCATGGATCAATAGATATTTTGTTAAGCAATTCCATCGGAAACGCATTCGGTTGTGGCAACCACAATCTAAACGAACATTATCTTAATAGATATCGCATTTTATCGTGCGATAGAATTTCTTCAAACTAGAGTATGATAAAGATGTAAAACGTGTCGTTTCTAAAGCACGTAAATTGGCAAGACATATTTCCTTAACGCGAAATCAAAAATCTGATGTGGGCAGCACATGACTTTTCCTGCAGACTCATATTCACGTTCTCTTTATTTCTTTAATAATTCATTAAATTCAGTTTAATTGGACAAAACAACACTAAATTTGCACTTTTAATTCAAGCTCTGTTTTTATTTGGTAACTGCACCTTTTTTCAAAGGCGGCGTAACAAAAATGCTAAAAAACTAAAATATCTTTAGAACGGGTAGTCTTGGAGTAATGGAGTTGATCTTATTAGTTTCCTTGTCAGCAATTACCTACAAAACAAGTATTTAGCTGATACATTTGAGCATATGTAGTCTTTTATTTTAAATTTTGCCAATCATTGAGGGTCACTTCGTAAAAGAGATGGGTTCTTTTCCAAATCGTACCTAAATCTAATCAGCACCAGGGTATCACACAAGTGACTTATCTACCAAATATAGAGAAATTTGGTCAATTCGTTTTTTAGCAGTGTGTGTTCGTTTTTCGTGTTCGTATTTTAAAGTGGGTATTTGAGATTTTTGCGGGTCATTTCGCAAAAAAGGGCGAGTTTTTTTTCCCCCAAATCGTACTAATATCTAATCAATACCAGAGTGACCCACAAGTAACTCACCTATAAAATGTTATTAAATTTGGCCCATTAGTTTTTGAGTTAGAGTAGATTCATACATTACTCAGACAGACATACACACAGACGTTAGACTAAAAATAGTTTTTTCGTATTCTAAAGGTCCTAAAACGTCGTCGAAAACACGGGTTGCGATTTTCGACACGATTCCAATACTTTCCCTATACATTATCATGTATTGCAAGGAAAGTAAAAAAAAATATATTTTATTTTTATTTTTTTTCAAGTAAATTATGAAGCCAATTTAAATGTATATATTTGTCATAAGTAGGAGAAAAATTATTTTATCATATATTTTTACTCTCTTATACTGTAATAAAAACTATCTTGTCAAATATTTTTACTTTCTCATACTATAGTAAATAATTAAATTTTATCAAATACTTTTACTTTCTTATACTATAGTAAAGTTTTTAAGTCTTATCAAATATTTTTACTTTCGCAAACTATAATAAAAACTAGGTCTATTCTCAAATATTTTCGAATTCCAGATTTTCACGAAAATACATACTTTAAAATTTTTATTTTATTATATTTTAATACATATAAATCCAGAATATTTTTCAACTATTTTTGGAATGGTACCTATGGTGTGTGAAGCAATAACCTAAGGAAAAATGCAAGCATCCAAACAAAATTTTATATTCAGATACACAATATTAAAAACTATAATTAAATAGAATTTTTGTAGTTGTAATAAATATAATTCTATTTCAGCTTTTGATAATACTATTTGTTATGGAAAAATAATGCTAGTTCTTGAAAAATGTACTGTATTAAGAGTCTACTATTCATTTTCGACACTTTAATATAGAATAATGGCGGACGAACATCAAAATGCGAGGCAGTCACAGGAACAACAGTGTATTGCCAACCCAAGACCAACCCTTTTGCCGACTCGAAAAATTATTGTGGGTACCGGAAATTTTAAATCGAATAATTTTTCAAAGGCTTTAAGTCTAATTCAAATTTTATTCAGTCAGATTATCTGGCACGATAAGACGTCTGAAATGCCAAAATGAACCAAATTATAGTTAAGTACAGAAACATATTTTTTTTCGCTAGATCATTATTTAATTCATTTATTTTGCTTTTGTGAACTCAACATTGTTATAATACAATATATAGATACTGTGTGCATTTCCAACTCACTTATCTTTATAAAAATGACAGAAAATGTAAAATTTAATTTTAGATATATTTTTACCAGTGTTAAAAATGTCAACGAATTTCTCTTTATATCATTTCAAGTCTTGTATTCAGAATATAATAATCAGTCTGAGGAGGCAATTTTTATACACGCAACATTATATATAGTAAGCAGGGATTGAATAATGAAAAACTTGAATTAATAACAGAAACAAAATGTTTGCATGTATGCATGCATTTTCCGCACTAAACATGCACAAAATGCATTGGGGTTCAAAAAATGTCTCTAACCCATTAAGTGGACACTTCTAGAGCCGTCCATAGAAATTGTAGCCCCCTCCCCTATTTTCCTTTCTTTGTGAATATTTCATGTATTCTCACCCTCCAAATAATAATAATAAATAAAAAACGTTATACTTAAATACGATTTATTTCCTAGAATAAACTTACTGCATTCAGATGAAATGTTTCTTCTTTCATTTATGGTAATACATGCTAATTTCTATTTCCTTTACGTAAATAGCTATATACAAACTCTACAACATGAACAACGCTCATAAATCTAAAAACAGATCTTGAAAAATGCGTAATAAATATTGAGGATTATTTTAAAATTAGTTATTTATTTTCGGAACTTGAGAAATGTCTGCATCGTGATGTTTGATAAAATTTCAAAAAAGCAGGTGTCTGCAAAGGAGGAATGTTTTATTAAATTTATTTATATACATGACTAAACTATTTAATGTGACCTAAGTATAATGGCTATTTTAATATTTAGAATCATGTATACCTAAGATTAAGAATACATTTGTTAATATTGACTTTGCTCTCAGTGGGTAGAAAACTAACAAGGCCATTCTTATTCGTATTTGATAGAACATAAAACTTTGAAGAGAGAATAATCGTTAACAATGAAATTCGGATGAGAAAAAAAAAACTTTTAAGGAAGTCTAAATTATAAATGTATTATAACCGTAATCGAGTGTAATAATAATAACTGTACTTAACCAGGATTCAAACCACATATATTTCAACTGGTCAATCGAGTCTCTATCCATTAAGAAACTGGGAAGAAATTCATATCTCTTATAGTGAACGCAGATCCTACATTCTCCTCCTTCATATTTCAGATTAAAGTGAAACTTCCGTCTCTTTCCAGGAGCATGTTTCCGATAAGGTTTAAAATTTAAAGAACTAAAATATGCCATAAAAGAACAAACATAACATGCCAAATTTGACGTCGCTACGATTAATGGAACCTGGTTAGTTAAGTCCTGAAAGATTTGAAACACGACAAATATAATACTGTTAAGAATATGTATTTAGATACTTCTTTTTAGCAACATTAGGGGGGGGGGGGGCCTCGGTCTTAAATGTCCGCCACTCAAAAACATCAATTTGCAAACACTCTTTACGTATAGATTTTTAAAAGTAACCTTATCTTTTCTAAATTATTCGCAGTAGAATGTCTTACATAAATTATTTTCAATATAATTAATCTTTATAATAATAATTGTTACAGTTAGACCATTTGATAAATGCGCATAACATGATCAAAAAGCCTATTCTTTGACTTCAATTTCTAATTAATATGCATTATTATCAACATACATAAAACTTTTCATTTACCTTTTTAAAATTGTACACCATTTGCTCTACAATAAATATTTATTTTATAATAGAGTTAAAAAAGTTAAAGTTAAAAAAAGTTAGAGTTAAAAAAGTTGGGTTTCTTATTTGGCAACTCATGAGAAAACGATTGTTGAAAGAGTTTCATTTCAACTGAAAATATCTAATAACGGTCACAAAAGCATCATAAATAGTCCACCAGCTGTTGGATTGCAAATATTAAAATAACATACAGAATTACTGAGGAATGTATGTTTCCACAAAACTTTTAAATGTTATCTAGGGTAGTTTAGAAAATATGGCCAACGCGAACCATGAAGTCATTTGGAATTGTTTCATTAATCATACATATTTAAGTATATTGTGGTGAATCATGACACAAATTACGTTCTCAGTAAGAAATCATTTGTGAAACTCTTACTAGCTATATGACTTCTTTGATGTGATCCTTTAATTTTTTTTTATAGAAATATGTTTATAACCCCCTTGCAAACAAAACAGTTAATTTGCAAAAGGATCTGCAGCGAAGAAAAGACGCCAAAGAAAAATAAATCTACGTCAAACGGTCGTGAAAGTCAATCTCCTGAAGGGTAGATACTCCCTGTATATCACAGGAAACCAAACCCACAGACAATTTTTTTTTTTTTCTTGGTAGCTACTAGCCCACACCAGTAGATTTTAGTCACGGTTCTTTCAACAAAGCCGGTTTCGTGAAACATTACTCCTGGTTGAGGGTGACCTTTAAGTTATTGCACTTTTTTTTGTTCTAAACTGAAAAGATCACAGAAATTAAATTTTCAGTATTATAAAATGAGCGGATGCTTTTTAAGTACTTTCAACCCAAAATGAGTTGAGATCAAAACATTTCCTTTTGAATTTTAAATAGAAATGAAATTGGATACGTTGTGTTACTTCAATAAATTCATGTATTTATTTGGAACTAATTTAGACTAAAATTTCTACCATCACTAGACAATGCCCATAAAAATAGGTTTTCAGTAGAAAACAAACTTTTCCAGAAAAGTCTGTTTTGTTGGGCTATATTGTGGGAAAATTGCAGTCACGTACAGGTGACTGAATCCTTTCCAAAAAATTTTTCTACATATGCCACTGCCCTATTGAGTTATCCTGGCCGTATAAAAGAACTTCAGAATCTCCTCCTGCTAATTCGAGGAAAAGGCTTCTTGGCCTTAACAAATCTATCCATTTTTTCTTAAAGTCTAGCACATATATGCACTTATACAATATTCATTTCATATACCAGAGTCGACGATATCCAATAAGAGCCTGAATGACGTCTTGTACAGATCACAGAGATCTAGAACCAGCAGCCTCTTGATCTAGAGACAGACATTTTAAATGATCAGCAGAATGTGCTTGTGTAGTAAATGATTGCGGTTTTCTCATATTCTTTTATCAAAAAGTACTTTGTTGGTTAGTTGATAGAATACTCATAAAAAAACCGTGCAAATTCTTGCCGACTAACTTTTCAAATCCTTAGATGTTTACTCTATCTAGGGATATACATTCTGTATAATAGTGTGCAGAATTTTCAAAACAGATTTGCACATATGGTATCTTTAAATATACATATGCATGGAAGTCTAGCAATATGTGTCCTCTTTCCGTGTATTAAAGCATAAGAGTATTTTGCGTTTAGTGTTATCTATTTTGGCTTTCATTGTTAAACTATAGATGCTACCCTCGAATTAAACGGATATACAAACATTTCTGTATTCTGATCTATTATATAATACTCGTTTGTTCTTTTCGTTCTAATTTTTACTATTAACGAAAATGTCAAGGGAGGGGGGGGAGGGCAAACTCAGATGACATTGAAAGACTGTGTGTGCAAGGTTTCCATGGTTTCATTTGTATATACCATAAATGCGGTCATTTATGGTACATACTAAAGACTACGATACAAACTAGCCTGTTCAACTCTACAGGTCTGTAGCGCAACAATCGATTTTCTAGATAAAGTATTCGCGAAGGAATTTACGAAATTGATAGTAGATATATATGCATAGATACATAAATATGCCGACTATAATGTAATAGTATAGATGGTGGAGTACGCAATTTGAACTCAAAATTAGAGATGATATGTATAGTGCTAGAGGGAGTCCTTTGAGCTTTAATAAAGGCTTTGATACCGAAAAAATGGGATGCATTCGCTTCTTTCCGGTGGCAATTCCAGAGCAAGGTCCGTAGATGCACATGCGTACAATGTTCCATTAACCTTGATGTCCGCGTACTTTCTGTTAGGGCTTCGTCAGTTACCTGATTGACGTGTCTGTCTAAGCTACAACTGTGAGCGTTTTTGAATTGTTTTTATTACACACATTTCTGGCGTTTCAACTCTTTGAAATACTAACTAACCAGGTTTCACCAATCATGCTGCATTCGAATTTGGCTGGTCGTTGTCTTTTGTAGTACATTTTTATTACTTACCGGTCCAGCTCTTCCCGGGCTCGTCACAGGGATATACGTTTTTGAAGAATTACTGGAGAACTGGAGCAGCTATCAAATGTGACATATCGTTGCTCTTCGTGGTATATTTTATTTTTTGAGGGTTTTTAACGCTTTACAACAAAGTTGAAAAGTGGTTATGACTTTGTTCATTCATTCTGTCTGTCTGTCTGTCCGTTAGCACGATAACTGCCGTAAAAATGACTTAATCAAAATGAAATTTTAATATGTTGTTCAGACGGTCTGTAGGACCTATGAGAATATAAATGAATAATATCACCCAATTTGTTTTGGATTGAACCCGGGTTGAAAAAATGAAATACATTGAGCCCTGTGGGGCCTAATTTTTCAAACATTTTTTAAGCGGATTTAAAATTCACAAATTGCTTCGAAAATTTTAGGTAATATTCAAATAGTTACATAAAATATATAAAAAAAAATTCAGCGAAATATATTTAGTAGTTTTTTAAATAAAAATTAAAATAATAATAACACCTCTTATATGAAGCGATCACGTGACCCACTTCAAAATGATGTATGACATCCATCTTGTCTCAAAATCGTGATTTTTAAAGTTCTTTTTAATTCATATTGAGTGTTGTATCCGTCCTAAAACCACTTTATTTTTGGTTAAATTCTGTGCATCTACATACTGAAACAACGCAATTACAATAAATTTGAGTTTAAATGCTCATCCAAATTTGATTATTTCTACAACGAAGTCACCTATGTAAAATGTAAACAGCAAAATATGTAGAATGAGTTTTATTAGAATTGCTGTATTTCTTTAACACAAAATCATTTAGTTCATGGAGTCTGCATAGCTGATATGAATGAAATATTCATTGATTTTACAAAGAGAAGGACGATTTTTTTCGATGAAGTTTTACGCATAGAGTTTAATTACTTGTAGCTCCATGGTCTTATTTTTTAAATAAAATAAATTATTATAGTATTGTGATGAATGGCATGAATGGGAAATTATTTATGAATGAAATGCTGCTTTTATGGAGAGAGCCAGGCGTGTTATTTTTTCTATGACGTCATTTGAATGAATTTCAATTGTTTTCGATGAAGTTTTCTATCGTAGTATTATGATAATTCTAAAATTATTACCGAGGAATGTATCCCATTTTAGAGATGTTTAAACCAGGCAATTTATATTTCAATGCCGTCATTTGAATGAAGTTCATTTTTTCGATGAAGGTTTAAGTTTTCAAATATAATAAATTAATGTAGTATTGTGATAAGTTTTAAAATATTACCGAGGAATGTATTGCATTTTAGACATGTTTAAATAAAATTGCATTGAAGTTGGAAAGTGTTTCATAATCAATGCTTTAAGTATGATTGTTAATATTACCGACGGTCCAGTCCGTAATTGTCCCGTTGTTGAAGGTACACGTCTGCCCTAGGTCAGCTATAGAAATGCACGTGTTTAGAATTACTCGAGAACCGGAGGAGCTAGGAAACTCAAATAAGACATAATAAATGTACAGCTACTTGTGCCTTTCGTGGTATTTGTGTTTCAACCTTGCCGGTTAGGCCTATCTTGAGCCCGTTATGGGAAAGTACATAGTTAATTATTTATTTTTGCATAACTCAAAAATCGGACCAGATAGCAAACTAAAATTAGGCTTATCGTTGCCTTTCATGGAATATTCTGATTTTTCGGATTTTGAATCTCACCGGTTCAACCCATAATGGATCCGCAGTAGAAAGGTGCATGTTTTCTGGAAAAAATTCAAAAGTTGGAGCAGTTAGAAAGCACAAATTTGGTATTCGTTGTCTTCTGTGGTAAATTTTAATTCTTAAGATTTTGAATCTTACTAGTACAATCCCCTCATGACCCGCTATAGAAAATCATATGTTTTGGGAAAAGATGAAACAGACAAAAAACAAGCTTAAAGATCCACACACACACACATTTATTTTAAAATCCACTAAAAAGTAGAAAACAGAGTAGATTTTTATTTGCTAATGTTGGTCCCTGGTTTTATGTTTCCGGAAATCATTTAATCACGCTTCACCACTGGCTATCATAAGTCAATACAATAGTCACTTACAGATAGGGGACATTCCTAACGCTAGAGGTCACGTTATCTGTGCAGCGATAAACATTGTGGGACTCTGGGTGCAAGCTTATTAGCACTCTTTAACACCGAACTGATACTGTAATAAAAATACTTTTAATGAATCACAATTTTTCGAACCGATGACAGACGAAGTTAGTCATGCCACACAGCTAGCATCCAATTTCTTCGAGATTAAGCTCAGATAATACGAGGCTGCGATGTCCCAATCATGAGTACCCACAGGAGAGGTCAGAGGTGACACTGCTCGCTCTTGATGTTCAATGGCACAAAGATGGACATCGGGCTAGTCTTCCCCTTTAACTCAGACCGTCTGACCTATCTGAAGGTGTAAGGTATCTGTTTGGACGGCCGGGAAGTGCCACCCAATTTAGACCAAAGGGACGGTACCCTCCTTTCTCTACCACCAACCTCTCGGAAAGCCTTACGGACCACATATTTAATGCGCCTGTACTCCGCGTGAACACGGGGACAGTTTGGGAAGAGCCGGAAATCGAACTCGGGTAGTCCGAATGCAAACCCCGAGCGCTAAGCACTGGACCGTCCCACCCATCTGGTTAGTCTCGTCGATGTTGTAAATCTCATCATTGAGTTTGTCTGACTGACGTCAGGAGTTTTCACAGCCCTCCCTGTAAAATGTTCTGTGGGCGCCCATGGTCCCAATTCATGGTCAATGCATCCATTGGTGGGGAGCGTTAAGAACCACTCTTCTAGTACAACTTAACACTGTCGGTTACCACAGGTCCTCGCAAAATTGCAGCACATAGCTGGTATTCTAGCTGACAATTTATTAGAAATTCGGTGCTGAAAGGCGCTAATAAGCGTGAAAGAAATTTCAAGCTAGCTGCGTAGTATATGAGCATGATTCCTATCATAAGTCTAATTTTCATAATAAAAATATAAATAATAAAAATTTGATAATGTTTCAAATGGTAATTTACATTAGCATCTATTTTAAAACAGAAATGTACCGTTGGAATGCTTCAACTAGCTTTGCTGTTTTTCATTCAGATATAGATTCTGGTGTTATTTGCTCACCTTTCTGCAGCTAACTATAACTCGGAATGGATTGCTTCTGCGACTGTCTAGCATATAAAGTAACTATAAATGACGTCGGTGATCTCAATTTTTGTTCTCCTCGTCTGCAAGGAAATATGTATATGATGGGAATAGAATGGGAACCTAAAATAAATTCTGTCTTGAAGACTTTTTTTTTATTTATTTATTTATTACATAGAGCTAGGTGACATATAAAGATCAAGAGTTATTTCTAATTTTTTCAACGCATCGTGGTCAGCCCTATATTTATTTTAATGTAATAAAATAATAATATTTACACCATATGATCAAATACGGGATTTAAAAACAAAAATTTTAATTCAGTACCAAATATAAATTTAAAGTGAAATCATAACAGTTCATTGAATCGTCGATGGAGACTTGTACTGCATACATTCCCCTAATTTTAAATAGTTTGGTTTATTACTAACTGTTGCATAGGATTTGAATAGATTGCATAGATTTTGTTAAATTAGGATACTTTTCTTAGTCCATTTGATTCAAAAAAAGATTGTTAGAATCTGAACTATAAGCTTTTACATTTCTGTCGCCTTGAAGAACTTCCCGAATCTTTGTACAAATAAATATACTACCCCGATACAAATATACAAGATAACAATTCCCAATACTCGCTTCATTTTCTTTTAGTTGAGAACTCAATGTTCTTCTCAGAAGACTTTTCCTTAAATACGGTTCGCAAACTTTATGCAGATTTCCATAATACAGGTATGACGTATATTCTGAATTTTATAACGCTCTGCTGCTGAATAAAAAATAAAATGCAATGAAATGCAATGAAAAAAATCTGGGAAAATCATTATTCCGGTACAAAGGGGAAAAATTCATTGATTTTCTCGGTCATTGACGACTCTATCAACTATCATTAATATAAATTGATAAATTGGAATTTTAAATTAACTGACGTGAGTAAATAGCGGTGAATAAATCACGGAAAGTGGTTAATTATTTTTTCGCCATGACGGCTTGAATTGCCATATGAAAAAATCGTTCAATTAAAAAACAAGAAAGATCAATCATGCATAAAGCATTGATTATGAAACACTTTCCAACTTCAATGCAATTTTATACAAACATCTCTAAAATGCTATACATTCTTCGGTAATATTTTTAAAATTATCACAATACTACATTAATTTATATTTGAAAATTTCATCGAAAAAATGAACTTCATTCAAATGACGGCATTGAAATATATATTGCCTGGTTTAAACATCTCTAAAATGCGATACATTCCTCGGTAATATTTTTAAAATTATCATAATAGTATAATTTACTATATTTGAAAACTTCATCGAAAACAAATGAACTTTATTCAAATGACGTCATCGAAATATAATTCGCCTCTATATAAAAGCAGCATTTCATTCATAAACATTTTTCTAATCGTTTTATTCATCACAATACTATAATAATTTATTTTATTTAAAAATTTGAAAAATTATTATCTACCATATTTATTTTAAAATGTGAAACCTTTTTCATATGTAAAATAATTAAACGCTTGGAAAGATATTTATTATATAATATACCTCTCTTTTCTTTCTGGAGGATATAACGAGAGTCAGAATTTAATTGAATTTGTTTTTCTCCCTATATTAAATAATTTTTATTTAAAAAACTACCTAACATATTTTACTGAAATTTTTTTTGTGTATTTTATGGGGTAATTTGAATATTTCCTAAAATTTTCGCAATTTGTGCATTTGAAATTCGCTTAAAAAATGTTTGAAACATTAGGTCCCATAGGGTTCAATGTATTTCATTCTTTCAACCCGGGTTCAATAAAAAAACAATTGGGTGATATTATTCATTTATATTCCCATAGGTCCCACAGACCGTCTGAAAAACATACTAAAATTTCATTTTGATAAAGCCATTTTTACGGCAGTTATCGTTCTAATGGACAGACAGACCGACAGAATGAACAAAGTCATAAACACTTTCAACTATGTTGTAAAGTGTTAAAAAAACGGGGTTTTAAATGAAACCGATATTGCAAACAATTTATCAATTAAATGTCTAAATTCAGCAAATTAAAACGTAGGTTTTATAATCGTAATTACAGTGAAACATTCTTCTTAAAGCAATTAATTATTTCACTATAAATGTACTACTACTTGTGCGAATACAAATTAGTAGTACTTCCTTGTTTTCTTATGACTGTTTTCTTCAAGGAAGAACTAGGAAGTTGTATCCATTATTTATAAGATACTTTTATATATAAATATTTTTATGCAATGATTCGCTCAGGCTGCTGAGGAAGAGACCTGTGGGAAAATGCTTCGTTTCTAAGCAACATAAAGCAAAATTATAATAGTATCAACCGATTTCGAAAGTAAAAATATCATTCTTCTGCAGGAGTAAGCAAAGTAAACAGTGCGATTACAATAATAAAATCAGAAAGACAGTATCCATTTTTACTTTCCCTGTATACAAATTATAATGTATACAGGGTGTCCTAAAAAGAGTGAAACGCGCTTGGATTCTTTACCTGTTGGAGATAAGTGGGCAATGTAAATTGCAAAAATGTTAAAAGTAAGGTAGGAAATAAGACTATGTTAATGAAACAGTCCTCCCATAAATTTTCAAAAAGTTACACTTTTCATATTTTTATTCGACCCCCTTAGACCAATTTGATCAATCAGAAATTTTTTATTTTTAATGCAACAAGATCATTAAAAAACCCGCATATCTGTATCTTTAAAATTGAGCGAATTATATTTAATTGAAAATTGAACATTGTGAATGGGGACCATATATTAAATTAGAAAAGTAACTCCAACTTCAATGCAATTTTATTTAAACATCTCTAAAATGCTATACATTCCTCAGTAATATTTTTAAAATTATCACAATACTACATTAATTTATTATACTTCAAAACTTAAAATTTCATCGAAAAAAATGAACTTCATTCAAATGGCGGCATTGAAATATAAATTGCCTGGTTTAAACATTTCTAAAATGTGATACATTCCTCGGTAATATTTTTAAAATTATTATAATACTACAATAATTTATTATATTTGAAAACTTCATCGAAAACTAATGAACTTTATTCAAATGACGTCATCGAAATATAAATCGCCTGGCTCTCTCTATAAAAGCAGCATCTCATTCATAAACTTTTTTCAGTTATTTTTATTCATCACAATACTATAATAATTTATTTTATTTAAAAGCTTAAAACCATGGAGGTACAAGTAATTTAACTCTATGCTTAAAATTTCATCGAAAAAATCGTCTTCTTCTCTGTTGAAAACCCAGACCGTCCAACTCATCCGGTGGACTTGAGCAACTATTTGGACGGCCGGGTCTTCTTCTCTGTGTAAAATCAATGAATGTTTCATTCATATCAGCTATATTGCAGACTCCATGAGCTAAATAATTTTGCGTTAAAGAAATGCAGCAATTCTTATACAACTCATTCTATATCTTTTGATGTTTACACTCTCTATAAGTGAAAATTAGGCTTCGTTGTAGAAATAATCAAAGTTTGATGATCATTTAAATTCAAATATATTGTAATTGCGTTGTTTCAGTATGTAGATACACAAAAGTTAAACAAAAATAAAGCGGTTTTTGGACAGATACAGCACTAAATATGAATTAAAAAGAACTTTAAAAATCACGATTTTGACACAAGATGGATGCCATACTTTATTTTGAAGTGGACCACGTGATCTCTTCATATAAAAGGTGTAATTATTACTTTCCTTTTATATATATAATGTATAAAGAAAGTATTGCGACGGGGTCAAAAATTCGAATTCGAGTTTTCGACAGGAGAGCAAGTTTCAAGTATCCCTGAACACGAATCAGACGTTTTTGAGATGTCTCTGTGTGTTGAAGACCCAGACCGTTCGGCTCGCCCTGAGGACTTGAGCAATCATTTGGACGGCCGGCCGATGTCTCTGTGTGTGTGTATGTGTGTGTGTGGAAGTGTGTGTGTGTGTGTGTGTGTGTGTGTGTGTGTGTGTGTGTGTGTGTGTGTGTGTGTGTGTGTGTGTGTGTGTGTGTGTGTGTGTGTGTGTGTGTCAGTGAGTCTGTGGAAGCGATAACTGACGAACGAATAGACCGATTCGAACGAAATTTGGTACAAAAATTACAATCTATGAATACTGGAAGCCTATTGTTTTTATACGCAATCGAATGTTCAGAACCCCCCTAAAGTTTCGAGTAAAATTTAGAAAAAATCCTCATAAAATCAAAACCTTTAGTAAAGTTACGAAAATAGTCGTTTTTTATGTAATTTTTCATTAGAAAACGATTAAAATAAATTTTAGAATTCTAGCATGAACCGTTCTCGAGATATTGTACATTGTTCAAAAAATTATCAAAAAATCATATAAAATTAAAAAGAAATATTGCCTATTGTTGAAACATGTCCACTTTTCATAAATAATATAATGCAATAAATTGGGTGACATCATTCCCATGGATCTAGCTAGTTGCATTCATGAAAAAATGTACTTTAGGTAATACTTTTGTATTTTTACGCCAATAGTCAGTTATCTGCTACAAGAATAACTTATTTCTATGTCCCTAACGCTTGGCGAGATTTCGGCGGAATGTCGCAAACTTAGCGACTTTTTAAATGTTGCCAAATTAACGAAAATGTCGCCAAATTGATAAAAAATGACGCTAAATCAATGAAAATGACGACTAGATGATGAAGTAATTATTAAAGTATTTTTTTATATGGACTATATCGCTTATTGAGGATGCTATCAATATTGAGGACTGTTTAGAGTTGCCCGAAGTATAAGTTAATTGAGTATTTTGAAGCAGTTTTACATGTTGTCATCCTGAAAATCGCCCAATGTACGATTCAATGATGAAAACACAGCGCCGTGGATCTTATACATTATTTTTTTATTGTAAAACTAGTAAGTCCATTGCATTATATAAGGAAAGTCATGTGCTGCCCACATCAGATTTTTTTAATTTTTATTTAAAAAACTACTGAATATATTTTTCTGAAATTTTTTTTTATATATTTTGTGGGATAATTTGAATATTTCCTAAAACTTTCGAAACAATTTGTGAATTTTAAATTCACTTAAAAAATGTTTGAAAAACTAGGTCCCATAGGGTTCAATGTTGTTCATTATTTCAACTATTTTCAATTGTAGTTCATTTTTTCAATCCAAAACTAATTGGGTGATATTATTCATTTATATTCTCATAGGTCCCACAGACCGTCTGAACGATATACTAAAATTTTATTTCTACAGCAGTTATCTTGCTAATGGACAGACAGACAGACAGACAGACAGAATGAACAAAGTCATAAACACTTTTTAACTATGTTGTAAAGTGTTAATAAAACTGGATGATAATACATAAGAGACATTTCTGCGAATTCCGCGTAAGCTCACGATGCAATCACCGATTCTTAAGTACTTTTTAATAGCTAAGTACTTTTTCAATAATTAAGTACTTCTAAGTGCTTTTTTTTATCTAAACAATTTCTATCGTCAATTTGTTTATGATCCCTATTTTCACTGATGAAACAACCTTTCACATGGTACGGAAAAGTGGCATAGGTCAGATATTTTGCTTTATTATAATTCAGTTGATTTTAAAGATACAGATATGCAGTTTTCTTTAATGCTCTTATTGCATTAAAAATAAAAATTTTCTGATTGACCAAATTTGCCTAAGGGAGTCGTATAAAAATTTAAAAAGTGTAACTTTTTGAAAATTAATGGGTGGACTATTTCATTAACGTAGTCATATATCCTTCCTTACTTTCAACATTTTTGCAATTTACATTGCCCACTTATCTCCAGCAGATAAAGAATTGAAGCGCGTTTCAATTTTTTTGGAACACCCTGTATAGATAAAGTATTGTAACGGGGTAGAAAATTCGAATTCGAGTTTTTGGCGGAAGAGCACGCTTCAAGCATCCCTGACCTCGATTCGATCATTTTTGAGGTGATGTCTTTGTGTGCGTGTGGGGGGGGGAGGAAGGGGGGCATGAGTCTGTGGAGACGATACCTCACGAACGAATGAAGCGTTTCGAAAGAAACTTGACACAAAAATTACAATCAGTGAATAATGGAAGCCTATTGATTTTAAACGCAGTCGAATGTTCGGAGGAGCCTAAGAGGAGTTTCTAGGTATCCCGCATAAAATGTTACATTACGTACTTTTTAATTAAAGGTGTCACTTGTTCAGAACTTGTTACGATTGTAATGTACTTTAATTTATGCATTTTTACTTTCTTTATATACATAGTATAATGTATAAGGCAAGTCTTGTGACGAGGTCGAAAATTTTAATTCGAGTTTTCGACGGGAGAGCATGTTTTAAGCATCCCTGAATATGAATCAAACGTTTTTGAGGTAATGTCTGTGTGTGTGTGTGTGTGTGTGTGTGTGCGTGCGTGCGTGCGTGCGTGCGTGATACGATATCTCACGAATGAATGTAGCGATTCGAACGAAATTTGGTACAAAAGTTATAATCCGTGAATACAAGCCTATTGTTTTTATGCGCATTCGAATGTTCAGAACCCCGTAAATTTTTGAATGAAATTTTGAAAAAATTATCAAAAAATCAAAACCATTAATAAAGTTACGCAAGTAGTTATTTCTTATGAAATTCTTCCTTAAACGGTTAACATAAACTTTAAAACGCTGGCATAAACCATTCTCGAGATATTGCACATATTTCAAATAAATGCATCAAAAAATCATATAAAATTAAAAACAATTATTAACTATTGTGAAATATGTTTACTTTTCATATGTAATATCATGCGATAAATTTTATGACATCATTCTCTTGGATCTAGTTTGTTCTGCTGATAAGGAAAGATACTTTGAGTAATACTTTTGTATTTGAACGCCAATAGCCATTTATCTACTATAAGAATAACTTATTTCTTCGTTCATAACTCTTGGCGAGATTTTAGCGACGAATTTGGCGAAATGTCTCCAACTTGGCGACTTTTTTAAATGTTACCAAATTGACGAAAATGTCACCCAATTAATAAAAATTCGCCGAATTGATGAAGCCGACGCTAAATCAATGAAATGATGACTAACTGAGTTCAATATCTTGGAAAGAACATAGACTATAAGAATAACCCATTTCTCCGTTTGGCGAGAAATTTAGAAGGGACGTCGCCAACTTGGCGACTATTTTAAATGTTGCCAAAGTGAAAAAATGTCAACAAATTGATAAAAATGACGCCAAATGGGAAGTAATGTTTCGCAAATTCTGATTTCCGTCATATGACGGGCATACCTTCTAGTATATAAGAAATGCTTTTCTCTCCTTCTGTCTGTAACACTTGCTGATGCATTTGGCGAACACGGCGAATAATCTAGCGACGTATCGCGAATTTGGAGACATTTCACCCCAGATTGACGAAAATATCAACAAAATTGCAAAAATGGCGCTAATTTAATGAAAATGACGCTTAATTGTTGAATTAATTAAAATATTTTAATATATGAACTATGTCGCTTAATTAGAATGCTATAAATGTTGATAATTGTTTATTTAGAGTTGCGCGAAATATAAGTTAATTGGGTATTTTGAAATAGTTTTACATGTTGTCATCTGGAAAATCACCAAATGTACAATTCAACGTTAAAAATACAGTACCGTGAATCGTATACGTTATTTTTTGACTGTAAAAGGAGTAAATTCATTGCATTATATAAGGAAAGTCATGTACTACACACATCACATTTTTAAAATTGGAAATATGGGTTTATGAATACCCGTTCCAGAGATATTTAATTGTGCAATCTTTTTGAAACATCCTGCGATTAAATGTGCAAATTAGATTGGAAACATCCTGCGATTAAATGTGCAAATTAGACTGGAAACATCCTGTGATTAAATGTGCCTTTACGATAAAATGTGCAAATCAGATTGGAAACATCCTATGATTAAATGTGCCTTTACGATAAAATGTGGAAATTAGATTGGAAACATCCTGTGATTAAATGTGCCTTTACGATAAAAGGTGCAACTTTTGGCACAAAAACATCTGTATGCATAATATAATAATAAATTGAATAAAAATAACCCCTGCTTTAAATCCCGGTCAAAGTCGAGTAAACTTTCTCATATATTATAAAATATTACACTCATTTAGATACATTGTAAAAATCTGATGTGGGCAGCACGCGATTTTCCCTACAGACATTCATTTTCTCTTTATTTCTTTGATAATTCGTTGAATCGAGTTTAATGGCACAAAATAATACGCATAATTGTTTGAAATTGCACTAAATTTGCACAGTTCATTCAATTTTCGTTTTCATTTGGTAATTGGACGTATTTTCAAATGCGCCGTAGCAAAAATGCGAATAAAATATTTCTCGGGAACGGCTAGTCCTAGGGCAATGGGCTGATCTTATTCTTTTTATCGTCAAAAATTACATATAAAACAAGCATTCAATTGATACATTTGAGCATACGTAGTCTTTAATTTTAGATTTTAACACGCAAAATTTAGCAAAAAAAAAAAAAAAAAAAGCAGATTTATTTTTCCCGAATTATCAAAATGTAATCAACACCTGGGTAACTCACACGTGACTTACCTATAAAATTTTATAAAATTGGATCAATTAGTTTTTTAATTAGAGCGGAAAAATACATCGCACAGACACACACACACAGACGTCACGCTAAAAATATTTATTTCGTGCTCTATAAGTCCCAAAACTTGTAGATACATTAAAAACCCAAATTGCGATTTTCGACTCGATTCCAGTACTTTCCCTATACATTACCATGTATTGTAGGGAAAGTAAAAAATCATTGGATTCTGGAGGTTTTGTATCTACCTTACCATCGAAATTTTTTAAACAATTTGATATTTAAACCTCTTTTTATTTTAAATCATAAAGAACGTATTACCTGATGCATACATTACTAAATATGCATGTTTCTTTTATTCCAGAAGTTCCAAGCTCAGTTTTTATGAAATGGCTAGTTTTCTACGTTTTCCACATATTTTATCACTTAAGCAACGCATCGTCAGAGCAAATGGATTCACCAGATATCGCAGGTAAATTAACTCAATTCCAGTTACATTAATTTCTTTTGGAATAAATTGTTTCACAGGTGATGCCATTTCTTTTACTTATATTTTGAAATCATCAAACTCTGAATCTCAGCAGACGATCCATATACTTCCTGCAAACCTGACAACAGATAGATAAAATTGCTTCATGGATAACGCCATTTCTTTTAAATCATTAAATTCTGAAACTCAACAGACGATCCATATATTTGCTGCGAACCTGACAATAAAGAGATATAAGTCATTTTCTGTAAACGGGAGTTTTACATGTCAGTAGAAGAGAAAGGGGCGTTCACCTGCGAAGGCGGAATAATGCGGAATGCGGAATCCAAGATGGCGGCCATTCCGCCTTCCGTAATCCTGGACGGGGGTGTAAAAGGGGGGAAACTGAAAAAAGGTGGGGGTAAAAATTTTGGAGAAACTTTTTGTCGGGTGGCAACGATTTTGTAGTCTTGTACGAGGGGTTGAGGGGGAAATAAATTTTTGGAATGAGATTTTTCTAAGTATAGGAGAAACTATTTTGAGGATGGCAACACCTGCGAAGGCGGAATGAAACCATCAGCGCCCCCTAGCGATGAAAATTGGAACTATCAGGGATAGAACTTAGAAATATTTTCTAAGTATGGAAGAAACTTTTTTCAGGGTGGCAACACCGGCGAAGGCGGAATGGAACCATCAGCGCCCCCTAGCGGCAGAAAGGAGAATTAGAATTGGGATTTTTCTGATAGTTGGGATTTTTTTTTTCTTTTTCTAAATGAATTAATTAAGTACGAAATATGCGCATTTTTTTTTTCTTTTTTCTAAATGAATGAAAGGCGTTAATGAGGATAATGAAATAAAGTAATTAAGTATATCAAGTTCTATGTTATTGCATGCTAGGAGCGTGCCAATATCCCTCCGCCAAGAGTATGTTATTACATGTCGAGGACATACCAGCGGTGTACCAAAGGGATATGCTGAAGGCATGCCAAGAGCATCGAACAGTTTGGGAAATAATATATCTGTACTTACTTGAATTTTACACGTTTGTAATTTTTTTTTTTAAAAATGTGGTAATGGGAAAAATTAACATTTTGTTAAAATGTTCCAAAACCGTAAAAAAGTAACAAAAAATGTGGTAATGGGCAAAATTAACATTTTGCGTCTTTTTTTTGAAAATGTTAATTTCTCTATGGGAATTAACATGGGTTTTCACACTTTTGTCATTTTTTTTCAAAAAATGTGGTAATGGGAAAAATTAACTTTTTGCACAAAATGTCTCAAAAACGTAAAAAAGTAACAAAAAATGTGATAATGGGCAAAATTAACATTTTGCGATTTTTTTTCAAAATTGCAATTTCTCTATGGGAATTAACATGGGTTTTCGCACTTTTGTAATTTTTTTACAAAAAAATATGCGTTTTTACAAAAATGTCACTAAAAATGTGGTAATGGGCAAAATTAACATTTCGCACAAAATGTTGCAAAAACGTCAAAAAACAACAAAAATGTGTGTTTTTTACAAAAATGTGATAAAAAAGCGAGTTTTCAAAGTAGCAGAATCGCATGAATTGGTGTTTTAAAGTAGCAGAATCGCGTGAATTGGTGTTTTAAAGTAGCAGAATCGCGTGAATTGGTGTTTTAAAGTAGCAGAATCGCGTGAATTGGTGTTTTAAAGTAGCAGAATCGCGTGAATTGGTGTTTTAAAGTAGCAGAATCGCGTGAATTGGTGTTTTAAAGTAGCAGAATCGCGTGAATTGGTGTTTTCAAAGTGGCAGAATCGCATGAATTGGGTGTATGAGAGGGGGTGTGTTTTCCCAACCAGTCTTGGGGTTTAAATTAATATGCATGTTATTTTATACATGCGTTATTTCTTTAAACCAGCATAGTTTAATACGTGTACCATTTTACAAGTGTACTACTACCATAGGCTACCATAGGGGTATCTTTTAATCTTAACATGTTTTAAAAACCGCATAGTACATTAAATCACGATGACAGATCTACCCCTCCCCACCTCTCGTAAATGTGGATAGTTACATCGTATGGCCAGTGCGGGAAAGATGAGGATACTACTAACAGAGCGTGGTTCTGTACCTGGATATAACTTTAGGCTATATGTCGCATTGGGCTTGGGTTTGGCCGACTGTTCAGAACGGCCCTCGCCACTATTGTTAACATCTGTGGTGGGGGACAGTTTTTCCGGACTGATAGAATGCTTGTGTTGTTAGATTAAAAAGACACTACTAAATATCATTGTATTCTCAGCTGGGAGAGGCTATTTTAAAGAAGTTCTTATTAAATTTTAACATGTTTTAAAAAGAATCTTTCATTCATTAGTGTTATGAATGAAAGGATGTTAATTAAATTAATTGATTAAGTATTAAATGCCTGTATACCAGGAGCATGTCAAAGACATGTCAAGGGGTATGTCAAAGCGTACCAAGGGTGTACCAAAGGAGTATGCTGAAAGCATACCAAGACCATCGTTCCTACACTATCCCTCCGCTATATCACGGTTACGAAGTGAACTGCGAGAATCTTGTAGGATGTAGGGGTATACCAAGAGGATCGAACATGAATTTTAAGAATGTGCCGCTTTTTGCGTTTTTTTCACAAAAAGTTTTCAAAACGTTAAAAAAACTACAAAAATGTGTGTTTTTTCAACAAGTTGAAGTTTTGGAGTTGTTGGATTTCTCTATGGGAATTAACATGGGTTTTCACACTTTTGCGAATTTTTTAGAAAAAAAATGTGGTTTTTTGCAAAAATGCGGCCAAAAATGTGTTTTTTGCAAAACGCGGAATCGGCCGATTTTTTTTCAAACTGTCGGATTTCTCTATGGGAATTAACATAGGTTTTCACACTTTTGCAATTTTTTGAAAGAAAATGTGCGTTTTTGCAAAAATGCGGCCAAAGAAGCGTGTTTTTAGAGTAGCAGAATTTCGGGAATCTCGGGAATTTCGGGAATCTCGAGAATCTCGAGAATCTCGGGAATTGGGTGTATGGGAGGGGATGTGTTTCCCCAACCATTACGGTCTTAGAGTTTAAAAATAAATATTTTCAATAATCGTGAAAGTGTGCTTATGCCCAAAATACTTGGGTGTTATGAATCTCACAAGTTAATGAAAGGATGATAATTAAATAAAGTCTTAGAGTTTAAATAATAGCAGATACCAATGGCTGTATGCATATGTTTTTACAAGTGTACTACTACTACCATAGGGGGTTTCTTTAAACCAACATGTTTTAATACGTGCGTTATTCTAAGAGGGAGAAACACCTAATATGGTGATACATATGACACACGCGCTCAGCACAAATCGATGGAAATAAATGGTGAGATAGTTTTTAAAGACGAGACTTTTAAATTTTTTTCGATAAATAAGGTATTTGAGGTTATTTAACGTGTGAATGAACGATACATACCAATAAAATGAGGAACTAGGCTAAGTTTACAAGTATGGGACTTTAAAGTTTTGATGTTTTAGGGGTAGAACTTGAATTTATAATTAAACATGATTTATACTAACTACTGCAAAGGGAGAAATGCATAGCGAAAGGGGTTATGTGTGTGTATATATATATATATATATATATATATATATATATATATATATATATATATATATATAATACATATAACCAACACCCACCGGTGGAATGCAGATCAAAGATAGCATTTTTAGGAGAAGACATGAGATTCTTAAGTAAATGGAGTATTTAGAGGCATTTAAAGAGATATAAACATATGATAAGGTAACATCCATAATACACACAACTAATATAGGACAGCGAAAGGAAAACTTTAGTATTGTTTAGAGACCGAACTTCAAATTTTTAAGTAAATGTAGGTGTTTGGAAAATTTTTAATGAACTATATGCGATACACATGTCTCCGATCACAGTGGTGGAAAAGTGATACCGGAACAGTTTTTAAAGATGTGACTTTAACTTTTTTCAATTAAGTGCAGAATCTACTAAATATTAGAGAGTGCTAGCACTTACCGAGGGTTTTATGTATAATACACATAAGCAGCATATAACATTAGGAAGGGATATTACAAAAATTTTTAAATGAGATATCAAGAAACATTTAAAGGGGATGAAAACATCTAATGAGGCGGAATGGGGGTGTACTTACCCAAGATACCCAGCACTGAAATTATTCACTAAGATAAATTTTTTTAAAGTAAAGACTTTAGAAGTTTCACATAAAAGGCAATTTATACTAGTTTTTAAAGAAATGAAAACGCCCAGCGAGATGACTTAGAATGAATACAACGCCGATATATATAACAGTGAAAAGAAAACTTAAATATTGTTTAAAGACTGCACTTCAAATTTCAAAGTAAATGTACATACCCAGAAACTTTTAATGGACTAGTATAATACACATACTCGATATAGCAGTTAAATGACGAACTACGAATAATTTATAAGTATGTAACTTTGCAATTTTTTTTTTTAGTTAAATAGGGATTTCAGCTAATTTTTAGAGGGATAGAAAGGTATACTAAAGGGTGTACAACAAATTTTTAGGAGGAACTTAGGGAATTTGCTAGCTAAATAGGGATTTCCACTACTTTTTAAAGGGATATAAAGACATACTAAAGGGTATACAGCAAATTTTTAGAGGGGACTTTGAGAATTTTTTAGCTAAATAGGGATTTCTACTAACTTTTAAGGAATAGTAACACGTACTGAAGAGTATAGAGCGTAATCATTACTAACACCTAGTGCTAAAATGAGGAATTAGAGTAATATTTTGGGGATGGGACTTTAGATTTTTAAGTAAATGTTATGTTTAAAAACTTTTAAAGTAACGTAAATACCTACTAAGATGACATATGCGATACACATAGCCAATACATAGTTATTAAATAGGGAAAAGCTAAGATGGCTTTTTAGAATAACACCTAAAATTTTTTCTAACTAAGCGCAATATATCAACACTTAAAGCGGACGAATACGAAGATTCAGACGGCATGTGTGATACACATCGCGGGCACATAATAGTTAAATGTTAATTTAAGTAAGTTTTTAAGGATAGAACTCTGAATTTTTTGGTTAAATGAGATGTTTAAGAACATTTAAAGAGTCAAAAACACCTAATAAGGCGGTATGAGATGATTTCATCATCATCAGATAACAGCGAAATGGGGATACTACAAATATTTTAAAGGGTAATCCTTAAAATTTCTAAGTAAATAACCTTTAAAGGGGTGAAAAATATATAGTGAAGTTGTGTAGATAATACAGATCATCGACATTCTAAAACAGACAAGACATGTCTATACAAGATAAAAAATGTTGTACGTTAATATAAACATACATTATTCTATGTAGCAATGTAATACATACCCCAAGATTTATATAAAGTAATTGCGAATACATTATACCAATCCCATCAGAAATCAGCTAAAATAATAAAATTACCAAGCTGAATAATATATCTAGGTACTAAAACCCCAACAAACTACATTAAATTGATAAAAATCTTAACTAAATAAAATAATGAAGCTGTAACATACTATAAAAATACTAAGTTTAATAAAATAATAGAATAAAATCATATTAAAGCAAGTACTTACATGTTCAATCCGACTCAAAATGCTACATTAGGTGTAGGCCGATGAATAATGACAGATATAACATCTCCAGCTTTACCAACTTAAACCGACATATTCCCAGAGCAACTTGAAACGCGTCTTGACAGCACGAAATCCACAGCAGAAGTGATAAAATCGATACTTCAACGACACCCTCTACACGACAAGGTCACATCGAGGTCATATCATGGTTACAGTTAAACTATGGTATAAAATAGAATCACATGTTAAAAAATAATAGATTTTAGTAAAATAATTAAAGAAAATCCCTCTGTGATTATGAATGACCTGTCTATATTTACCGTGCGTGTGCGTGTGTGCGTGTGTGTGTGTGTGTGTGTAATTATACCTTAAAAAGCTATATATCTGTAGTATCCCAACGGATACTAATATTTGTCTTACACATTTAGTTAAAACTTTTTTTTAATTACACTTAAAATAAGTGCAACTGAAATAAAGTTTTTCTAAGTTTGAAAAACAAATATTAGTATCCGTTGGGATACTACAGATATATAGCTTTTTAAGGTATAATTACACACACACACACACACACACACACACGCACACGCACGGTAAATATAGACAGGTCATTCATAATCACAGAGGGATTTTCTTTAATTATTTTACTAAAATCTATTATTTTTTAACATGTGATTCTATTTTATACCATAGTTTAACTGTAACCATGATATGACCTCGATGTGACCTTGTCGTGTAGAGGGTGTCGTTGAAGTATCGATTTTATCACTTCTGCTGTGGATTTCGTGCTGTCAAGACGCGTTTCAAGTTGCTCTGGGAATATGTCGGTTTAAGTTGGTAAAGCTGGAGATGTTATATCTGTCATTATTCATCGGCCTACACCTAATGTAGCATTTTGAGTCGGATTGAACATGTAAGTACTTGCTTTAATATGATTTTATTCTATTATTTTATTAAACTTAGTATTTTTATAGTATGTTACAGCTTCATTATTTTATTTAGTTAAGATTTTTATCAATTTAATGTAGTTTGTTGGGGTTTTAGTACCTAGATATATTATTCAGCTTGGTAATTTTATTATTTTAGCTGATTTCTGATGGGATTGGTATAATGTATTCGCAATTACTTTATATAAATCTTGGGGTATGTATTACATTGCTACATAGAATAATGTATGTTTATATTAACGTACAACATTTTTTATCTTGTATAGACATGTCTTGTCTGTTTTAGAATGTCGATGATCTGTATTATCTACACAACTTCACTATATATTTTTCACCCCTTTAAAGGTTATTTACTTAGAAATTTTAAGGATTACCCTTTAAAATATTTGTAGTATCCCCATTTCGCTGTTATCTGATGATGATGAAATCATCTCATACCGCCTTATTAGGTGTTTTTGACTCTTTAAATGTTCTTAAACATCTCATTTAACCAAAAAATTCAGAGTTCTATCCTTAAAAACTTACTTAAATTAACATTTAACTATTATGTGCCCGCGATGTGTATCACACATGCCGTCTGAATCTTCGTATTCGTCCGCTTTAAGTGTTGATATATTGCGCTTAGTTAGAAAAAATTTTAGGTGTTATTCTAAAAAGCCATCTTAGCTTTTCCCTATTTAATAACTATGTATTGGCTATGTGTATCGCATATGTCATCTTAGTAGGTATTTACGTTACTTTAAAAGTTTTTAAACATAACATTTACTTAAAAATCTAAAGTCCCATCCCCAAAATATTACTCTAATTCCTCATTTTAGCACTAGGTGTTAGTAATGATTACGCTCTATACTCTTCAGTACGTGTTACTATTCCTTAAAAGTTAGTAGAAATCCCTATTTAGCTAAAAAATTCTCAAAGTCCCCTCTAAAAATTTGCTGTATACCCTTTAGTATGTCTTTATATCCCTTTAAAAAGTAGTGGAAATCCCTATTTAGCTAGCAAATTCCCTAAGTTCCTCCTAAAAATTTGTTGTACACCCTTTAGTATACCTTTCTATCCCTCTAAAAATTAGCTGAAATCCCTATTTAACTAAAAAAAAAAATTGCAAAGTTACATACTTATAAATTATTCGTAGTTCGTCATTTAACTGCTATATCGAGTATGTGTATTATACTAGTCCATTAAAAGTTTCTGGGTATGTACATTTACTTTGAAATTTGAAGTGCAGTCTTTAAACAATATTTAAGTTTTCTTTTCACTGTTATATATATCGGCGTTGTATTCATTCTAAGTCATCTCGCTGGGCGTTTTCATTTCTTTAAAAACTAGTATAAATTGCCTTTTATGTGAAACTTCTAAAGTCTTTACTTTAAAAAAATTTATCTTAGTGAATAATTTCAGTGCTGGGTATCTTGGGTAAGTACACCCCCATTCCGCCTCATTAGATGTTTTCATCCCCTTTAAATGTTTCTTGATATCTCATTTAAAAATTTTTGTAATATCCCTTCCTAATGTTATATGCTGCTTATGTGTATTATACATAAAACCCTCGGTAAGTGCTAGCACTCTCTAATATTTAGTAGATTCTGCACTTAATTGAAAAAAGTTAAAGTCACATCTTTAAAAACTGTTCCGGTATCACTTTTCCACCACTGTGATCGGAGACATGTGTATCGCATATAGTTCATTAAAAATTTTCCAAACACCTACATTTACTTAAAAATTTGAAGTTCGGTCTCTAAACAATACTAAAGTTTTCCTTTCGCTGTCCTATATTAGTTGTGTGTATTATGGATGTTACCTTATCATATGTTTATATCTCTTTAAATGCCTCTAAATACTCCATTTACTTAAGAATCTCATGTCTTCTCCTAAAAATGCTATCTTTGATCTGCATTCCACCGGTGGGTGTTGGTTATATGTATTATATATATATATATATATATATATATATATATATATATATATATATATATATATATACACACACATAACCCCTTTCGCTATGCATTTCTCCCTTTGCAGTAGTTAGTATAAATCATGTTTAATTATAAATTCAAGTTCTACCCCTAAAACATCAAAACTTTAAAGTCCCATACTTGTAAACTTAGCCTAGTTCCTCATTTTATTGGTATGTATCGTTCATTCACACGTTAAATAACCTCAAATACCTTATTTATCGAAAAAAATTTAAAAGTCTCGTCTTTAAAAACTATCTCACCATTTATTTCCATCGATTTGTGCTGAGCGCGTGTGTCATATGTATCACCATATTAGGTGTTTCTCCCTCTTAGAATAACGCACGTATTAAAACATGTTGGTTTAAAGAAACCCCCTATGGTAGTAGTAGTACACTTGTAAAAACATATGCATACAGCCATTGGTATCTGCTATTATTTAAACTCTAAGACTTTATTTAATTATCATCCTTTCATTAACTTGTGAGATTCATAACACCCAAGTATTTTGGGCATAAGCACACTTTCACGATTATTGAAAATATTTATTTTTAAACTCTAAGACCGTAATGGTTGGGGAAACACATCCCCTCCCATACACCCAATTCCCGAGATTCTCGAGATTCTCGAGATTCCCGAAATTCCCGAGATTCCCGAAATTCTGCTACTCTAAAAACACGCTTCTTTGGCCGCATTTTTGCAAAAACGCACATTTTCTTTCAAAAAATTGCAAAAGTGTGAAAACCTATGTTAATTCCCATAGAGAAATCCGACAGTTTGAAAAAAAATCGGCCGATTCCGCGTTTTGCAAAAAACACATTTTTGGCCGCATTTTTGCAAAAAACCACATTTTTTTTCTAAAAAATTCGCAAAAGTGTGAAAACCCATGTTAATTCCCATAGAGAAATCCAACAACTCCAAAACTTCAACTTGTTGAAAAAACACACATTTTTGTAGTTTTTTTAACGTTTTGAAAACTTTTTGTGAAAAAAACGCAAAAAGCGGCACATTCTTAAAATTCATGTTCGATCCTCTTGGTATACCCCTACATCCTACAAGATTCTCGCAGTTCACTTCGTAACCGTGATATAGCGGAGGGATAGTGTAGGAACGATGGTCTTGGTATGCTTTCAGCATACTCCTTTGGTACACCCTTGGTACGCTTTGACATACCCCTTGACATGTCTTTGACATGCTCCTGGTATACAGGCATTTAATACTTAATCAATTAATTTAATTAACATCCTTTCATTCATAACACTAATGAATGAAAGATTCTTTTTAAAACATGTTAAAATTTAATAAGAACTTCTTTAAAATAGCCTCTCCCAGCTGAGAATACAATGATATTTAGTAGTGTCTTTTTAATCTAACAACACAAGCATTCTATCAGTCCGGAAAAACTGTCCCCCACCACAGATGTTAACAATAGTGGCGAGGGCCGTTCTGAACAGTCGGCCAAACCCAAGCCCAATGCGACATATAGCCTAAAGTTATATCCAGGTACAGAACCACGCTCTGTTAGTAGTATCCTCATCTTTCCCGCACTGGCCATACGATGTAACTATCCACATTTACGAGAGGTGGGGAGGGGTAGATCTGTCATCGTGATTTAATGTACTATGCGGTTTTTAAAACATGTTAAGATTAAAAGATACCCCTATGGTAGCCTATGGTAGTAGTACACTTGTAAAATGGTACACGTATTAAACTATGCTGGTTTAAAGAAATAACGCATGTATAAAATAACATGCATATTAATTTAAACCCCAAGACTGGTTGGGAAAACACACCCCCTCTCATACACCCAATTCATGCGATTCTGCCACTTTGAAAACACCAATTCACGCGATTCTGCTACTTTAAAACACCAATTCACGCGATTCTGCTACTTTAAAACACCAATTCACGCGATTCTGCTACTTTAAAACACCAATTCACGCGATTCTGCTACTTTAAAACACCAATTCACGCGATTCTGCTACTTTAAAACACCAATTCACGCGATTCTGCTACTTTAAAACACCAATTCATGCGATTCTGCTACTTTGAAAACTCGCTTTTTTATCACATTTTTGTAAAAAACACACATTTTTGTTGTTTTTTGACGTTTTTGCAACATTTTGTGCGAAATGTTAATTTTGCCCATTACCACATTTTTAGTGACATTTTTGTAAAAACGCATATTTTTTTGTAAAAAAATTACAAAAGTGCGAAAACCCATGTTAATTCCCATAGAGAAATTGCAATTTTGAAAAAAAATCGCAAAATGTTAATTTTGCCCATTATCACATTTTTTGTTACTTTTTTACGTTTTTGAGACATTTTGTGCAAAAAGTTAATTTTTCCCATTACCACATTTTTTGAAAAAAAATGACAAAAGTGTGAAAACCCATGTTAATTCCCATAGAGAAATTAACATTTTCAAAAAAAAGACGCAAAA
Source organism: Amaurobius ferox (assembly GCA_951213105.1). NCBI lineage: Eukaryota > Metazoa > Arthropoda > Arachnida > Araneae > Amaurobiidae > Amaurobius > Amaurobius ferox. The sequence goes on from OX578140.1 coordinate 117,627,033, forward strand.
TGTTAATTTTGCCCATTACCACATTTTTTGTTACTTTTTTACGGTTTTGGAACATTTTAACAAAATGTTAATTTTTCCCATTACCACATTTTAAAAAAAAAAAATTACAAACGTGTAAAATTCAAGTAAGTACAGATATATTATTTCCCAAACTGTTCGATGCTCTTGGCATGCCTTCAGCATATCCCTTTGGTACACCGCTGGTATGTCCTCGACATGTAATAACATACTCTTGGCGGAGGGATATTGGCACGCTCCTAGCATGCAATAACATAGAACTTGATATACTTAATTACTTTATTTCATTATCCTCATTAACGCCTTTCATTCATTTAGAAAAAAGAAAAAAAAAATGCGCATATTTCGTACTTAATTAATTCATTTAGAAAAAGAAAAAAAAAATCCCAACTATCAGAAAAATCCCAATTCTAATTCTCCTTTCTGCCGCTAGGGGGCGCTGATGGTTCCATTCCGCCTTCGCCGGTGTTGCCACCCTGAAAAAAGTTTCTTCCATACTTAGAAAATATTTCTAAGTTCTATCCCTGATAGTTCCAATTTTCATCGCTAGGGGGCGCTGATGGTTTCATTCCGCCTTCGCAGGTGTTGCCATCCTCAAAATAGTTTCTCCTATACTTAGAAAAATCTCATTCCAAAAATTTATTTCCCCCTCAACCCCTCGTACAAGACTACAAAATCGTTGCCACCCGACAAAAAGTTTCTCCAAAATTTTTACCCCCACCTTTTTTCAGTTTCCCCCCTTTTACACCCCCGTCCAGGATTACGGAAGGCGGAATGGCCGCCATCTTGGATTCCGCATTCCGCATTATTCCGCCTTCGCAGGTGAACGCCCCTTTCTCTTCTACTCATGTCGCAGGTGTTTTAATAAAAGTCTATATGACTTGGGCCTGATTTTGGACACTGATCAGTTTTACTACATTGTAGTTCATACTCGTATTTGTCACCCATTAGCTAAAGAAACAATTTATATTTTTAATATTTAAAAATTTAGTTTTTTTATTAAATCTCATTCCCCTATGTGTCCCAGAAGCTAAATAATAAAATCACAACTTTTTCTGTACATGATGACAATAAAATATAATTAAAGTAGTATTCCTTTTTACTAAAGTCCTTTTTACTAAAGTTCACCATTTCAAGACTTCGACTATGTTCTAGTTATCATTCTGTGCAGGGAAATATTATTAAACTGGGCAATTTTGAGTACGTATTTTTATTCCTGTCTTCTTCACCTGTCTTTAATTATTCTCAGAATAAAATAGTAAATAATTTTTTTTTAACATATATGTGTGCCTAATTAGTGTAGCAAACTGAATATTAAGTTAGGCTTAAATACAAATAAAACTCATATACTCAGAAAGTAAAATCACATGATTTGTCATTCCCCTGTTTTCTCGGCAGACAAGGGAATGACATTAGAACAGGTGAATTAAATTTAAACTATAGATTTTCTTTTTAGAAGATAAAACAAATAAAAAGTTAATTCTAAATATAAGATTGCAATTAAAGCAAAACAATTTTTTTATTTTTCTAATGATATATATACATACTAACAAAGCAGTTGCCTATATTAAGTGTCATTCCCCTGTCATGCTGTATTTACTTGTCTGGAAAATATGCATTTTCTATTTAATTTCCCCAAAATGATCACTGCTACTTTTTTTTTTTTTAGTTTGAATCACCCATGTTAAAATATAATGCAGAAAACAGGTTGAAAAATAGAAAAAAATATATTGTAACAAAAAACATGAAAAAGCCCGTTTAGAGAAAATGACCCATAGATGAAAAGATTGTAAACCACCGCTACGCTATAGTTAGTCAATATAAGGATAATGGGTGTATAAACATAAAACTGAGCAATTAGTACGCATCATATTAAAGTTAGTATTGCCGCGAGTATAGATAATGTTATTGTTTTCCAACAATATCGAAATTTGTTAATTTGTAAGGGAAGTCATGTGTTAGACTCATCATATTCTTAACTTTCGTCAGCAATTCGAATTTGAATTTTCTACGGAAGAGCACGTTTTGAGCATCTCTGACATCGAACGTTTTTTAGCTAATATCTGTGCGTATATATATATATGTGTATGCGAGCCTTTTGTAATCTCACTAACGAATGGAGATTTTAAAAACAAAATGGTATAATTCAGTAGTGAATGCAATCAGTGAATACAATTAGTGAATACAATTAGTGAATACATTAGTAAATACAATTCATTAGTGATTACAATCAGTGAATACTGGAGCACTATTAACTTTTAACGTGATCCAATGTTCAAAAAACCTATAAATTTTCGGATAATAATTTAAAAATCAGCACCTTTAATAATGTGACATAAATGACCATTTTATGCATAATTTTTCATTAGATGAATGATATAAATTTTAAAGCGCTAGCAAGAGCCGTTCTCTAGATATTGCAAGTTTCTTCAAATAAATTTATCAAAAAATTACATAAAATTATAATTTTTCATAGCTAGATGTTCTGACATGAATCGCATTCTGACCCAAGAAGTGTATAAAAATGGCATACAATGTAACATAACAATGTAACACATGAACAATGTAACAACGTAACATAAAAATGAGAAAATTCCCAAGCAAACTTTAATTGGTTTTCTAAGTTAATGACAGCACGAATGATAAAAATAATTAAAAATAAATAATTATTAGCGTGTTTACAGAACATATTTGATGCTGTCCTTTTACTTTTCCAAGTTTCGTTCAATATATAATTTCCAAACGACATACGAGTTAATTTTGGTATCATTTGACATTAAGATATTCTAATGTTGTGTGTTAATTTGTGTATAAATTTGACCTCGATAAATTAAAAACTACATGTAATTTTATGCATTTGTAATTTGTCCATATACTTTTTTCGCTACTGCATAGCATACTTTTAAATTATCCGAACCTTGCCATGGTGTCAGTGGTTACTCATACAACACAGATGAAAAGCAAAGAATTGCGCGTTCTCAGAATTAGGTGGTCGTGATTATGTTAGCAGTTGGTCGCTTTAACCTTTTGCTTACAGGTGGGACAGCGTCAATACCGTATGAAGAACCTCTCAAAAAGATAGGTATTTGACATACCTTATCCCAAACAGTTCGATTCCTTTGCAGGCATTGGCGTCCATGGGATCGAACTGTGCTCTCCTCTACTTCTGGATAACTAACAAGTTTATTCACAAGCACAACGTAAACAGGAACAGTATACAGTAAAACAGCACTTAAATAAATGCTCCATAACTTTCACAAAATAACAGGTACTATTCTCAAAACAATGTCGTATCACATTTCACAAAACAGCAGCTTATTTTCAAAACATTGACATAAGTCACAGTTCAATGTAGCTCGTATCTCGTCAACTGCTCTCCAACTGAGGGATGACTCCTTTTATAGACTCTCTCTGTAGAAACTTTAGGAAATATAAAATATCTCATGCCACCAAATTGGCGATAAATTGCCAAATCTGACAAGCCTCCTCCGAACTTCAACATCTGGCAACCCTATATTTACATCATAGGAAAGTTTGCCTGTACGGGTGTTTTCTTCATCTGTTCTTATGAAGAGATGAAAGTGAAGGTAAAAAGAGACTGCAGAACATTCTACAGAGCATCAAGTTCGTAACAATATACACTATGCAAATAATAAAATATTTTATTTTTTACATCGTATTTAATTTTATAATAACATAAATTTTAAAGTAAAATATTTTTTCTCGCTAATTGACCTTCATATTTGGAATTACAAAGTTTAGCCTTTTGAATTTTATAATTTGAAATGAAAATCATCTTTTACCTCCTTTGAGATGTTCAAAAAAAAAAAAAAATGTGTATTTTTCTTTACATAGAATATTTAAAATTCTTTAAGTGTGATACTGAAAGTAATTTTTAAGTAAGATTCTTTGCATTGCAAGCATATGTGATGGTCAAAACAAAATCCTCAACTCTATAAGGAATTTCACTCCTTGACCTAAAGTTATTTGGAATGTGACCCCAGAACTACCTTCATATCGCCAAACCAAGCTTTCAGAGATCAGCGTTCAATAATTTTGGGGAAGTATCACTAACGTGAAAGATAATAAACTGCATTTGATGACAGAAGGGGAACTGATAACAAAATGAAGGACTCGAACTTTTGACTGATAACCGATATAATGCCTTCTGAACTAGAAAAATCTTATCTGTTTCCGAAAACACAATCAAAACATAAGAAAAGTGCATTGCCATATTTCCTAAATGACGTACTTTGAAATTATGAAATAACGAAAAGGCTGAATCGACCGATTATGCTTTTAAATGGTTGAAATGATAACATGATAACATTCTTAATCTGTTATGTCGTCTCAATGTTTTCGACATTAATGCAAAATTATTGTTGACAAGTGTTTTCAGCTCCATCCTGTTACAAAACAATAGGACAGTTACATAATAAAAGAAGATGTTTATGTGTGTGAGTGTGTGCGTGTGCCATCTATAGCTGGAAATATAAACGATGAAATTGGGTACAGAGGTGCTTCAGGGACCCGGGAAAATACCTCTCAAATTCTAATTAGTTTTTAGTTATTTTATGTTTTAGCCCGATTTTGAGCGATTTTCACACGAATCGGTTCCTTAGTGATCAAAAATATTATCACAGAGTTTCCATCTTGACACCATCGGAGAGATCGAAAAACGTTCTTTATAACAATGGTTTAATCGAATCAATAAAACCATTCCTTCGTATTTATTTGTTTAAATACATTAATATTTGCATCTTTTAAGATATCTGACACTTGTTTTGCCGCATCCAAAAAACGTAAAATTAGCACAATTAGTTTAGCAAAATGCTGTGTGTATTCGCTTTCTAACAAATAATGTTTTTTTAATTAATACGTTATTTGATTTCCGGTGTTCTTTAAGCAAACGCATTGAAATTCTGATTATCGATTCTGCATTTGAAGTCTGTTTGATTTTTCGACCTGTCTTCTGCGCATGACCAACTAACGACGAGGTTTAAGCCACGCCTTCTCTCCTATAGAAAATACCGTTTCTTTTATTTTTTTATTCTATTTTATTATTAACACTTTACAACAAAGTTGAAAAGTGCTTATGACTTTGTTCATTCTGTCTGTCTGTGTGTCTGTCTGTCTGTTAGCACGATAACTGCCGTAAAAATGACTTGAATGAATATTCAAGTCATTTTCAGTCAACAGACAGACAAAATGAAATGAAATTTTAATATGTTGTTCAGACGATCTGTAGGACATATGGTAATATAAATTAATAATATCACTCAATTAGTTTTGGATTGAACCCGGGTTGAAAAAATGAAATACATTGAACCCTATGGGACCTAATTTTTCAAACATTTTTAAGCGGATTTAAAATTCACAAATTGCTTCGAAAATTTTAGGTAATATTCAAATTGTTCCATAAAATATATAAAAAGAAAAATCAGCAAAATATATGCAGTAGTCTTTTAAATAAAAATTAAAATAATAATTACACCTCTTATATGAAGCGATCACGTGACCATGATATGAAAAGACCACGTGACCCACTTCAAAATGAAATATGGCATCCATCTTGTCTCTACATCGTGATTTTTAAAGTTCCTTTTAATTCATATTGAGTGTTGTATCCGTCCTAAAACCGCTTTATTTTTGCTTAAATTCTGTGCATCTACATACTGAAACAACGCAATTACAATATATTTGAGTTTAAATGCTCATCCAAATTTGATTCTTTCTACAACGAAGCCTATTTTTCACTTATGTAAAATGTAAACAGCAAAATATGTAGAATGAGTTGTATAAGAATTGCTGTATTTCTTATACAACTCATTCTTTAACGCAAAATTATTTAACTCATGGAGTCTACATAGCTGATATGAATGAAATATTCATTGATTTTACAGAGAGAAGGACAATTTTTTTCGATGACGCTTTAAGCATAGAGTTTAATTACTTATAGCTCCATGGTCTTAATTTTTAAATAAAATAAATTATTATAGTATTGTGATGAATGAAATGAATGGGAAATTGTTATGAATGAAATGCTACTTTTATAGAGAGAGCCAGGCGTGTTATTTTTTCTATGACGTCATTTGAATGAATTTCAGTTGTTTTCGATGAAGTTTTCAAATATAATAAATTATTGTACTATTATGATAATTTTAAAAATATTTCCAAGGAATGTATCGCATTTTAGAGATGTTTAATCCAAGCGATTTACATTTCAATGCCGTCATTTGAATGAAGTTCATTTTTTTCGATGATGGTTTAAGTTTTCAAATATAATAAATTAATTTAGTATTGTGATAAGTTTTAAAATATTATAGAGGAATGTATTGCATTTTAGAGATGTTTAAATAAAATTGCACTGAAGTTGGAAAGTGTTTCATAGTCAATGCTTTAAGCATTGATCTTTCTTGTTTTATTTTAATGCTTTCCACAGTTGTGGAGCGGTGGACTTCTATGTACTCGACTGCGCCTGCGCTTAAACTGATGATTTCATATGCATAGGGATCTGAACTGAAACAATTTAGAAAATGAATGATGTTATTTGTAAATGTGTTATTTAAGTATTGGGAGCTTATTTAGGACCCGGAAACAGATAATGATAGAAAAAAATCGTACTTCGGAATGAAATGGAGACTTCAAATTTAGTGTAATGTTAGATTGTTCGAAAGAAAAAAGTATATGATTTCCGTTTTTCAATATTTTTTACTTTAGGGGTGCTGCACAATAAAATGTTCAATTTGTAGAAAAGTGCGAAACACTTTTTAGGGAGATATAGACGTAAAATTTAGCGCATGGATTAACATTTTAATACGACACGCTGGGAATTTTTTTTCTAAAATATAAATTTGAAGAAAGAATTCTCCATATCAAAACGTTCGAAATATGGACTATTTGGTAAGTGCATTTACAAATGAGACAGAAACTCGAATTTTTGTAACAGTATAGGTAAAAATCTACTTTTAGTTTTTTGCTAGTTTTTAATAGTTAAACTAAAACTCAAAAACTACGTAGTGTGATGGAAGATAGGAAGACCATTTCTAAGTTAAAATATTTCGTATTTTAGGAGTTTGCGCACTCTGAAATGCCGGATTGGTTGAATTAATAAGAAATATCCTGTTTCAAGTGAGATAGTGACTGGAAATTGGGTCATGGGTGAACTGTTTAAAAAATCGTACTTTAAAAATCGAATTATTTAAAATTTTACAATTTTCGAGGCGTGCTTAATATGAAGCCGTTGGTTTTCAATGGGTATTTGGCTAGTTATATAAAAATTCTGATGTAGGCAGCACATGACTTTCCCTACAGCCTTAAATTCATTTTCTCTTTATTTATGTAATAATTCATTAAATTATTTAATGAATTATTCGATTTTTAAAGTTTAATCGTACAAAATAACACGCATAATTATTTGAAATGACACTGGATTTGCACTTTTATATCAATTTTCGGTTTCATTTGGTAACTGCACGTATTCTCAAAACCGGCCTAGCAAAAATATGAAACAACTAAACTATCTCGAGAACGTCTAGTCTTAGAGTGATGCGGTTGGTCTTATTCTTTTCATCGTCAAAAATTACATATAAAATAAACATTTTATGGATACATTTGAGCGTAGTCTTTTACCTTATATTTTGATAATTTTTAGAGCCATTTCGCGAAGAAAGCTGGTTCCTTTTTTATTTCCAAATCGTACCAAAATCTAATCAGCACCAGGGTAACCCACACGTGACTTACCTATAAAATTTTATAATTGGTTCATTACTTTTTGAGATAGAGTGGATACATATATATACATTGCACAGGCACACACACACGCAGACGTCACGCTAAAAATAGTTTTGCCATTTTCTAGAGGACCCAAAACGTGTAGATCCGTCGAAAACTCGAGTTGAAATTTTCGACATGATTCCAATACTTTCCCTATACATTACCATGTATTGTAGGGAAAGTAGAAAATTGAACATGAGAGTTGGAACAGAGGCAGTCTTGCGTGGAACTCAGCGATCAGTTCTGACGTAACGCTATGCGCTAAAACGTCTGAACCGATCGAGCATTGAAATTACAAAAATTATGTTGCTTACGGAAATTAGTGAAAATGTATAATTTAATCTAATTTGGTTGAGATTGCTAAAATTGCGATTTAAATTGTGTCCGTCTTAGGGAAAGTTTAACGTAGATGTTGTAACTTGTTAAGCGTGGGCGCGGTAGCCCAGTAGTCAGCGCGCGGGAATTGCACTTGGTTGGCCCGAATTCGATTCCCTCCGCTGTCAAAACTGCCGCCATGATCACGCGGTGTACGATCACGTTAAACATGTGGGTCCGAAAGTCTTCCGAGAGGTTGGTGGTAGGGGAAGGAGGGTACGGTCCCTGTGGATCCCTCCCCCACTGGGTTCCGGTCTAAATTGGGTGGCTCTTCTCGGCCGTCCAAACAGTTACCTTACACCTTTCTGGTAGGTCAGGCGGTCTGGGTCTCAACAGCAACAACGTGTTAAGCGTGAAGTCTCACCGAGTAAAGGGTTTTCATTTAAACTGTGTCCGTCGGGAAAAAGGTTAGTTTCTTATTTTTGTGAGGGAGTTGTCATTTTTCACTTTGCCTGTAATACATGGTAATGTATAGGGAAAGTATTGGAATTTTGTCGAAAATCGCAACTCGAGTTTTTGACGGATCTACACGATTTGAGACCGCTAGAATTCGAGAAACTATTTTTAGCGTGGCGTCTGTGTGTGTGTCTGTCCATGCGATGTATGTATCCACGTTAGCTCAAAAGCTAATTGACAAAATTTCACAAAATTTTATAGATAAGTCACTTCTAAGACACCTTAGTGCTGATTAGATTTTGGTACGATTTGGAAAAAAGGAGCTTGCCTTTTTCGCGAAATGGTCCGCAAAAACCGTATATATCCACTCTAGCTAAAAAACTAATTGAACAAATTTAACAAAATTTGGAGGATAAGTCTCTTGTGGGTGACCTTGGTACTGACTAGAATTTGGTAAGATGTGGAGGAAAAAAAACAGCCGTTTTTTGCTAAATGGCCAAAAAAAATTGTCATAATCTAAAATGAAAGACTATGTATGCTCAAATGTATCAATTAAATACTTGTTTTATAATATCTGAAGGTGAAAAGAATAAAACCAACCCCCATTAGTCCATAATTCAGGACTATGCGTTCTCGAGATATTTTAGTATTTTCGCATTTTTGCTACTCAGTCTTTGCTTTGAAAATACATCCAGTTACCAAATGGAAACGAAAATCAAATTAAAAATGTAAATTCAGTGTAACTTCAAATATTTATGGATGGTATTTTATGCAATTAAACTCAATGAATTACTAAGAGAAAATGAATTTGAGTCTGTAGGGAAAGTCATGTGCTTCCTACATCAGATTTTTTCATCTGCTTTTTGATCTGTTTTAGCCGCTGTTGGTCTGATTGACATGTAATTTTCATTATTTAGAGCATACCACACCAACTACGCCGGTGTACATAAACTGCATGTGGACTTAACAGCCTATGCGCCCGCTTATTAGCGAGTAATTTCTGATTTTTGGGAGGGGGTCGTGAGGCTTACCCCACATTTTCATCTGCTTTATGATATATAGTAGCCACTATTCGTCTAATTAACATACAATTTTTATTCTTATTTAGGGCGTATCACACCCACAACGCGGGTGTACACAAATTGCAAAATGTCCTGAATGGCCTATGTTCCCGCTAAGCGACCTTTGTTAATAAATGGCCTCTTATTGAAAAGACTACTAAACTGTCCAAAAGCGTGTCAATTGTTATCCGGGTAGCCCGTCTTGTGCCCGCCATAGGAGTGCACTCAAACAGGGGTCAGCAACCCAGGCTCGCGAAGTGAGCTTCAGAGTTACGTGAACGTAGTGAATAAGGGGCGGAGCATCAATGGGTGTATTAAGTCTGTGTAGTAGGTCACAAACTCCGCAGTGAATAAGCAGCAGCGAACCGGAAGCCAATGAGCGTTAGCGAGAAAGGAGCAGGGCCCCCCTAGTATCTAAAAATAAAAATGTAATGTTACAAACTGCCCTAGGAGGTGTTGAAAATAGCATTCACCTAGTTTTCAGAACGCCTAGCTCTTCGGTGAGAACGAACGGTTCGCAAGTTATTGCCGCAGTAGCAAGCCTGATTATAAAGCGTCGCAGGGGTACATACATTTCCCAAATTCATCAAAATTTCGAGAACTTGACAATCTGAAACCGGAACTGGTGGCAAAATTCTGCATCAATCAACAACAATTAAATACTGTGTATTTGGTGTTATCTAAATAGAATTTAAATCTATTGAATATATTTTCCTTCTTAGTTTCACTGAATCAATCTGGTTTAAGAAAACAATTTGTTCGCACTCACCATAGAAGAAACAGACACTTTTTGCGTATCCCTAAAGATACTTTTGCGTACCTCCAGGTGTACGCGTACCCCAGGTTGGGAAACACCCTTTTATAAGATGTTTGTTACTCACGAAACGATTATGATTCCACAGAAATATATTATGATATTCTATTTTCAGTACTGGGGTGATATCATCAGAGAAAAAATGGAAAGATGATGCAGAGGCGGTTATCATCGGTGGAGGAGCAGTAGGAACCAGTATTGCTTATCACTTATCTCGATATGGAATGAAAAATGTAGTTTTATTAGAGAAGTCGGAATTGACCGCCGGATCAACATGGCATGCTGTAAGTGTTCACAAATTTTAATTTGTTGTTTCGAATAGTAGCGCATCTGTATAAATAAAATTGGAAATCCATCTGTTTGTCTCCTCATCACAGAAAAACGACTGTGCCGAATTTCATGAAATTTTGATTTGATAGTCTTGTTATAGTCCCACTTAAAACTTAGGAGTGCGTCTGCCCTTCTGTCTTCAAGTTTTCTTGACATTTTCTTCACCTTGATCGTGACTCATTCGTTATATGAATCTCCAAACAAACGGGATATAATCGTTATTTAAGATCTCCAAACTAAAGTTACCTGGTTGTTTTTGAACCTCTCTACTATAAATGCAAATCAAAATTCAATAAAATGATCCGATCGTTGTTTGTGCCCCTGTCTCTAAAATTGTGGAATCTTTATAAATTAACAAAGTAAAAAATAAACCCTTTAATCTGCAGACAATATTAAAATAAAAATTTTGTTTATTTCATTTGAGTTTTTTTATCGTTTGTCATTTATTACTGCTATATATTTGCATGCGAATTTTAGCAACAGTAAAATGTACTTTATTGGGTGGCATTATTGGGTTATTTATTAATATACCGATAGCATCGTTTAGAATATTCTATATGTATCGTAAATACTGAGTTTTTATTGTTTTGGAATTATTTTGTTTTTATAGTTTTAGATTTTATTGTAACGATTATGTATTTTGATCATTAAGCATTTTAGAATTCATAGTTTAATAGAGTTGCAAATATTCCATTTGCTTGAATAATGGAAGAGTGGTATTTTAGTGATTTTAGTGTGGTCTGCATGTTCCGCAATTACTTTAGATTATTTCAAATTTCTTAAAATGCCTTCTCGAATAAATTCAAATATTGGATACTCCACATCGATAGCCAAAAGAGCAAAAAAGCGAAATTCTAGTTTAAAATAAAAATTTGTGTTTCTTTCATTTGAATTTTTTTTTTATCGTCTGTCATTTATTTACTACTATATATTTGCATGTATTTTTTAGCAACAGCAAAGAAAAACAAGAAAGATCAATCATGCTTAAAGCATTGATTATGAAACACTTTCCAACTTCAATGCAATTTTATTTAAACATCTCTCAAATGCAATACATTCCTCGATAATTTTTTAAAACTTATCACAATACTACATTAATTTATTATATTTGAAAACTTAAACCTTCATCGAAAAAAATGAACTCCATTCAAATGACGGCATTGAAATATAAATTGCCTGCTTTAAATATTTCTAAAATGCGATACATTCCTCGGTAATATTTTTTAAATTATCACAATACTACAATAATTTATTATATTTGAAAACTTCATCGAAAACAACATTCATTCAAATGACGTCATAGAAAAAATAACACGCCTGGCTCTCTCTATAAAAACAGCATTTCATTCATAATATTTTCCCATTCATTTTATTCATCACAGTACTAAAATAATTTATTTTATTTAAAAATTTAAGACCATGGAGCTACAAGTAATTAAACTCTATGTTTAAAACTTCATCGAAAAAAATTGTCCTTCTCTTTGTAAAATCAATGAATATTTCATTCATATCAGCTATGCAGACTCCATGAGTTAAATAATTTTGCGTTAAAGAAATACAGCAATTCTTATAAAACTCATTCTACATATTTTGTTGTTTACATTTTGCATAAGTGAAAAATATGCTTCGTTGTAGAAATAATCAAATTTGGATGATCATTTAAACTCAAATATATTGTAATTGCGTTGTTTCAGTATGTAGATGCACAAAATTTAAGCAAAAATAAAGCGGTTTTAGGAAGGATACAACACTCAATATGAATTAAAAAGAACTTTAAAAATCACGATTTTAAGACAAGATGGATGCCATATTTCATTTTGAAGTGGGTCACGTGATCTTTTTATACCGTGGTCACGTAATCTTTTCATATAAGAGGTATAAATGTTATTTTAAATTTTATTTAAAAGACTACTAAATATATTTTGCTAAAAAAATTTTTATATATTTTATGGAATAATTTGAATATTACCTAAAATTTTCGAAGCAATTTGTGAATTTTAAATCCGCTTTAAAAATATTTGAAAAATTAGGTCCCATAGGGTTCAATGTATTACTTTCCTTATATACATAATGTATAAGGAAAGTATTGTGACGGGGTCGAAAATTCGAATTCGAGTTTTCGACGGGAGAGCACGTTTCAAGCATCCCTGATCACGAATCAAACATTTTTGGAGTGATGTCTGTGTGTGTGTGTGTGTGTGTGTGTGTGTGTGTGTGTGGAAGTATGTGTGTATGTGTGTGTGTCAGTGAGTCTGTGGAGACGATAACTGACGAACGAATGGACCGATTCGAACCAAATTTGGTACAAAAATCACAATCCATAAACACTGGAAGCCTATTGTTTTTATACGTAATCGAATGTTCAGAACCTCCCTAAATTTTCGAATGAAATTTTGAAAAAATCGTCAAAAAATCAAAACCGCTAATAAAGTTACGCAAATAGACATTTCTTATGTAATTTTTCATTAGAAAACGATTGGCATAAATTTTAGAAGGCTAACATGAACCGTTCTCGAGATATTGTACATTTTTCAAAAAAATTATGAAAAAGTCACATAAAAAAAAATTCCTATTGAGAAACATGTTCACTTTTCATATGTAATACCATGCGATAAATTGAGTGACATCATTCTCGTGGATCTAGCTCGTTCCATTCATGAAAAAATATACTTTGAATAATACTTTTGTATTTGAACGCCAATAGTCATTTATCTGCTGTAAGAATAACTTTTTTCTTAGTACATAACTCTTGGCGAGATTTTGGCGACGAATTTGGCGAAATGTCGCCAACTTGGCGACTTTTTGAAATGTTGCCAAATTAACGTAAATCTCGTCAAATGGATAAAAATGACGCTAAATCAATGAAAATGACAACTAATTGTCGAAAATTCAATATCTTGGAAAGAATATTAGTATCTACTATAAGAAAAACCTATTTTTTTACTGTAAAAGTAGTAAATTCATTACATTATATAAGGAAAGTCATGTGTTGCCCACATCAGATTTTTTTATTTTTTCAACCCGGATTCAATCCAAAACTAATTGTGTGACACTATTCATTTATATTCCCATAGGTCCTACAGACCGTCTGAACAACATACTAAAATTTTATTTTGATTAAGTCATTTTTACGGCAGTTATCATGCTAACGGACAGACAGACAGAATGAACAAAGCCATAAACACTTTTCAACTTTATTGTAAAGTGTTAATAACAAGAAAGATCAATCATTCATAAAGCATTGATTATGAAACACTTTCCAACTGCAATGCAATTTTTTTTAAACATTTCTAAAATGCGATACATTCAGCGGTAATATTTTTAAAATTATTATAATACTACAATAATTTATTATATTTGAAAACTTCATCGAAAAAAATAAACTTTATTCAAATGACTTCATTGAAATATAAATCGCCTGGCTCTCTATGAAAAAGCAGTAAAAATTTCATTCATGAACTTTTATTCTATTCCTTTCATTCATCACAATACTGCAATAATTTATTTTAATGAAAAACTTAAAACCATGGAGGAAAAAGCAATTTAACTCTGTGCTTAAAACTTCACCGAAAAAGTCTGCTATAAAATCGTCTGTTCTCTATGTAAAATCAATGACTGTTTCATTTCATATCAACTATATTGCAGACTCCAGCGCTAAATAATTTTGCATTAAAGAAATGCAACAATTCTTATACAACTCATCTTAGAGCTTGATGTGTTTACAATCTCCATAAGTGAAAATTAGGCTTCGCTGTAGAAATAATCAAAGTTTGATGATCATTTAAACTCAAATATATTGTAATTGCGTTGGCGCATATATAGATGCACAGAAAAAATAAAACATAAAGCTGTTTTAGGACGAATGCACCACTAAACATATATTTAAAAAAAACTTAAAAAATCACGATTTTGAGACAAGATGGATGCATCGGCCGCGGTTAGTACTTGGGTGGGTGACCACCTGGGAAAGCCACGTGTTGTTGGCACTTTTCGGGTGCGGTAACCCGGTGGTTTGCGCGCTGGATTTGCACGCTGCCACAACTGCTTCCGTGTTCATGCGGAGTACGATATTGCGTTGTTTCAGAACATTGATGCACAGAAATTAAGCAAAAATAAAGTGGTTTTAGGACGGACACAATACTAAATATAAATTAAAAAGAACTTTAAAAATCACGATTTTGAAACAAGATGGATGCCATATTTTATTTTGAAGTGGGGGTCACGTGATCTCTTTATATAATGGTCACGTGATCTCTTCATATGCAGGGTGTAATTATTATTTTAATTTTTATTTAAAAAACTACGGAATACATTTTCCTGAAATTTTTTTTATATATTTTATGGGATATTTTGAATATTTTCTAAAACTTTCGAAGCAATTTGTGAATTTTAAATCCGCTGAAAAAATGTTTCAAAAATTAGGTCCCATAGGGTTCAATGTATTTCATTTTTTCAACCCGGCTTCAATCCAAAACTAATTGGGTGATATTAATCATTTATACTCCCATAGGTCCCACAGACCGTCTTAACAACATACTAAAATTCTATTTTAATAAAAGTCATTTTTACGGCAGGTATCGTGCTAACGGACATACAGATAGACGGACGGAATGAACAAAGTCATAAACACTTTTCAACTGTGTTGTAAAGTAATAATAAACAAGAAAAATCAATCACGCTTAAAGCATTGATTATGAAACACTTTCCAACTTCAATGCAATTTTATTTATACATGTCTTAAATGCAATACATTCCTCGGTAATATTTTAAAACTTATCACAATACTACATTAATTTATTATAACTGAAAACTTAAACTTTCATCGAAAAAATGAACTTCATTCAAATGACGGCTTTGATATATAAATTACCTGGTTTAAGCATCTCTAAAATGCGATACATTCCTCGGTAATAATTTTAGAATAATCATAATACTACGATATTTTATTATATTTGAAAACTTCATCGAAAACAACTGGCATTCATTCAAATGACGTCATAGAAAAAATAACACGCCTGGCTCTCTCTATAAAAGCAGCATTTCATTCATAAATAATTTCCCATTCACTTCATTCATCACAATACTATGATATTTATTTTATTTAAAAATTCAGACCATGGAGCTACAAGTAATTAAACTCTATGCTTAAAACTTCATCGAAAAAAATCGTCCTTCTCTTTGTAAAATCAATGAATATTTCATTCATATCAGCTATGCAGACTCCATGAGCTAAATAATTTTGTGTTAAAGAAATACAGCAATTCTAATACAACACATTCTACATATTTTGCTGTTTACATTTTACATAAGTGAAAAATAGGCTTCGTTGTAGAAGTAATCAAATTTGGATGAGCATTTAAACTCAAATATATTATAATTGCGTTGTTTCAGTATGTAGATGCACAGAATTTAAGCAGAAATAAAGTGGTTTTAGGACGGATACAACACTCAATATGAATTAAAAAGAACTTTAAAAATCACGATTTTGAGACAAGATGCATGCCATATTTCATTTCGAGGTGGGTCACGTGATCTTTTCATATCGTGGTCACGTGATCTTTTCATATCATGGTCACGTGATCTTTTCATATAAGAGGTGTAAGTATTATTTTAATTTTTATTTAAAAGACTACTGAATATATTTTACTGAATTTTTGTTTATATATTTTATGGAATAATTTGAATATTAACTAAACTTTTCGAAGCAATTTGTGAATTTTAAATCCGCTTTAAAAATGTTTGAAGAATTAGGTCCCATAGGGTTCAATGTGTTTCATTTTTTCAACCCGGATTCAAACCAAAACTAATTGGGTGACACTATTCATTTATATTCCCATAGGTTCTACAGACCGTCTGAACAACATACTAAAATTTTATTTTGATTAAGTCATTTTTGTGGCAGTTATCGTGCTAACGGACTGACAGACAAACAAAGACATAATGAACAAAGTCATAAACACTTTTCAACTTTGTTGTAAAGTGTTAATAACAAGAAAGATCAGTCATTCATAAAGCATTGATTATGAAACACTTTCCAACTGCAATGCAATTTTTTTTAAACATCTCTAAAATGCAATACATTCAGCGGTAATATTTTTAAAATTATCATAATACTACAATAATTTATTATATTTGAAAACTTCATCGAAAAAAATAAACTTTATTCAAATGACTCCATTGAAATATAAATCGCCTGGCTCTCTATGAAAAAGCAGTAAAAATTTCATTCATAAACTTTTATTCTATTCCTTTCATTCATCACAATACTGGAATAATTTATTTTAATGAAAAACTTAAAACCATGGAGGAAAAAGTAATTTAATTCTGTGCTTAAAACTTCACCGAAAAATTCTGCTATAAAATCGTCTGTTCTCTATGTAAAATCAATGACTGTTTCATTTCATATCAATTATATTGCAGAATCCAGCGCTAAATAATTTTGCATTAAAGAAATGCAACAATTCTTATACAACTCATCTTAGAGCTTGATGTGTTTACAATCTCCATAAGTGAAAATTAGGCTTCGTTGTAGAAATAAACAAAGTTTGATGATCATTTAAACTCAAATATATTGTAATTGCGTTGTTTCAGTATGTAGATGCACAGAATTTAAGCAAAAATAAAGTGGTTTTAGGACGGATACAACAATCAATAGGAATTAAAAAGAACTTTAATAATCACGATTTTGAGAAAAATGGATGCCATATATCATTTTGAAGTGGGTCACGTGATCTTTTAATATCATGGTCACATTATCGCTTCATATAAGAGGTGTAATTATTATTTTAATTTTTATTTAAAAAACTACTGAATATATTTCGCTGAATTGTTTTTATATATTTTAAGGAACAATTTGAATATTACCTAAAATTTTCGAAGCAATTTGTGAATTTAAATCCGCTTAAAAAATGTTTGAAAAATTAGGTCCCATAGGACTCAATGCATTTCACTTTTTCAACCCGGGTTCCATCCAAAACAAATTAGGTGATATTATTCATTTATATTCCCATAGGTCCTACAGACCGTGTAAACAACATACTAAAATTTCATTTTGATTAAGTCATTTTTACGGCAGTTATCGTGCTAACGGACAGACGGACAGACAGATAGACAGAATGAATGAAACAGACAGACAGACAGATAGACAGAATAAATGAAAAATCATAAGCACTTTTCAACTTTGTTGTAAAGTGTTAAAAGGCGAAATTCTAGCTTAAAAACTAACAGAGAAGAAAATGTTTTGCGGAAGTGCAGTTTTCGCCGATTTGGAATAAGCGAGATGTACATACACAGTTATATAGAAACATGGTTTGGCTGAAATTATTATAAGATATACAAGAAAGATCAATCATGCATAAAGCATTCATTATGAAACACTTTCCAACTTCAATGCAATTTTATTTAAACATCTCTAAAATGCGATACATTCCTCGGTAATATTTTTAAAATTATCACAATACTACTTAAATTTATTATATTTGAAAACTTAAAACTTCATTGAAAAACATGAACTTGGTTCAAATGACGGCATTGAAATATAAATTGTCTGGTTTAAACATCTCTAAAATGCGATACTTCCTCGATAATATTTTTAAAATTATCATAATAGTATAATTCATTATATTTGAAAACTTTATGGAAACTAATGAACTTGGTTCAAATGACGTCATCGAAATATAAATCGCCTGGCTCTCTCTATAAAAGCAGCATTTCATTCATGTACCTCTTTCCATTATTTTCATTCATCACAATACTATAACAATTTATTGTATTTAAAAGCTTAAGACCAGGGAGATACAAGTAATTAAACTCTATGCTTAAATAAAAAAAAATCGTCTGCTTCTCTGTGTAAAATCAATGAATATTTCATTCATATCAGCGATATTGCAGACTTCATGAGCTAAATAATTTTGCGTTAAAGAAGTGCATCATTTCTTATGCAACTCATTCTACATCTTTTGATATTTACATTCTCCATAAGTGAAAATTAGGCTTCGTTGTAGAAATAATCAAAGTTTGATGATCAGTTAAACTCAAATATATTGTACTTTGTTGTTTCAGAATGTAGATGCACAGAATTTAAGCAAAAATAAAGCGGTTTTAGAACTGATACAACATTAAATATGAATTAAAAAGAACTTTAAAAATCACGATTTTGACACAAGATGGATGCCATATTTTATTTTGAAGTGGGGTCACGTGATCTCTTCATATAATGGTCACGTGATCTCTTCATATGCAGGGTGTAATTATTATTTTAATTTTTATTTAAAAAACTACTGAATATATTTTTCTGAAATTTTTTTTATATATTTTATGGGATAATTTGGATATTTTCTAAAACTTTCGAAGCAATTTGTGAAGCAATTTGTCCGCTGAAAAAATGTTTCAAAAATTAGGTCCCATAGGGTTCAATGTATTTCCTTTTTTCAACCCGGGTTCAATCCAAACTAATTGGGTGATATTATTCATTTATATTCCCGTAGGTCCCACAGACCGTCTGAACGACATACTAAAATTTTATTTTGATAAAGTCATTTTTACGGCAGTTATCGTGCTAACGGACAAACAGACAGATAGAATGAACAAAGTCATAAATAATTTTCAACTATGTTGTTAAGTGTTAAAAATCATACCTTTATTTTAATTTCATACATACATATCTTAAATAAATACACGTCTTTTTTATACGATTTATGTGCATGCATGTAGATGTTAATTAAATAAGAACGATCAATTGATTAGGAAACTCTTTCCAACTTCAGTGCAATTTTATATAAACATCTCTAAAATGCGATACATTCTTCGGTAATATTTTTTTAACACTTTACAACATAGTTGAAAAGTGTTTATGACTTTGTTCACTCTGTCTGTCTGTCTGTCTGTCTGTCTGTCTGCCTGCCTGTCTGTCCGTTAGCACGATAACTGCCGTAAAAATGACTTTATCAAAATGAAATTGTAGTATGTTGTTCAGACGGTCAGTGGAACCTATGGGAATACACATGAATAATATCACCCAATTAGTTTTGGATTGAACCCGGGTTGAAAAAATGAAATACATTGAACCCTATTTGACTCAAATTTTGAAACATATTTCAAGCTAATTTAAAATTCACAAATTACTTCGAAAATTATAGAAAATATCCAAATTATCCCATAAAATATATAAAAAAAATTTCAGCAAAATATATTCGGTAGTTTTTTAAATTAAAATTAAAATAATAATTACACCCTTCATATGAAGCGATCACGCGACCATTATATGAAGAGATCACGTGACCCATTACAAAATAATATATGGCATCCATCTTGTATCAAAATCGTGATTTTTAAAGTTCTTTTTAATTCATATTTAGTGTTGTTTCCCTCCTACAACCGCTTTATTTTTGCTTAACTTCTGTGCATCTACATACTGAAATAACGCAATTACAATATATTTGAATTTAAATGATTATCAAACTCTGATTATTTCTACAACGAAGCCTAATTTTCACTTATCGAAAATGTAATCACTAAAAGATGTAGAATGAGTTATATAAGAATTGCTGAATTTCTTTAACGTAAAATTATTTAGCTCATGGAGTCTGCAATATAGCTGATATGAATGAAACATTCATTGATTTTACACAAAGAACCAACCAGACGATGTTTTCCATGAAATTTTAAGCATAGAGTTAAATTACTTGTACCTCCATGGTTTTAAGTTTTTAAATAAAATACACTATTTTAGTATTGTGATGAATGAAAGGATTGGAAAAATGTTTATGGATGAAATGCTGCTCTTATATAGAGACGATTTATATTTCGATGACGTCATTTGAATAAAGTTCATTTGTTTTCGATGAAGTTTTCAATTAATGTAGTATTGTGATAATGTTAAAAATATTACCGAGGAATACATCGCATTTTTGAGATGTTTAAATTAAATTGCATTGAAGTTGGTAAGTGTTCATAATCAATGCTTTATGCATGATTGATCTTTCTTGTTAGAAATATCACAATACTACATTCATTTATTATATTTGAAAAATTAAAACTTATCGAAAAAATGAACTTCATTCAAATGATGGCATTGAAATATAAATTGTGTGGTTTAAACATCTCTAAAATGCGATACATTCCTCGGTAATGTTTTTAAAATTATCATAACACTACAATAATTTATTATATTTGAAAACTTCATCGAAAACAAATGAACTTTATTCAAATGACGTCATCGAAATATAAATCGCCTCTGTATAAAAGCAGCATTTCATTCATAATCATTTTTCCAATCCTTTCATTCATCACAATACTATAATAATTTAATTTATTTAAAAACTTAAAACCATGGAGGTACAAGTAATTTAACTTTATGTTTAAAACTTCATCGAAAAAATCGTCTGGTTCTCGGTATAAAATCAATGAATGTTTCATTCATATCAGCTATATTGCAGACTCCATGAGCGAAATAATTTTACGTTAAAGAAATGCAGCAATTTTTATATAACTCATTCTACATCTTTTGGTGTTTACATTTTCCATAAGTGAAAATTAGGCTTCGTCGTAGAAATAATCAAAGTTTGATAATCATTTAAATTCTAATATATTGTAATTGCGTTGTTTCAGTATGTAGATGCACATAATTTAAGCAAAAATAAAGCGGTTTTAAAACGGATACAACACTAAATATGAGTTAAAAAGAACTTTAAAAATCACGATTTTGATACAAGATGGATGCCATATTTTATTTTGAGCCGACGTAGTGGTCGAGTGGTCAAGGCGAGCGTTTTCACAGCAATCGCTCGATCGCCGCGTTGTGTGTTCGAGTCATGGAAGTTTTTGTTGTGCGCGCAGTGTGTTCCCCCCCCCCCCCCCCCCGGTGCGCCTGGAGCAACGTCTTTGGACGGCTAAATGGTTCACGTTCCGGCCGCTGACCAAAGGCGAATGATGATGAGTGAAGTGTCTGGCCATTTGAAAAAAAAATATTTTATTTTGAAGTGAGTCACGTGATCTCTTCATATAATAGTCACGTGATCTCTTCATATAGAGAATGTAATTAATATTTTAATTTTTATTTAAAAAACTACTGAATATATTTTACTGAAATTTTTTTATATATTTTATGGGATAATTTGAATATTTCCTCAAATTTTCGGAGCAGTTTGATTTTAAATTCGCTTAAAAAATGTTTGAAAAATTAGATCCTGTAGGGTTCAATGTATTTCATATTTTTCAACCCGGGTTCAATCCAAAACTATTCGGGTGATGTTATTCATTTATATTCCCATATGTCCCACAAACCGCCTGAACAACATATCAAAATTTCATTTGGATAAAGTCATTTTTACGGCAGTTATCGTGCTAACGGACAGACTGACAGACAGACAGACAGAATGAACAAAGTCATAAACACTTTTAAACTATGTTATAAAGTGTTAATAAAACAGTGTGTAATATATTAATAAAACAACGTTCTACAATCTGCAGATAATAAAGTATTATATTGTTAACATTTCCTTCCAACTATTCGGTAGTTGTTACGCAAATGAAATTAAATCTCAAAAGGGGCACATGATCGTCGTAAGTTTGTGAAACACTAATATAGCACATTAATAATGACACCAAACATTAAAAATTCACCTCAAATCGAGAATTACGCATCTTTGCGTTATATATTTCATACGAAGAATGGGTATACATCTTATATATAAAAGGAAAATTTCAATACATGTATGTACGTTAAATATCTCCTGAACTACGCTTTAGATTTTGATGAATATTGTTCCAGGCAATAAGGCTGAGTTCAGGAAATAATCTGATGTAAGTTTTATCACCCTAAAGAAACGAGCGGGATAACGAGAATTTAAAACCTGTTTATATCTATCTATATATATGTCATGAATGGCTCAACGCATTTAAATAGTTTTACACAGATTTGTTAAGTTTAATAAATATGTTTACGGATAAAATTGGTGTATAGAACCCCCATTCTAATGAACATTTTGGAAAAATTTGATTTTTCCAGAGTGTTTCATCAATCGATTGACCCGTGTACCAAATTGCAAATCACTATCTATACAAGTGTCTAAGGAAAACTTGACAAACGGAGGCTTGGCAATTAGATATTTTAACTATTTAATAAGTTATTTTTAATAAGTTATATTACCTTAGCTACGAAATCTTAATAAACGGCACATAGCAATGCGTGCTTCCTTCCCAAATTATTTATCTACGTAAGTTAGACCTGAATTATTGGAAGATTTTTAGAGGAATGCCACTGTATAAAATATGTAATACTAATATCCAAATACAGTATTTGTAAGTACCTTTGCTATATGACAACAGCCATTGATCTTTTCGTTTTATGCACCTCACAGGCAGGTCTAGCTGCACTTTACCATCCTGGTATCAACATGAAGAAAATTCATTACTACAGCATAAATCTATTTTCTCGATTGGAAGAAGAAACCGGCCAAGTAAGTAAACATTTTTATATTTTTAGTACTAAGAGTTTAGCAGTTATCACCTCTCTAAAAGCACAGTGCGTTAATATGTCAGAGCACCGCAAACGCAACCGCGAGGGCTGAAAAAACCCATCTATACTAACTCGACCAGACTGAATCCAAATCTGAAATCCGTTTTTCAAATTAACCCTTGGATCTGGAGAAATAGCCTCTCGAATGTTGATCTTTTTATATTTTTGTGTTTAAAATTTTAGACCGAAAACGTTGCCACATTATGAAAATCACGGTTATGAGACTTTGATGTCTGAAGAAATGAAAGGAAAACTGTATTCAGCTCATGGAGTTATAAGACGAGACCACCATGATTCTGCTGAATAAGAAAGTTAATATTGAGAGGTCATCCCAGTTTAAAAATTCAGAACATGAATATTTAAACCATGGAGACTTACTTCCTGCTTTATCTTTTTCAAATTCACATTTTAAACATTGAGAACTTGAGAAAAAATAATTATTGTCTCAGGAATTATTACTTCAAACGGTTTGAGCGTTTTCCCAACATAAAGTTTTAACTCCTTCGTTTTATCCCCAATTTATAACTCTAAAACATTCAAAAGATAACAATAACGGAAGTCTTAACGATAGCTTCAGTATTAGAGCTTTGAATAATAAATTTATTTTATGATTATCAAATCATTTAAATATAATTCATCAACTTCTTTTGAAGTGGCAACAACGTTTTTAACAATGAAAGATTAGATTTCGAAGATAAATGAAGGAAAAGAAAAGTTTCACTTCAAACATAGTAAAAATAAATTGTTCATTTCAAAATTGTATAAAAAATAGAAATTTTAATCCGATTGTAACCAAAATAGAAGGTAACACATGACGCAGTATTCTAAACCATCATACAAAATTTGAAATCATTTGATGTCATAGGTCCTACGCTAGTTTTGATAAAAAAAATTTTAAATATTTTGGCAGCGGTGGTGGCAGTAGCTAGCTTCCCCCCCCCCCTACTATTTCTGTAAAAGGGCCAGTTTCTTATTTTACAATGGCAACAATATGTAATAAACCCTCAGGGTACTCCATTAATGGTTTAATTACCAAAGTTAAAAAAAAAATTGGTCAGATCCCTCACAGCAAAGATCGTCACATGTGTGACAGTGAGATTGTAGTCACGTGACACCTGGGTCACAATGTGACATCATATTTGTGACTTATATGCGACGTTACATATTAGTGACTTTGTAACTTCATTGTGTCTATATACTGTGACGTTTCCACAATTTGATTAACACGTAACAATATGACGACATTACAATGGCAACTACAATGTGACGTCACAAACAAGTTAAGATGCGACATCACAAACGACCATGAAAATGACCAAAATGACTTCGCTGTGACCTCAATATGACATTACCGAGACGTACTGCGACGTCCTGTGACGTCCCAAAGTCACAGTGGGACGTATATCTTACGTCACTGTGAAAAAAATTGCTGTTAGGGATATAGTTTCGAGTTTGAGTGGATACATACATTACACAAATAAACTACCTGAGTCAGAGATGTCACGGTAAAAATAGTTGTTTCATGTTATAACTTGTTCAAAAAGTGTAAAAACGGGAAAACTCGAATTTCAGTTTTCGTCACTATTCCAGTACTTTCCCTAAGCATTTCTATGTATGGTAGAGAAAATAACAATCTGTGTATCTGAAGTGTCTTTCAATTTCAACATAGGGAATTATCTCGTTAGAAGAACATGATTGATTGTATTATCCCTAACATTAATTGAATGCTCCCTTTTGTCGGATTACAGTCACTGAGTTTTCACAAGCCAGGCAGTATCCGATTGGCAACCACGCAGCTACGGATGGAGGAGTTCAAGTACCAAATGCAGAGGCAAGGATGGCACCCTGCTCCCCAAAAACTCATTACACCAGAACAGATCCACCAACACTTTCCTCTACTCAATATGAAAGGCGTAAGTAATTTGCTTTACTTTTGTTAAATGCGAAATTTTTTATTGTTAAATGCGAAATTTTTTATTGTTAAATGCGAAAACCATATATCAGAGCGACCTTGCAGAGTCCAGTCACAGTGTTATGACCAGACAAGTGTCGTTATGATCTGGGGAATTATTTCATTGCATGGTTTGAGTATGTTGATACCTCTGGGAGAGCACCCTGAACGCAAATGATTGCCTCGTCCCAAATCAGGCATTCCCCTGCATGTTGACCGTGTTTCAAATGGATGATGGTATCTATCAGCAAAACAATGCACCATACCATGTAGCTAGAATTATCCGTGAGTGGTTTAAGGAGCAACGAAAACTTCAAACTTCTTTCTTGAGACCGAGGTAGCACAGTGGGCATTCGGATCACACACGGTAGACCTGATATCGATCCCAGCCGCTCAAAACTATCTCCGTGTCTACGCGAAATATTGGTACATTAAATCTGTAGATCTTAAAGTTAATACGAGATATGATGGTTTGAGGGAAGAATAATACGGTTCCTGTGGTTACCATCCCCGTTGGGTTTCAATATGAATTGAGTGGCACTGTCTCCGCCGTCCAAACTGCTACTTTACACTTTCGGGTAAGTCAGACGCGGTCTGGGTATGAAGAAAAAGTTTCTCTCTTGGAGCTGGTATGAAGCATATTTTGGATACTGAGTAGGCGGTCATAATAATATGTCTGAATCCTGCATATCCTCAAACTTTATATTCCCAACGCGATCAACTTAACCCTTTTATTATCGAAACCCAAAGGTCTAATATAAAATGACCTGACCTTGCCTTGATTGTGCAATATTTACAGCAACGTGATAACGCAAATCACTCCTCGTTTTTCATGCACCGTTCATAGTAGAACAAATTCAAATACATAATTCGATAGGGAATAACATTTTCTACACATTCATATGCTTGAAATTTGCATAAAGGGACGTCTTCGTATCTAAATGCGCACCAACTTCAAAATTCCCAAAGGCAACAACCAATTTTGAAGCCAGATTTCGAATCTTCATCAAATTTTAACCTCCAATACCAAGTTTCAAGTCATTTGGTCCAGCCGTTTCTGTATTATGAGAATGTGAAGTTTTATGCTCCTAATGTTAAATAAGTTTTCTAGTCTTTTTTCCCATCTTTAGAAATAATCTTTTTATCACGATGATTTTCTTTTAATGCGGTACTATTAAACGACCCAAACAAAATCTACGTAAATTTTCTTTGTTTAAATATTTTTTATGCAATATGAATTAGCCATACTTCAGTGGTATTGCCACTGGGGATGAACATGTAAGATGTTCGGAAGCGCTTTGGCTATTGTTTCTACGTCTGTAGGATGATTTTAAAATAAAATGACTATTGGATCTGTGAGATTTGTCATTTATTAGTAATTAGTTATTTCAATGTCGGACTTTAATTGGTACGGTACTACTTAATGTGATAAGATTGCAAACCCTTGTTGCCTTAAAGCAATATAATTCAATGAGACATCTAAACTTATAATCATACCTTTTTCTTATATTAGATTATTGGCGGTTTGTATAACCCAGAAGACGGCCACATTGATCCTTACTCTCTTACAATGGCATATGCAGCGGGAGCTAGAAAGCACGGAGCTACGATTTGCCTCAATTCTCCAGTACTTGAATTAAAGTCAAGGTCTGATGGTTCATGGAACGTTGTGACTAACCAAGGCACTATCATTGCAAAGCGCGTCATTAACGCTTCAGGTACTGAACTGTAACTTTTTATTCATAGAATTGAGTGTTACTGCTTACTTTTACTTAATTTAATCAATACAGGAAAGAGTTTTTATTTTTCAATCGTAACAACGTTTTCAAATTTTTCATGTATTTCGTGTTTTCAACCTGTATCTTAAAATTTTACATCATAGCAGAAATATAAGTCACTGTAGATTCAAACAATAAATTATAAATTTAATAAAACGATTTGCTCTTACGTAGGTATATAGAGGCATATATATAGGTAAATATATTGGATTCGATTCGTCTCAATGGTGCCAGTTAGTCGCTCTTTATGCACTATATTCTCAAAAGTATTCGGACGCATTTGCCACATTCACCTATTGTAGGTTCAGAAGCGGCTTGTTTCAGCAGCATCAGCATTAGACTCAATCCGTTTACTTTAAAGCCAGAAAATTGAATCCAACGATTTTTCAGTTATTCTGAACCTTTCTGCACCTTGCCATTTCATGGAACGGACTATTGCATTTTCCAGATATCCAGGTCAAATTTCATGGTGTAAACAAGAGTAGTTTTTGGCAACTGAGATAGAAATACCAGGCGGGATTGTTTAAAGTTGATATTTCACACATTAACACAATAAAACACTTAGAACAAACTGCGATATCGACAATTTTCTTACAAAAAGATCTGTAACAGCTGCTTTGGAAGATTGTTTAGGGTTGGAGTAAATTATAAGTTGAATTTTGTTCAAGAGATGTTCTATGCTATTCAGATATTAACTCTGAGCGAACTAGTTGCATTTTCCAGATATCCAGGTCAAATTTCATGGTGTAAACAAGAGTAGTTTTTGGCAACTGAGATAGAAATACCAGGCGGGATTGTTTAAAGTTGATATTTCACACATTAACACAATAAAACACTTAGAACAAACTGCGATATCGACAATTTTCTTACAAAAAGATCTGTAACAGCTGCTTTGGAAGATTGTTTAGGGTTGGAGTAAATTATAAGTTGAATTTTGTTCAAGAGATGTTCTATGCTATTCAGATATTAACTCTGAGCGAACTAGTTGCATTTTCCAGATATCCAGGTCAAATTTCATGGTGTAAACAAGAGTAGTTTTTGGCAACTGAGATAGAAATACCAGGCGGGATTGTTTAAAGTTGATATTTCACACATTAACACAATAAAACACTTAGAACAAACTGCGATATCGACAATTTTCTTACAAAAAGATCTGTAACAGCTGCTTTGGAAGATTGTTTAGGGTTGGAGTAAATTATAAGTTGAATTTTGTTCAAGAGATGTTCTATGCTATTCAGATATTAACTCTGAGCGAACTAGTTGCATTTTCCAGATATCCAGGTCAAATTTCATGGTGTAAACAAGAGTAGTTTTTGGCAACTGAGATAGAAATACCAGGCGGGATTGTTTAAAGTTGATATTTCACACATTAACACAATAAAACACTTAGAACAAACTGCGATATCGACAATTTTCTTACAAAAAGATCTGTAACAGCTGCTTTGGAAGATTGTTTAGGGTTGGAGTAAATTATAAGTTGAATTTTGTTCAAGAGATGTTCTATGCTATTCAGATATTAACTCTGAGCGAACTAGTTGCATTTTCCAGATATCCAGGTCAAATTTCATGGTGTAAACAAGAGTAGTTTTTGGCAACTGAGATAGAAATACCAGGCGGGATTGTTTAAAGTTGATATTTCACACATTAACACAATAAAACACTTAGAACAAACTGCGATATCGACAATTTTCTTACAAAAAGATCTGTAACAGCTGCTTTGGAAGATTGTTTAGGGTTGGAGTAAATTATAAGTTGAATTTTGTTCAAGAGATGTTCTATGCTATTCAGATATTAACTCTGAGCGAACTAGTTGCATTTTCCAGATATCCAGGTCAAATTTCATGGTGTAAACAAGAGTAGTTTTTGGCAACTGAGATAGAAATACCAGGCGGGATTGTTTAAAGTTGATATTTCACACATTAACACAATAAAACACTTAGAACAAACTGCGATATCGACAATTTTCTTACAAAAAGATCTGTAACAGCTGCTTTGGAAGATTGTTTAGGGTTGGAGTAAATTATAAGTTGAATTTTGTTCAAGAGATGTTCTATGCTATTCAGATATTAACTCTGAGCGAACTAGTTGCATTTTCCAGATATCCAGGTCAAATTTCATGGTGTAAACAAGAGTAGTTTTTGGCAACTGAGATAGAAATACCAGGCGGGATTGTTTAAAGTTGATATTTCACACATTAACACAATAAAACACTTAGAACAAACTGCGATATCGACAATTTTCTTACAAAAAGATCTGTAACAGCTGCTTTGGAAGATTGTTTAGGGTTGGAGTAAATTATAAGTTGAATTTTGTTCAAGAGATGTTCTATGCTATTCAGATATTAACTCTGAGCGAACTAGTTGCATTTTCCAGATATCCAGGTCAAATTTCATGGTGTAAACAAGAGTAGTTTTTGGCAACTGAGATAGAAATACCAGGCGGGATTGTTTAAAGTTGATATTTCACACATTAACACAATAAAACACTTAGAACAAACTGCGATATCGACAATTTTCTTACAAAAAGATCTGTAACAGCTGCTTTGGAAGATTGTTTAGGGTTGGAGTAAATTATAAGTTGAATTTTGTTCAAGAGATGTTCTATGCTATTCAGATATTAACTCTGAGCGAACTAGTTGCATTTTCCAGATATCCAGGTCAAATTTCATGGTGTAAACAAGAGTAGTTTTTGGCAACTGAGATAGAAATACCAGGCGGGATTGTTTAAAGTTGATATTTCACACATTAACACAATAAAACACTTAGAACAAACTGCGATATCGACAATTTTCTTACAAAAAGATCTGTAACAGCTGCTTTGGAAGATTGTTTAGGGTTGGAGTAAATTATAAGTTGAATTTTGTTCAAGAGATGTTCTATGCTATTCAGATATTAACTCTGAGCGAACTAGTTGCATTTTCCAGATATCCAGGTCAAATTTCATGGTGTAAACAAGAGTAGTTTTTGGCAACTGAGATAGAAATACCAGGCGGGATTGTTTAAAGTTGATATTTCACACATTAACACAATAAAACACTTAGAACAAACTGCGATATCGACAATTTTCTTACAAAAAGATCTGTAACAGCTGCTTTGGAAGATTGTTTAGGGTTGGAGTAAATTATAAGTTGAATTTTGTTCAAGAGATGTTCTATGCTATTCAGATATTAACTCTGAGCGAACTAGTTGCATTTTCCAGATATCCAGGTCAAATTTCATGGTGTAAACAAGAGTAGTTTTTGGCAACTGAGATAGAAATACCAGGCGGGATTGTTTAAAGTTGATATTTCACACATTAACACAATAAAACACTTAGAACAAACTGCGATATCGACAATTTTCTTACAAAAAGATCTGTAACAGCTGCTTTGGAAGATTGTTTAGGGTTGGAGTAAATTATAAGTTGAATTTTGTTCAAGAGATGTTCTATGCTATTCAGATATTAACTCTGAGCGAACTAGTTGCATTTTCCAGATATCCAGGTCAAATTTCATGGTGTAAACAAGAGTAGTTTTTGGCAACTGAGATAGAAATACCAGGCGGGATTGTTTAAAGTTGATATTTCACACATTAACACAATAAAACACTTAGAACAAACTGCGATATCGACAATTTTCTTACAAAAAGATCTGTAACAGCTGCTTTGGAAGATTGTTTAGGGTTGGAGTAAATTATAAGTTGAATTTTGTTCAAGAGATGTTCTATGCTATTCAGATATTAACTCTGAGCGAACTAGTTGCATTTTCCAGATATCCAGGTCAAATTTCATGGTGTAAACAAGAGTAGTTTTTGGCAACTGAGATAGAAATACCAGGCGGGATTGTTTAAAGTTGATATTTCACACATTAACACAATAAAACACTTAGAACAAACTGCGATATCGACAATTTTCTTACAAAAAGATCTGTAACAGCTGCTTTGGAAGATTGTTTAGGGTTGGAGTAAATTATAAGTTGAATTTTGTTCAAGAGATGTTCTATGCTATTCAGATATTAACTCTGAGCGAACTAGTTGCATTTTCCAGATATCCAGGTCAAATTTCATGGTGTAAACAAGAGTAGTTTTTGGCAACTGAGATAGAAATACCAGGCGGGATTGTTTAAAGTTGATATTTCACACATTAACACAATAAAACACTTAGAACAAACTGCGATATCGACAATTTTCTTACAAAAAGATCTGTAACAGCTGCTTTGGAAGATTGTTTAGGGTTGGAGTAAATTATAAGTTGAATTTTGTTCAAGAGATGTTCTATGCTATTCAGATATTAACTCTGAGCGAACTAGTTGCATTTTCCAGATATCCAGGTCAAATTTCATGGTGTAAACAAGAGTAGTTTTTGGCAACTGAGATAGAAATACCAGGCGGGATTGTTTAAAGTTGATATTTCACACATTAACACAATAAAACACTTAGAACAAACTGCGATATCGACAATTTTCTTACAAAAAGATCTGTAACAGCTGCTTTGGAAGATTGTTTAGGGTTGGAGTAAATTATAAGTTGAATTTTGTTCAAGAGATGTTCTATGCTATTCAGATATTAACTCTGAGCGAACTAGTTGCATTTTCCAGATATCCAGGTCAAATTTCATGGTGTAAACAAGAGTAGTTTTTGGCAACTGAGATAGAAATACCAGGCGGGATTGTTTAAAGTTGATATTTCACACATTAACACAATAAAACACTTAGAACAAACTGCGATATCGACAATTTTCTTACAAAAAGATCTGTAACAGCTGCTTTGGAAGATTGTTTAGGGTTGGAGTAAATTATAAGTTGAATTTTGTTCAAGAGATGTTCTATGCTATTCAGATATTAACTCTGAGCGAACTAGTTGCATTTTCCAGATATCCAGGTCAAATTTCATGGTGTAAACAAGAGTAGTTTTTGGCAACTGAGATAGAAATACCAGGCGGGATTGTTTAAAGTTGATATTTCACACATTAACACAATAAAACACTTAGAACAAACTGCGATATCGACAATTTTCTTACAAAAAGATCTGTAACAGCTGCTTTGGAAGATTGTTTAGGGTTGGAGTAAATTATAAGTTGAATTTTGTTCAAGAGATGTTCTATGCTATTCAGATATTAACTCTGAGCGAACTAGTTGCATTTTCCAGATATCCAGGTCAAATTTCATGGTGTAAACAAGAGTAGTTTTTGGCAACTGAGATAGAAATACCAGGCGGGATTGTTTAAAGTTGATATTTCACACATTAACACAATAAAACACTTAGAACAAACTGCGATATCGACAATTTTCTTACAAAAAGATCTGTAACAGCTGCTTTGGAAGATTGTTTAGGGTTGGAGTAAATTATAAGTTGAATTTTGTTCAAGAGATGTTCTATGCTATTCAGATATTAACTCTGAGCGAACTAGTTGCATTTTCCAGATATCCAGGTCAAATTTCATGGTGTAAACAAGAGTAGTTTTTGGCAACTGAGATAGAAATACCAGGCGGGATTGTTTAAAGTTGATATTTCACACATTAACACAATAAAACACTTAGAACAAACTGCGATATCGACAATTTTCTTACAAAAAGATCTGTAACAGCTGCTTTGGAAGATTGTTTAGGGTTGGAGTAAATTATAAGTTGAATTTTGTTCAAGAGATGTTCTATGCTATTCAGATATTAACTCTGAGCGAACTAGTTGCATTTTCCAGATATCCAGGTCAAATTTCATGGTGTAAACAAGAGTAGTTTTTGGCAACTGAGATAGAAATACCAGGCGGGATTGTTTAAAGTTGATATTTCACACATTAACACAATAAAACACTTAGAACAAACTGCGATATCGACAATTTTCTTACAAAAAGATCTGTAACAGCTGCTTTGGAAGATTGTTTAGGGTTGGAGTAAATTATAAGTTGAATTTTGTTCAAGAGATGTTCTATGCTATTCAGATATTAACTCTGAGCGAACTAGTTGCATTTTCCAGATATCCAGGTCAAATTTCATGGTGTAAACAAGAGTAGTTTTTGGCAACTGAGATAGAAATACCAGGCGGGATTGTTTAAAGTTGATATTTCACACATTAACACAATAAAACACTTAGAACAAACTGCGATATCGACAATTTTCTTACAAAAAGATCTGTAACAGCTGCTTTGGAAGATTGTTTAGGGTTGGAGTAAATTATAAGTTGAATTTTGTTCAAGAGATGTTCTATGCTATTCAGATATTAACTCTGAGCGAACTAGTTGCATTTTCCAGATATCCAGGTCAAATTTCATGGTGTAAACAAGAGTAGTTTTTGGCAACTGAGATAGAAATACCAGGCGGGATTGTTTAAAGTTGATATTTCACACATTAACACAATAAAACACTTAGAACAAACTGCGATATCGACAATTTTCTTACAAAAAGATCTGTAACAGCTGCTTTGGAAGATTGTTTAGGGTTGGAGTAAATTATAAGTTGAATTTTGTTCAAGAGATGTTCTATGCTATTCAGATATTAACTCTGAGCGAACTAGTTGCATTTTCCAGATATCCAGGTCAAATTTCATGGTGTAAACAAGAGTAGTTTTTGGCAACTGAGATAGAAATACCAGGCGGGATTGTTTAAAGTTGATATTTCACACATTAACACAATAAAACACTTAGAACAAACTGCGATATCGACAATTTTCTTACAAAAAGATCTGTAACAGCTGCTTTGGAAGATTGTTTAGGGTTGGAGTAAATTATAAGTTGAATTTTGTTCAAGAGATGTTCTATGCTATTCAGATATTAACTCTGAGCGAACTAGTTGCATTTTCCAGATATCCAGGTCAAATTTCATGGTGTAAACAAGAGTAGTTTTTGGCAACTGAGATAGAAATACCAGGCGGGATTGTTTAAAGTTGATATTTCACACATTAACACAATAAAACACTTAGAACAAACTGCGATATCGACAATTTTCTTACAAAAAGATCTGTAACAGCTGCTTTGGAAGATTGTTTAGGGTTGGAGTAAATTATAAGTTGAATTTTGTTCAAGAGATGTTCTATGCTATTCAGATATTAACTCTGAGCGAACTAGTTGCATTTTCCAGATATCCAGGTCAAATTTCATGGTGTAAACAAGAGTAGTTTTTGGCAACTGAGATAGAAATACCAGGCGGGATTGTTTAAAGTTGATATTTCACACATTAACACAATAAAACACTTAGAACAAACTGCGATATCGACAATTTTCTTACAAAAAGATCTGTAACAGCTGCTTTGGAAGATTGTTTAGGGTTGGAGTAAATTATAAGTTGAATTTTGTTCAAGAGATGTTCTATGCTATTCAGATATTAACTCTGAGCGAACTAGTTGCATTTTCCAGATATCCAGGTCAAATTTCATGGTGTAAACAAGAGTAGTTTTTGGCAACTGAGATAGAAATACCAGGCGGGATTGTTTAAAGTTGATATTTCACACATTAACACAATAAAACACTTAGAACAAACTGCGATATCGACAATTTTCTTACAAAAAGATCTGTAACAGCTGCTTTGGAAGATTGTTTAGGGTTGGAGTAAATTATAAGTTGAATTTTGTTCAAGAGATGTTCTATGCTATTCAGATATTAACTCTGAGCGAACTAGTTGCATTTTCCAGATATCCAGGTCAAATTTCATGGTGTAAACAAGAGTAGTTTTTGGCAACTGAGATAGAAATACCAGGCGGGATTGTTTAAAGTTGATATTTCACACATTAACACAATAAAACACTTAGAACAAACTGCGATATCGACAATTTTCTTACAAAAAGATCTGTAACAGCTGCTTTGGAAGATTGTTTAGGGTTGGAGTAAATTATAAGTTGAATTTTGTTCAAGAGATGTTCTATGCTATTCAGATATTAACTCTGAGCGAACTAGTTGCATTTTCCAGATATCCAGGTCAAATTTCATGGTGTAAACAAGAGTAGTTTTTGGCAACTGAGATAGAAATACCAGGCGGGATTGTTTAAAGTTGATATTTCACACATTAACACAATAAAACACTTAGAACAAACTGCGATATCGACAATTTTCTTACAAAAAGATCTGTAACAGCTGCTTTGGAAGATTGTTTAGGGTTGGAGTAAATTATAAGTTGAATTTTGTTCAAGAGATGTTCTATGCTATTCAGATATTAACTCTGAGCGAACTAGTTGCATTTTCCAGATATCCAGGTCAAATTTCATGGTGTAAACAAGAGTAGTTTTTGGCAACTGAGATAGAAATACCAGGCGGGATTGTTTAAAGTTGATATTTCACACATTAACACAATAAAACACTTAGAACAAACTGCGATATCGACAATTTTCTTACAAAAAGATCTGTAACAGCTGCTTTGGAAGATTGTTTAGGGTTGGAGTAAATTATAAGTTGAATTTTGTTCAAGAGATGTTCTATGCTATTCAGATATTAACTCTGAGCGAACTAGTTGCATTTTCCAGATATCCAGGTCAAATTTCATGGTGTAAACAAGAGTAGTTTTTGGCAACTGAGATAGAAATACCAGGCGGGATTGTTTAAAGTTGATATTTCACACATTAACACAATAAAACACTTAGAACAAACTGCGATATCGACAATTTTCTTACAAAAAGATCTGTAACAGCTGCTTTGGAAGATTGTTTAGGGTTGGAGTAAATTATAAGTTGAATTTTGTTCAAGAGATGTTCTATGCTATTCAGATATTAACTCTGAGCGAACTAGTTGTTGACATTTCCATCAATTTTCACAAACCACTCCTGTGCCTGCCGCGAAAGTTGACAGGCAGTTCTACTGAGCTGTAAAAGCCAACTATCCGTTCTGTAAAAGTGGAACTTTGTAGATATCTCAGAAATATTCATATTATTCTAAATACTCCAAATTCCAAGCAGTAAACTCAAAACTCAACAGATCCAGTCCCATGCCACTAGAAAAATACGTAGCATTCTTAAATCCGCAATATGTGAATTCAATAAGATGTTCTTAAATCCGCAATATGCGAATTCAGTAAGATGTTCTTAAATCTACAATATACGAATTCAATAAGATGTGGGAATACTTTTGAGAATATTGTGTAGTACAGTCTTTTAATGAGCTGTGTAGAATCTTCTTTCAATGTAGAAGAGAAAAATGTCATTTCAGTGACTTAAAGTGTCGTCTGGACAATGAAGATCCATGACTTGAAGCCCAGTTGACACTTGAGTTCTTTACAACTGATTATGCAATATTTTTACATATAAAATCAACAGAAATCGTGATTTCATGAGAAAGTATGATCTGTTAAACTAAAATTTTATATTTTATTTATTTGGTGTTCAGTGGTTTTTAATAAATAAATTGCTTCATGAATATTATTGATCGAATCAAAAATGTTTTCCTTCAATAGTCTATTTTGTAATCTTAATTAAATGTTTTAATGCATAATATTTAAACTCATCCTTTTCATTTTTCTTTTGTCAAGGATTCTGGGCACACGAGGTTGGGAAGCTAACTGGCCTTGAACTTCCTCTAGTCCCTGTGCAGCATCAGTATATGATAACTAAACCAATTGATGATGTCAAGAAGCTTGAGGTAAACTCTTTCAAAAATTCATTTTGCGTTTGCCATTCTTAAAAATTTCGAAGTGTATTAAATCAGCAATGTTAGATTGTTTCCTTATAAATTTTTACAATTGAAATAGTGATTACACAATGAGTCGTCAAACCTGTTTGAAATGGTACCTGTAGAACACGGAACACTATCATAAGCTGAATATATATTTAGCCCCGTCGAAAAATATATAAGAAATTCATGTTATATCCCCTGTGTGAAATGAAACCTACACAACGCGAAAACGGATGTCCAATTTAAAATAATTTATTAATAAAACACCTGCTGTAACGAACAGAGAACCGAGTTAACATCCAACTATTTCAGCCAATTAATTTTTTAGAGAACCAGTTTTTACAGAACTTTCTTAAATCCTACAGCGATTTTCCGAAACCTGTTTCAGAACTTCCATGAATTTTCAGTTAATCAGGAAGATTCTAGAAATATTAACCGATGCACGATTTTTAACTGAAAGTCGCATCATTAGTAAAATATAGGTCCAAGCAGAGATCGAAATAACGTCTCCGTTCGCGTATTTCACGCTATAAAATAAGCAAATACGCTTTATAAATTAAGTAATGAGTATTTTTACGCACCGATTTTGCAAACAATAAAAAAAAACATTTTTGGAATAGCAAATTAAACAGATTTGGCTTGAAAATAAGCAATTTCTTATTTTATCCGGCATCGCGTACAATGTACATCATTATAAATTCCTCATAACAAAAGTTGATTTTTATCCTTCAAAGCAATTCTCTTTTTACCGGAATATATTAATTGTGCTATCGGATATACAATGTATTTTGCTTATTAACACAACTAAAGAGTATAGTTCATTTCTAAAATCTTTTTTTTTTTCAACGTAGAAAAGTCAGAAATATATATCCTGTTGGACGATGACCCTGTAATTTTTCTTATACAAAATGCAATCCATTTAATAAATACGTGGAAATTTGAGGGCAATTGTACATTTGTTAAAAATTACTCCTCTGGAAAGCAAAATACTCCTTCAAATCAAGTCAGGGAGTATTTTTACTCTTCTGGAAAAAATTCTAGCTCGATCTCTGGGTCCAAGAACCAATGTTGGTTGATCATCTCAATGAAAGAATGCAGTGTTTTTTTGTTTTGTATTTTAATTTATTTCTTTAGTGGTTAAGTGTTTTGCCGGTAAATCAATTTATCTACTATTTAAGGTATTGTAATAAGCTAACAGGCAAGGACATGGTGTACACTCTTTTTTAATTCACTTTTACTCCTGTGATCGCAGTATGCAAAAATGTACGTATATACATATTTAGAATAAGTAAATTAGCTACTATCAGAAGCATTTAAATACACTTTTCAGAATTTATTTTAAAGTCCAATGTATAAGTAAGCAATTACATATGGATTATCTGCATTTCTAGCTAACCTTAAACTTCGCTTTTTATGAAATAACCTGGATTAAACGCAGACCTTTTCAAGACGGAAAATTCTTCTGATCCTCTGAAATTCCGTTTAAGGCAGGTTCAATTGTATATTATTTTTAATAACTAGGCCGCTCCTCCTTCTGCTCACTGACGCTTACATCGCTAGTTGCTAGCGTTGACATAAAATGTTCAAAAGATTTTGTCAGCGGCTGCGGCTGTCTTTTATCCATAGAGAGATATAGTGATATTTAAATTTAATAATTTAACCAATTTATATTTTCTTTCTTTTAAATCCTATTCAATTTTTAAACATTTTAAGGGACTTCATATTATAGTGTTTCTTGTATAAATATGGTTCTGCTGTTTATATCGAGTCTTTTGTTTATCTGCGGATGCAAACAAGGTGTAAATGTATTTTAACTACTATATAAATTGTCATAATTCCTTATACTTAATTATCTGCTGCCTTTCTTTTTTTTAGACTGAACCTCCAGTTTTAAGGCACTTAGAAGGATCCTTCTATCTGCGAGTCGAACGGGGAGGGATTCTAGTAGGACCTTACGAATATAGTAAGAACATGAAAGTCATCGACAATTGGGTGACCGAAGGTGTACCAAAAGGTTTGTTTTCTGCGTCTTATCTAAAACAGAGTGTGCCATATTGAATGTATTCATCATGTCTAGGTTGGTCGATCGCTATATTTGTGAAAGCTTTATCTCACAGTCCGACAGCATAGCTGGGAATGTGAGATAAATTATTCACTTATGTATAGAAGCATGAAATTTGGCATGATGAACAGCTGTTATACTACCATGACTAAAGACATGGTCTTCAACGTTATTTGTTATTTGGCTTGTTGCGTATTCCTCATTCTCGCCAGATTCCTACGCTAATTATTATTATTGTCTAAATCTATAGCAAATCGAGACCCATTCGTGCATTGAACCAGTGACCATTGAGCTTATGTTTAAGTCGCATGCTGACGACACTAGTTTCGTCGTGCTCCTCCACCTTTAGCTCTCAAAGGGACAGAAACTCGTACTACCCCTGCATAGCGTCCTTTAACTTGTAGCCTTCGTTTCACAGTACTTGCGAATATCGACTTTCCTATTGTTGTAGTAGCGACAATCGGAGACCTGGTGCCGAATTTTAATTGTCAATTATTTTGTTTTATATATATATTTTTTTTATAATTATAGTGTCAAATTTTGAAAATTTATTGAATAAATAAACATTTCTTCTCACTGAGACCTGTTTTCCTAAGTAACTAAATCTAGAAATATTTAAATCTTACAATTTACGAGCCATCTGAAATAAGAACAAGAAAGATCAATCATGCTTAAAGCATTGATTATGAAACACTTTCCAACTTCAATGCAATTTTATTTAAACATGTCTAAAATGCAATACATTCCTCGGTAATATTTTAAAACTTATCACAATACTACATTAATTTATTATATTTGAAAACTTCCTTGAAGTAAATGAACTTCATTTAAATGACGGCATTGAAATATAAATTGCCTGGTTTAAACATCTCTAAAATGCGATACATTCCTCGGTAATATTTTTAAAACTATCATAATACTACGATAATTTATTATATTTGAAAACTTCATCGAAAACAACTGAAATTCATTCAAATGACGTCATAGAAAAAATAACACGCCTGGATCTCTCTGTGAAAACAGCATTTCATTCACATTTTCCCATTCATTTCATTCATCACAATACCATAATTTATTTTATTTAAAAATTAAGACCATGGAGCTACAACTAATTAAACTCTATGCTTAAAACTTCATCGAAAAAAATCGTCCTTCTCTTTGTAAAATCAATGAATATTTCATTCATATCAGCTATGCAGACTCCATGGGCTAAATAATTTTGTGTTAAAGAAATGCAGCAATTCTAATACAACTCATTCTACATATTTTGCTATTTACATTTCACATAAGTGAAAAATAAGCTTCGTTGTAGAAATAATCAAATTTGGATGCTCATTTAAACTCAAATATATTGTAATTGCGTTGTTTCAGTATGTAGATGCACAGAATTTAATCAAAAATAAAGTGGCTTTAGGACGGATACAACACTCAATATGAATTAAAAAGAATTTTAAAAAATCACGATTTTGAGACAAGATGGATGCCATATATCATTTTAAAGTGGGTCATGTGATCTTTTCATATCATGGTCACATGATCGCTTCATATAAGAGGTGTAATTATTATTTTAATTTTTATTTAAAAAACTACTGAATATATTTCTCTGAATTTCTTTTATATATTTTATGGAACAATTTGAATATTACCTAAAATTTTCGAAGCAATTTGTGAATTTTAAATCCGCTTAAAAAATGTTTGAAAAATTAGGTCCCATAGGGCTCAATGTATTTCATTTTTTCAACCCGGGTTCAATCCAAAACTAATTGGGTAATATTATTCATGTATATTCCCATAGGTCCTACAGACCGTCTGAACAACATGCTAAAATTTCATTTTGATTAAGTCATTTTTACGGCAATTATTGTACTAACGGACAGACAGACAGACAGACAGACAGACAAAATGAACAAAGTCATAAACACTTTTCACCTTTGTTGTAAAGTGTTAAAAATACACCCCACCCCTGAAAATTTTTCTGGTTATGTCCTTGCCGGAATTGGTCAGATGGCTTATCTCATTGGATGGTCCGATATAAGATTCCTAATGGCCCGTGATAAGCCCCTCCTCTGATCTCTGGGGCACAGCCGAGGAGTTGTCTTAGCCTAACAGCTCTTAAGGATATCGTAACTTCGGTGTCATAAAAGTGTCCTGTTATGAATCTCTAATATTGTATCTGGTGCGGGTGCTTTCATTTAATGCTTAGCCAATCCATGGAATCTATTTTTTATTGTCCTTCTTTAAAACTAAATTGTTTCATGTAACAGGCACATATACTAAAAAATGTAACTAACCAATATTGAATAAATGGCATATAAAATTTATATATATATATATATATATATATACACACATATATATATATGCTTTTCCCGTATTGTAAGTTTTATTATGAGGAAAAGAGCTATATTTAACGAAACTAAATGGTGCTTCTGGCTGATGAAAATGATTCAAAGTGTTTCCAATAAAAAAATATTTCCATAGTGTTGCTGTTCCATTAGTTTCTAAATTACTCAATAATCAAATAGGGCAATATTCAGCATTTAACACCTATTTGTTATTTAACTCATACATTTAATCGGACAGAACAGTTAAAAACAAAAATATACCATGCAGAATCTAAAAATAGTTATTTATTTAATTTTGCATAAGAATAACTGGTTTGCATTACAATTAAACCGGATTTGAATTTTTTACTGCATCTATCAGCCAGGTTAAAACAATTAAATACTGTTGCGAACCTATAATATTCCCTTGCTAGCGTTTCCTCTTTCATCGCTTTCGAACACCAGAAGGAGAAAACACCCGTATAATCCATGACGTGAGCATGACGTCAATCTATAGGGTAAGGCTCCTCTATATACGAGCTATCTCATCAAGCATATTGAAGCCCACTGTAGCTGGAAACGCAGTCCATTAGCATTAGCCCTATTCGTATTTTCACTTTAAGAAGTATAATGGAAATAATTATGGGTGGTTATTCTGCACCGAACTGCTCTAATCATTCTAGAAAGGGTTTTAGGTTATTTCCTTTCCTAGAAACGAAGAAAGAAGAAAGAAATGGCTAATAAATAATTGGATATCCGGTACTGGAGCATACTTGTGCGAGCTAAATTCTACAATATTCTAATTGAAACTTCTTTTTTTATATAAAGTATTTATTTTAAACACTTATTTTATAATTTCTGTAACTGTAGTATAGAACCCTATGGGCGTCAATATGATTGATAAGTCAGCCTGTAGCAGAGGAGCTCTACTATAGGGTAAGGCTCCTAAATACACAGGCTGGCGCAACAGCAGCCATCTTGACTCCCAGGTGAAGCGATGGCTGTACATGACGAAAGCAGGTTAACTTTCTTGTCTTTCTCTCGAGATCTCGAGAAAATCAAAGCATTCTGGCCTCCTTTCTTGAATGATTGGTACAATTTTTTGAAGGCAGAAGCACCTATTTTATAGCTAAATTACTTATCAAATATCAGTCATGTAACATTCGCTCGCCATTGAAATAGCACAGGCAGACGATAACTGACTGGACCGGTTGGAGACAAAATGGCGGTTGTGTCAGCCTGTATATATAGGAGCCTTATTCTAGGGGGTGCCACTTTCGGAACTTCGAAAAAGGGTGCCAAATTGGCGATAAATTGTCCATTTGGTAACACCTTTTGGCAATTTATAGCCAGAATTTACGATAAATCGCCAAATCTGGAAACCCTTCTCCGACGTTCCGAAAGTGGCAACCCTAGAATGATGTTATACTCACACATGGCTTGCATGGCTTGTACGGGTGTTTTCTCCTTCTGGTTTTCGAAAGAGACGAAAGAGAAGACGCCAGTGTAGGAATATTGCAAGTTCGCAACAATACTGTTTTGGTAGAGTATTGTCCCATTTAATTAATCGCATCCCTTTTTAATAATTTTGACATGATTTCAGAACTAAGAAATTTCTTTTATGAATTAAAATAACAGAGATAAATCCCAAAATCCTAGAATTTTGGCCTTTCTAATCGCATGATTGCAACATCACTTTTTGGCCGGCACATCCTGGAATTGTCATCCCTAGTACGAACATGCTTTCGCCACAGGCTAGGCTTCCGTGAAGTAAAGTAAATTTAACAGCGTAAAATTCCATTTTAGTTGTTGCGATATTTTCACATCGTACACTAATATCATTTTAACATAATGTATTTGAGACCAGGGTTGGATCTATGAGTTTAAAAATAATGTTAATTCCAATTCAAGCATCTGATCTCACCACAATATTCAACAACTATTCGCTACACATTAAAAGGACAGTGTATATGATTTATATAAATTATTTGTGAGTTTGATAATGATTTTACGCGTAGAAGAATATTCAAAAGTGTTGACGTCTCGACAGTGAATTGATAAATTGATTAAGCCATTATTCAAGCCAGGACAAGTGTTTGAAGAAGCATATGCGCAAGACAATGCATGCTTTTCTCTGAGAACTTATACAAGTCAGAGAATCATATTTTCTTCCGCCCAACCACATGCTTCATCATTTAAGTTGAATGCACTCTTTCCATGTCAGTGTATCACATAGTTAACACAATATAGATTCGTTGGGAGAAAAAAAAATGATATGTGATAAGCGTGTGGGGCCCCCAAGGGCACAATTAAACAGTCAGACAGTGTTATATACCATCTCCTTCAATTCTGTCAAGTCGCAATGAGAAAGGAAAGTGAATATCTTGCTTGATGAATATCTTGCTTGTAAGCCCAGCGATTTTTATGAAAAATATATCAATTTCTGTAGGGAATGTAAAGTCTTTAATCTTGCCGTATTATTTTCATATTCTAAGAAGGGCATAAGAAGTAAATCTAATCTGTTCAAAGTAAATAAACTTTAATCCTGTGTAAGTAGAAATACGATTTAATTTCTAACTCTAAGTTAATATATTACTTTCCCTATGCACTTAGCATAATGTATAGAGAAAGTATTGTGGTAGTAGTGTGGAAAGTAGTGTGGTTGAAAATTCGAATTCGAGACAAATAGAGAACGGTATAAAAATTCGGTATAAATTTGGCATAAAAATTTGGTATAAAAAATTTGGTATAAAAAAATTCGGTATAAAAATTACAATCAATGAATACCGT
Source organism: Amaurobius ferox (assembly GCA_951213105.1). Classification (NCBI taxonomy): domain Eukaryota; kingdom Metazoa; phylum Arthropoda; class Arachnida; order Araneae; family Amaurobiidae; genus Amaurobius; species Amaurobius ferox. Next base: position 117,670,789 of record OX578140.1, read on the forward strand.
AAGTCTATTGATTTTAAACGTAATCGAATGTACGGAGGATCCCAAAATTTTCGAATAAAATTTTGAAAAATTTATCAAAAAATCAAAACCTTCTATAATTTAACTTAAATATTCATTTCTTGTGTAATTTTTTATTAGAACTAGGGGACTCTGCCCTTCTGCTCGCTACGCTTTGCCAACTCCCGTAATCTACTCGCTGGCTTGCATACCTCGCTTCGCTAGCTATTTCAAGCCAAACTAAAGTTTAAATCAATAAACGGTTTATCTCATCGTGTTACCCTATTATTTTCTATAAATGTACCATATTTCATATTTTTGTATACTATAGCTTTTGCGGTACGAGACAGAGAAAATCGGTGGGAGTGCTGATATTAAAGAATATTTTTCACTTCAGAAGTGCTTAAAAGTAAAATATCACGTAAACGAAATTAAAAAAATAGCTCCGTCCTGCAAAAATTCAACTATGTAAGTACCTGCCCTCACAAATTCATGGTCTTGCTATTGTTAGTCTATCCAGGACGCGTACTCGCAGCTCAAATATTTTGTCTCTGATTTTGACATTAAATATCTCTTAAACTGCAATATATATCGAAAAACGGTTTATTTTAGCGCATTTCCCGAATCTTGCTCTATAAGTGTACCAAATTTTACATTTTTATATGCTACTAGCCGCCTTTGGCGACCAGCCAGTTCGCTACCCTTAAAAATTCTGACCGTGGCAAACTCGCTGGCGCGATCTACCAGTAAGGTGTAAGGTAACTGTTTGGACGGCCAGGAAGTGCCACCCAATTTAGACCGGAACCCAGTGGGGGAGGCATCCACAGGGACCGTACCTCCTTTTCCTACCACCAACCTCTCGGAAGGACTTACGGTCCCACACAACGAGTTAGTATATATACTACCTCGATGGTCCCACTACCCGTGTATATACTACCTCGTTTATATACTACCTCGATGGTCCCACATGTTTAACGTGATCGTACTCCGCGTGAACACGGCGGCAGTTTTGGCAGTGACGGGAATCGAACCCAGGCCTACAGAGTGCAATTTCCGCGCGCTAACCACTGGGCTACCGCGCCCTCCGCGACAATCTCCATAACTTTCTTTTTATTCACCAAATTGAGTTTAATTGCACCTTAAATTGAGTTTAATTGCACAAAATAACACTAAAGTTGCATTTTTACTTTCCCTGCAATACATGGTAATGTATAGGGAAAGTATTGGAATCATGCCGAAAATCACAACTCGAGTTTTCGACGGATCTACACGTTTTGAGACCTCTAGAATACGAAAAAACCATTTTTAGCGTGACGTCTGTGTGTGTGTCTGTGTGTCTGTCTGTCTGTGTGTCTGTCTGTCTCTGCAGATTTTGTATCCACTCTAACTAAAAACCTAATGGACCGAATTTCACTAAATTTTGTAAGTAAGTCACTTGTGGGCGGGGCTGGTGCTGATTAGTTTTGGGTACGATTCGGAATAAAAGAACCCGCCTTTTTTTGCGAAATGGCCCGCAAAAGCTTGTATCCACTCTAGCTGAAAAACTAATGGACCGAATTTCACAAAATTCGGTAGATGAGTCACGTATAGGTCACCCTGGTGCTGATTAGATTTTGGAACGATTCAGAAAAAAATAACCTGCCTTTTTTTGCAGAATGGCCTGCAAAAATTGTCAAAATCTAAACTAAAAAGCTACGTATGGTCAAATATATCCATTAAATGCGTGTTTAATACCTAATTTTTAACGAAGAAAAGAATAAGACCAACCCCATTACACTAGGACTAGCCGTTCTCGAGATATTTCAGTTTTTCGTACTTTCCCTACACCACCTTTGAAAATAAGCCCGATTACCGAATGAGAACGAAAATTGAATAAAAGTGAAATAAATTTAATTAAAATAAAGAGAACGTGGATATAAGTTTGCAGAGAAAGTCATGTGCTGCTCATATCAGATTTTTACTTTCCCTGCAATACATGGTAATGCATAGGGAAAGTATTGGAATCATGCCGAAAATCACAACTCGAGTTTTCGACGGATCTACAAGTTTCGAGACCTCTAGAATACGAAAAAACCATTTTTAACGTGACGTCTGTGAGTGTGTCTGTCTGTCTGTCTGTCTGTCTGTCTGTCTGTCTGTGCAGATTTTGTATCCACTCTAACTGAAAAACTAATGGACCGAATTTCACAAAATTTGGTAAGTAAGTCACTTGTGGGTGGAGCTGGTGCTGATTAGTTTTGGGTACAATTCGGGATAAAAGAACCCGCCTTTTTGTGCGAAATGGCCCGCAAAAGCTTGTATCCACTCTAGCTAAAAAACTACTGGACCGAATTTTACAAAATTCGGTAGATGAGTCACTTGTGGGTCATCCTGGTGCTGATTAGATTTTGGTACGATTCGGAAAAAAATAATCTGCCTTTTCTTACAAAATGGCCCGCAAAAATCATCAAAATCTAAACTAAAGAACTACGCATGCTCAAATATATCCATTAAATGCTTGTTTAATACCTAATTTTTAACGAAGAAAAGAATAAGACCAACCCCATTACACTAGGACTAGCCGTTCTCGAGATATTTTAGTTTTTCGTATTTTCTCTACGCCACCTATGAAATTAAGTCCGGTTACCGAATGAGAAAGAAAATTGAATTAAAAGTGAAATAAATTTAATTAAAATAAAGAGAACGTGGATATAAGTCTGCAGGGAAAGTCATGTGCTGCCCACATCAGACTTTTACTTTCCCTGCAATACATGGTAATGTATAGGGAAAGTATTGGAATCATGCCGAAAATCGCAACTCGAGTTTTCGACGGATCTATACGTTTCGAGACCTCTAGAATACGAAAAAACTATTTTTAGCGTGACGTCTGTGTGTCTGTCTGTGTGTCTGTCTGTCTGTGCAGATTTTGTATCCACTCTAACTAAAAAACTAATCGACCGAATTTCACAAAATATGGTGGGTAAGTTACTTGTGAGCGAGTCTGGTGCTGATTAGTTTTGAGTACGATTCGGGATAAAAGAACCCGCCTTTTTTGGGAAATGGCCCGCAAAAGCTTGTATCCACTCTAATTCAAAAACTAATGGACCGAATTTTACAAAATTCGGTAGATGAGTCACTTGTGGGTTACCCTGGTGCTGATTAGATTTTGGTATGATTCGGAAAAAAATGACTTGCCTTTTTTTGCAAAATGGCCCGCAAAAATCGTCCAAATCTAAACTAAAGAACTGGGTATACTCAAATATATCCATTAAATGCTGATTTAATACGTAATTTTTAAATACGAAAAGAATAAGACCGACCCCATTACACTAGGACTAGCCGTTCTCGAGATAATTTAGTTTTTCGTACTTTCCCTACGCCACCTTTGAAAATAAGCCAGGTTACCGAATGAGAACGAAAATAGAATTAAAAGTGAAATAAATTTAATTAAAATAAAGAGAACGTTAATATAAGTCTGCAGGGAAAGTCATGTGCTGCTCACATCAGATTTTTACTTCCCCTGCAATACATGGTAATGTATAGGGAAAGTATTGGAATCATGCCGAAAATCACAACTCGAGTTTTCGACGGATCTACACGTTTCAAGACCTCTAGAATACGAAAAAACCATTTTTAGCGTGACGTCTGTGTGTGTGTCTGTGTGTCTGTCTGTGTGTCTGTGTGTCTGTCTGTCTGTGCAGATATTGTATCCACTCTAACTAAAAAACTAATGGACCGAATTTCACAAAATTTTGTAGGTAAGTCACTTGTGGGCGGGGCTGGTGCTGATTAGTTTTGGGTACGATTCAGAATAAAACAACCCGCCTTTTTTGTGAAATGGCCCGCAAAAGCTTGTATCCACTGTAGCTGAAAAACTAATGGACCGAATTTCACAAAATTCGGTAGATGAGTTACGTATAGGTCACCCTGGTGCTGATTAGATTTTGGTACGATTCAGAAAAAAATAACCTGCCTTTTTTTGCAAAATGGCCCGCAAAAATTGCCAAAATCTAAAATAAAAACTGGGTATATTCAAATATATCCATTAAATGCTGATTTAATACGTAATTTTTAACGATGAAAAGAATAAGACCAACCCCATTACACTAGGACTAGCCGTTCTCGCGATATTTTAGTTTTTCGTATTTTTCCTACACCATTTTTGAAAATAAGTCCAGTTTTCAAATGAGAACGAAAATTGAATTAAAAATTAATTAAATTTAATTTAAATAAATAGAACGTGAATATAAGTCTGCAGGGAAAGTCATGTGCTGCCCACATCAGATTTTTACTTTCCCTGCAATACATGGTAATGTATAGGGAAAGTATTGGAATCATGCCGAAAATCGCAACTCGAGTTTTCGACGGATCTACACGTTTCGAGACCTCTAGAATACGAAAAAACTATTTTTAGCGTGACGTCTGTGTGTGTGTCTGTGTGTCTGTCTGTGCAGAATTTGTATCCACTCTAACTAAAAAACTAATCAACCGAATTTCATAAAATTTGGTAGGTAAGTCACTTGTGGGCGAATCTGGTGCTGATTAGTTTTGGGTACGATTCAGGATAAAAGAACCCGCCTTTTTTGTGAAAAGGCCCGCAAAAGCTTGTATCTACTCTAGCTAAAAATCTAATAGACCGAATTTCACAAACATTGGTAGATAAGTCGCTTGTAGGTCACCCTGGTGCTGATTAGATTTTGGTACGATTCGGAAAAGAACCTGCATTTTTTTGCAAAATGGCCCGCAAAAATCGACAAAATCTAAAATAAAAACTACGTATGCTGAAATATATCCTTTAAATGCTTGTTTTATACGAAATTTTTAACGAAGAAAAGAATAAGACCAACCCAATTACACTAAGGCCACTAAGACTAACCGTTATCGAGATATTTTAGTTTTTTCGTATTTTCTCTACGCCACCTTTGAAAATGAGTCCAGTTACCAAATGAGAACGAAAATTGAATTAATAGTGAATTAAATTTAATTAAAATAAAGAGAATGTGTATATAAGTCTGCAGGGAAAGTCATGTGCTGCCCACATCAGATTTTTACTTTCCCTGCAATACATGGTAATGTATAGGGAAAGTATTGGAATCATGTCGAAAATCGCAACTCGAGTTTTCGACGGATCTACACGTTTCGAGACCTCTAGAATATGAAAAAACTATTTTTAGCGTGACGTCTGTGTGTGTGTCTGTGTGTCTGTCTGTGTGTCTGTCTGTGCATATTTTGTATCCAATCTAACTAAAAAACTAATTGACCGAATTTCATAAAATTTGGTAGGTAAGTCACTTGTGCACGAATCTGGTGCTGATTAGTTTTGGGTATGACTCCGGTTAAAAGAACCCGCCTTTTTTTTGCGAAATGGCCCGCAAAAGCTTGTATCCACTCTAAGTTAAAAACTAATGGACCGAATTTCACAAAATTTGGTAGATAAGTCGCTTATAGGCCACCCTGGTGCTGATTAGATTTTGGTATAATTCGAAAAAAATAACCTGCCTTTTTTTGCAAAATGGCCCACAAAAATCATCAAAATCTAAACTTAAGAACTACGTATGCTTAAATATAGCCATTAAATGCTTGTTTAATACGTAATTTTTAGCGAAGAAAGGAATAAGACCAACCCCATTACACTAGGACTAGCCGTTCTCGAGATATTTTAGTTTTTCGTATTTTTCCTACACCATTTTTGAAAATAAGTCCAGTTTTCAAATGAGAACGAAAATTGAATTAAAAATTAATTAAATTTAATTTAAATAAATAGAACGTGAATATAAGTCTGCAGGGAAAGTCATGTGCTGCCCACATCAGATTTTTACTCTCCCTGCAATACATGATAATGTATAGGGAAAGTATTGGAATCATGTCGAAAATCGCAACTCGAGTTTTCGACGGATCTACACGTTTCAAGACCTCTAGAATACGAAAAAACCATTTTTAGTGTGTCTGTGTGTCTGTGTGTCTGTCTGTGTGTCTGTCTGTCTGTCTGTGCAGATTTTGTATCCACTCTAACTAAATAACTAATACACCGAATTTCACAAAATTTTGTAGGTAAGTCACTTGTGGGCGAGTCTGGTGCTGATTAGTTTTGGGTACGATTCGGGATAAAAGAACCCGCCTTTTTTTGCGAAATGGTCCGCAAAAGTTTGTATCCACTCTAACTGAAAAACTAATGGACCGAATTTCATAAAATTCGGCAGATGAGTCAATTGTGGGTCACCCTGGTGCTGATTAGATTTTGGTACGATTCGGAAAAAAATAACCTGCTTTTTTTTTTGCAAAATAACCCGCAAAAATCGTCAAAATCTAAACTAAAGAACTACGTATGCTCAAATATATCCATTAAATGTTTGTTTAATATGTAATTTTTAACGAAGAAAAGAATAAGATCAACCCGATTACATTAGGTCTAGCCGTTCTCGAGATATTTTAGTTTTTCGTATTTTCTCTACGCCACCTTTGAAAATAAGTCCGGTTACCGAATGAGAAAGAAAATTGAATTAAAGGTGATATTAATTTAATTAAAATAAAGAGAATGTGGATATAAGTTTGCAGGAAAAGTCATGTGCTGCCCACATCAGATTTTTAATTCAATTTCTGTTTTTATTTGATAATTAGACATTTTTCTAAACGTGGCATAACTAAATGCGAAAAATCTCAAATATCTTGAGAATGGTTAGTCCTAGAGTAATAGAATTGTTCTTATTATTTTCCTCATCAAAAATTACGTATAAAACAAGCATTTAATTGATATATTTGAACATACGTAACTTTTTTTTAGATTTTGCGATTTTTGAGGGTCATTTCGTAAAAGAAGGCAGGTTGTTCGTTTTCGAATAATGTCAAAATCTAATCAGCACCAGAATATCGTACAAGTAACTTATCTACCAAATTTTGTGAAATTTGGTCAATTAGTATTTTAGCTAGAGTGGATACATGAAATTTTTACGGACCATTTCGCAAAAAAAGGCGGGTTCTGTTTTTACGAATCATACCAAAAACTAATCAGCACCAGGGTCATACCCAAGTGACTTACTAAATTTTATGAAATTCGGTAAATAAGTTTTTGAGTTAGAGTGGACACATTCATTGCACAGACATACAGACACACAAACAGACGTCACGCTAAATATAGTTTTTTCGTATTCTAGCGGTCTCGAAACGTGTAGATCCGTCGAAAACTCAAGTTGCGATTTTCGAAATGATTCCAATACTTTCTCTATACATTACCATGTATTACAGGGAAAGTAATAACAAACAAGAAAGAGCAATCATGCATAAGACATTGATTATGAAACACTTTCCAACTTCAATGCAATTTTACTTAAACATCTCTAAAATGCGATATATTCCTCTGTAATATTTTTAAAATTATCACAATACTACATTAATTTATTATATTTGAAAACTTAAAACTTCATCGAAAAAAATGAACTTCATTCAAATGACGGCATTGAAATATAAATTGCCTGGTTTAAACATCTCTAAAATACGATACATTCCTCGGTAATATTTTTAAAATTATCACAATACTGCAACAATAATTTATTATATTTGAAAACTTCATCGAAAACAAATGAAATTTATTCAAATGACGTCATTGAAATATAACACGTCTAGCTCTCTATATAAAAGCAGAATTTCATTCATAAACTGTTTTCCATTCCTTTCATTCATTTCAATACTATAATAATTTACTTTATTTAAAAACTTAAAACCATGGAGGTAAACATAATTTAACTCTATGCTTAAAACTTCATCGAAAAAATCGTTTGTTTATCTATGTGAATGAATGTTTCATTCATATCAGCTATATTACAGACTCCATAAGCTAAATAATTTTGAGTTAAAGAAATGCAGCAGTTCTTATACAACTTATTCTACATCTTTTGGTATTTACATCCTCCATAAGGGAAAATAAGGCTTCGTTGTAACAATAATGAAAGTTGGATGATCATTTAAACTCAACTATATTGTAATTGCGTTGTTTCAGTATGTAGATGCACAGAATTTAAGCAAAAATAAAGCGGTTTTAGGACGGGTACAACACTCAATATGAATTAAAAAGAACTTTAAAAATCACGATTTTGACACTAAATGAATGCCATATTTTATTTTGAAGTGGGTCACGTAATCACTTCATATAATGGTCACGTGATCTCTTCATATGAAGGATATAATTATTATTTTAATTTTTATTTAAAAAACTACTGAATATAATTTTCTGAAAATTTTTTTACATATTTTATGGGATAATTTGAATATTGCCTAAAACTTTCGCAGCGATTTGTGAATTTTAAATCCGCTTAAAAATGTTTGAAAAATTGGGTTCCGTAGGGTTCAATGTATTTCATTTTTTGAACCAGGGTTCAATCCAAAACTAATTGGGTGACATTATTCAATTATATTCCCATAGGTTCCACAAACCATCTGAGCAACATACTAAAATTTCATTTTGATAAAGTCATTTTTACGGCAGTTATCGTGCTAACGGACAGACAGACAGACAGACAGAATGAACAAAGTCATAACATAAGCACTTTTCAACTATGTTGTAAGGTGTTAAAAACTCATGATAAAATATTAAATGCAAGATTCAGAGGTTTGGTAATGATTGAATGTTTGTCGACATTTCAAAGCATTATAGGACCGATAACTGTCTTGGAAGTCCGATTAACAGCATTACAGGACCGGTTTCGTTTAAAATATTAGCTCACCAGTATAGTGTTACTAGAATCAATAGGCTCATATTTTATATTACCCCTCTCTCTATATTTCATAGGTTTTGGCAAAGAGCTGTTCCAGCCTGATTTGGACAGATTGACTGATCATCTAGAAGTGGCCATGGATCTTGTGCCTGTGATTAAAGACGTCGATGTCCACACCGTGGTCAACGGACCTATCATGTACACGCCGGACCTTCTGCCAATGTTGGGGCCTTTCTACGATTTGCCAAACATGTGGATGGCTGTAGGTTTTGGGTATAATGTTTTTGTTTTACTTAGCGATATTTCTTTCAGCAAATATATTAGATTTTCTGTACTGTATGATTAGTTGATAACTAACGATGAAACATTCCAAAAAGTCACGTGTCAATTTTAACGATAATTTAAATACCAGGCAATATGGATAAAATATAATAATTCAGAAAAGAAGGATCCATTTATAAGCAAATATACAGGAAAATATATGATAAACTTTGGCTTAATAATAAACGGGGGGCGAGGAGGAAATAAATGGGTAAGGGTCAGATGGTTGTTGTTAAGACCCAAACCGTCCGACCTAGCAGAAAGGTGTAAGGTAACTGTTTGGACGGCCGGGAAGTACCACCCAATTTAGACCGGAACCCAGTGGGGGAGTCATCCACAGGGACCGTACCGTCCTTCCCCTACCACCAGCCTCTCGGAAAGACTTACGGTCCCACATGTTTAAAGTGATCGTACTCCGCATGAACACTGCGGCAGTTTTGGCAGCGGTGGGAATCGAACCCGGGCCTACCGAGTGCAATTCCCGCGCTCTAACCACTGGGCTACTGCGCCCCAAGCGCCAGATGGTGAAAGATCCAGACCACCCGACTCACCCTAGGGTATGAGTAGCTGGTTGAGAAAGAAGTGCGTATAGAACATCTTAAAAGAAAATAGATCGCATTATTTTAAAAATCTATTAAAACCATGAAAACCTACCACAGTCTTTCAATATCGTTTAAGTTGAGCTAATCCTTGGTCTAGTTGTTAATAAGGGCATATCCAGGGAGTTAAGGGAACGAGTTTTATTAATACCCCATTGGCTAAACAATATTTTCTATTGTTAACCCCCAATGCGTATCGACTTCCGTTTTCCGATATACTGGCTAGGCCAATGGTGGTTCTTTGGTTTCTGCTTATAATGCAGATCATGTAACATAGAATGTTATGTTTGATTAACGCTGGAGCTGTCCTGATTATGATGGAACGTGGCAATCAATAGGAAAAGACAACACTTATACGTTCTTGGAAAGTTAAGAAAACTCACCATTTTACTAGCTATCCTCTCAATGCTTTGTTCGCAATTGCTCCAATGTAAACGTAACGTGAAGTTATGGAGCGATGGTTTGAGATGATATTGACTGACTGGGCGTGATAAGTTTTCGTGGTTTTCCAAGTATTAGAACGCAAATACGGCGGAGTTTCCGTTGAAAAGTTTTCCACAACATCCCTCCCAGGTTTGCGCGCTAGATTTGCACGCTACCACAAATGCCGCCGTGTTCATGCGGAGTACGATCACGTTAAACATGTGGGTCCGTAAGTCCTTCCGAGAGGTTGGTGGTAGGGGAAGGAGGGTACGGTCCCTGTGGATGCCTCCCCCACTGGGTTCCGGTCTAAATTGGGTGGCACTTCCCGGCCGTCCATACAGTTACCTTACACCTTTCTGGTAGGTCGGACGGTCTGGGTCTCAACAACAACATCCCTCCCAGGGCGCGGTAGCCCATTGGTTAACGCGCTGGAGTTGCACTCGGTAGGCCCGGGTTCGATTCCAGCCACAGCCAAAACTGCCGCCGTGTTCACGCGGAGTACGATCTCGTTAAACATGTGGGTCCGTAAGTCCTTCCGAGAGGTTGGTGGTAGGGGAAGGAGGGTACGGTCCCTGTGGATGCCTCCCCCACTGGGTTCCGGTCTAAATTGGGTGGCACTTCCCGGCTGTCCAAACAGTTACCTTACACCTTTCTGGTAGGTCGGACGGTCTGGGTCTCAACAACAACAACATCCCTCCCTTAGCGCCAACGGCCGTACCGTGCTGATAACACCGGTTTTCGTTAGATCACCGAAGTCAAGCAGCATCGGGCGCGGTTAGTACTTGGGTGGGTGACCACCTGGGACCCGCGCGCTGTTGGCACATTTCGAGCGCGGTAGCCCAGTGGTTTGCGCGCTGGATTTGCACGCTGCCACAACTGCCGCCGTGTTCATGCGGAGTACGATCACGTTAAACATGTGGGTCCGTGAGTCCTTCCGAGAGGTTGGTACTAGGGGAAGGAAAGTGCGGTCCCTGTGGATGCCTCTCCCACTGGGTTCCGGTCTAAATTGGGTGGCACTTCCCGGCCGTCCAAACAGTTACCTTACACCTTTCTAGTAGGTCGGACGGTCTGGGTCTCAACAACAACAACAACAACATCATCCCTCCCTTATCAGCATAGCATTCGCCTAAAAAGAAACTACCACCTCCCCCATATCGTACGTAGAAACTTGCACCTTTGTGACTCATCTCAGTTTACGGATGTTGAACCTATTAGCTACTGTGATGATGATCAAGCCTTACGTATTTTATCAAAGGCAATAATAAATTTTGTAAAAATAATTATGCCCCAGTGGGGATTCGAACCACTGATCTCTGCCTGACCAGTCAACTCTCTACTCCTTGAGAAGACGAATGTCCATCTGTCTATATTTGAAGTGGACCTTACATTCTTCTTAGATTTCAGATCAAAATCTAACTTCTAATCCGTACGATCTCCCACTTCCTCTGAGTCTTTTATACAGAATAACACTGTTCTGATTGATCTCCCCATGGATTGAAAATACTGTCATAAATCGTAGAGTGCTGGTAGTAGCGTCGTAAAAAAGAAAAGTTGAGGTGGTGTTTTGGTAACCAAATATTTTGTTTTTCATTTCTCTGAATTTCAATGGGTTCCAATGGGTTCCTGAGTGGAATTATGACTCCCCCAAATCCTCCCCTTGTCGATACCACTTTGTCCTGGAGAAAATCCTATTTCTTTGTTATTAAACCTCAATAATCCGCTGCTCTGCTGTATCTAACTAGTTAAAATCGCGCTCCCAATGCTTATAACAGCATCCATAGACCGGTTATATACGCGTCTATATAAACATACCTACAATAATAACAAGAAAACTTGCCATGTGCAACAATTTTACTTTAAACCTACCACGCAGCTGATTTCGGTCAATGCTCTGCACTTTGAGCTGAGACAGCTGTCTATATTTCTTTATTTAAAATGGACCCTTTCATCATGCCATGATTCTAGTTTAGATTATGTAATCATCTAACGAAGAATACATACTGATATGAAACTAATAAAACTAAAATAACTTCGTTTAAAGCAACATACAACGCAAAATTAATAGTGTCGACCGATTTCGAAAGCAAAAAACAGCCTTCTTCGTCAGAGCACACAAGAAGCGAAATCTTCACTGCTGAGAGCTAGATCGACAACCCGGTTGCCGATCTTGTTCGCGCTAACAACCTGGTTGCCGTTTAATGAAGAATAGTTTGGAACATAGTTACTTACATTTTTGTTTTATCTTATAATATATAATGCAGAACGTATTTAATCATTGTGTTTCAAGACCTTTAGATGCGTTTTCATGCATGAATCGCTTATTTTTATTACAGGTATGGAATCATTCACTCTGGTGGTGCTGGTCACTACTTAGCTCACTGGATATTAAATGGCGAGCCACCGTTCGACCTGATCGAGGCAGACCCTAATCGTTTCGGGAAATGGACAACCAGGTTAGAACTTCTTTTATATTGATTATTGTGATCTTTCTGGACTTATACATGTACTTAAATAGTTGATAACAGCTGGTGGGTGCAAAATTAAATCCCATGCATAGGATTGCAATTTTTTTCAAAGTAGGAAATGTATATACACCACTCACTATGTTCACTGAGGCAGGAGTATTCTTAGAGCTGTGGCGGCTCGTATATTCAGGAATGGGTGAAGCAGGTTCAGTTGCGGCATTCCCTCTCTTCCTCGACAACGAACATCATCAAAACACATCGCGATACTGGTACAAATGTTATCAAACATAATCTAAAAATCGCCAAACGAGTGTGAAAAATTCGCCAAACAGTAACAATAACAACAACCCATTCAGCCGATAGCTTTGAGTGAAGCAACGTTTATCCTACTTCACCTGACGAGCCACCACTGTCTTAGAGTAGAAAATAAATATAAAACTTATTAACATATTTTTAACACTTTACAACAAAGTTGAAAAGTGTTTATGACTTTGTTCATTCTGTCTGTCTGTCTGTCTGTCCTTTAGCACGATAACTGCCGTAAAAATGACTTAATCAAAAATGAAATTTTCGTATGTTGTTCAGACGGTCTGTAGGACCTATGGGAATATAAATGAATAATATCACCCAATTAGTTTTGGATTGAACCCGGGTTGAAAAAATGAAATGCATTGAGCCCTATGGGACCTAATTTTTCTAACATGTTTTAAGCGGATTTAAAATTCATAAATTGCTTCGAAATTTTTAGGTAATATTCAAATTGTTCCATAAAATATTTAAAAAAAAATCAGAGAAATATATTCAGTAGTTTTTTAAATAAAAACTAAAATATTAATAACACCTCTTATATGAAGCAATCACGTGACCACGATATGAAAAGATCACGTGACCCACTTCAAAATGATATATGGCATCCAACTTGTCTCAAAATCGTGATTTTTAAAGTTATTTTTATTCATATTGAGTGTTGTATCCTTCCTAAAGCCACTTTATTTTTGCTTAAATTCCGTGCATCTACATACTGAAGCAACGCAATTACAATATATTTGAGTTTAAATGCTCATCCAAATTTGATTATTTCTACAACGAAGCCTATTTTTCACCTATGTAAAATGTAAACAGCAAAATATGTAGAATGAGTTGTATTAGAATTGCTGTATTTCTTTAACACAAAATCATTTAGTTCATGGAGTCTGCATAGCTGATATGAATGAAATAGTCATTGATTTTACAAAGGGAAGGACGATTTTTTTCGATGAAGTTTTACGCATAGAGTTTAAATACTTGTAGCTCCATGGTCTTAATTTTTAAATAAAATAAATTATTATAGTATTGTGTGATGAATGACATGAATGGGAAATTATTTATGAATGAAATGATGCTTTTATAGGGAGAGCCAGACGTGTTATTTTTTCTATGTCGTCATTTGAATGAATTTCAGTTGTTTTCGATGAAGTTTTCAAATATAATAAATTATCGTAGTATTATGATAATTCTAAAATTATTACCGAGGAATGTATCACATTTTAGAGATGTTTAAACCAGGCAATTTATATTTCAATGCCGTCATTTGAATGATGTTCATTTTTTTTTATGAAGGTTTAAGTTTTCAAATATAATAAATTAATGTAGTATTGTGATAAGTTATAAAATATTACCGAGGAATGTATTGCATTTTAGACATGTTTAAATAAAATTGCATTGAAGTTGGAAAGTGTTTCATAATCGATGCTTTAAGCATGATTGATCGTTCTTGTTTATTATTTGTGTTAAAATTTCTTGTAAATTTTGTTAACAATTTTTGCCGGGACATTTCGTTTTCAGAAATCTGTAATATGCAATGCCGTACCCATGTATTTGTTTTATAGGGGCAGGTATTTAATAGCTTTAATTATTCATGGTGATTGATATATAATCGTAATGAATAGGTAATTTAATTAATATTTGCATGGATATACATTGTCCCTAGAAAAATCCTGGACAACTTCGGAATGAAAGATCACGTGAGTGTGTGTGCATGTCCAATCAACGGCTGATTGATTGCAGCACCCTTAGAGGAAAAATTGAGGGAACCGAACTCAGCATCAAAGCCAGATAGAATGAAAATGTCAATTACAAATTGTTTAAACAGTATCTGATTAAAGTAGCAATCGACATTGTACTGAAAAACATTTTGCAACCTTTGCTAATTTTTTTCAACTACTTTACCGATAATTTCGGCAAACTATCAGAAATGCCACAATTATAAAATCCCAACTTAATTTCTGAAGTATTCAGTTAATTATCGTCTGCCGAAGCGTTATTCTTGTGTGTGTGTGTGTATATATATATATATATATATATATTAATAATGCACGTGACTTTGGTCACCATCAATAATAAATTGTATTAAAACGTAAAATGCAGCTTAAAGACTAGGTCTGAAAGTCAATCCAGAAGGTGATGAGTTAGGGGAAGGATAGTAAGTTTCCTGTGGTTGCCATCCCCATGTGGTTCCAGTCTAAATTGGTTGGTTCTGTTTCGTCCGTTCAAAAAAATTACCTTACACCTTCAGGTAGGTCGGACCAAGGTTCTTTAATATAAGGTTGGGCTATGAGCCCGGCAACCAATCAAAAAGTTGTCAGCCTGACGCCGACGAAAGTAGCATTTCGTCATTCCTGCCTCCATGAACCAGGAGAGTTGTTGCCAAAACACAGATTTTCCCATAATTACAATTACAAATCGTTTGTTAATTTTGAAGTGGCAATATCCAGATATAAACAACCTGCGTATAGAGATTTAATTGTGCTGTGCACACCTTCCTCAATGACATCTTAAGAGCTTCTCGGTCTCTTCAGGTACCCCGAGAACAAAATGTGCGCGTTTGCTATTCCCGTCACATCATAGGCTCGGTCATGCACGAGAAGACCCCCCTCCTCCCCCCAACTCCTGGGTTGAACTAGGTCTGGGTAGGGAAAAAAATAAGCAATATGTCGAGTTTTACTAAAGCCGTTGCCGCGAAAAACAGCATGCCTTAAAATTGTATACCGCACTTCACTGTACAGCACTTATCCCCAGAAGTGCAGCGAAGGGGGAGGGGACCTGTCCCTCATGGACCTAATTTATTTATTAAAATGTAGTTTTTCTTGTGTATTATTAAAATTTTCCTGCGCATTCAGTTCGTGGTCCCCCATCCCCCGTCCTGAGCTGAATTCTGGCCGCGCTCTGTCTCAACTATCTCCTTATTTCAATTATTATTATAAAGCGTCATTTTTATAATTACATCCTTTTGACACCAAGAGCATTTTTTATCACTTGTTATTTTGTGTACATACGTATATTTCATATCTGGCAAGACATTACGTTGTGACAATTTATTTCAGGGACTATGTATTCACCAAATCACGTGAAACATACGGCATGAACAACAGCCACACTTTTCCCAAGGAAGAGAGATGGGCAGGAAGACCCACATCTCGTGTTTCTGGTGCTTACCAAGAAATGGTGAACCGTGGAGCGGAAATGGGATTCCATGCAGGTACGGTCAACTGGAAATTGTGTTAAACATGTAAATTACGAATACATTCTAAATGGATTGAAATTTTCTTACATCAACTGATTACTTTAGTTGCAGGCTAGTAATGCAAAATAGCCGGAAACTTTAATGGTTATGTATCAAATGCAGCCTAAAAATGCGTACTGTCAGACTTGACAGCAGAGGTGCGCAAACTGTGGCACAGATGTGAGTAAGAGAAGGAGGCTAAAACGCTCAAGAGCGGTGCAAAATTTTCCTCAGAAGATAAAAATAAGCTGCATCACTTCTAATAAACTGTTTTTCATATGTGTACAGTGCAATTGAAGTCACAGTGTATGCATTGGAAGAGACTTTGGGCTACATCACGGATTTTTGGCTACAGTACGACATCATGACCTTTTGGCTACAGTATTTAGAAGTTGATTCACTATATGCCAGAACTTTGCACTCTTAGTCCAGATCTTTGCAATCTGACTTTTTCAACGAATCAAGGACTTACTTTGCTTTTTCATAGCACATGATACCATTATACAAGCTTATTATTTCAATTTGCACACGCAAATGTAAAAAAATGCATGTAACATTGTGTTGGTTGACTTTTGAATAATTTATTATATTTCCTCTTAATGACGCGTTTTACACTTTGGGAAGATATTTATTGCAATTAGGTATATCAGGTGCAATTTTTTTTGGCGATATACCATATCCCATCTAACAAACGCAATCCGAACATTTCTGCAACCCACAAATGCAATACAAAGCACATTTTTTTACAAAATTCACAAGTATGTGTGTGTTTGCTTGTTTGTTTGTTTTTTTTGTCCACCACTGTATATGTGTATTATTTTATTTTAATTAAGTAACAATTGCCTTGAGAAAAAATTGATATTGAGTAGTTTAACTATTACACTTCTTCTTCGACCCAGACTATCCGATCTACCCGAACATGTAAGGTAATTTTTCTCACAACCCGAAAGTACCACCCATTTTAGACCGGAACCCAGTGGGGGCGGCATCCACAGGGACCGTGTCTCCTTTCTTCTATACCGTCAACCTCTCGGAAGGACTTATAGACCCACATATTTAACATACCCGCACCTCGCGTGAACACGGGGACCGTTTGGGCAGAAATGGGAATCGAACTCGAGTCGTCCGAGCGCAATCCCCGGGCACTAACCACTGAGCTGCCCAACCCCATTATTAACACATGCAACAGATAATCTATGTCTTACATAATAAAAGAAGATGTCTGTGTGTGTGTCGTCTGTAGCGGGAAATCTACTCATCGTACGGCCATGGAATTTGGCATACCGATAGCTCAGGACTCGGGACGATGCCTCTCGGTGAAATTTTTTTTTTATTTGAATTAATTTTTTAGGTATTTTATGTTTTAGCACAATTTTGAGCAATTTTCATACAAATCGGTTCATTAGCGACCGAAATTACAGCGTTTCCATTTTGACACCAGTTGAAGTATCGGTGAACATTCTTTCCAACTATATTTGCATTGAGTCCGAAGGGCAATTCATTCATATTTATTTTTTAATGTATCGAATTTTGAATTTTTGAGTTATCTGATACTTATTTTGCCGCGTCCAAAACGTATGATTAGCACAGGTCTTTAATTTGGCAAAAGGTTATTTATCTAAGGTCTGCGCATTCTAACCGAAAAAAAATCTTTTGAATTAATACATTATTTTATTTTCTGTGATTTTTTTTTAAAATTCCGGAATGTTTGTTGAAATTCATTGGATAGAAAGTTGAAATTTATACGTATAGATCGACACACATATCTTGTTGATGTTGAAGACCCAGACCGTCCGGCTCGTCCTAAGACTTGAGCAGCAGTTTGGACGGCCGGAACACAACATATCTTGTGTAATTGCTCAATGTTCAATTGTGTAATTGCTCAATGCTCAATTGTCTAATTGCTCAATGCTCAATTGTGTAATTGCTCAATGCTCAATTGTGCAATTGCTTGACTTGTGTAATTGTTCAATGCTCAATTGCGCAATTGCTTGACTTGTGTAATTGCTCAAACAATTCCCCAAACCCGAAGTTTATTCTTAATGGGTTGGGTGAGACAATTTTATTACCTATGACCAAAAAAAAAAAAAAAAAAAAAATCTGAATGTATTTTGTATCACATTTGGTCTGATAAATTTTAACTTTACTGTGGCGCTATAACTAAAACACTCGAAAACTGATTGGTGAAAATACTTCCAGATGAGATATAGGTTTGAAATTTAGTGAAGATAGGGGGGGGGGGGGGGTAAATTAGAGAGGTTATATAAAAGTTTAAAAGAAGGTTTTCAAGAAAATTTTACAATGTTGTGAAATAAAATTCCTTAAATTAAATGAAAGTTGTTTGAAGACTCACTCTCCAGATATTTTAATAAGGATGAAATATATACTGTTTCAGGTTGGGAACAGCCGGCTTGGTTCGCTCAGGAAGGAGATATAAAAGGCTACAAGCCAAGCTTTCATCGTACCAACTGGTTTCATGCAGTCGGAAGAGAATGCGACTTGGTGATGAACAAGGTTGGAATTATAGATCTGACCCCTTTTGCTAAAATAGACGTCAGGGGGAAGCAAGCTGCAGAATTTCTCGACAAGATGTTAGCGAACAAACTTCCAAAAGTGAGTTGAATATTGCTTTATGAAAATATTTTATGAAGTTTTACCCATGAACAGAGCCAAAATAAGGCAGGGGCCCACGGGACATGGTCCCTGAGTCCCGTTACAAATAGGCCCCTAAAAGCCATCTTAAGTATAAAAGAGCAAACTAAACATATGTTTATTTATTTTTATAAAAAAAAAAGTTGCACTTTGATCGGTAACTTCTGTTTATAAATGTGCAATTTGAATAACATTTAACAGTGATAATTTCAGAATTTATACATATTACCAATTTATATACATTTGGTAACAAAAATTTTAAAAGTGTCATTTTCACTCATTAAAATACACAGTTAGCATAAAATGAAAAATCCTGATAATTCTTCTATTTTAAAGTTTTATTTCAGTTGGGAGGATTGAAGCGTCGCAAATTCTCAGTTTTCCACTATGAATATGGGGCCCCAAGGCTTTCTTGGGCCCCGGGAAAGCTTAGTCAATCTTTGCCTATAAAGGAACTCAAACCCTCGACATCTGAATCTCGAGACTAACGATCTACTTACTAATGGAGCTACCAGAATTTGGAAAACCTCACATTCTCCTGCCCTCATTTGTGGCCGAGAATTATTGCATTACTTAAAGCATGTTTTTCCTTAACTCATCGTCAATCTTTTTCAATTCATCGTTTTTGTTTTTTATCCTCACAATTATTATTACGGACATCTCTGGGTAACAAACTTACTCATGCGCCAATAAGAATCCCACCTGTAGAAGGACTCAAATCTTCGACCATTAGCTCTCGAGACCAACGCGTAACATTAATAATAATTAGATAGGGAGAAATCAAATGAAATACATTTGCTGTATGAGAGACAAAGTTTTATTTTAGCAGTATCTTAAAATAACAAGGAATTCATGAAGGAAGAAGCCTTCATGTGGCGGCAAATCTTGTGCACATTTCATTTTTGACGAAACTATTAAGCATTTGAATTCTCCTTTGCATACATATTTCATAGAGTCATAGGAATTTTCGGTAAAAACCGGAAGTGATATCTCCAAAACCTGAAATAGAAATCCATAGTGAACCCCCTATAGAATTCGATGCTGAATTCGTATTAATCATCATCTAAGCTTTGTATACAACCAATCTTGAGAAATAGATGTTTAAAAAAAACAAGAAGTCAAAATCTTTTGTGACCCACCCAACCTCTTCCAGAATTTAATGCGGAACATATCAGTCATCCTATCTATAGACAAACTTGAAAACTAAATTTTTTCAAGTAATTTTTTTTAACAGGAAATGGAAAAGAACCGTAAGTAGAATTATTTCGTACCGCTCTCCCCCTTCCTCCAGAATTTGATGCTGAATCCATATCAGTCATTATTTAAGCTATATCTGTCACAGGTTCAGAGAAATAGATGTTTCCAGGAAAACGTAAATTTTTTAATCGAAAGTGACATCTCCAGAAACGGAAGTAGAAATTCTTAGTGAGTCTCTTAAACCACTCCTGAATTTGATGTTGAGTCACTGGCTAAGCTCTATCTCTTGCCAATCCTGAGAAACAAATGTTTCGAGTAAAATTTTTGAACAGGAAGTGGAAAAGAAACGAAACCGGAAGTGAAAATCCTTAGTAAAAAACCCTGTCTCCTCTGAAATTTAGGGCTGGATCCATATGAATTATCATCTAAGCTCCATCTATAGCAAATTTTGAGATATAGGCGTTTCAAGTAAAATTAAAATTTTGGAACCAAACACGAAAAACGAAATGTGAAAATCTTTAGTGGACCCGTCCCCCTGCCCCCTCCATAATTTTGTGCTAAATGCAAATCAGCCATCATCTACGTCCTATTTATAGCAGATCCTGAGAAATAGATGTTTCAAGGGGAGGGGGGGGGGGGGAGAGATTGCAAAAAAAAAACCAATATAACATAGTTCAAAATAAAAATTGTAGTTTAGCAGCATACAATGTTATTTTCCTCAAATTAACTTTTTAGATGGAAAACGTAAGCTAAATCAAATTTGAAGATTGTATAAGATGTGAAATTGTATAAAAAAAAAGGAACAAACTGACAAATATACTTTTTATGTTACGTAATGTAATCTGTCAATTTTTTTTAATTTTTTCTTATATTTCTTTAAAATTTGTTCTGTCAAATTTAATTGCATCTTTTTTATTCTAAATAAAATGTATATTTAAAATTTAATGTGAATCATCTATTTAACTTTGGTTCTAGATCTCCAAAACAAACATATCCCATATGCTAACACCAAGTGGAAAGGTTTATGCAGAATTGACCGTGACTCGAATGGCAGACGATCATTTCTTCATCATCACAGGTTCAGGCTCTGAAATTCATGATCTCAGGTAAAGTTTTATGGAATAAAAATCATATTTAATCGCTGCCTAGTGTTAGTAATTTAAATATGAGCTTCTTGTGCCATGCGCCACAAGGGACATCTGTAAAAAATATGTTATTAGCTGTACCTAAGCCCATATTGCAACATTAGTTATGTTTATAATGGCAACATTTACATCCGTCGTTTCTTAAGAATATAAACGACGGATGTAAAATAACATACCTACCACCTGCTTGCTCGTTCATAAAAATCCTGAACACATGGGGACGCATCCTTCCTAGTGAAAACATTACAGTCCTAATTTACATTAAAGTTAAATTGTAATTGGGTTAGTTAAAATAAAAGTTACGCCCAGGGAGTTGACTAAAAAAATAAGCATATTCTGATGATACATACAGATGATTCAGAGACTATAGCCACCAGTAAAACCAAAATCGGTGGATTAGGAGGCGAGATGGAAAATAGAAGGGGGGGGGGGGGACTAACCAAAGTAAGAGTAATGCTCAGGGATTTGGCACATTAAAGATGCATATCCAGATAACATGTACAACTAGACATGTACCAGGTGCAGAGACTATAGCCACCAGCCGAACCAAAATCGCTCAATTAGGAGCAGATATGTAAAATTGTGGGGGCTAGTTAAACTAAAAGTTACACACAGGGGTTGACACAAAAATATGTATATCCAAGTGAAATGTACAAATGTTGCTGAGACTATAGTCACCACCAGAGTCAAAATCGCTCAAATAGGAACTGAGATGTAAAATTTTGGGGACTAGTTAAACTAAAAGTTACGCCCAGGGAGTTGACACAAAAAACGCATGTTTATTATATCCATCAAATATGTGTATCAAACTGAAGCGTACGGATGGTGCAGCTACAACCATCAGCATAAGCAAAATCGCTCAATTAGGAGTTGAGATGGGAAATTTGGGGAGGGGGCTAAATGAAGTAAAAGTTAAACTCAGACGGCCGTGCCGTGCTGAAAACACCGGTTCTCGTTAGATCACCGAAGTTAAGCAGCATCGGGCGCGGTTAGTACTTGAGTGGGTGACCACCTGGGAACACCGTGTGCTGTCGACACTTTTCGGGCGCGGTAGCTCGGTGGTTTGCGCGCTGGATTTGCACGCTGCCACAACTGCCGCCGTGTTCATACGGAGTACGATCACGTTAAACATGTGGGTCCGTAAGTCCTTCCGAGAGGTTGGTGGTAGGGGAAGGAGGATACGGTCCCTGTGAATGCCTCCCCCACTAGGTTCCGGTCTAAATTGGGTGGCACTTCCCGGCCGTCCAAACAGTTACCTTACACCTTTCTGGTAGATCGGACGGTCTGGGTTTCAACAACAACAACAAAGATGGATGCATAACCAGATGACATGTACAAATGGTGCAGAAACTGTAGCCACTAACAAAACTAAATTCGCTCAATTAGGAAAAATGTTTGCTAAAAATGTAAAATTATGGGGCTAGTTAAACTAAAAGTTACGCCCAGGGGGCTGGCATAAAATATGTATATTCAGATGACACGTACAGAGGGTGCAGAGACTATAACCATCGTTAAAATCAAAATCGCTGAATTAGAAGCCGAGATAAGAAATTTGGGGGGCTACCTCAAGTAAAATTTACTCTCAATGGATATCTGAGCAATATAGTTGCCAGCCGGGGTCAAAATTTCGAGGGAAACGACGCAGATAAAAGGATCACGATGAAAATTTAATGTTAAAGTTTTCCAACAAATATTTAAAATTTCTTTAATTTTTGGGTATTTTTTAATGTTAATTAGCTGAAAAAGTAAGGCAGCTGAGTAGGTTCAGTAACTCCTCAAACTAAATATCCGAAACAACATATTTCTGAAAGTGTCACTAAAAATAGCCTATCAATCACGGTATGCCAAAAATAGGAAACTCGAGACTACACATTTTTCGCACATTTTTCGCCGAAATTCTGCTCAAACAGTTGCGAAATATTTTCTGAAAAATAAAATGCAATGCTCAGATTATATTAAAACTAAATTTAATACCCAATAAAACATAGAATATATTTTTTATTTTAATCCAAAATAATTTTGGTGCTGCCGTCTGTTGTCGTAATTTAATTCATACCGACTATTTTTATTTTTTAATGAACATTTTTAAATGTCTATTCCTTCTAATACGCTATTAAATATAACAGATCATATATAATAATGCCACAAACACGGAAACGTAATTGAACTTGGACTTGAAGACAAAGGAACTTGAAGACAAAACTACAGTTCTCAGTGATGTACATTCAGATTCCCTTATCAAATTTATAGAATGAGAAATTGCCCTTCCGTAATTGTGGCATTATTATATATGATCTGTTGTTGTATTTAATACTGTATTAGAAGGAATAGATATTTAAAAATGTCTATTAAAAAATATAAATAATCGGTATGAATTAAATTACGACAACAGATGGCAGCACCAAAAATATTTTGGATTAAAATAAAAAATACATTTTATGTTTTATTCGGTATTAAATTTAGTTTTAATATAATCTAAGCATTACATATTATCTTTCAGAAAATATTTCACAACTGTTTGAGCAGAATTTCGGCGAAAAATGTGTGCCGCGAAAGTTAACAAAGCGCGGATAGGGCAGCAGATTTACTGACGCTCACCCTTAAAGGATTAATTTGAAGTCAAACATATTGGAATTCGTCACCCGCAGATCAGTCAGAGCACAGAACGGCCCCAAATCAGAAATTACCCCCTTCCCAAAAAACAAAATCACACTACATCAGAAATGACGAAATGCGAAACTACTTCAATAAGTAAGACAGCTGGGTGGGTCAAGTGATCCCTCAAACTGAGTGTCCTAAACAACGCATTTTATTCACGATGGCCCGAAACCCCTAAAATATCACAAAGTGTCAATGAGAGAGATTTCGAGAGGGAAAAACTGAGGTTTGGCAAGACGAAAGGGACTTTAACAAAAGAGATATTTTATTTTTAAATATATTTTTAACACTTTACAATATAGTTTAAAAAATGTTTATGACTTTTTTCATTCTGTCTGTCTGTCCGTTAGCACGATGACTGCCGTTAAAATGACTTTAACAAAATGAAAATTTAGTATGTTGTTGAGACGGCCTATGGGACATATGGAAATGCAAATGAATAATATCACCCATTCAGTTTTGGATCGAACTCGGGTTGCAAAAACGAAATACATTGAACCCTATGAGACCTAATTTTTCAAACAATTTTTAAGCGAATTTAAAATTCACAAATTGCTTCAAAAATTTTAGGAAATATTTAAATTATCCCATAAAATATACAAAAAAAAAAAAAATTCAGAAAAATATGTTCGGTAGTTTTTTAAATAAAAATTAAAATAATAATTCCACCCATATTATATGAAGAGATCACGTGACCCACTTCAAAATAAAAATATGGCATCCATCTTGTGTCAAAATCGGGATTTTTAAAGTTTCTTTTTAATTTACATTTAGTGTTGCATCCGTCCTAAAACCGCTTTATTTATTTTTATTTTTTTCTGTGCAACTATATACTGCGCCAATGCAATTACAATATTTTTGTGTTTAAATGATCATCAAGCTTTGATTATTTCTACAACAAAGTCTAATTTTCACATATGGAGAATGTAAACACATCAAGCTGTAAGATGAGTTGTATAAGAATTGCTGAATTTCTTTAACGCAAAATGATTTAGCTCTGGAGTCTGCAATATAGCTGATACGAATGAAACATTCATTGATTTTACATAGAGAAGCATACATACGATTCTATAGTATTGCGTTTTTCGGTGAAGTTTTAAGCATGGAGTTAGAAAGTACTTTTACCGCCATGAAAAGAATGGAAAAAAGTTATGAATGAAATATTCACTGCTTTTATATAGAGAGCCAGGCGATTTGTATTTCGATGACGTTATTTGAATAAAGTTACTTTGTTTGCGATAAAGTTTTCAAATATAATAAATTATTGCAGTATTGTGATAATTTTTAAAATATCACCTCTAAATGTATCGCATTATAGAGATGTTTCAATAAAATTGCATTACTGTTGAACAGCGTTTCATAATCAATGCTTTGTGCATGATAGATCTTTCTTGTTAACAATTTACAACATAGTTAAAAAGTGTTTATTACTTTGTTCATTCTGTCTGTCTGTCTGTCCGTTAGCACGATAACTGACATAAAAATGACTTTATCAAAATGAAATTTTAGTATGTTTTTGAGACAGTCTGTCGGACATATGGGAATGTAAATGAATAATATCACCCAATTAGTTTTGGATTAAAACCCGGGATGAAAAAATGAAATACATTTAACCCCATAGAGCCTAATTTTTCAAATATATTTTAAGTGAAGTTAAAATTCATAAATTGCTTCGAAAATTTTAGGAAATATTCAAATTATCCCATAAAATATATGAAAAAAATTGCAGCAAAATATGTTCATTAGTTTTTTAAATAAAAATTGAAATAATAGTGACAATATAATATGAAGAGGTCACGTGACCCACTTCAAAATTAAATATGGCATCCATCTTGTGTCAAAATCATTATTTTTATTCTTTTTCATTTACATTTAGTGTTGCATCCGTCCTAAAACCGTTTTATTTTTGCATATTATCTGTGTCTCTAAATTCTGTGCTTACGCAATTACAGTATTTTTTATTTTAAATAATCACTAAACTTTGATTATTTCTACAACGAAACCTAATTTTAACGTATGCAAAATGTAAACGAAACAAGCAATTGTAAGATGAGTTGTATAAGAATTGCTGAATTTTTTAACGCTAAATTCTTTAGCGCTAGAGTCTAGAATATTAATTGATTTTACTTCGATAGAGAAGCAAGCGATTTTACAGCATTGCCTTTTTTGATGAAGTTTCAAGTTTCCAATTATTGTACTATGATAGTTTTAAAAATATCCCCACTGAATGCATCGCATTTTAGAGATGTTTAAATAAAATTGCGTTTCAGTTGGAAAGTGTTTCAATCAGTGCTTTATGCATGATTAACCTTTCTTGTTCACTATTTTCATTTAGGTCATAAAATATAATTAAATACCAATAATTGTGAGAAAAACGAGCTATACTTAAGTTTACATCTGAAATCACGGGCGTAGCCTGGATCTCGGAAAAATTGTAAAGGTCACGGAACGAATGAAGGGCTAAAATCTGACTTCCCTATGCTTCTATGAAAAACTACTGAATTATTCAGCCAATGTCGGAGTAATTATGAACCTCTTGCCCTATTGGCATTGTTTGAAGGAAAGTTGGGAAAAAAGCCATTATGTTTCAGAACATTTTTGTAAAACATAGGTCGTTTTATGCCTCTTTCATAGTTTTTCTTCTTCTGGGTATTTATATTTTATTTATAATTTTTCGTTATTTTTAACAGTATTTATAATGTTTATTTATATATCTTCGAATTTTTAGCTCTGTGCGATTTTTGTCCAGTCGGGATCATTGTGCACTGGCGATATTCTTTGTGGCAACTCCCGATGAAAGCTTTAATAAATTAGGCTGGTTGAACACGAACGATCCCACTGACGCTAATGTTGATATACAAGATTTTAATAAAGTGGAAATTGAACCAAGGCTCTATATCTTATAGGTACTTGAAAGAGTATGCACGCTTATGGAACATGGATGTGGAATTTCAAAACCTCACGGACGAAATGGCCTGTTTAAGTGTAGCTGGTCCCTATGCCAGACATCTGTTGTCGATTCTGACTGTAGAAGATATGGGGAACAAAGCTTTCCCATTTCTCAGTGCAAAATCCATGAAAATTGCTAATATTCCTGTCAGAGCGTTAAGGATCAGCTATACAGGTAGGTTAAATAGCATTTCATGTTGTAATGAAGCTTAAGAATATTATATGTTACTCTCACGTATATTGTGTGTTAGAATTTTTGCAGCAGTGCGAAAGGATTGTCATTGGCAGCATATGGAAGTTCGAAAAATCTATCCGTTGGAATCCGATCTATACAGGGTCTGAACCAGTGGTCGGAAGTAGCACGCCACAAGTAACGAAACCGCAGTAGTCACTACTTTTTCTCGTAGTTTGTAGTGTAACGCGCTACTTTTAAAAATAAGTAGTGTAGCGAGTAGCCCGATACAATAAATCGCTAGTTTGTATCGAGTTTTGACGCTACTTGTAAAGTTACTTCCGTAAGCAAACAAGGTGTCATTCTACATATTACGTGATCACCATTTCTTCCTTTGTACAAATTTAGTACTCTGCGCAACGATGTACGATTTACAAAGTGTCAAGCGCTTTGGAACAAATAAAAAATGTCGGGTTGTTTTAGATGACGAGACATCTTCAGAGCTAAATGCCTGTCTCATAATACCAAATAAGACGAGATGGAACTCAATGCATTCTGCCGTCGAACGCATATGCTGGTTCCTGACGGAGAACAAAGAGGAACTACATAAGATAAATGGCTGCATGGATGCTGCAGGGTTAGGAAGGCCATTGCCTCATGAAATTGATTTTTTATATGGATATATTCAGATGTGTTATTTCCCAAAAGATCATGCTTATCTGATTGCAGTTTGAGATGCAAATTCTACTAGAAATAAACAAACATGTTTTTAAATAAATAGCTTTTGCTTTTACCTTATTTTATACTTTCAATAATAAAATGGATACACGTCAACTTTAATTAAACTTTAAAATCAAAGACAATCAAAAATAGGTTTAAAAGTCTATTAATAAAATTTCCTTTCCTCGACGTACAATAATTACACGGCCAAAGCGCTTTCGGGCATCACGAAGCCCTTCATCAGTGGCGTATTTTTGGTTGGCTTTGATTTTAAAGTTTATACTTTTATTTTATTATACTGTTTTCAGAAGAGGGTAAAAGCGTACAGATTTGTAAGTTGATAAGTAAATTTGGGAATCGGTAATTTTTAATTATTCTGATTATGTTAAATTACTGCAGTATACACATATCTTCAACTTTTTGTGAAAATTGAAGCTGTGGCAAAATTAGTCTCATAAAAATAGTTATGTAGTGACTACATTTTAAAAGTAGTTTGTAGTCACTACTTTTTAAATAAAGTAGCTGTAGTTGTAGTTAACCACATTTGTCATAATGTATAGTTGTAGATCACTACAATAATAAAGTAGTTTTTCCAACCACTGGTCTGAACCCTAGTCGGTTGAGCCTAAAATTGCCCCAGATTATAAATAAAGTTGATTAAAAGAATTGACATTCATCTAAATCATCTTTAAAATATTGTAATGCCAAAATTTTGAGAATAAACTCAAAATCGCTTGAGATATCCTTAATATCCTTCAGTTTGCCAATTTGCTCTTTTCTTATTTAAATTAGGCCATTCACTATACGCGACAGGTTAACGCGGACTTAAAAGAGACCAACCAGATAAGAGAGTTTGCTATAATAATAGACACGACGGAAATATATAATCAAGGTACAACACATATCTTACATAATAATAGAACACTCCCTCTCTCTGTGAGTGTGTTCATGTGCGTGTGTCGTCTGTAGCCGAAAATCAAGTCTTCAGACAGCCGCGAAATTCGGAACAGTGTTTTCGAAATTCGGTAAACTCTCTGAACAATACGACTCTGCGTTATTTTTTTTAATTTAAATTAGTTTTTTAGCTATTTTATGTTGAAGCACAAAAGAGGAGGGACAATTGTCCATAAGGCAATTCTTCATATTTATTTATTTATTTTTAAATACATCTAAATATGCATGTTTTATTTTTTTATTTCGCCATATTCGAAAAGGAAAATTAGCACAATTCTGCAGTTTGGCAAAAGTATCGGTGCATATCGCCGCATTTTAACAAAAATAATTGTTTGAATTAGTCTATTTCTGATTATCTGATCATTCTCAACCAAAACCTTACAAATGCAGATTTTTGATTTCGTAGACAAAGATTTTTTTCCCCACCGTTTCACTTGTTGCTATGCAGTGGGCGTTGTATCCTACACATCACAACCTGTCCATTGCTATATGGGAAGCATGAATGTATTTATCGTATTGGTATTGTTGGATTTTCAGGTATTCCGAAACAAAAAATGAAATGACAGATATCTTTATAGCGAAGTGGATTTTATTTATCGGTTTCCTCACTTTGTGCGATTATATACACTCATTTCCCAAAATTAGGCAACAAAGTGAAAAAGCGGATAAAAAGAAAAATATTTATTCGAATTCATTGAAACTTTCACAGATCATGGGGTGTAACAAAAGACACTAGCGTGGGGAAATGCAAAGAAAATTATTTATAAATAATTAAATAATAGAGATAAACAAAAACATAGTATTTTGGGCAGCAAAAACAGTTCATTGGCTGAGGTCTGTCAAAACGGAATGTGATTACCTCTGCTAGAAAGACATGCCTGACATCGTCGATTCATGCCAAGAATAAGATTATCTATGGCAGTTTGGGGCATCTGTGCCCATTCAAAAAGCGGTGCCCATTCACGGAAAGATTGCCATTTAGGGCACGGGCTATTACCGACTGTCGCTGTGACCTCTGAAACGTCCTATTACTTCCCCTCGCCTGGAGTCATTCAGATGATGTCTACTCATTTTCCAAAATTTGGCTATTTCGGTTTTCCTTTTAGAATCCGTAACGCAGAGATACAGGCTCTGCACAAAACAGGCCGTTTCTATACGTAATACGTTTGCTTGTTAAAAATGTTTGTATGCAAAAGTTTTCTGTGAGCTAGTTCCGCGTTCGTGCGCCTGTCATGTATGCAAATTTTGTGGATGTTGTTTCTTTCGCCGAATATGGTAATTTCTCCGTTTGTTGCGTAACTTTTAGACATGAGTGTATCATTCTAATTTTTTTTTAATATGGCATTATTTTATCCGAAAAATTGAATGAATGAATTCGACTAATCCCTGCTTTACATCCCGGTAAACGCCGGGTATATTTACTAGTTGACGTTGAGTTTCTTTCGCTGTGTTAAAAGTTGTGTATCTTTCTAGGTGAGTTAGGCTGGGAGCTGTACCATTCTGCTGAACATACCCTGTCCCTCTATAGATCCCTTCTGGTAACTGGTGCAGAGTTTGATATTGGAGATGTCGGAACATACGCTTTAAATTCCCTCAGGATTGAAAAGGGATTCCGAATGTGGGGAGCTGAGGTAAGTGTTCCACTCTACCTTGTGTTCCACTAAGGTCTAATATGCACTGCCAAGTGTCAGTACCATTCAAAGTTACAGATATCAATGGCATTGATAAATATTATATATGAGATATGACATTTTATGCTCCCTAGATACATTCAAATCATCCACGAAAATTAAATCGTCCATTTATTTTTCTTGTCCTAAACTTTCAATTTACATCACTTTCTAGGTAAACTGAATTTTTGTTGTTGTTGTTCTTGACAGCTGTCTATTTAATTTTTGCTCTAGTTTCCGTAAATCTATTATTTTCAGATGAATATGGATTCAAATCCTTTCGAAGCTGGACTCGATTACTTTATTCACATGGAGAAACCAGTCGATTTTATTGGAAAATCCTCGTTGGCGAAAATTCTCAGAAACGGCTTGGATCGCAAGTTGGTGTTTCTGAAAGTGGACACCGCTGACGTGGATCCTGAAGGAAACGAATCTGTGTGGTGTTCAAACAAGGTAAGCAAATGCTAAGTAGACACAAGGCCGCCCATGCAAATTGTGGACTCCCTACAAATATTTATCACAGGACTATTTTATATTTGATTTTCCATCTATTTGCACATTTTTTACGTCTTCATCCTCAAAAAAGAAATATTGCGAGTTCATCCTACACACACACACACACTCGAGTGATGTCCTCCTAGTGTTTATTTCAGGCATACTTCCGGGGGGTGAAGCCCCCCCCCCCGGAAACCAGTATTCGCCCCTCCGTAGATATGTAAACCTAGTTTCTATTTATGTGACACAACATTTAGATATATATATAGAGAGAGCAAATAGAAACCCCCCTCCCCCCCGGCTAAAAAGTCCTGAAAAAAACTCTGTGTCCTTCCCCTATGGGCAACCCCGAAAAGCAGACTTTGCCGTCTTACGTAGTCCTAAGAGTGACTTTTATTCGGCCTAAGAATGAGTTTTATGTAGCCCATGTATAAATTCTATATGGCCTTCGACTCCTCACTTGCTTTTGCATTTCAAGCAGTCCATCGCTGCTAATTAAAGACCTGGTTTAAAATCTCTCATTTTCATACTTCAAAGGTTTTTTATTTCTACAAACAATGAAACAAGATTCACACAAAAATGTGGCCTTTATAATTTTATTCCTTACCCATATTCCATAAAAATTGCTTCTGGATTTAATTGGTGAGCTATCGGTTAGAGGTTGGAAAGGCGCCTTCCTCACTCCTAAAGAGATCACCAACAAACCCAAAGACAAAACGATGAAATTGACATAATTGCAAGAACCACTGATTTCTTAAAGGACAAATTTATATCTATATATATAAAGAAGAAAAGTATGTATGTATGTATGTATGATCCACCATAACGGGAGAACGGCTGAACTGAATTTGATGAAATTTGGTAGGTAGTCTTGAAATCGTCCCATTTAAAACACAAGCCATGTTTTGAGTTTCTACGACCAGTAGTTCTCGAGATATTAATGAAAAATGACACCTTTTCGTTTGTCTCATCATCACGGGAGAACGGCTGAATCGAATTTAATGAAATTTGGTGGGTAGCTTTAAAATAGCCCTCCATAAATTTAGTCCAAGTTTCGAGTTTCTAAGACCAGGGGTTGTCGAGATATTGATGGAAAACGAAACTTTTTCCTAGGAGTTCTACTCTCTAACTCCATGATTCCCAACAAAAAAGATTGGAAATAGTTGATTTAAAATGTGAAAATCAATTAAATCTCTTGAGTTTCGTGGGAGTTTATTGAACGTATTAGTCACTTTCGAAAATCACAGGTTTGAGATATGAATTTAAATGGAAACTGTCACCATGGTTTATTTCTCACGGGCTTACTCAAAAATGAAAAGTATCAAGAAATCACAAGAAAGATCAATCATGCATAAAGCATTGATTATGAATCACTTTCCAACTTTAATTTTATTTAAACATCTCTAAAATGCGATACATTCAGCGGTAATATATCACAATACTGTAATAATTAATTATATTTGAAAATTTAAAAACTTCATCGAAAGAAACGAACTTGATTCAAATGACGTCATCGAAATATAAATCACCTGGCTCTCTGTGTAAAAGCAGTAAATATTTCATTCATACATTTTTATTTCATTCATCACAGTACTACAATAGTTTATTCTACTTAAAACCTTAAAACCATGGAGACCAAAGTAATTTAATTCTACGCATAAAACTTCATCGAAGGTGTCTGCCATTAAATCGTCTGCTTCTCTATGTAAAATCAATGAATGTTTCATTCATATCATCTATATTGCAGGCTCCTGAGCAAAATAATTTTGCGTTAAAGAAATTCTGCAATTTTTATACAACACATCTTACAGCCTAATCAGTTTAGATACTCCATAAGTAAAACTTAGGTTTCGTTGTAGAAATAATCAAAGTTTGATGATTATTTAAACTCAAATATGTTGCAATTGTGTTGTTTCAGAATACAGATGCACAGAAATTAAGCAAAAATAAAGCGGTTTTAGTACGGATACGACACTAAATATAAATTAAAAAGAACTTTAAAAATCACAATTTTGACACAATATGAATGGTCCCGGCCGTCCAAATAGTTACCTTACACCTTTCTGGTAGGTCGGACGGTCTGGGTCTCAACAATAACAATATGAATGGTATTGATCATTTAAACTCAAATATATTGTAACTGTACTGTTTCAGAATACAGAAGTACAGAAATTAAGCAAAAATATAGCGGTTTTAGGACGGATACGACACTAAATATGAATTAAAAATAATTTTAAAAATCACGATGTCGACACAAGATGGATGTTATATTTTTTATTTGAAGTGGGTCACGTGATCTATCCATATAATGGTCACGTGATCTCATCAAATAAAGCGTTTAATTATTATTTTAATTGTTATGTAAAAAAAACTACTGAATATATTTTGCTGAACATATTTTTATATATTTTATGGGATAATTTGAATATTTCCTAAAACTTTCGAAGCAATTTGTGAATTTTAAATTCGCTTAAAAATGTTTAAAAAATTAGATCTCATGGGGTTCAATGTATTTCGTTTTTTCAACCCGGGTTCAATCCAAAACTAATTGGGTGATATTATTCATTTATATTCTCATAGGGCCTTCATGCTGTCTGAACAACATACTAAAATTTCATTTTGATAAAGTCATTTTTACGGCAGTTATCGTGCTAACGGACAGATAGACAGAATAAACAAAGTCATAAAAACTTTTCAACTATGCTGTAAAATGTTAAAAATGGTTATTTAATTATCAGCATTTTATGAGAAAGATTCTTTCTTATGCAGCTATGACTTATATAATGCAATGATTTTTTTTCTTACATAATGCAATGAATTTACATCTTTTCAAAGTGAAAAACAATGTATAAGATTCACGGCCCTATATGTTCCGGTGTAATTTATATCATAGTTTTGCATGGTAAATCTCGAGCAACGCCGGGTAATCGCTGCTAGTATACGATAAATTAAGATCCCACCAATCGAAAACAGCGAACCAGGAAAAACAGATTACAAAAACGATTGAATTTACACTCATCAAAAGTAAAATTGCAACACCATGAAGGAATGTACTTAGCCATATGCAAATCACAGTGCCGGTAGAAGAGAGATGAGAGTCATATGCAAATGATTAAAAGAACAAACAAAGATATGCAAAAGGAAACTGTTTATTCAGTAAAGCATGTGGCCCCCATGGGCAGCTATACGAATCGCTAAACGGCGAGGCATACTATAGATGAGGCTATTAATGGTTGCCTGGGATAATCCTTGCCAAACAGCGTCCACTGTGGCACGCAATTCGTCTACGGTATGTACCGGTGGTCCTCGGTGCACCTGACATCCCATGAGGGCCCACACGTGTTCAATGGGAGAGAGATCCTTTGAGACTACCAGTCAGGAAAGGCTGTGAATTCCGTTCAGGCTGTTGATAGTTCGCCGTGAGGTGTGCGGTGTAGCATTGTCTTGCTGGAACATTGTGCCAGGTACCGCCTGCACCAGTGATCGAACCACAGGCATCACAACTTGTATGACGTGCCGCCCCGCTGTCAGATTATCTGCAATGTACACCAGAGTTGTCCACTGATCGAACACGATACCGCCCCAAACCATGATGCCCCGGTGTAGAGCCGGTATAACGCTCGATGATATGTGCTGGGAAGTGGCGATCCTCGAGAAGTCGCCACACACTCCCACGGTTGTTCATTGGTCCAGTTACTATGGCGACGACACCACTCCAGATGAGGTCGTTGGTCGTTTCATGCATGAAGTTCCTAGCGAATGCTTTAGACTTCAGTCAGTGAGGTGAGATATCCTGATTTCTGACATTAGTTGAGTTGCTTGGAGATGTGAGTCAGAGTCCGCTGTGTACGCAGTGTACTGACCGCTGTGTACGCAGCTGTACTTCATGCAACCTGTTGCGAATGGTTTGGGTGCACGTAGGTGCGACCTTTGATGGTGGCAGGCTGTTTCGGATGTCACTTGACGTTGCGAACGAGTCTCGACCAGCCGTTCTGCGAATCTGCTAGTCTTTGCGATCTGTTGTGCACCTGTTCGTTCCCCTCCCTCTTCGGCGAGTCCTCTGATGTTCCTGCATCCATAGTGTCAAACATCACTGGATGGTACTCACGTCGTGCCCAGCACGCGTGGCAATTGCGCGCATCGACAAACTCATCACGCAACTCCAGGATATGGTTCGTTCCCCAGCCGTTAACTGCCAGTCGCCGTTACAGCACGCTGACGTTTCTGGGGCTTCACTTTTTCGAAAGTTCGGCTGCTGCAAATCGTCGCTAATAGCATTTACGTGACGAGCCATCTGCTGGTCTTTATCACCCGAAACTGGGTGTCACGTGACCCGATACGTACGAAGACTTAATCATTTGCATATGCCTCTCTCTTCTACTGGCACTGTGAATTGCATATGGCTACGTTCATTTCTTCATGGTTTTGCAATTTCACTTTTGACGAGTGTATTTGCCTTAAAGAAAAAGAAATATAAATCCCATTAAAACCAAGGTACTTAAAATTTAACTAGAGTGTGGATCAACTCGATTTTCTCATACCAGAATCTAGTTTTTTTTTTCAAATTTAACAAGAAAAATTTGGAAAAATCCGGTCCAAATGATTACAACTATAGCGTGTTACCCTTCACTTTAAAGGGCTCGACAATGTAACCTCTCTGGGGGGAGGGGCGGTAACTTGTCCCCCAAGAACGGCTGATGACGTTACGATTTTTCACAAAGATGATTGAAACTATTAAGTCTTGTGATTATTGAGCCATAAATACACCCTTTTATGCATGATTATGTCAAATTTTGTCCTATGCTGCCATGTTAAAAAAATATATAATTTCGAAATTTTCGCTCGAATTAAAAAAAAAAAAATTCTATCTAGTTCTAGATTTTTTGATAACGAGGCTGAATATAAAGTTTCGTGAAAATTTATTAATATTTGTAGCTGCTACATGTACACAAGAACTCGACCACAGGCAGATGGACATCGCCCCCAAAATAGTCCAAACGTGTTCAGGAGGTCCTAAAACATATATTAACATCAAAATCTGGAATTCGAAAATTCTCGTGAAACCGATACTTTCTCTGTACTATATTACATAGTAGTATAAGAAAGTAATAAAAACACTTTGGCAAAGGATTAGGAAAATGTAAGCGATGTAATTTCACGCATATTTAGTATATTCTAATTGGTGACGTCTGAATCCATCGTCTTGGATATATGCAGGGTGTCAAGGAAAGTCCTCAATTGCTTCGTAAAGAAAGGTCTATGAGTGTATACGTTAGGTCTATTTATAGTAAAGTCGCTCAGTCAAATAAAAGTGATTGCTGCGATCTTGACTGTGAATTTAAAAAGTTTAACCAACTCGTGAATAAAGGAAGATAAACGAATAAAGGTCAATTACAAAGTTGTAGAGCAATTATCTCATGAGTAAAAACCGACAATGAAATTGTTACAGAAGGCATTCATTTTATACAAAATGGGTTATTGGCAAATTGTTATCATATTCAGGAATGCTAAAATAAACACTTGCATACACAGGCACAGGACATTTCCTGCGTATGTACCACGATTCTCTTCGAACCTCTTTTTCTCTGTCTATGCCAAGAGGACTGGAGGGGTTATTTTCTGTCCGCCATCTTGCTTTTTCCAGGTTTGTACAGCTGGCCCCGCAATTTGATACTGCAGGTACAGTGCCTAGAAAAGGGGCCTGCTCATCAGGTCGGTTTTGTCTGAGTGCCTAGAGGTAGACCCCCCCCCCCCCCCCAGGTGGCAGAAACTGGAGGGGAGGGGGATACGGTTGAAGAACGGGAGATTTGCTTTCTGGACTCACATCTGAAAGGTCAATGAGACTCGCGGAGTCCGAGTATTATGATGTATGAATAATCAAGATATACGATTTCGCGAATGGACTCCGCTCTGACGGAAAAAAAGGTGGAGGGGGGGGGGGGGACAGTCAAGCGTATCCTGATCATAGATATGTCAAAGATGTCCCTGAAGGGAAAGGGGGGAGATCGAGCAGGTGACCTCAAGTTCCTATTCCGATAGTGTGCAATCCTCGAGGAATAATCTAATCTGATACTAGCTCTTTATGTGCAATATATTAGGGACTAGAAGGGGGGAGGAGCTGAGAAAGGGGGGGGGGAATAAGCTGATACTAACTGATAATCTAAGCTGATACTAGCTCTTTGTGTGCAATATATTAGGGATTAGAAGGGGAAGGGGCTGAGAAACGCCACCCAATTTAAGAGTTAGTATCAAGATTACCCTCCCGATAACTGTTAACCCAATTATCACCTAAAAGGAAAATGTTATGATTAGTATGGAGACATTGGGGATCCTGAAGAATTTGAGAAGAATAAATAAGAGTCGAATTACGGAGCGTGAGGGAAAGGAGACAGAGATAGTGACCGTGAACGAAAGACGGGGAACTGGAGATTCAGTGAAAAGCTAACTTGAGACAATAGGAACGGAAGGAAATGAAGTGTGCTCAGTTGGAGGGCATGAGAAGGCGATGGTCAAAGTGAGACAATGTTGGAAGGGAAATGAAAAGAAACAGGAATTATGGAGGTAGTTGTCTAGTTGTGGGTTCGATCAGTGAGAACAAACAAAGGACTGGTGTGTGGTGGTGTGGGGGGGGGGGGGGGGGGGGTAGACTCAAGTTTGCTTCCCTGCGAGACCAATGTTATGATGGAGAACATGGGTCAACAGGAGAAGGTACAGTTATTCACGAGTGGAAATGGAATTATTAGGGGGGAGATTTGGAAGAAAACCAAAGATGAAAATGAAATATAAGGAAAAAATTACATGGTCATTGGAAAGAATGGAAGAGTGGATCTTGATTTGTGGGATCAGAAAGTGGGTACTGGATGATGAAAAGAAGTTGAGTTCAAATCTGTGGGGGTTACTAGAATGAACTCCCGGGCAGGCGAAATGACGAAGGGGGTTACTGGCTCTATAATGATATATTGTGTGTTCTTTGAGTCAGCAGCCAAAATTTGACATTATGGAAAAATGTATGTGAATTATACTGCGTTTAATATAATTAAGGTATTTCTATACAGCCTCCCCCCTCCCCACATCCAATTTTGAGCCTGGGTACCAAGTCGAGCGGCTGGCCCTAGATAAAAGGAAAGGGGGTATCCCCCTTTTTCTTTCTTTTCTGTTTTATTTAGGGATAGAGTATGAACGTTTCTTCGTATGATGGCAAGTGGTGTGTACATTTCATTTTAGTAAAAATATGTTTATGCTCTTTTGCACTCGTTGTTCGCATAGTCATACAAATTTTTTAAACAATCGGAAGTGGCATCTCCAAAACCAGAAGTGTACATCATTAGTGAACCCTATGATATGTGAGTCATCACACGTCAGGTATTGACGCTACATAGACCGATATCGTACAGTGGAGTAAATAAAAAAATACATAATACCAGTAATTAAAATGAAGAGGCTTAATTTTAAACAATAACAAAGAATTTATTTCATTAAGATAAAACCTTATTTAATATTTGATAAAGTCAACAATTCCACAATGAATGTTAAATAAATTCCAGCACTCGTAATAGCTCATTTAATTTTACAATCATGCAACACTACCATTGTAAGTAACATACCGTGTCATTCCTACGTTACCTATAGGATAAAATGTCTCACCTACACTATTCCAATTCATATTCTGTAAAATCTCCTTTATCAATATCTGTCTTTACGTGTGACATACATTTCACACGTGCGTAATTAAATTCAATGACACCTTTTATCACTCCTAACATTATTCTGCATTAATAGAGAGCGAGAGAGAGAGCTTACTCAACAATTGACCTTCGTGCAAAATACATGTAAAGAAATTTCCTACCTCGGAACATCGCCGTTGACTGGAACTTGTCACCGGCAAGAGGAAACGGACTTCTCCGATGGGCTGCCTCTTATCGTCGCTCTCGTGCGACCACCTTTTAGCACTCCAAAAAAATCCACTCTCCTCGATTTTCAAATTTTAAAAGTTTTAGTCTCTCTTCATCTCTCCCCTCTCTCTTAGGCCCCCAGACTCTCATTGGTTCCGTAAATACATAACTCCGCCTTCCGGCTATCTAACTGGCCGAAGCCCCCCTTGAAATATCAGATATTTGAGCATTGTCTTTTTCGAGCAGAAAGTTCTCACGAACATTTTCCCATGACCATCAGGAAGTTAATTGACTTCTCGGGTCAAGAGGTTCAACCCCTTCCGTCTTACACCCTTCTGGTAGGTCGGACGGTCTGGGTCTCAACCCCTTCCGTCTAATATAGTACCTAGTGCTGACGTGAATACGAGGAGCACCCTTTTTCACTCTCGAATTACGTCCGGTCCAGCTGTGTCTAAGGGAGCGTTATATGAATTGTCTCGCTGTATGAGGGACCATCTTCTTAGATCCCCTTCCACTTTCAAAATAGCAATGTTATATTGGGGATTGAAAATTACAATATAACAATTACCCTTCTTCCCCCCCCCAAAGTTTGGTGGGAAAAAAACCAATTATCGAGTGGCGAGTTCATCATCACACTGGCAGAGTTACCTGTGACATCACCTCCTTTCTCTCTCAAATACTGAATCATCTGTAACATTACACTATATATACATATATCAGTCATTTCAGTACAACAAAAATATTACTGGTAACAAAATATCAAATACTCTTTGCATATATACAAATCACAGTGCTCCTGTAAAGTTTTTTTTTTTGTTGTTGTTGTAAGTATCAGTTCGATTTATTGTTATCCTGTATCAGAAACATTGTAGCTGCATTCGTGGAATGTCTTTTGAAAAGTTTATAGTAAAGAAAAATGTTTAAACTGTACATCTTTGTAATGGTACGATTGATTGTACACTATCTCCTTATGGTTAAACACTGGCCTTGTTGCAGAAATGGACATGAATCGCTGGAATTGCTGGGTAAGGAATCGTTGATCGTTTGGGAATCGTTGCACGTCTGGAATTGTTGAATCGCTGACCACTTGAGAATCGTTGTTTGTCTGGGATTGTTGAATCGCTGACCACTTGAGAATCGTTGTTTGTCTGGAATTGTTGAATCGCTGACCACTTGAGAATCGTTGTTTGTCTGGAATGGTTGAGTGACCGGAATCGCTGACCACTTGGAAATCATTGTTTGTCTGGAATTGTTGAGTGACCGGAATCGCTGACCACTTGGAAATCATTGGGCAACGGGATCTGTATGCTATTTCATGTTTTGTTTAAGCAAATCAATACATATACATTACACTCAGGCCAACTTATTATTACTCTCCTCTCTTAAAAACTCACCAAAGTATATTTTTTTTTACCAATTCAATTTCCATAATTTTAATTTGTCACCCGGCACACGAAACATTACAAAAAAAACTCTTTTTTTTTTTTTTTTTTCTCAAACACATTTAAATTTGTTAACATTCTCAAAATTTGCCCCAGTGAAATTTCTATACTTTATCTACTTTAAATCCTTCCCTATAATATATACATTTTTTTTTTCAAATTTGATACTCTCTTCAAACTTAAATTTTTCAAATTCCTACTATTTATTTATTTTACATTTCTCTGCCTTATGTTTTTCCACATTATATATATACATTTCTTATTTAACATCCTAACTATTTATCTACTTTAAATCCTTCCACATAATATATACATTTTTTTTTTTTTTATATACACTTCTTATCTAAAATCCAATCCACTTAAGTTTGATATCTTATTCAATACTTAAAATATTGAAATTCTTACACTCTCTATACATTAAACTTCACCACTCTTATCAATTTATATTTTCCTGACCTCATCATGTGTTCTCAATCGAACGTGCCATAAATATAACTCATGTACATATTTATAATAAAATACTTAAACAATTCCACTATCCTCTCAAATACTACCAAAAAAGACTTATAGGATAAAATGTCTCACCTACACTATTCCAATTCATATTCTGTAAAATCTCCTTTATCAATATCTGTCTTTACGTGTGACATACATTTCACACGTGCGTAATTAAATTCAATGACACCTTTTATCACTCCTAACATTATTCTGCATTAATAGAGAGCGAGAGAGAGAGCTTACTCAACAATTGACCTTCGTGCAAAATACATGTAAAGAAATTTCCTACCTCGGAACATCGCCGTTGACTGGAACTTGTCACCGGCAAGAGGAAACGGACTTCTCCGATGGGCTGCCTCTTATCGTCGCTCTCGTGCGACCACCTTTTAGCACTCCAAAAAAATCCACTCTCCTCGATTTTCAAATTTTAAAAGTTTTAGTCTCTCTTCATCTCTCCCCTCTCTCTTAGGCCCCCAGACTCTCATTGGTTCCGTAAATACATAACTCCGCATTCCGGCTATCTAACTGGCCGAAGCCCCCCTTGAAATATCAGATATTTGAGCATTGTCTTTTTCGAGCAGAAAGTTCTCACGAACATTTTCCCATGACCATCAGGAAGTTAATTGACTTCTCGGGTCAAGAGGTTCAACCCCTTCCGTCTAATATAGTACCTAGTGCTGACGTGAATACGAGGAGCACCCTTTTTCACTCTCGAATTACGTCCGGTCCAGCTGTGTCTAAGGGAGCGTTATATGAATTGTCTCGCTGTATGAGGGACCATCTTCTTAGATCCCCTTCCACTTTCAAAATAGCAATGTTATATTGGGGATTGAAAATTACAATATAACACCCTACTCCTTCTAAAATTCGATGCTGAATCCATATCCATATCAATCCTAAGAAATTGATACTGTAAAATGATTGTAATTTTTTTAATGGGAAGTGACATCTGTAGAATAAAAAGTGGAAATTTTTAATGAATTTTCCTAACGCCTAAAATATTTGATACTAAATTCATATCAGTTATCATCTAAGCACTATCCATGGCCTATTCTGAGAAATAAATGTTTGAAGGAAAATATTTTTTTTTAATCCAGAATTGGGAAAAGAACTGTAAGTAGAATTCCTTAGTGAATACCCGTCTTCCCACCCTTCATGAAATTCGATTCTAAATTCATATCAGGCATCCCTTAAGCTCTACCTATAGTCAATCGAAATATACTTTTCAAGGAAATGTTTTGAACCATAAGATGAAAACCGCAAGCAGAAATCCTTAGTCTAAGCTCTATCATCATCTAAGAGCTCTGTCATCAGATTCATCGTCTAAGCTCTATCCGTAGCCAATCCCAAGAATTAGATGCTACAAGGGAAATTTTTTGAACCGGAATTAAAAATTCTTCTAGAATCCCTCTATTTTCCATCAGCAAAGCTCTATTTATAGCCAATCTTAGGAAATGGATATTTCAAGGAAAAGGGCAAATTTTAAACTAGAAATGTAAAAAGAACCGGATATGGAAATCTTTAGTGAACCTTCCTATACCTCCTCCAGAATTGGATGCTAGAACTTTATCTAAGCTCTATCTACAATTGATCCTGAAAAATTGATGCTTCAAAAAAAATTGTTTGGTAAAAACAATGGTATTGGTATTGCAACATTTTTGCCGCCAAGAACCACCCAGAAGAAACAATTATTAGTGTTACAGCTGAATGACCTCCAATCAGTGTTCATATGCATCATATGAATAAAATGAAATATGATATATCTCGGAATCTTATAAGCCGATCGACTAACTTTTTAGATGAAAACAGCAGACGCACTGATACATGCCGTTTTTTGTATCAATCGTTTTGACTCACTGAAAAATCCCAAGAGAAAAAGTTCTCTGCTTTTGGAAAAAAACCGTTTTTTGACAGTTAGCAGTAAAACTTTGTATTGTCCTAATGCTCTACTAAAGTTATCCTAAAAAGTTTTAATCTGCACATTTTTCAAAACTTAACCTATTAAAATCATTTTTGATTTAATACATTGTATTAATCTATTACAAAATTATATTTTCTAAATTACATTGAGTTTGCAGTTTTTCATTGAATTTCATCTTTTATATAGTGGATTAGCTCTATTTGAGTGCCAATTCGCCAAGTATCGTGCCATAGTTGAAAAAATGTTGTTGTTCATACCAGCATAGCGGGAGCAATAACATTTTATTTTCTTCTGTAGCACTACAACTTCTTACTTTACAAAGTACAGCATAAGTTAATAGAACCTTCTCATTTTTCGCAGTTTTAAGTACCACTATTATTCTTTGATTTTCACCAAAAATCAAATCAGCGCCAAAGTAATGCCTAACCAACATAAATACCAAATTTCAAGAAAATTTAGTGAATATCTTTTGAAGCACAGTGAATATATAAACTGCCTAGATACTCCCACATTCAGACAATCCGCCAATATCACGTTGATAAAATGAAGTTCATCAAAAATGTTTTTGATTCATAACCAATTCTTTTATTCTAATTTATTTTTGTATTTACATTTCTTAATGTAAATGAATGAAAACATGAAGTCAATTCAATATTATATTGATTAAACTTATTTATTATGTTCATAAAATATTTTTTCCAAAATGTATCAATTTTGATATTATGAGATAAAATGCCATATATGTATCCAGAATTATTTTTCGAGGAAGTGGGGTCACACAAGCTAGCCAAACAACACCGTTTGTATGTACGAAAAATCTCATATAATAAAAAAATCCTTTTCTAATTAAGATTGTGGGAGAGGGGTGCAGATCTCCAAATCTCCCCCTCTTCCCTCCCATGCATACGCCTTGGCAAAATGAAATATACAATAGAGAATGTGTGAATTTTCTTTTTCATTGAGCACAGTTTCTACTAATTACCATTTCAGCATAAAATCGTACAATATAAAGTGGAAGTTTAAAAACGCATTATAAACACTAAAGCATTCATATTCCTTTAATAATGCAATATTTTGCCTGAAGTTTTAGACATATTTAAATAAATTTTACAAAGCAGTATAGAAATGTGATAAAATAAAATTTAATTTATTCTAAGATTAAAAGATAATTATTTTGAACATACATGGTAGCACTGGGATAAATACTGACTTTTTAATCTATTGTTTCAGCGAATAATTTTTTTATGAGATTTAGTTTCATATTTGGAGATGCACTAACAGTGATAACACATATAATATTATTATATTATTGCATGTGAAATTAAAATCAACTTGCTTTTCGCACTTTTTCTTTAAAAAAAATATCGGTTATTACGTCACTGAATGTGGGACAATTTCAAAAATTAATCTGATAATAACTTTTTAGTTCATGCTGAGGCTGTTGAAAGAAACTACAATTTTCCTTTCTACTACCTTGCATTCAGTCAGACACCTGAACACTTCGTCATGTTAATTGGTTTACGAGAAGGGAAGATAAATAAGATCGCCCTTTCCCAAACTTATAATTTCAGAAAAGAAACTTGTAGACAAGGATCATCTCAGTGGACAGCTGGGTGTGATTGATATGAACTGTAAACTTGAATGAATGAGCAAGAGCAAACTTAACCCACTAGGGTTATAAAAGTGCTTATTTAAGATTAAGATAAGAAAGTGCTTATTAAAGAAGTTATATGCTTTGATCTGTTTTTTTATTGCCTTGTTGACATCTTTTTTCTTAACAACAAAAACTAATGGACAGATTCTGCCATTAAACACAATGACACTATGAAGACACTCTACCCAGACCACTTGTATTGAACTAAGGAGACTTTCTATGAGCCTTTTTTGACACTATACAACATAGTTGAAAAGTGTTTATGACTTGGTTCATTCTGTCTGTCTGTCCGTTCGCACTATAACTGCGGTAAAGATGACTTTATGGAAATGAAATTTTAGTATGCTGTTGAGACGGTCTGTGGAACATATGGGAATATAAAGGAATAATATCACCCAATTAATTTTGTATTGAACCCGGGTTGAAAAAATGAAATACATTGAACCCTATGGGACCTAATTTTTCAAACATTTTTTAAGCGAATTTAATTAAAATTCACAAATTGCTTCGAAAATTTTAGTAAATATTCAACTTATCCCATAAAATATATAAAAAAAAAAATCTGCAAAATACTTTCGGTAGTTTTTTAAATAAAAATTAAAATAATAATTGCCCCCATATTATATGAAGAGATCACGTGATCCACTTCAAAATAAAATATGGCATCCATCTTGTGTCAAAATCGTGATTTTTTAAGTTTTTTTTTTAAATTTATATTTTGTGTTGCATCCATCCTAAAAACGCTTTATGTTTTATTTTTTCTGTGCATCTATATACGCACCAACGCAGTTACAATACTTTTGAGTTTAAATGATCA
Organism: Amaurobius ferox; assembly: GCA_951213105.1. Lineage (NCBI taxonomy): Eukaryota > Metazoa > Arthropoda > Arachnida > Araneae > Amaurobiidae > Amaurobius > Amaurobius ferox. The sequence continues at coordinate 117,715,658 of OX578140.1, forward strand.
TCAAACTTTGATTATTTCTACAACGAAGCCTAATTTTCACGTGAGGAGAATTTAAACACATCAAGCTGAAGGATGAGTTGTATAAGAATTGCTGAATTTCTTTAACAGTTTATTCGCTACATTAAAGAAATGTGCACAACCTAAACACAGACGACTTCTTAACCCATTCTTTTAAAATTTCAGTATGCCATAACAAATACTGAAAAATATACATGCAATATATTAAGATACTAAATCTTTTACATGCAATTACTTGTCAAACGGTTAAAAATATGCTATTTGTTGTATGAAATATTACATTTTACATTGTAATTTTACTTTCATAACTTTAATGTAGCATTTTTATCAGTGGCGGCTCGTGAGCGAGATGTAGAGGGAGGCGCTCATCTATATATTTATGTATATATATCCCTCAGTTTGTACCAACTACGTCTTTTAGCCTTCGAGTTCGTCGTTTGTCCGGCACTGGTAAATTGGTTCCGCCGTTACCTCGAAACAGCTGTATACCAAATTATTATTTTACTTGCGCTGATATACGTGTGCAAGTTTCCTTAAAATGAATAAGAGCCTATTGCAACCATGGAAATTATTTGAATACATTTCTAAATAAATTTGTATCAAATTTGTAAAAATTAAATACTCTCAGTCGTATGCATGAGCAGTATTATTTTCTGATTAGCGCAAATGTTTTTACACCCAAAATGCACACAATTTTTCTCATATACACTCTATGGCTAATAGTTTTGTACCTGATCGTCCTTGTAACCCAAACAGTAACATAATTAGAGAGCGAAAACCAACTAAATCTACGGCCGTTTATATGTAGAAACAGAAAAATTATTTTAATACAAGTCTATTTTTAATACAAGTTTAAGAATGAATTTGGAATTTACAGGAAATTCTTATGCTTTATGCTTATCTCTATTCGTCTTTAAAATGATATTAGCGAGTTCTGCCTGCTAGCAGTCACTATATATAGCAATCGGTTTTTATAGCAATAAGTAGTTAGCTCGTTGCACGAGTGCGAAAAAAGTAGATCAAAGTTTAGAGTGAGCAGATCGAGTGGGTCCATTGTAGAGTAGAAAATACAGTGTGAAAATTGCATCAAAATCGTCTCAAGAGTCACTAAGATGAATAAAAATGTAAATATGAAAAAGATGAGGGTCTCCCTTCTTCCACCACGGTTGTTTCATATTGCATAATAACAGACGATGTTTGTGTGTCGACGTGTATGTGTAAGGTCAGCGAAATATGTAAATATCGTACGGCCTTGAAATGTCGTGCACGGATATTTCAGGAACCAAGACGATGCATTTTTATAAAATCGAAATATGAAATTGAGGCTTGTAATTTGCATTTATATCTTTAAATGGACACGGTATGATAAGTTCCATCAAGCGTTCTCTTATGGGCGCCCATGGCAAGGACACCCGTAGAACTAATTTCATCGGCGATAAACTCAACGATGAGGCGTTCAATATCGACTAGATTGAGACTTACATGTCTAACCTTGAACGTCTATGGGAAGGCAAGTGTCATCCTTTCCCTCCACTATGGGAGCCCATATAACATTTTCCAGGAGGGAACTCAAGGATGAAGCGTTCAATATCGCTAGCTTGTAACCTACATTTGAAACCTTGAATATCCAATTCAGCTTAAGTGATCCCTTGCAGTCCTCTATGGGCTCCCAGCGCATGAGATCCCAGCTTATATATTATTGCCTTCAGGGCAGAACCTAACGGAGCCAAAGTTTCGATTTCCTCAGGGGTAGTAAACAGTCTTTCCAGACCCTCCAAAAGACTGTGGGACATAAAAAGCTGAAACATTGCACACTTGCCATGGAGTGGGGCACGACAGCTCAGTGGTTAGCGAGCGGGAATTAATTGCACTCAGTAGGCCCGGGTTCGATTCCTGCCACTGCCAAGACTACCGCCGTGTTCACGTGAAGTACGATCACGTTAAGCATGTGAGTCTGTAAATCCTTCCGAGAGGTTGGTGATATGGGAAGGAGGGTACGGTCCCTGTGGATGCCTCCTCCTGGGTTCCGGATTAAATTGGGTGGCACTGACCGGTCGTCCAAACAGATACCTTTCATCTTTCTGGTAGATCGGACAGTCTGGATCTCAACAACAATACTTGCCATGGGCGCCCAAAGGAATGTTGAACGTCACGAATATCAAACTAATGAATACTTACTGTACGTCTCGTCCGTGAGATTGTCCCCGCTGGAAAAAGTTCTAGTGATGTCCTTACCATGGGCGCCCATAGGGGAGCATAAGGGAGCACTTGCCTTCCCGTGAACATCAAGGTCCCAAATGTTGGTGTTAAGCTAGTATATATCGTGCGTCTCATCCTTGTTATGCTCTTGGAAGAAACTCTATGGACGTCCTTGCCATGGGAGCCCATACAAATTTTGAAAGCCACAAACGTAGGCATCAAGGTAATCGATATTGTACATTTCACCCCGTTTTAATAAGTTCACCCCGTTTTAATAAGTTCTATGGCCACCTTTGCTATGGGCGCTCATAGCAAGAGCACCCATATAACTTTTACAGGCGGAAAACTGAAGAGTGAGACATCCATCGACTAGCTTGATATCTACATCTGTAAACTTGAACGTCGACGGGATAGCAAGTTCCCCCTCAAGACCCCCTATGGCAGTGGCGGCTCGTGAGCCAGATATAGAGGGAGGCGCTCATCTATGTATTTATGTATATATATATCCCTCAGTGTATGCCAACTACGTCTTTTAGACTTCGAGTTCGTCGTTTGTCCGGCACTGATAAATTGGTTCTGGCGTTACCTCGAAACAGCTGTATACCAAATTATTATTTTACTTGCGCTGATATACGTTTGCAAGTTTCTTTAAAATGAATAAGAGCCTATTGTAACCATGGAAAATTATTTGAATACATTTCTAAATAAATTTGTATCAAATTTGTAAAAATTAAATACTCTCAGTCGTATGCATGTGCAGTATTATTTTCTAATTAGCGCAAATGTTTGTACACCCAAAATGCACACAATTTCTCTCATATACACTCTATGGCTAATAGTTTTGTACCTGATCGTCCTTGTAACCCAAACAGTAACATAATTAGAAAGCGAACACCAACTAAATCTGCGGCCGTTTATATGTAGAAACGGAAAAACTATTTTAATACAAGTTTAAGAATGTATTTAGAATTTACAGAAAATTCTTATGCTTTATGCTTATCTCTATTTGTCTTTAAAATGATATGAGCGAGTTCTGCCTGCTAGCAGTCAATATATATAGCAATCGGTTTCTATAGCAATAAGTAGTTAGCTCGTTGCACGGGTGCAACAAAAGTGGATCAAAGTTTAGAGGGAGCAGATCGAGTGGGCCCATTGTAGAGTAGAAAATACAGTGTGAAAATTGCATCAAAATCGGATCAAGAGTCACTAAGATAGATAAAAATATAAATATGAAAAAGAGGAGGGTCTCCCCTCTTTCACCACGGTTGTTTCATATTACATAATAACAGACGATGTTTGTGTGTCGACGTGTGTGTGTAAGATCTCTAGCGGAAAAAGTAAACATCATACGGCCTTGAAATATCGTGCACAGATATTTCAGGAACCAAGGCGATGCATTTTTGTAAAACCGAAATATGAAATTGAGGCTACTTAAAGTAAAAGTTACGCCCAGAGGGTTGACATAATAAGGTTGTATATTTAAGTGATTGCCACCAGCGGAATCAAAATCGTTCAATTAAGAGCCGAGATGTGAAATTAGAGAGGGACTACTTAAAGTAAAAGTTACGCCCAGGGGATTGATACGAAAGATATGTATATTCAAATGGTACAAAGCCTGTAGCTATCAGAAGATTCAAAATCGCTCAATTTAGGAACCGAGATGTAAAACAATGCGGGATAGTTAAACTAAAAGTTACGCTCAGGGGGGGGGGGGTGAATAAAACAATATGCATGTCTAGACGATACGCATATAAATGGTGCAGAGACTATAGCCACCAGTAGATTCAAAATAGCTTAATTAGGAAGCGAGATGAGAAATATTAGGACTACCTCAAGTAAAATTTACGCCTATGGAGTATCGGAGTAATATTGGTCTTCAATGAAATTAGAAGCAAAACCAGGGGGATTAAGTAGTCGCCGGTGAAGGGGGGGGGGAGATTTTAAGGAAAACAACGTCAGATCAAAGAATCAAGTATCAGGTTGAGAATTGATTTTTAACATTCTTTAACAAATATTTATAAATTTTTCAATCTTTAATGTTAAATAGCTGGAAAAGTAAGACAGCTGAGTAAATCAAGAGACCCACCCCCTCAGTCAACACATTTCTGAAAGTGTCACTAAAAATATCCACGGGCATGCCACAAATACAATTCTCGTGACTTTTAAACAATTAAGAGGTCAAACGCATTGAAATTCATCACAAACAAACAAAGCATAGAACTACCCTAAATCAGAAATGATCCCCTTTCCGGACAGAACCACCCTACACCAGAAATCCCCCCCCCCCTCCCCGTCCGGACGCTTACGCAGCGAAACAGTTCCATTAAGTAATAAGCCTGGGTGGATCAAAACTAAACTGAGTGCCCCAAACAATGCATTATTCTACCGAAGACGAAGAACGGAAACCCCCAAAATACCATAAATAACCCCCACTTATTCAATTAAGTAAAAAGCACAAAATGTATATCGAAACTTTTTTGAATTTCTATTTTCTGTATCTAATATTACTAAACTATTTCTTCATGAACCAAAACTGAAAGAACGAGGTCAATAGGATCAATAAAATAAATCAGAATTACATAAATACAGCAATTTATTTTCCCAGTCATTACGTGAGTCAGTCGTTCACGGTCAAGGTCTATTGAAAGGTACTCCCATTTACCTTGGTTCACGGTATTCGTTTCTTCTTTGGCTGAGAGCCGCTGTAACCTGCGCGGCTCACATCGGATTGGAATATTGCAATGTCTGTTTTTTCAACTGAAATTTCTGTCGTAATATTAACATACCTACCATTCTTTCTATCAGCCAGAGACGATAACGGGACGCGGCTCTCATTAAAATCCCACGTCTTTCCCTGTAACGTAGTATTTTGCCCTATAAATTTAATATAGTATGAAAATGGCATAAGAGATTTATTTGAAAGTCAAAGCTTTAGTGCTGCCATCTAGTGACAATTTTATCACTTATTTCCAATAATTGGACTTTTAGTTGAAATAAATTTCAGATAATTTCCTCAAAAATTGTAATTAACCTATATAACTCAAAGAATTTGAAGTGCTTGATTAAGGGGGTCTGCGCGGCCCCGCGACCCCCTGAATAGCCGCCCCTGATTTTAATTGCTACGATTTCGTACTATTGGCAATATCTTAAAAAGAGAATAAAATGTTTTTATCTATATAAATAAAATTGAAAATACATCTATCTGTCTGTGTGTTTATCTATTACATCATCACGGTAGAACAGCTGCATCGAATTTCATGAAAATTTTGTGGGTAGCCTTGAAATAGCCCCACTTAAAATTTAGTCCATGTTTCGAATTTCTAGGACCAGGGATTGTCGAGATATAAATAAAAATTCCACAATTTAACCTCCCATAGAAATAGCATTATGCAGATGATATATTTTCCGCAAATTTATTAAGAAAATTATATCATGATGCTTAGCAACGCAATTAAATCAAATGTGTTTATTAGGTAGACGATTATTATTAAATTTTTTCCGATTCCTATATAATAAAAGGCAATGTCTGTCTGTGTGTGTGTCTTATACACTATAGGTTCAGCGACCGCGCGTCGCAGAGCTGCGAAATTTGGCAATCGGAGACTCGGAAGGATGGGAAGGTGACACGTGAAAACCGATTTTTAAAATTTGAATTTTTTTATTCTTATTTGATGTTTATGCGATTTCGACCGTTTTTTCCCCCTTTATTCTGCACCATCCAGACGTCGTAGAAAAAAACAAATCACACGACCGGAAAGAGTAGTCAATTACGAGTATATATCAATTTCAAATCTCAGGGACAAATTCTAATATTTTTTAAAGATTTTAAAACAAAAGTCACTTTCGGCTCAAAAACACGAACTTTCGTTTGTATATCCTCGCATCGGAAAAAGTTCCGAGGTTTTCGACTAATAATTTACATTTTTAGAAAGCTCAAAGATCTGGTTTTCTTACAAGCCCAATCTGGTCAAGAAATAATTATAAATAGCAGCCCGATCCTGATTTTAAAGAAGTAATGATTTTAAATTTCTCGGCGATTTCTCGGGAAGTTCCGACCGACTTCCCACTTACCCTGCGCTCGCAACCGGGGACGTCACGCCGTTTCCATGGTGATTGTGAATCGGATTGGGTTATTTTAAATGATGGAATTAAGAGCTTAGCATTAGGTCATTATAAAATTTTTATTATTGACTTATGATGGATTGAATTGTGGTGATGTATTGTATACATCGGATGAAATTATTATATTTATATTTTAAATGATGGAACTACATGGATTTTTTTAAATGGATACTTTAAATGGATATTTTAAATGATGGAACGATGGAATGAGGATGATGGAATCGGAAGTCCTTCCGAGAGGTTGGTGGTAGGAGAAGGAGGGTACGGTACCTGTGAATGCCTCCCCCACTGGGTTCCGGTCTAAATTGGGTGAATAAAAAGAAAGTTATGGAGATTGTCACGGAGGGCGCTGTAGCCCAGTGGTTAGCGCGCGGGAATTGCACTCGGTAAGCCCGAGTTTGATTCCCGCCACTGCCAAAATTGCCGTCGTGTTCACGCGGCGTACTATCACGTTAACCATGTGGGTCCTAAGTCCTTCCGAGAGGTTGGTGGTAGGGGAGGAGGGCACGGTCCCTGTGGATGCCTCCCACACTGGGTTCCGGTCTAAATTGGGTGGCACTTCCTGGCCGTCCAAATAATTACCTTACACCTTTTTGGTAGGTCGCGCCAGCGAGTTTGCCACTGTCAGAATTTTCAAGTGTAGCGAACAGGCTGGTCGCCGAAGGCGGCTATTAAATAATAAAGAAATTGTTATAAAAGAAAATTTTATGAATGATCTGAATGTCATCTTTAGCTAGATTACATCAATTACAGCTTTCGGGTTTAAATATTACGGGAATTAATAACATTTTCAATTTAACACCTCATATATTTTATTTTGGCAAAAACTCATGATGTGTTTAGTCAATTAATTCATATATTGTGTTTAGTTAATTAATTCATATATTGCGTTTCGTCAATTAACTCATGTATTGTGCTTAGCCAAATGTTGAAACAGAATAAAAGTGATAATATCATTTTAGCGCTTCCATTTTAGTATATATATCCAATTTCATATATATTTTATAACTTGTTTGCAAACGGGATCAGGATGTTTTATTCTTCAGATCTGCTTGTGAAGATAATTTTGTATAGAAAACACAGAAAGGAGAATTAAATTTTGAAGAATTAAGTGAAAGGAGAATTAAATTTTGAGGAATTAAGTGAAAGCAGAATTAAATTTAGAAGAATTAAGTTAAAGGAGAATTAAATAAAATATTTTAATAGAATGTTTTGAGTAACAATGGCGTTTAGAATACTGCAGGAATTTGCTCATATTTTAAATCATGAGCAATGTCGGGTATATCTGCTATTAGCAGTATACATAAAATTGTAAGTTTTGCATCTATCTGTCTATTTATTATCTCAGCACGGTAGAACCCATCTATTTTCTTTTCGTTAGAACTCATCTATTTTCTTTTCGTTAGAATTATTATAAAATTTCAAAAATAAAGACTCCAAATATTAAAACTTTACTGCAAATTCCGAATTTTAAGTTTCTTGTATTATATAATCAGTACGAAGAACGGGCATACTGCTAGTCTATTATAAAATATTACAAAACTAACAACATTATTAAAATAATTTTTAAATATTTTCAGAAAACTGAATAATTTATGACAACAAATTAAGTACACTAGGCAAATACAATGAATGACACAAGCTAACCTAATAAAATATACATTTTAAACATTGTTATCTTGTTATTTGGTGATTCAAGTGTTATCACAATTATGTTAATCTTTTTCTCTTTGAAGTCATGGCTGGGTAATCTAGAATCAAGACACAACTAAACAAAACTACCCTTCTTTTGCTCACAGCAACAGAACTGCAGTATTAAAGACTACACTACATTTTCTTAAGAACAACTGGAATTTGAACCCTATGTATCTTATCACCTTTCTTTCCTGTTGGTCAGTGTCTTGATTGCACCACTTGCTGCTTCTTCCTTATCCTGTTTCCCCCCTCCCCTCACAAACAAGGTATTTAGAAAGCAAGGTTCTTTAAACAAGAGCTAGGCCAAAAAGAGGGGGTTGCTTTTCGACTGAGAGAGCAACTTGAAGTGTGACGTCACTGAGTTAGAAGTCAAGAATAGGGAACATAGAGATAAGTGTATAAAGTTTAGAAAGTTCGCGTTTATAATTCGAAAAAGAAATAAGATCATTCTTAATAAAAAATATTAAACTCATGAAATTAAATGATCGCACTCATACATGCATAAAGCTATCATTAAAATATTATACTACATATATTATTTATAATAAGATCTGAAATATATCGTGAAAAGTGTAGTAAATGTAAAAATTACATTTCAAGTGTTTTAATACAGATATGAATAAATATCTAATCATCGGATTTTTAAATCTATGGTATCCATTATCTTAAATATTGATAATACTTTCTACATGTAATATAAATATGTATTTCAAATCTAATTGCATAAAAAATCCCACATACATATAAAATATATTGATGACTATGAAATATCATGAATCTAGTAGTTACATAACTATATACATCAATATATTAAAAAACGTAGTTCGGATCTTGGGAAAAGGGGGGAGTTGGCGATCGAATGGATGGTCAATGGCAGTAGATTTATTTCATTTACCCAAAGAAAAGACGATGCATTTTGTGACCTAGTAGAAGATTATGACTCTTGGCTAAGCCACTGGATATGTCAGTTCAGAAAGATATTTTAAGCGTGCAAAATTGATATTAATAAACGTTATAGAGATTTAAATACATAAACTATGTCGAGTTTTAAAATTTTAAAGCAATGTTCACATGGATCATAAATAATAAATCGATATATACCATTTTTATACCATGACACTGCTTTTACACCATTTAATGGCTTTTCTTTACTTTTTTCTGTCTACTAATTGTTGCATGAAAGTCTCATTTAAGTGTTTACTACGAATGAATGTTCTGGTTCGTGAAAACAAAGTTATGGCTTTTAGTGATATAAAAGGTGAAATGTTTGCTAACTTTGACTGCAAGTTCTTAATGACGCCTTTCTCTTTTGATATATATGCATTTCTAAGAAAGCACTTTCCCACTTTTTTAAATCTTCTGAAAAATGTGCCGTTGGCTTTAAGACCGCCTTTTGATAGAGCCTCATTACCACCTTCCATGTCGGACACTACTACCATGATTTCATAACCATTTTCCTCATATTTTAAAATGAGCTCATTTAGCAGATCGACTGTCATGCGCTGGTCGAAATCGAAATATATGAGTTGTTTCCATGGCCTAAACAGTCCTCTTAGCATTACAACTTGGACATTTTTGTGTGGTCCTAAAACTTGATCATCTCGCATATCGTGACACAGTTTTGCATCAATAGTCCATCAATATAACTGAACATCTGGAAAACTCATCCACAGTTTGAGCTTTTTTTTTAATATCTCAAAAACTGCTTTTTGGATTCCAGGATTGCATGTGAAGTTTTTGGTCCAAGATTTGTAGGATGAAATTGAAGGAAGAGGTCAATTCATGTTCTCCTTCAAAAATACATAAGCTTTTTTGACACACATCGCAATGCTAAAGCAACTGATATGTTAGAGTCCGTTCATGGCAAATTTTTATTCTTTCTAAGTATTCTGCGTATTTGTCCTTCATTAAAAAATGAGGATAATTCATTGATAATCTCACTCCACACATATTTAACTTTACTTTGTTCGGCATGCAAACAGCGACTTTTCAATTGCTTAATTTGAAACACTAATGCTTTGATATATTTTGCATTATACTTTTGATTTTCTTTTTGAAATCTTTCTTTTGGAAATCTATGAAAACTGATAGATCCCATTGACTTCATATGGTAATTTAAACGCAAAGCAACCGCGCAGTTAGGCATTTTTGAACTCACAAAACAAATTTATATACAACGATTAATCAAAATTATACTTTATATACATGAAAATACTTATATATATACATCTATAATGCGCAAATTTACACTTAAACTTCACTTTTACGACAGAACTACAAATTATATTAAAACAACGACTAACACATTCTATGTTTTCTCATAGAACTGAATACTACTCGGAGAAACTGGTACTTCTCCTTCTAACTCAGTGACGTCACGAATGGCGATAACTTCCACCCTCTAGAATACTGTCAACAGCGGCATTCCGGTCTTTTGATCTCTGACCCTCCCTGCCCCCTCTCCTACCTATTTTCAAAAAGGAGGAATTATCTTTTCTCCTCATTGTTCCCTTATTACAAAGTTCTCATTCACTATTTATCCCCAAACTTGCTCCTGAAGCGTCACCTCCGAGAGCAGAGGCCGGAGCAATAACTTTTGACGTCTCGGCTTGTAGGTCCACTGCGAGTAAATCAAATACATTATTATTTTACTTTCAGAACTTTAGTGTAGCATTTTTATTGTTACTATTTCTTACTACTGACAATATCTTAAAAAAGAATGAAATTATTTTTGCTATATAAATAAAATTGATAATACATCTGTCTGTCTGTTTATGTGTATTTCTATCTCATCATCACGGTAGAACAGATACATCGAATTTCATGAAAATTTTGTGGGTAGCCTTGAAATAACCCTACTTAAAATTTAATCCATGTTTCAAGTTTCAAAGACCTGGAATTGTCGAGATATGAATAAAAATCCCATAATTAAACCTTCCATAGAAATAACATTATGCAGATGATATATTTTCCTCAAATTTATTAAGAAAATTATATCATTATGCTTAGCAACACAAATAATTCAAATGTGTTTATTAGGCAGGCGATTATTATTAAATTTTTTCCGATTTAAATAATAAAGAAATTGATATAAAAGAAAATTTTATAAATTATCGGAATTATTACATCAATTACAGCTTTCGGGTTTAGGGGAATTAATAACATTTTCAATTTAATACCACATATGTTTTATTTTGACAAAAACTCATGATGTGTTTAGTCAATTAATTCATATATTGTGTTTAATTTATTAATTCATATATTGCGTTTAGTCAATTAACTCATATATTGTGCTTAGCCAAATGTTGAAACAGAATAAAAGTGATACCATTAAGCTTTCATTTTAGTATATATTGATCCAATTTCATATATATTTTATAATTTGCTTGCAAACAGGGTCAGGATGTTTTATTCTTCAGACCTGCTTGTGAAGATAATTTTGTATAGAAAACACAGAAAGGAAAATTAAATTTAGAATAATTAAGTGAAAGGAGAATTAAATGAAATATTTTAATAGAGTGTTTTGAGTAACAATGTCATTTAGGAATTTGCAAATATTTTAAATTATAAGCAGTGTCGGGTATATCTTCTATTAACAGTATACATAAAATTGTAAGTTGTGCATCTATCTGTCTGTTTATTATCTCAGCACGGTAGAACTCACCTATTTTCTTTTCGTTAGAATTATTATAAAATTTCAAAAATAAAGACTCCAAATGTTAAAACTTCACTACAAATTCTGAATTTTAAGTTTCTTGTGTTATATAATCAATACGAAGAACGGGCATACTGCTAGTCTATTATAAAATATCACAAAACTAACAACATTATTACAATAATTTTAAAATATTTGCAGGAAACTGAATAATTTATGTCAACAAATTAAGTACACTAGGCAAATGCAATGAATGACGTAAGCTAACCTGATAAAATATACATTTTAAACATGGAATGATTTTAAATACTTCACAATTATTTAACAAAGCTTAATTTCACAAATTCCTAGGCAGTTTCCTTAATTAATGTGACAACAATAAAATTTTAAAACTAGCTAAGAAAATTCTAAAAAAGTTTGTTGACGTTAGAATTAGCAACAAAACAATTTAGAATCTAGTTAGCTTTAATTGAAAAGGCATTTAGACAAGAAAGCATGATATAATTTAAATATTTTAAATAGCATATATTTATTGTAAAATGGCAATAATTATTATTTTAAATAAATTCCCAAAGTTTATTCAGATTACAAAAAACAATCGCTTAAATTTTAATAAGCAAAATTTTACACAAATGTAATAGACGATTTAAATAGTTAAGATATCATTAATTGCGTAATACTGATAATTTACAAGCACCAAATGCAAAACAATAAAATGTAAAACGAAATATTTGTTTACTTATTCTGGAGTTTTCGTTAGGCTTACAGTCTACACGTTTTAACCTATTAATCCATTTTGTTTGCAAATTATTTTCACGGGGAAATCTAAATATGCTTCTTTTGGGTCCATTTCTGCAATTAGATGTACAATTAGGGACACAGCATTTGTACACCATTGTTACAAACAAATAATAATAATGCAAAGACACACAAGACGAACAAGCAAGTCACCACGAGGGAACAAGACGTGTGTGGTGTGGGAGAATCTTCGCTCGGAGGTCGAAACGTATCGAAGGCTCGATAGACAGCTACCTACGCATCGAAGTGCGGGGGGTCAGTACTTCGGTTTCTACTATCGGGGGTGACGCCTGAAGGTTAATAACAAAGAATTGGGCACGTTCTGCGCACGGTTTAAATAGAGTGTCCCTTACTCAGAGGTAAATACATTAGGGCCCCTGTTCAAAGGGACTGGGACCAGAGGAATCGTCCCTTAAATAGAGGTGTCCCTTACGGGAGGTTTCACTGTATTTGCTTTTCGAAGGATTTATTTTTGTGGTGGAAATAATAATTCTGTCTATATTTTGCAGGTTGTTGGATTTACAACATCCGGAACATATGGATATACAGTTAAGTATTCTGTTGCTCTTGCTTATCTACCACTATTTCTGTCCGGACCTGGTACAAAAGTGCAAGTGGAACTACTTGGTGAACTACGTGATGCACTGGTTCTGCCTGGAGCACCTGTAGAAATAGAATCAGTCAGACAGAAGAAAAGGTCAAAATCGTTATCATGATATACATCAGAATTTAGAAGTATTTTGTTCAGAAGTTGATATACAAATTGTATTATATGTTCAGTCTATTAAATTATGTTTAAAGAAGTAGTATTGAAGATTTCATTTTCAAAGTCTTCTTTCTAATTAAAAAAAAACTTAGACAAAAAAGAGTTGCTTTCAGATGTCAAGACACTTCATTGGCTAAACAAAATCTCATATTTACTAACGAACACCTCTCATTCCCCTCCCTTTCTGAGAACATAGTTGTTCTCATAAGTCATAAACACTTCTTATAGAATATTTGAAAACTGTCAATTGCTATTTCAATATGAATGAGCTATTTCATGTCAAATCATGCTTGGTATGAAATGAAATTTAAAGCATGTATGAAATATGCATTGAACTGACGGAGGAGGGGGAAATTGATGTATCAAAATTATCGAACACTTCCACTATAGTCAGAATCTTTGTTTTAGTGTAGTTCGATCAGCCTCAGCTTCAAGACCAAGGGAAAAATCTAAAATTTTTAACATTCGATTTAGGGTGACGGTGAAAAAAAAATAATAATAAACTCAAAGCCAATTTGTTTTAATTATCAAGTACTTCTTCTTTAGCTACAGTCTTGGTTAAGTCTCATTCGATCAGTCTCAACTTCCAAGTCAATAAAAAATCTAATATTTCGAAGAAGAGAGTTCAAAAGAGAAGGCTCAGCGAATGCTAGTAAAAAGACGAAACCTCCCTTCAGCTAATATGGGAGCGAAGCCCTAATGGGTGCATCACGAATGTGGCGAGTTCCGATTAATGAGCGAAAACAAATGGATGGGTGGAATCCCCTGGATTTCGCGAGTGTCATCGAGCATAGGACACGTAGACAGTCGTGTGCGCGGGCCTATTGAAAGAGCTCGCGAAACGAACTCCAGGACTGGTGAATTTCAGTTAACAAGGAACTGTCCTCAAAGGGGCGAATTAGCACCTGTGTAGCATGCTGCACGAAAGTACTCACGAAGCGAGCTCAGCGAGATGGAGGCGAAGCTTCTCGAAACGAGTTACAGGGGGTTGACAAGTAAAGGGTGGAGCCCCCTAGTTAAATTAAATATCTTTGAAGATGCCACAAACAAATCGCTTTAAACGTCCAAGTAAAGATATTTCGCGTACTTCTGCTACATACTTTACCTCTTTGCAACACCTAGAATAAATAGCCCGTTATAATATCTCATATCGGCCTCTTAAACCTCTGAGCTCACTTCCCGAGCACTTTCTTGCAGCCTGCAACCCAGGAGTAATATATCCGTTGAAGACCATCTGTTTTTAACTGACGCTCACCAGCCCCTGTTGCCTTTCAACCCAACCGGCACACACGACTAGCGAAGTATCCTATGCTCACTGACGCTCACCAAACCTCAGGGGCTCCACCCCCCTGTTCACTGATGCTCATTAATCAGAGCTTACTGTAGGCATAATACACATGCTGGGGCATCGCCCTGTTATTAGCTGACGCTAACCAACTCCCATAACTTGCTTACCACGTTATTTGCCACCAGGCCCCAAGCTCACTATACTCGCCAACCCCGTGACTCACGTCGTGAGTCTGGAGACTTCGCCTTTTACTTTCTGGCGCTCGCAAAGCCAGCATCGATCGCGAACTATTTTGTGCCGCCTTCTATTGTGAACGATTGCTTACTGTACTACGAACAAACAGGAAAATTTCATAACTGTACTTTTCGGCGTTTGTTCATATTACAGTGATGAAATATCGTACAACCATATGTGCCGACTACGGGAAATTTCAAGATTTTTTCTAACTTCATATTTTACTAAATACCAGAAAATGAAATTTTTTAAACATGAAAATAATTGAAAGAAAATCCTATCAACGTAAATGGCACATTTTAGTTTAGTCTTGTTCACATCTTCCTTATCATGGAGCCGTAAACTATCTCGCACACAAACCAAGCTCCTCTTTACGCCTAGGAAACATGTTTTCGCTAGTAACAGAAACACCTGGTTATCAGAACTTTTTTGACTGACCACCTAATTCAAAGAGAAACAGAATATTTACAGCCATGGCATTGGCATTTCTAAAAAATAGCTGTCTCCCTCCAGTAATAACTATAAATGATAACCACGAAGTAGAGATGACTTACTTGGTCTACCTAAAGAGATCTTATCTGTAATTACTCTTTGATTCTATATACCAGTGCAGTGCCGTCTTTACAGGTGGCATCCATATGGTTTGAAGCTGCAAAACCCTGCCGGTATCTATATTTCTGGTGATCGCCAGATGTTTAGCAGCTAACAGTCCCAAGTCATTTGAGACCAGAAAGCTGGAATTATAAATTATGAGAAAATGTAAAATATCGGATTCGTAGGAACTTGAGTTACAATATTTGAAATAAAATTTATTTCAATTATTATGAGATGATAGTCTACTATAACGCTACTGTTTTTAATTTTCTGTTTTATGATGAAAGCGAGACAACCACACGTCTTTGTGCTTTTTAGTTAATTCTAGCTATAGGCATACATCAATATATGTTGATGTGCATCTAGGTTCTAGATAAACCAGTTTTCTATTAAAATAAAAACCGACCAAAGTACTTGCAGAAATAGTATCTTCTGTTACAAACCAGTGATTGTCCAGTGATTGCTTGTACAAATAAAACAATCTCATGATGTCACACGAATCCTCCCTATAATCAAAAACAGGATCCCTATTAACAACTACTTTTATTTATCTGAAACCCCCAGAGCCAATAATAAGGGAGTGGAGTAGAGGCACAAGTATGAATTGTATAGGCGCCTGGGTCACATAAATTATTTATAAAAAGTTCAATATATTATAAAATAGGGGTAGTATTGGCAATGAAATCTGTTTGATTTTTCGACCCCTCTTTTTTATAAATATGAACCATCCATCCAATAGCATTCAAGTTTGGCATGGTCCAACAACAAAGCAAAAGTATCAAAAATGACATAAATATATATTAAAACAACGAATCCTCCCTATAATCAAAAACAGGATCCCTATTACAACTACTTTTATTTATCTGAAACCCCCAGAGCCAATAATAAGGGAGTGGAGCAGAGGCACAAGTATGAATTGTATAGGCGCCTGGGTCACATAAATTATTTATAAAAAGTTCAATATATTATAAAATAGGGGTAGTATTGGCAATGAAATCTGTTGGATTTTTCGACCCCTCTTTTTTATAAATATGAACCATCCATCCAATAGCATTCAAGTTTGGCATGGTCCAACAACAAAGCAAAAGTATCAAAAATGACATAAATATATATTAAAACATATTAGTAATGGTATCATTTATTGTTTTATTATGTGATTTTAACGATATTACCCTTTAGCTATTTTTACAGAAATAACACTTATTAAAATTTGAAATTTAAATATGGCGTAGAAATTTCAAAACATATTTTAATGAAATATGATATAACATATTTTGCAATTTGATAGTTCTGTGTTATAAAGTATGCATTTCAAAACATTATACATAATGATAGAATTTTCTTGTGTGCAGATGTAGAGGATATACAAAGAAAATATGATTTTTTTATTTTCAATACATTTTAGTTAAAATGAAAATATATTCAATTTGATGGATACCGATTACAATAACAGAAAACACTTTGGCATTTCTTTCCTATTGGTCTGTCTACTCAACCCAAATCTGGTACAAAAGTAGCTTGTTACATGAATGTAAAAACAACTTTGTAATGTTTTTGGAAAATTTACCCATGTTGTACACACATGTAAGCACATTTTGTACTATGTTGTAACATCTCTGCATATTTTATAATTCAATACATTTCAGCAGTTTTGAATTTATCCAATGTACTCCAAATTAAGTATACTGGGATAATTTATGAATAATGTAAAAAGAAAGTCAGATTCAGTTTGATGTGAATGTGCTGTGCTAAAATTAAGTATTTAAAATCCAAATTATAGTCCATAAACATGTCTACAAGCAAAGAAAATCACCAGTAAATAATGTATGATATAGCCACTTGTTTTTCTTTTTATTGATAAAGAAACAGATGATGGTGTATTTTAATTTAGGTATTTGATATTATAAAAATAAAATATTTTTTAGAAATCTTAGGAAAGGCACATAGCAATATTATATAAATTTTGTTATAGTGTTATGAAAATACCTTATAGAGTTTTGAAGTATCTTCAATTCCATTATAATGTTCTTTATTAAAATTGTACTAAAATTTATTCGAATTGTTCAATGTGTTCTTGAGATATTGTGTCCGCACACAAACATATACATTATTTATACATAAGGGACATCGTTTTAAGGCTTTCTTGGAGGAGGGGGAAGTTGTTTCAATGATAAAAATATGAATCAGCATGAAAAATTATATAAGAAACACACTAATTTGGAAATCCTTAAGGGGGCAGCCCTGTTATACATACTGACATAATTTGGAACATGTTATGTATATAATCACAAAACTTACTTGTAAGAACCATCCCCAAAATTTGGAAAACACTCGTATTGCAGATACCAGCATTCATGGAACAGTTTTTCACTTATTATGTGCTCGTCAGCGGGGAATAGCCAATATCTGCAATGGTAGCAAGAAACTTGTTATAAGTCACAATTTTTGTTAACTTCCATGGGAACTGACAATGAAGCACATAATAAGAGCAAAACTGGTTCATTCATGCTGATATCCGTAATGGGAGTGTCTTCCAGATGTTTTGCATAGTTCAATGATGCTAAAATTGTATAAATCAAAAAAAGTATTCAAATATTTGATTTCAGTCACAATACTTTCCTTATGTATTAATTTCAAACTTTTACATCCCTTACACGACATATATTCAGTTAAAAAAAGACGCTTGTATAAACAATTTTACACAACAATTGTAAGGGCGCGGTAGCCCATTGGTTAGCGCGCTGCAGTTGCACTCGGTAGGCCCGGGTTCGATTCCAGCCACTGCCAAAACTGCCGCCGTGTTCATGCGGAGTACGATCACGTTAAACATGTGGGTCCGAAAGTCCTTCCGAGAGGTTGGTGGTAGGGGAAGGAGGGTACGGTCCCTGTGGATGCCTCCCCCCACTGGGTTCCGGTCTAAATTGGGTGGCACTTCCCGACCGTCCAAACAGTTACCTTACACCTTTCTGGTAGGTCGGACGGTCTGGGTTTCAACAACAACACAACAATTGTAAAAAATTTCCATATAACCTGGGTTTTTTTTAAATACTAAATACGAATTCATCAGTTGAGACACATACTTTTCTATTTTAAAATATAGATTTAAAAATATAGAAAAAAATAAAACCCAATGATTATAAATGAACTTGACCGACTGCACTTTGCACTACAAAATGTTCACTACAAGACAAGGCTAACTAGAAAGACTTTCTAGTCAGCCTTAATCTATACCGCGTTAGCAAAGCAGATCTGCGTCATCTAGAAATCGTCGTTGGAACGTTTGGTTCAACATTCGCGTTCACTGTGAAGATTCTACTTATTTAAAAGTATTATTTTGAATTGTACCATTTTTTATACTACATCAAACTAGAGAATTTTACTTACATTTCGGAATCGATTTTGTTGAAAAGCGCTCTCAGGATTTAAGAAAACTTCCAACATTTAATTAAGCCTGGTTGTAATATTACGTACACAATATTAGTGTGTACAGTACCCAATTTAGACTGGAAACCAATCGGGGTGGTAACCACAAGGACCGTACCATTCCCCCCTAACCCATCCCCTCTGTTGGACTTTTGAACTTACAGATCTGACATTCTCATATTCCGCGTAGAGGAAAAGAGAGTTTTGGGATAGGTTTGATAGTTTTAAAAGATTTATTCCATCTAGACACGGACATAGCTTTGGACGGCGGGAATCGAGCTTGCATCGACTGTATACGAGCCCAACGCTTTTACTACTGGGCTATCTCGGCCCAATAATTGGATTTTTCTACCCAGACCGTCAGACCTACCCGATGGTGTCAGGTACCTGCTTGGATGGCTGGAACAATAGTACCAAATTTAGACCGGATCCCAACGGAGGTGGCAACCACAGGGACCGTACTATTCCTCCTTTAACCATCCCCTCTCTGTTGGACTTTTGAATTTACAGATCTGAAATTAACATATTCCGTGTAGAGAATAGGACAGTTTTGGGCAACGTCGAGGATCGAACCCGTGTTTACCGTGTGTGATATTCTCAAGATTGTTATTTACTACTTTTCCAATCCATCCCCTCTCGGACGGGATTTCGTACCTAAAGGATTTAGTGTGACTGCTTGGATGGCTGGAACAATAGTAAAATCAAACTCGTGTTCACCGTGTGTGATATTCTCAAGATTGTTATTTACTACTTTTCCAATCCATCCCCTCTCGGACGGGATTTCGTACCTAAAGGATTTAGTGTGACTGCTTGGATGGCTGGAACAATAGTAAAATCAAACTCGTGTTCACCGTGTGTGATATTCTCAAGATTGTTATTTACTACTTTTCCAATCCATCCCCTCTCGGACGGGATTTCGTACCTAAAGGATTTAGTGTGACTGCTTGGATGGCTGGAACAATAGTAAAATCAAACTCGTGTTCACCGTGTGTGATATTCTCAAGATTGTTATTTACCACTTTTCCAATCCATCCCCTCTCGGACGGGATTTCGTACCTAAAGGATTTAGTGTGACTGCTTGGATGGCTGGAACAATAGTAAAATCAAACTCGTGTTCACCGTGTGTGATATTCTCAAGATTGTTATTTACTACTTTTCCAATCCATCCCCTCTCGGACGGGATTTCGTACCTAAAGGATTTAGTGTGACTGCTTGGATGGCTGGAACAATAGTAAAATCAAACTCGTGTTCACCGTGTGTGATATTCTCAAGATTGTTATTTACCACTTTTCCAATCCATCCCCTCTCGGACGGGATTTCGTACCTAAAGGATTTAGTGTGACTGCTTGGATGGCTGGAACAATAGTAAAATCAAACTCGTGTTCACCGTGTGTGATATTCTCAAGATTGTTATTTACTACTTTTCCAATCCATTCCCTCTCGGACGGGATTTCGTACCTAAAGGATTTAGTGTGACTGCTTGGATGGCTGGAACAATAGTAAAATCAAACTCGTGTTCACCGTGTGTGATATTCTCAAGATTGTTATTTACTACTTTTCCAATCCATCCCCTCTCGGACGGGATTTCGTACCTAAAGGATTTAGTGTGACTGCTTGGATGGCTGGAACAATAGTAAAATCAAACTCGTGTTCACCGTGTGTGATATTCTCAAGATTGTTATTTACTACTTTTCTAATCCATCCCCTCTCGGACGGGATTTCGTACCTAAAGGATTTAGTGTCACTGCTTGGATGGCTGGAACAATAGTAAAATCAAACTCGTGTTCACCGTGTGTGATATTCTCAAGATTGTTATTTACTACTTTTCCAATCCATCCCCTCTCGGACGGGATTTCGTACCTAAAGGATTTAGTGTGACTGCTTGGATGGCTGGAACAATAGTAAAATCAAACTCGTGTTCACCGTGTGTGATATTCTCAAGATTGTTATTTACTACTTTTCCAATCCATCCCCTCTCGGACTGGATTTCGTACCTAAAGAATTTAGCGTGCCCATTCTTCGCATAGACTCTCAGAAATAGTCCAGGGCACGGGTATCGAACCCGGGTCAACTGTGTACGAGCCCAATGCCTTAACCACTGAGCTATCTCTGCCTAATAGTTTGATTTTTCTACCCAGACCGTCAGACCTACTCGAAAGTGTGAGGTATGGCCCTTTTTGATTGTGTGACTGCGAAGACCGTGTGTGATCATCTCAAGATTGTTATTTACTACTGCCCTAAACTATCTCCTCTCGGATGGACCTTCGGACCTAAAGATTTAACGTGTCCATAATACTCTACGTAGACATAAATATAGTTCAGAGTGGCGGAAATCGAACCTGGATCTATCGTGTACGATCCCAATGTCTTAACCATTGGGTTATCTAGGCAGAATAGTTTTTTGGAATATGGGCAATTTTTTTATACTTTCGACGTATACTCGGCGATTTTCGTTCTTCTTCTCCGACTGTCAAACCTACCCGAAGGTGTAATGTAACTGTTTGGACGGGTGAAACAGTAAAACCCAATTTAAACTGAAGTCCAATGCAGGTGGCATACACAGGGACCATACCATCTTTTCCCCCAAACCATCACTTTTCGGTTGAACTTTCTGATCTGCAGGTTTAACATGCACACACTAGCTTTGGCCTGCGTCGAGGACAGAACCCTTGATTACTAGTGTGTGATCCTCCCATCCCAAAATAGTTTTGGCAGTACCCAGACTACCCAACCTACCCAAAGGTGTATGGTAACAGTTTGGAGAGCTGAGACAGTGACACCTAATTTAGAGCGGAACTCAATCGAGGGTGGTAATCATAGAGACCGTACCATCCTTCCCCTAAACCATCCCCTCTCGGTTGAACTTTCGAACCTACAGGTTTAACGTGCTTATTACTCCGCGTAGACACAGAGATAGTTTCAGGTGGCGGAGATAGATTCCAATTCTACCGTATGCAATCCACGCCTGAGCTATCTATCTCGACCCAAGAATTTTGTAATTTGAGTAACTTAGTATAAATGAAATATTTTGCTTTGTAACCTGAACATTCAGTGTACAACCCATGCTAATTTTTACATCACTCATTAGCCAATAAATCTGCTAATTTTATTTGCAGATTGGTGTATTCTAGAAATTGCAAATATGACTCCTACATTTTTATCGGCAGAAGAGATAGAAAGATTACATTACGTTACTTACATGTCTTAAATATTAAAATTTTCGAATTAAAATTTTGTCTTAAAGTTAATAAAAAAAATCTAAAATATTCATTTGTGATACAGTAGATTAACGTTCAATTTAATGAGTCTTTCAGTGCTAAACGCTCAGCATATTCTAGTGTTAGCGTATCGGGAGTATTCACTGACGTCACGTTGCTCCTAGCAAAGAGTGAGAAGTTTCGTGCCGGCAAACAAGCGAACTACGTTTAAATGAAAACTTGACTCTAATCTATAGTACAAATGTAAAGTTTAAGTTATTTTGTTTAAAAAAAAACATATATTTACAAATGAGAACATAAGTTTTCAATGCTATATCTATTTTTGATAGCATGTACTTCAGTATAAAATTTAAGAACAGAAATCTGTTCAAACAGATCTATTTAATTACGGCTAATTGTAACAAAAGAAATACATAAATTTATATTTTTCTTTTCGGTAAATAGATACTATCTAAATAAAATATAGCACTTCTATATTTTATACATTTGGTGAAGTACCTGCATTGATGAAGCACATCGCTTAAAGTATACACCGATATTATTAACGTATTATTTTTTCCGTGAAAATTAAAAGGATTATGTTACAAGATAAATAACTTTGAAATGCTAAATGCTTTACTCACCTTTGGTAAAGTGCAAACTCGGCTGTTTTTATTTTCTCATCCAATCGATGAACTCGAGAAAACCATTGACTCCGTTTTATGGTCAGTTCTTCAATTTTGCTATCTTTAGTGTTCACAATTCTTGGAAATCGGTAAAATAATATACCAGTATCTCGGCCTATGTGGTTGTCTCACCAAAAAGTTGCACACATAACCATAATTATTAATTATTTTGTCTATTACGCTAACATGACTGTATAAACCGATGCTACTGGCGAACATAGTAAACCACGTGTTTAGCTCGTGACGTCACATGAATACGCCCAATACATTCTTGCTAGTATGTACATTATTCTTGCATTAGCAATAAGAATAATATTTTTGAAAATTACTCTATGTAAAAATAGCGAATTGGTAAAACCCGTCATTTCTTATGAGACTACACTAGTCACGTGACACTTGCTTTAGAGAGGAATACCCTGGTCGATCTTCTCAATTGGCCATGGCAGAGCACGTGTGACGTTAGGTTCAAGAGCCTTTCGAAAACGCAGAAAATGTCACGTGACATTATAAGGAATTCACAAGCACCTATTCACTGCAAAGTCACTCCCGCCATAATATCACGTGATACATACGTCAGCCGCGAATTTCAGCAAACTAGCAGACTCAGCTCTTCCGATTGATTGTTTCTTTCTTCTTTTTGTCTTTTTGTGTGACGTCCGTAGATATGTGGCCGCGGTGAATGAATACAGTTCTTTATTTTCTTCATGAGGAAATGTACAGTGCAATTAGTTAAAGCGTGATTTTGATATTGAAAATACACACACACATATATATATATAGCCATATATATAATAATAGAAGTTTGAAAATCCAATGAACGAAAAGTAAGAAGATGTAACACGATAAACCTAACTTTTTAAAAACACCCACAGAATAAAATATAATACAGCAAATCATCAATCAAATGGATTAAAAATACAAAACACTAGCTATCAAGTTACAGAAAATCAACCAAATTAAAAGGTATGGAAACAAAAAAAGAAAAACTTAAACTAAATTCAACTATCTAACTGTCGTACAAAACAAATGTAAAAATCAATTAATCCTCAAGCATATGGAAAAAATAAAAAAATTAATATCGAATCAACAAGTCAATGAAAAATATAATACAAAGGTATGGAATCTAAATAAGTATAACAAACGAAATCAAGCACAAACGCCTTACACGTGGACGAGGCTCTAAGCCTAAATCATGAATTGTTAACCTCTACAAAAATCTAATCATGTCCAAGTTTTTTGTAGAAGCAAACTCAAATATGTATGTTTCTGAAGAAATAGATAGATTAAATCTATGAACTATTTCTACTTGGACGACATACATAAAGATGGAATAAAAAAGAAAAAATGAATACCTGGAAAAAGCACAGCATGTGTACAGACGATTCATTACAGGGATCGAGGGAACACTGATAGAAGAGACCAGTGTTGCCATTCGTAAAGAAAAAATAAAAAACCATTTACTGTTGCCATTCATAAGAATTGAAAAACTGTGAAGCGAAATGTAAAGAAAAAGTATTAATATACAATAAGAGCTACTAAAAAGAGGGGCAAATAAAGGTAATGCTTAAGTGGGAAGTGAATGGGGGAAAAAAAAAAAAAAAAAAAAAAAAAAAAAAAAAAAAAAAAAAAAAAATGGAGATGACTGGCTAATATAAGATACTATGAATAGAATTATATGATACTATGGAAAGAATTATGAAAATCCAGCTATTTTAAATTTTTTAACAATATTATTTACTAAATAAGTGGGATATTTATATAAATTACTAGTAATTTTGAGATTATTGATATGCATAGCATGAAATTTTTTATCAGATAATCTATAAATTCTAAAAAGCTGATTGAGTATAATATTTCTAAACAATTGAATCGAGTTACAGGAATTAAAAGGTAAGATTTTATTAATATTAAAATTATAAAAGTCTTTTTTATCATATAAATTTGTAACAATTCTATTAGAAGGATCAATAAAAAGATTTAAATCCAAAAAATTAACATTTTTATTAATAGTAGCTTCATTAGGTATTAATTCCAAATTGTCTGGATAGTAATCTATATCTATGAGATAATTTTCTGTATGTACTAAGCAAATCAGATCATCAACATATCTGTAAAAAGTATAATCTATTGAAGTAAATGACATTTCATAATGATAAAGGTATAAATTAGCTAGCATACTGCTACTACAGCCACCCTGTGGAACTCCTGAGACTTGTAAGTATAATTTATTTCCTTGAAAAATATAATTATTGAAAATAACAAAGCGAAGAAGTTTAGGAAAATTTTTAAATTTAATTTGATTTGAAAGAGGTGTAATATAAGCATTATATAGAGCTAAAATTACATCATATAGATCAGATATCTTAATATTATTAAAAAGATCTTTAAAATCAAAAGTTTGAAATCCTATTATTTTTCTAAGAGATGTTAATTTATTCTTTAATTCTTTACTATTATTTAGAATATGGTAGTTATTGCTAGTCTGGCTTAAACTATTATTTATTAGATTTAAAGAATTTAGTAATAATTTACTCGCAGTAGTAGAGTAAGTATTATGGCCACTAGTAACTGTTCTAAATTTAATAGGATTTTTATGAAATTTTGGAATAAGCACTATATAAGGAAATTTAAGATATTTATATTTAATATTTAAATCATTATACATATTGATAATTTTCAATTTAATACTATTGATGGAATGTAAATCAGGTTTAAAAAGACTATTATTTTTTAAATAATCTAACAGAAATTGAATATAAAATTTTTTACAGATAATAGCATAATTATTAGAGGCTTTATCAACATAGGTGATAACAAAGGATCTTTGTAAATCATTAATGGAATGTTTAATATTATCAATATTATATAAAGATCTAGACAATTTAATATCTCTAATAGCATTTTTAATTGATTCTAATATAGTAAATTTCCACATATTAAATGCCTCTAATGGCAGAGCGTATTTACAAGCTAATTTATATATATATTTATCAAGATCAAGATTAATTGATTTTAAGACTTTAAAAGAATTATTACAAGAAGGTATCCTAAATTTAGTGCCAAATGACATAATGGTTCTTAACACATTGTCACTAACAAGGTCTAAATCTCCTGTAACTATGTGCCCCAAGTCAGGATTTAGAAATTTAGCAAATTTATTTAATTTACAAATACATTCACTATCTACAATTGACTGAGAAGAATGATCAATAGAGAGCGATTGTGAACTAATGAACATTTTAATCATATTTTCTTTGATTTGCTTATTACAAGATCACAGTTTTTAAATTTAAAACTAAATCAGTTTCATTATAATAATACAACTACTAATTCTTATTGTGTTATCTCTTTCAAACATCCTATATATAATTCTATAAATTTTGGACATCTGTTTAACAAGTTTAAACATTTATTGCCTATTGGTGATTTATTTGTTTCAAAGACATTCAAATACAATAAGCCTATTGGTAGGTCTATATTTAATTATAATGAAGTTTAACAATAATGAAGTTTCACAACACATTTCTGAAAGTGTCACTAAAAATATTCTCGGGCATGCCACAATACAATTCTCGTGACTTTTAAACAATTAAGAGTTCAAACGCATTGAAATTTATCACAAACAAAGCATAGAACTACCCTAAATCAGAAATGATCCCCTTTCCGAAGGACAGAACCACCCTACATCAGAAATCCCCCCCCCCCCCGGCAGGGCGCTTATGCAGCGAAATTAAACTGAGTGCCCCAAACAATGCATTTTTCTACCAAAAACGAAGAACGGAAACCACCAAAATACCATAAATAAGCCCCACTTATTTAATTAAGTAAAAAGCACAAAATATATATCGAAACTATTTTGAATTTCTATTTTCTGTATCTAATACTACTAAACTATTTCTTCATGAACCAAAACTGAAAAAACTAGGTCAATAGGATCAATAAAATAAATCAGAATTACATAAATACAGTAATTTATTTTCAAATATTTATTTAAACATCCAAATTTATTATTTTAAAAAGAAGCGAGAGAGAAAACACATTTATCAAGAAAAATTCGAGGCCAAATTAGCGAAACTTAGCCAATTCGAGTCAGTAGTTTACAGCATTCGTTCCTTCTTTGGCTTCTTTGGCTGAACGATTCGATGTGAGCCGCGGTGACCGGCGCAGCTCTCATCGGATTGGAATATTGCAATGACTGTTTTTTTAACTGAAATTTCTATTACCATTGTATTAACATACCTTTCTATCAGCCAGAGGCCGATAACGGGGCGCGGCTCTCATTAAAATCCCTCGTCTTTCCCTACAATGCAGTATTTTTCCCTATAAATTTAATATACGTAGTATGAAAAGAGTATAAGAGATTCTTTGAAAGTCAAAGATTTAGTGCTGCCATCTAATGACAATTTTTCCACTTATTTCCAATAATTCGACTTTTTAGTTGAAATAAATTTCAGATAATTTCTTTAAAAATTGTAATTAACATATATAACTAAAGGAATTTGAAGTGCTTGATCAAGGGGTCCGCGCGGCCCCCTGAATAGCCGCCCCTGCCCTATGGTCGCCCATACCAAGAGCGTTTATAGAACTTATTCCAGCGGGGGCACATTCAAGGGCGACAATATCGACTAGTTTGACACCCTGTGGGCAACACCTTATTATCAGCATCTCGTATGGGCGCCCATGGCAAAGGCGTCAATAGAAATTTTTCAAGGAGGGTATACTGAAAGATAAGTAGTACAATGTCTACTAATTTGGTACCTACATTTGTGACCTTGAACGTTCACAGTAGGGCAAGTGACCCCTTGCGCTCCCCTACAGGCGTTCAGGGCGCCAATAGAACTTTTACCAGTGGGATAAACACAAGGATGTGAAGTACAGTATTGATTATATTGACATACAGTATTGATATCTATATTCGAGTATTGTTAATATTATTGTATAAATATTGATAAATGTTATTGTCCCCTATGGGCGCCCATAGGAGAGCGTGAGGGGGAACTTACCATCTCGTGGATGTTCAAAGGCAGGTATCAAGCTAGTCGATATTGTACGTCTCACTCTTCAGTTTACTCCCTGAAAAGTTCTATAGGCGCTCTTGCCATGGGCGCCCATAGGGGAGCGCGAGGAGCACTTGTCCTTCCGTGGACGTTCAAGGTCGCAAATGTAGGTATCAAGATACTAGATATATTTACCTCTCATCCTTGAATTTGGACATTCCAGGAAAAGTTTTATGAACGCCCTTGAATCCCACTCCTTTTGAACAAGGTGGACCCCTCCTGCAATTACAACACTATATTTTGACATTATTTCTCTCATCCGAGTTCTAATCACGTTAATTACACAAAATGTTCTACCTAATTCCATTTTTTTACAGAATGCATATGCATATAGAATTTCATGGCTGTACGTACTCTCTCTCTTAAAATATCTAATTTCGAATTATTCGTGTTTTAATTAGTTTCTAATTTCCTACAGAATGGTGGAATATTTTGAAATCAATGTGATTAAAACACAGATTATTCAAAATTAGAGATTTTACAAAAGAGAGAGAGAGAGAGTACGTATAGCCATGAAATTCTATATGTAGATGCATTCCGAAAAAAAAAATCAGAATTAGGTATAACATTTTATAATTAACGTGATTAGAGCACGAATAAGAGAGAGGGTGTGTGTGTGTGTCAAAAATATCGTGCGATCAAAATATAGTGTTGTAACTGCAGAAAGGGGGTCAACCTTGTTTCGAAAGAGCAGGATTCAAGGGCGAACATAAAACTTTTTCCCGGGATGGCCAAACTCAAGAATGAGACATAATTATGTACTAGCTTGATATCTACATTTGCGACCTTGACCGTCTACGGGAGAACAAGTGCCCCTCCCGCTCCTCTATGGGCGATCATGGCAAGGGCACACATAGGATTTTTTTAAAGGGGAAGACTCAAACTCAAGGATGAGACTTATAATATCGACTAGCTTGATACTTACTTTGGGACCTTGAACGTCCAATGGAGGGCAAACGCCCCCTTGCTCTCCCCTATGGGCGCCCATGGCAAATGTGACCATAGAACTTATTAAAGCTGGGGCAAACTCAAGGACAAAACGTACAATATCGATTAGCTTGATACCGACATTGTGGCTTTTAAAATTTTTATGGGCTCCCATGGCGAGGGTGTCCATAGCGCTTTTTCTAAGAAGAGCGTACTCAAAGATGAGACGTACAATATCTACTAGTTTGAAACCTACATTTGTGACCTTGAATGTTTACAGGAAGACAAGTGCTCCCTTACATTTATGGACGCCCCCTTACGTATGGATGCTCCCTTACGTCTATGGCAAGGACGTCAATAGAACTTTTTCCTGCGGGGACAATCTCAAGGACGAGACTTACAGTATTCATTAGTTTGATATTCGTGACTTTCAACATACCCCATGGGCGCCCATGGCAAGTGTGCAATATTTCAATATGTCACAGAGACATTTGGAGGGTCTGGAAAGACCGTCCCTGAGGAAATCGAAACTTCGGCTCCATTAGGTTCTGTCCTGAGAAGCAGGGAGCCCATAGAGCACAGCAAGGGAGCACTTAATTCCAACAGGATATTCAAGGTTACAAATGTAGGTTACCAGATAGTCGATATTGAATGCGTCGTCTTTGAGTTCCCTCCTGGAAAATGTTACATGGGCGCCCATAGTGAAAGAAAAGGATGACACTTGCCGTCCCATAGACGTTCGAGGTTAGACATGCAAGTCTCAATTTAGTCGATGTGGAACGCCTCATCCTTGAGTTTGTCGCCGATAGAATTAGTTCTATGGGTGTCCTTGCCATGGGCGCCCATACGGGAACGCAATGTGAAACTTGTCCTACTGTGTACGTTTAAGGTTACAAATGTAGATTACAAGCAAGTCGATATGAACCGCCTCATCCTTGAATTTGTCACCGATGGAATTAATTCTACGGGTGTCTTTGCCATGGGCGCCCATAAGAAAATGCAAGGCAAAACTTGCCTTACTGTGGACGTTTAAGGTTGCAAATGTAGTCTTCAAGCTAGTAGATATTGAACTCCTCATCCTTGATTTTGCCCAATTGGAAAATGTTACATGGGCGCCCATAGTGGAAGGAAAGGATGACACTTGCCGTCCTATAAACGTTCAAGGTTAGACATGCAAGTCTCAATTTAGTCGATGTGGAACGCCTCATCCTTGAGTTTGTCGCCGATGGAATTAGTTCTATGGTTGTCCTTGCCATGGGCGCCCATAAGGGAATGCAAGATAAAATTTGCCCTATTGTGTACGTTTAAGGTTACAAATGTAGATTACAAGCAGGTCGATGTGAACCGCCTCTTCCTTGAATTTGTCACCGATGGAATTAATTCTACGGGTGTCTTTGCCATGGGCGCCCATAAGGAAATGCAAGGCAGAACTTGCCTTACTGTGGACGTTTAAGGTTGCAAATGTAGTCTTCAAGCTAGTAGATATTGAACTCCTCATCCTTGATTTTGCCCTATTGGAAAATGTTACATGGGCGCCCATAGTGGAAGGAAAGGATGACACTTGCCGTCCTATAAACGTTCAAGGTTAGACATGCAAGTCTCAATTTAGTCGATGTGGAACGCCTCATCCTTGAGTTTGTCGCCGATGGAATTAATTCTATGATTGTCCTTGCCATGGGCGCCCATAAGGGAATGCAAGATAAAATTTGCCCTACTGTGTACGTTTAAGGTTACAAATGTAGATTACAAGCAAGTCGATATGAACCGCCTCATCCTTGAATTTGTCGCCGATGGAATTAATTCTACGGGTGTCCTTACCGTGGGCGCCCATAAGGAAATGCAAGGGAAAACTTGCCTTACATTCTTCTCAGTCAATTGTAGATAGTGAATGTATTTGTAAATTAAATAAATTTGCTAAATTTCTAAATCCTGACTTGGGGCACATAGTTACAGGAGATTTAGACCTTGTTAGTGACAATGTGTTAAGAACCATTATGTCATTTGGCACTAAATTTAGGATACCTTCTTGTAATAATTCTTTTAAAGTCTTAAAATCAATTAATCTTGATCTTGATAAATATATATATAAATTAGCTTGTAAATACGCTCTGCCATTAGAGGCATTTAATATGTGGAAATTTACTATATTAGAATCAATTAAAAATGCTATTAGAGATATTAAATTGTCTAGATCTTTATATAATATTGATAATATTAAACATTCCATTAATGATTTACAAAGATCCTTTGTTATCACCTATGTTGATAAAGCCTCTAATAATTATGCTATTATCTGTAAAAAATTTTATATTCAATTTCTGTTAGATTATTTAAAAAATAATAGTCTTTTTAAACCTGATTTACATTCCATCAATAGTATTAAATTGAAAATTATCAATATGTATAATGATTTAAATATTAAATATAAATATCTTAAATTTCCTTATATAGTGCTTATTCCAAAATTTCATAAAAATCCTATTAAATTTAGAACAGTTACTAGTGGCCATAATACTTACTCTACTACTGCGAGTAAATTATTACTAAATTCTTTAAATCTAATAAATAATAGTTTAAGCCAAACTAGCAATAACTACCATATTCTAAATAATAGTAAAGAATTAAAGAATAAATTAACATCTCTTAGAAAAATAATAGGATTTCAAACTTTTGATTTTAAAGATCTTTTTAATAATATTAAGATATCTGATCTATATGATGTAATTTTAGCTCTATATAATGCTTATATTACACCTCTTTCAAATCAAATTAAATTTAAAAATTTTCCTAAACTTCTTCACTTTGTTATTTTCAATAATTATATTTTTCAAGGAAATAAATTATACTTACAAGTCTCAGGAGTTCCACAGGGTGGCTGTAGTAGCAGTATGCTAACTAATTTATACCTTTATCATTATGAAATGTCATTTACTTCAATAGATTATACTTTTTACAGATATGTTGATGATCTGATTTGCTTAGTACATACAGAAAATTATCTCATAGATATAGATTACTATCCAGACAATTTGGAATTAATACCTAATGAAGCTACTATTAATAAAAATGTTAATTTTTTGGATTTAAATCTTTTTATTGATCCTTCTAATAGAATTGTTACAAATTTATATGATAAAAAAGACTTTTATAATTTTAATATTAATAAAATCTTACCTTTTAATTCCTGTAACTCGATTCAATTGTTTAGAAATATTATACTCAATCAGCTTTTTAGAATTTATAGATTATCTGATAAAAAATTTCATGCTATGCATATCAATAATCTCAAAATTACTAGTAATTTATATAAATATCCCACTTATTTAGTAAATAGTATTGTTAAAAAATTTAAAATAGCTGGATTTTCATAATTCTTTCCATAGTATCATATAATTCTATTCATAGTATCTTATATTAGCCAGTCATCTCCATTTTTTTTTTTTTTTTTTTTTTTTTTTTTTTTTTTTTTTTTCCCCCATTCACTTCCCACTTAAGCATTACCTTTATTTGCCCCTCTTTTTAGTAGCTCTTATTGTATATTAATACTTTTTCTTTACATTTCGCTTCACAGTTTTTCAATTCTTATGAATGGCAACAGTAAATGGTTTTTTATTTTTTCTTTACGAATGGCAACACTGGTCTCTTCTATCAGTGTTCCCTCGATCCCTGTAATGAATCGTCTGTACACATGCTGTGCTTTTTCCAGGTATTCATTTTTTCTTTTTTATTCCATCTTTATGTATGTCGTCCAAGTAGAAATAGTTCATAGATTTAATCTATCTATTTCTTCAGAAACATACATATTTGAGTTTGCTTCTACAAAAAACTTGGACATGATTAGATTTTTGTAGAGGTTAACAATTCATGATTTAGGCTTAGAGCCTCGTCCACGTGTAAGGCGTTTGTGCTTGATTTCGTTTGTTATACTTATTTAGATTCCATACCTTTGTATTATATTTTTCATTGACTTGTTGATTCGATATTAATTTTTTTATTTTTTCCATATGCTTGAGGATTAATTGATTTTTACATTTGTTTTGTACGACAGTTAGATAGTTGAATTTAGTTTAAGTTTTTCTTTTTTTGTTTCCATACCTTTTAATTTGGTTGATTTTCTGTAACTTGATAGCTAGTGTTTTGTATTTTTAATCCATTTGATTGATGATTTGCTGTATTATATTTTATTCTGTGGGTGTTTTTAAAAAGTTAGGTTTATCGTGTTACATCTTCTTACTTTTCGTTCATTGGATTTTCAAACTTCTATTATTATTGAAATCATTTTATTTATGAGCTGCATTTGCGCAATAAATTAAATGTATTTTGCATTTTCATTCCATTTACTTAATAACTTTAAATTCTTTATTTAATAATTTCTGCATAGTATCTTTCATAATTTTGTAAGCTATAGTATCTAAAAAAATTTTATTAGCCATATATATATATATATATATATATGTCAGAAATATTTATAACGTCAAATAATAATGTAAAAAATATTTATAATATATATATATATATTGTCAAAAATATATATATCATAAAATATATATGTCAAAAATATTGTACGATCTAAAACATAGTGTGGTAATTGCAGGAGAGAGTCGACCTTAATTGAAAGAAGTAGGATTAAAGAATGCTAAAAATACTTTTTCCTGCGGTGGTCAAACTAAAGTATGAAACGTAAAAAATTGACTAGCTTGATGTTTACATTTGTGACCTTTAAACTTCCAAGGGAGGGTAAATGCCCCCTTGCGCTCCCCTATGGACGCCAGTGGCAAAGCGCAAATAGAATTTTTCTAGGGGTGAAAACTATATGATTATACCTATAATATCTACTAGCTTGAAGACTACATTTGCAACCTTAAACGTCCACAGTAAGGCAAGTTTTCCCTTGCATTTCCTTATGGGCGCCCACGGTAAGGACACCCGTAGAATTAATTCCATCGGCGACAAATTCAAGGATGAGGCGGTTCATATCGACTTGCTTGTAATCTACATTTGTAACTTTAAACGTACACAGTAGGGCAAATTTTATCTTGCATTCCCTTATGGGCGCCCATGGCAAGGACAATCATAGAATTAATTCCATCGGCGACAAACTCAAGGATGAGGCGTTCCACATCGACTAAATTGAGACTTGCATGTCTAACCTTGAACGTTTATAGGACGGCAAGTGTCATCCTTTCCTTCCACTATGGGCGCCCATGTAACATTTTCCAATAGGGCAAAATCAAGGATGAGGAGTTCAATATCTACTAGCTTGAAGACTACATTTGCAACCTTAAACGTCCACAGTAAGGCAAGTTCTGCCTTGCATTTCCTTATGGGCGCCCATGGCAAAGACACCCGTAGAATTAATTCCATCGGTGACAAATTCAAGGAAGAGGCGGTTCACATCGACCTGCTTGTAATCTACATTTGTAACCTTAAACGTACACAATAGGGCAAATTTTATCTTGCATTCCCTTATGGGCGCCCATGGCAAGGACAACCATAGAACTAATTCCATCGGCGACAAACTCAAGGATGAGGCGTTCCACATCGACTAAATTGAGACTTGCATGTCTAACCTTGAACGTTTATAGGACGGCAAGTGTCATCCTTTCCTTCCACTATGGGCGCCCATGTAACATTTTCCAATTGGGCAAAATCAAGGATGAGGAGTTCAATATCTACTACCTTGAAGACTACATTTGCAACCTTAAACGTCCACAGTAAGGCAAGTTTTGCCTTGCATTTTCTTATCTGCGCCCATGGCAAAGACACCCGTAGAATTAATTCCATCGGTGACAAATTCAAGGATGAGGCGGTTCATATCGACTTGCTTGTAATCTACATTTGTAACCTTAAACGTACACAGTAGGACAAGTTTCACATTGCGTTCCCGTATGGGCGCCCATGGCAAGGACACCCATAGAACTAATTCTATCGGCGACAAACTCAAGGATGAGGCGTTCCACATCGACTAAATTGAGACTTGCATGTCTAACCTCGAACGTCTATGGGACGGCAAGTGTCATCCTTTTCTTTCACTATGGGCGCCCATGTAACATTTTCCAGGAGGGAACTCAAAGACGACGCATTCAATATCGACTATCTGGTAACCTACATTTGTAACCTTGAATATCCTGTTGGAATTAAGTGCTCCCTTGCTGTGCTCTATGGGCTCCCTGCTTCTCAGGACAGAACCTAATGGAGCCGAAGTTTCGATTTCCTCAGGGACGGTCTTTCCAGACCCTCCAAATGTCTCTGTGACATATTGAAATATTGCACACTTGCCATGGGCGCCCATGGGGTATGTTGAAAGTCACGAATATCAAACTAATGAATACTGTAAGTCTCGTCCTTGAGATTGTCCCCGCAGGAAAAAGTTCTATTGACGTCCTTGCCATAGACGTAAGGGAGCATCCATACGTAAGGGGGCGTCCATAAATGTAAGGGAGCACTTGTCTTCCTGTAAACATTCAAGGTCACAAATGTAGGTTTCAAACTAGTAGATATTGTACGTCTCATCTTTGAGTACGCTCTTCTTAGAAAAAGCGCTATGGACACCCTCGCCATGGGAGCCCATAAAAATTTTAAAAGCCACAATGTCGGTATCAAGCTAATCGATATTGTACGTTTTGTCCTTGAGTTTGCCCCAGCTTTAATAAGTTCTATGGTCACATTTGCCATGGGCGCCCATAGGGGAGAGCAAGGGGGCGTTTGCCCTCCATTGGACGTTCAAGGTCCCAAAGTAAGTATCAAGCTAGTCGATATTATAAGTCTCATCCTTGAGTTTGAGTCTTCCCCTTTAAAAAAATCCTATGTGTGCCCTTGCCATGATCGCCCATAGAGGAGCGGGAGGGGCACTTGTTCTCCCGTAGACGGTCAAGGTCGCAAATGTAGATATCAAGCTAGTACATAATTATGTCTCATTCTTGAGTTTGGCCATCCCGGGAAAAAGTTTTATGTTCGCCCTTGAATCCTGCTCTTTCGAAACAAGGTTGACCCCCTTTCTGCAGTTACAACACTATATTTTGATCGCACGATATTTTTGACACACACACACACCCTCTCTCTTATTCGTGCTCTAATCACGTTAATTATAAAATGTTATACCTAATTCTGATTTTTTTTTTCGGAATGCATCTACATATAGAATTTCATGGCTATACGTACTCTCTCTCTCTCTCTTTTGTAAAATCTCTAATTTTGAATAATCTGTGTTTTAATCACATTGATTTCAAAATATTCCACCATTCTGTAGGAAATTAGAAACTAATTAAAACACGAATAATTCGAAATTAGATATTTTAAGAGAGAGAGTACGTACAGCCATGAAATTCTATATGCATATGCATTCTGTAAAAAAATGGAATTAGGTAGAACATTTTGTGTAATTAACGTGATTAGAACTCGGATGAGAGAAATAATGTCAAAATATAGTGTTGTAATTGCAGGAGGGGTCCACCTTGTTCAAAAGGAGTGGGATTCAAGGGCGTTCATAAAACTTTTCCTGGAATGTCCAAATTCAAGGATGAGAGGTAAATATATCTAGTATCTTGATACCTACATTTGCGACCTTGAACGTCCACGGAAGGACAAGTGCTCCTCGCGCTCCCCTATGGGCGCCCATGGCAAGAGCGCCTATAGAACTTTTCAGGGAGTAAACTGAAGAGTGAGACGTACAATATCGACTAGCTTGATACCTGCCTTTGAACATCCACGAGATGGTAAGTTCCCCCTCACGCTCTCCTATGGGCGCCCATAGGGGACAATAACATTTATCAATATTTATACAATAATATTAACAATACTCGAATATAGATATCAATACTGTATGTCAATATAATCAATACTGTACTTCACATCCTTGTGTTTATCCCACTGGTAAAAGTTCTATTGGCGCCCTGAACGCCTGTAGGGGAGCGCAAGGGGTCACTTGCCCTACTGTGAACGTTCAAGGTCACAAATGTAGGTACCAAATTAGTAGACATTGTACTACTTATCTTTCAGTATACCCTCCTTGAAAAATTTCTATTGACGCCTTTGCCATGGGCGCCCATACGAGATGCTGATAATAAGGTGTTGCCCACAGGGTGTCAAACTAGTCGATATTGTCGCCCTTGAATGTGCCCCCGCTGGAATAAGTTCTATAAACGCTCTTGGTATGGGCGACCATAGGGCAGGGGCGGCTATTCAGGGGGCCGCGCGGACCCCTTGATCAAGCACTTCAAATTCCTTTAGTTATATATGTTAATTACAATTTTTAAAGAAATTATCTGAAATTTATTTCAACTAAAAAGTCGAATTATTGGAAATAAGTGGAAAAATTGTCATTAGATGGCAGCACTAAATCTTTGACTTTCAAAGAATCTCTTATACTCTTTTCATACTACGTATATTAAATTTATAGGGAAAAATACTGCATTGTAGGGAAAGACGAGGGATTTTAATGAGAGCCGCGCCCCGTTATCGGCCTCTGGCTGATAGAAAGGTATGTTAATACAATGGTAATAGAAATTTCAGTTAAAAAAACAGTCATTGCAATATTCCAATCCGATGAGAGCTGCGCCGGTCACCGCGGCTCACATCGAATCGTTCAGCCAAAGAAGCCAAAGAAGGAACGAATGCTGTAAACTACTGACTCGAATTGGCTAAGTTTCGCTAATTTGGCCTCGAATTTTTCTTGATAAATGTGTTTTCTCTCTCGCTTCTTTTTAAAATAATAAATTTGGATGTTTAAATAAATATTTGAAAATAAATTACAGTATTTATGTAATTCTGATTTATTTTATTGATCCTATTGACCTAGTTTTTTCAGTTTTGGTTCATGAAGAAATAGTTTAGTAGTATTAGATACAGAAAATAGAAATTCAAAATAGTTTCGATATATATTTTGTGCTTTTTACTTAATTAAATAAGTGGGGCTTATTTATGGTATTTTGGTGGTTTCCGTTCTTCGTTTTTGGTAGAAAAATGCATTGTTTGGGGCACTCAGTTTAATTTCGCTGCATAAGCGCCCGGCCGGGGGGGGGGGGATTTCTGATGTAGGGTGGTTCTGTCCTTCGGAAAGGGGATCATTTCTGATTTAGGGTAGTTCTATGCTTTGTTTGTGATAAATTTCAATGCGTTTGACCTCTTAATTGTTTAAAAGTCACGAGAATTGTATTGTGGCATGCCCGAGAATATTTTTAGTGACACTTTCAGAAATGTGTTGTCTGAGGGGGGTGGGTCTCTTGATTTACTCAGCTGTCTTACTTTTTCAGCTATTTAACATTAAAGATTGAAAAAATTATAAATATTTGTTGAAGAATGTTAAAAATCAATTTTCAACCTGATACTTGATTCTTTAATCTGGCGTTGTTTTCCTTAAAATCTCCCCCCCCCCCCCCCTTCAGCGGCGGCTACTCAATCCCCCGTCTTTTGCTTCTAATTTCATTGAAGACCAATATTGCTCCGATACTCCCTAGGCGTAAATTTTACTTGAGGTAGTCCAAAAATTTTTCATCTCGCTTCCTAATTAAGCGATTTTGAATCTAATGGTGGCTATAGTCTCTGCACAATCTATACGCGTATCGTCTGGACTCGCATATTGCTTTATTCAAACCCCCCTGAGCGTAATTTTTAGTTTAACTAGTCCGCATGATTTTACATCTCGGGTCCTAAATTGAGCGATTTTGAATCTTCTAGTAGCTACAGTCTTTGTACCATTTGAATATACATATCTTTCGTATCAATCCCCTGGGCGTAACTTTTACTTTAAGGAGTCCTCCTCTAATTTCACATCTCGGCGCTCTTAAAATTGAGCCATTTTGATTCCGCTGGTGGCTATAGTCCCGGCACCATTTGTATATGTGAACTGGATATACATATTTATTGTGTCAGCTCCCTGGACGTAACTTTCAGTTCGATTAACCCCCCCCCCCCTCCCCCCCCCAAATTTCTTATTTCGCCTTCTAATTGAGCGATTTAGATTTTGCTGGTGGCAATCACTTAGATATACAACCTTATTATATCAACCCTCTGGGCGTAACTTTTACTTTAAGTAGCCTCAATTTCATATTTCGGTTTTACAAAAATGCATCGCCTTGGTTCCTGAAATATCTGTGCACGATATTTCAAGGCCGTATGATGTTTACTTTTTCCGCTAGAGATCTTACACACACACGTCGACACACAAACATCGTCTGTTATTATGTAATATGAAACAACCGTGGTGAAAGAGGGGAGACCCTCCTCTTTTTCATATTTATATTTTTATCTATCTTAGTGACTCTTGATCCGATTTTGATGCAATTTTCACACTGTATTTTCTACTCTACAATGGGCCCACTCGATCTGCTCCCTCTAAACTTTGATCCACTTTTGTTGCACCCGTGCAACGAGCTAACTACTTATTGCTATAGAAACCGATTGCTATATATATTGACTGCTAGCAGGCAGAACTCGCTCATATCATTTTAAAGACAAATAGAGATAAGCATAAAGCATAAGAATTTTCTGTAAATTCTAAATACATTCTTAAACTTGTATTAAAATAGTTTTTCCGTTTCTACATATAAACGGCCGCAGATTTAGTTGGTGTTCGCTTTCTAATTATGTTACTGTTTGGGTTACAAGGACGATCAGGTACAAAACTATTAGCCATAGAGTGTATATGAGAGAAATTGTGTGCATTTTGGGTGTACAAACATTTGCGCTAATTAGAAAATAATACTGCACATGCATACGACTGAGAGTATTTAATTTTTACAAATTTGATACAAATTTATTTAGAAATGTATTCAAATAATTTTCCATGGTTACAATAGGCTCTTATTCATTTTAAAGAAACTTGCAAACGTATATCAGCGCAAGTAAAATAATAATTTGGTATACAGCTGTTTCGAGGTAACGCCAGAACCAATTTATCAGTGCCGGACAAACGACGAACTCGAAGTCTAAAAGACGTAGTTGGCATACACTGAGGGATATATATATACATAAATACATAGATGAGCGCCTCCCTCTATATCTGGCTCACGAGCCGCCACTGCCATAGGGGGTCTTGAGGGGGAACTTGCTATCCCGTCGACGTTCAAGTTTACAGATGTAGATATCAAGCTAGTCGATGGATGTCTCACTCTTCAGTTTTCCGCCTGTAAAAGTTATATGGGTGCTCTTGCTATGAGCGCCCATAGCAAAGGTGGCCATAGAACTTATTAAAACGGGGTGAACTTATTAAAACGGGGTGAAATGTACAATATCGATTACCTTGATGCCTACGTTTGTGGCTTTCAAAATTTGTATGGGCTCCCATGGCAAGGACGTCCATAGAGTTTCTTCCAAGAGCATAACAAGGATGAGACGCACGATATATACTAGCTTAACACCAACATTTGGGACCTTGATGTTCACGGGAAGGCAAGTGCTCCCTTATGCTCCCCTATGGGCGCCCATGGTAAGGACATCACTAGAACTTTTTCCAGCGGGGACAATCTCACGGACGAGACGTACAGTAAGTATTCATTAGTTTGATATTCGTGACGTTCAACATTCCTTTGGGCACCCATGGCAAGTATTGTTGTTGAGATCCAGACTGTCCGATCTACCAGAAAGATGTAAGGTATCTGTTTGGACGACCGGTCAGTGCCACCCAATTTAATCCGGAACCCAGGAGGAGGCATCCACAGGGACCGTACCCTCCTTCCCATATCACCAACCTCTCGGAAGGATTTACAGACTCACATGCTTAACGTGATCGTACTTCACGTGAACACGGCGGTAGTCTTGGCAGTGGCAGGAATCGAACCCGGGCCTACTGAGTGCAATTAATTCCCGCTCGCTAACCACTGAGCTGTCGTGCCCCACTCCATGGCAAGTGTGCAATGTTTCAGCTTTTTATGTCCCACAGTCTTTTGGAGGGTCTGGAAAGACTGTTTACTACCCCTGAGGAAATCGAAACTTTGGCTCTGTTAGGTTCTGCCCTGAAGGCAATAATATATAAGCTGGGATCTCATGCGCTGGGAGCCCATAGAGGACTGCAAGGGATCACTTAAGCTGAATTGGATATTCAAGGTTTCAAATGTAGGTTACAAGCTAGCGATATTGAACGCTTCATCCTTGAGTTCCCTCCTGGAAAATGTTACATGGGCTCCCATAGTGGAGGGAAAGGATGACACTTGCCTTCCCATAGACGTTCAAGGTTAGACATGTAAGTCTCAATCTAGTCGATATTGAACGCCTCATCGTTGAGTTTATCGCCGATGAAATTAGTTCTACGGGTGTCCTTGCCATGGGCGCCCATAAGAGAACGCTTGATGGAACTTATCATACCGTGTCCATTTAAAGATATAAATGCAAATTACAAGCAAGTCAATATGGAACGCCTCATCCTTGAGTTTGTCACCCCTGGAATTAGTTCTATGCGCGTTCTTGCCATGAGCTCCCATAGCAATTCCCGCGCGCTAACCACTGGGCTGTCGCGCCCAATCCCATGGCAAGTGTACAATGTTTCAGCCTCTTATATCACAGAGACTTTTGGAGGGTCTGGAAAGACTGTTTACTACCCCCGAGGAAATTGAAACTTCGGCTCCGTTAGTTTCTTTCCTGAGGGCAATAGCATTAAGCAGGGAGCTCATGCAATGGGAGCCCGTAGAGGACTGAAATGGGCGCCCATAGGGGAGTGTAAGGGGGTCGTTTACCCTCCCCTGGACGTTTAAAGTCACAAATGTGAACATTAAGCATGTCAATTTTTTCCGTCTCATACTTTAGTTTGACCACAAGGTCGACTCCCTCCTACAATTACCACACTATATTCTTGATAGTGCTATATTTTTCACATTCTCTCATCTAATAAAAGCAGAAGTAATTCGTAATAATAGTAGTTTGATAGCCTTGAAAAGACTTTAAATAGAAAATAAATAAATAATATAATAGAAAAATGTAATAAAAATTATTAATAATAAAATAAAATTTAAATTCTATATATATATATATATATATATATATATATATATATATATATATATATATATATATATATATATATATATATATATATATATATATATATATATATATATATATATATATATATATATATATATATATATATATATATATATATATATATATATCTGTGTGTTTCAATATCAAAATCGCGCATAGACTAATTGAACTGTAAATGTCCGCATGCAGAAAACAAAGGCATCAAAGGCAAAACATCATTCAACTGCCGTCACAAGGTCATGAAATTCGCGCCTGACGTAGTTATCACGTGGTGCATTTTCCCGGGAGTGACTTTGCAGGGTATAAGTGATCGTAGGAATTCTGACTGAAAAAAGTTGATTCTCTCTTTACCGAGTCTGCCTGCAGACACATGACATATCACGTGGTCATGTTTGTTTGTTGATTAAGTGAAGCAGTGTTGATTGGTGAGTGAATGAAGCAATGTTGCTTTAAAAGTGGATCAACAAAATGCATATTCAATAAAACTATCTTTCAGATTCAAATAAAATAATTCTAAATACAAATTAATATGGTATCTTATAAATAAATAATTGTATACTTTTTGTCTGTGTGATTTAGAAAAATCTGTTGGGTTATAAGAACTTAGAATGTAGTTTATGCAATACTTCTCCCGCTTGTAGCATCATGCGTATGTTTTTTATTTATGATACTGCTTACTGTAAAGCAGACGAAGATGATCCAACAGATGCTGTAATATATTTCTTTCCAACACAGGTAGAATGGGTTATTTTTATCCAACTTTGCAATATAATATTTTGTAAAAAATTTATCTATATTAGGTATATTATTTTCAATTATTATAATATAATCTTATAATTTATGTCCTATTCTTATCATAAATGTTCGCGTATTAATCTATTGCTTTCGTATTTCGGGCATTAAATAAATACGTTACCTCTTTATTTCATGTCGGGCACTTTATATTAAAATTGAATGCTTTAGATTTCTATTGAAAATTCAGATTGCATGCTTTTCTTAAACGCGTTTAAGTTAAAACCAATTTTACAGTATTTTGTTTTGGTGGTTAATTTCATATTTAAGCATTCATTGAAGACAAAAAGTAATGCAGCCCATGGATTTAGAAGAAACTGCATAAATATCACAATGTTGAAAAAGCGGGACTAAGTTGACAGACAGTTTTATTGGTCTTGAACTGGACATCCAATTTACCCATTTAAAAATATTATATTTTTGTGGTCAAGGTTTTCACTTAACTTTCCTTATACTCTGACCTATTTTAAAAGCTAGAAACATTTCAATGAAACAGTATTTCAATTTTAGTTGATGGATTAATTAATTTAAAAAATAATACATAACAAAATGACATTACGATGCAATACTACAAGTCACTGTCACATTCAGTTAAGATATTTATCCTACTTCTGCTTATTTTTTAACAGCACCTA
This sequence comes from Amaurobius ferox, assembly GCA_951213105.1. Lineage (NCBI taxonomy): Eukaryota > Metazoa > Arthropoda > Arachnida > Araneae > Amaurobiidae > Amaurobius > Amaurobius ferox. The sequence goes on from OX578140.1 coordinate 117,758,719, forward strand.
TAATTCTTATCTAACAAAATTTACATTTTAAATCCATAGTGCATTCACAGCGTTTCACTTCATATACAATCCCAGAGGACAATATGTCTCAATTTTATGATATATTTCATTATAGAGTTTGTAACGTTATAAATAATAATTATTTGTTACTTGCAATAAAAAATTGATTGATGTTGAATTTTTTTACTCTAGATAGAATACTTTTTCATCCCACTTTTTTGACTTTGGGTTTGTTTGTCATTTAGCATTGATCAAAAGCGTACAGCATATCCCCGAAACAGAGGAATCCAGTGTACCCCTGTTACTCCCAAGGGGTGACTATATTCTGAAGAAACATTAGACTTTTTCAAGTCCTTATAAATGAAGGATAACATGTTATAATTGTGATCATTTGGACTAATGATACAGATTTTTCAAAATTTTCCTTACAAAATTTGTAAAAAAACAAAAAAAAAATTAAGTTACTTAAAAATGGATTCTTGTATGAGAAAATTTAGTTGAGCCACACTCCAGTTAATTTTTAGAGAGTATCCATTTGCCAAAAAAATATATATGAATTCATTTCTTCTGTTACGATTGGCTGTAATTAAATAGATCTGTTTGAACTGATTTGTGTTCTTAAACTTTATACTATTTAATGTTTGTACTATGTTGTGTTAATTGGTTAAATTCTTAGCACATATTATCAAAAGTAGATATGATATTGAAGAATTATCCTATCCTTATTTGTAAATATGTGTTTTTTACTAATTTCACAAGTTATGCATCATGTTTTTGAATTTCCAGTAATAACATAATCAATGCTCATAATTTGCACTCATAAATGTAAAATTAAACACATTGCTTATGCTGAATTATATGGTCTTGAATGGTGGCAAAATAAGAGTAGAATAAACTAATTTCAATTAATTTCAATAGTTAGTTCTCTAGTAAAGTAATATAAACTTTATAGAATAAGTACTATAAAGCATAATAAACTATAAAGCATAAATGTATATAAGAATATATACATTTAATTTAATGAAATATTTGATTAGTTTACAAATATAAAATTAAATTGTCTAATCAATGATAAACACATTTTTTGTTAGAAACATATACTTCATAATAAAATATAATTAAACTTTTTTATGTTCAGTTCAGTATGTGTAAATTAAATCAAAATTTATTTTGATTGTTTCTTTCAGACATATGGAACTCAATTTTATTCATTATGCTGCCAAATTGTTGGTGTTGCAAAGTTTTTTCAAACAACATTTTCAACTCCATCTCTTATTGTTCTGGAACAAGAAAAGTTTGTCTTGCATTGGTCAGGAAAATATCTTTTTGTATGTGAAATTTATTATTTTTTATTTATATTTAAACATGTTTGATAAATGGGCATTATTTTTACAAATTCTGTACTGCTACTAAACCAGGATAACCTTCTCTTGAATATGCGAATTATCATTTATGTGCACTCATAAGTCATAACTTAAAATTTCTGTATTTTATTTATTCTAATATACCTAAATATTATATTAATCAATAAGCAGTGGTAAATCTTGGTCTAGATTATACTAAAATACATCTTACATCTCACCCCTTATGCTATCAATCGCATCACAATACTCAAGTGATTTGATGGCAATAATAGTAACGTTAATTAATAATGTTACTGCTATTGTGTTATATATTGTAACTAGAGCAAGGTTTTTGTTCGTAAATTTGGTCTGGCAGCGCCATACTTGGCATACCACAGCATTCACCACTGTCAATAAATCATATAGCTTACCATAGTATAGTCAATGCTGTTTAATTTGCCAATCTTGAAAGTATTTTGAATACAGGATTAGACAAATTCCATTTGTAACCAAGAATTTGGGCATCAGTTTTATATATTGTCATATTGCATCTTGACAGTGTAATTTTCTAACTCATAATTTTGTTTTAATTTCTAAATAACAAAGAGAAGGAATAAAAGAAACCAAATATTGTGTTTGGTGCTACTTTAGCAAGTTAACTAAAACAAGAAATAAAAAATTAATAAAATAAAAGTTTTTTCTTTCTAGTGTCTTCATAGTATTGAAAAAAATGCACACTAATTTATAAAAATATAACCCACTAGGAATTTTTCATATCTATTTACTTAAATTAAATAATATAAATTCCAAAGTGGTCATGACTTTAATATAAGGTCTTTTAAATGTGTGCTTAATTTGAATTAGTGAGTTCAAAAACTTTTATGAAAGCAATGCATTTTTTTTACCATGATAAATTATTTCTCAATTTAGTATATATAAACAATATTTTGTCTGTTTTGCTTCTTGATGATAAATAATATTCATACTCTTGTCAATCAAGTAAATTCCCAAATCCACAACTTTACTGGGCCCAAACTTTCTTACTTTAATTATTGAGAAATCAAAGTTTTTTTGTTTTTTTTTAAGTATTTTGGTTTAAGTTTTTAAACATTTATTAATTACTGAATATTTATTTAAAAATAAACACATACCTTTTCATTGAGCCTCACACATACCTTTTTTTAAAAAAGGAAATAACATACATAACAGATGTGTAGGGTCTAATATTACTTTATTAAAGAGCTGCAGTATAAGATAATTCACATGTGGCTAAGTAGAATAAAAATCAAATTAACTTTACTCAAAAAGGGTTAGGTAATTATTAAATATTTCCCCAATTCTATAAATTTAAAATCTCCAGATTCAAAATCTCTTGGGTTTAAAAACTTGAGTATGATTAGTCTAGCTGTCCATTACACACTATTTTTAAACAAATAAGTCAATATAAATTGTTTACTCACAATTACATCTTAAGGATAAATTCATAAAAACACACCAGTTCAAAATACAGACATTCACTTTTTATTAAAACTAGCAAGAGTAGCCATTTGATTAAATAATTATCTTTAAATAGTTATCTTTAAATGCTTGAAGGTACTCATGCAATAATAGTACTGATACTGATATGGACAATTTTCACTAATTAAAATTTGCAAGTATGGTGGTATGGTAAAATGAAAGCTTCTTCACAATTTTTTTTTTAATTATATCTTTGTTTTATGAAATGTGCTTGCTCTCTCATAGATTCATTTATTTTCTTTATTTGTGTTTACTTTATTACTATGGAGATTTAAAATTTCAAAGAGTTTAAAGTCATACCTTTTTAATATATTCTAATCCTTTTAAAATGCCAATTTTAATATTTAACAAACATAAACAGTTTGTTTATTTTCAATAAAATGTATGACAAATGTTGTTTTGTATTGCAAATTTAATCCAGTCTAACACACAGCAATGTTTAATTTTTTAAAATGTATTTTGAATTTTTGAAAAGTATTTTATGCCCTAATACGTATGTATTTTGTATCAAAACTATATTTTCAATGTATTTTGCCCAACTCTGGTAGCAACACACTTCTGCTGTATTTAAATTTGATGACTATGCACTGTTTAGATTGATGACTGTTTATACTACTTTTGGTAGACATTATTTGATGGTGGCACTATTTAATAGTAGCACTGTTTAATGGTGGGCACTATTTAATTATGTTGCACAAATTTTTGGATGAGACTGGAGAGTTGCAGAAAATAATTGGTAGTGAAAGGTGAAAGCATGGTTTACCGCTTGGCAGACAGACATCAGATCCTGGAGTTTTCTTGGCCACCCTGTTTTGACTTATGGCAAGCACACTAAAGGTGGCAGATGGCAATTGTAAACAAAGAAACAAGTGTTATAATCCAAATTGATGAAACCATTTGAAATTAAATTCCTCAAACAAAGGTTGAAGGAGTGATTTTAGATGCCGGACAGCAGAGTGTCGTGCCCAAGGGGCCTAGAATTCAACAACTTTTCACAAATGATAAGTTCAACAGAGAAATATCCGGTCAGACCATATTTATGCAGAAACAGAAATTTGCCCAAAATAAAAAAAAAATTAAGATGATGCAAGAAATTGGGGCTTTTCCCAGTGACTATGGAAGACCAATCGCTGCAAATCAAAACTCACATTTTACACCTTTTATATCTCGGATCAGAATAACCACCAATAAAATTAACTCTTCCCAAGAGCTACCGTACTGACAAAAGTATCCTGTGCTTAGTGATACACAGTCTTGCAAACCCTAGGGAGGAAAATTGACACATTGCCACCAACAAGTGTGAGGTACACCATGGAACCAAAATCAGTCTACCCAGTATGCAAACCCAAACATGTGTTAAATCATTATGGAGATATCTAGTGTCTTAAAAAGATGCTCATTTGGCAAATCAGTGTTATCTAGGTGTATTGCCGAAAAGGAAAAACCAGCTTGCACTGGTAAATGATTAAAATAAAGAATTAACATTTGCCGGTAGTTTAGTATAATTTAGAATAGTGAAATGCTAGAAAGCAAGGCTTGGGTCAAGTAGTATCACATCACAATTCATGATTCAATATTGCCATTTTGTGAATTAATTAGAAAAATGCTTAGCAAAAGTGTGGTGGAATAAAAAATCCCCCCTCCCCCAAATTGAAATATCAATGGCAAATCTTGTCACTTATGTTGATTTTAATCCTTCTGGAAATCCCTGCTAGAAAGGAATGGTAAAATTAATATTAATTAAATTGCTGAAATAGAATGATAATGTTAGATTTATTTGGAATTTTGAACTTTAATAATTTTGAGAATAATACACCTGAAAATCAGCACTATATTCACTCTTATATTTATTCTTGAGGGAAGGGTGTACCTGTGTTGGAAGGGTGGGGCTCCCTTGTAATTATTACTCATATTTTGGCTCTTGGGGATGACGGAGGCCCATTTTTAAAATCTGCATTTTTATCTAAGCATTTCTTGCTTTGATTTTCATTCAATTTTCATGTGTTTTATTTTTTACTCTACAATGGACCCACTTGACCTTCTCATGCTGAATTTCCCATTTTTGTTGCTTTGCGGCTTCTGTAATCATGGCATGGGTGCAGAACTTTCTAAAAAACTATTTGCTATATTTAGTGACCACTAGCTGCTGCCACTCTAGCTATAGTTTTTATTCCATCATCAATCTTGTAATATTGCCTGAAGAATCACTTCTACCAGAAATATAAACAAGCTATGCATTTTGCAAAATAAGTTTTATTTCTTTATATGAAGATTCCCTTGATTATAACATCTATCACCATGAAATTTGTTCCTGTTATAAAATCTTACCCACTACTAAGATTTTTTTACTATCGTCTGACTTTATTTATGTTGCAGCACATTCACTATTAGCACAGCAGTATCTTTTTTGTAAATTTCCATGATAATGATCATCATACTCGAAATAGAAATTCCACTTCTTTTAAAATCAATAAACAATAAAAACAGTTTCAGGAAGCATTTAAAATTATTTCATTTTGTTAAGTAACGCACATTAATTTAGTTATTCATTTCTTATATTTAAAATTGCATTTATTGTGAATTTGCTAATTTTAAGTTCTCACAATGGCAACACCATTTTTTGTAATGATGCTATGGCAACAGTCTCGGATTTGTTTACAATGTCAGATGAACGAGCTGTACATTTGGAATGTTAAGCTTTGAATAAAGAAATGGTTCCTGAAAAACAGTTTCAAAATTATTTTAGTAAATATTGAAACTCATGAATTGGGTAAATTTCTATGGTGTTTCTGACATTTGGTGACCCGGACATGATAGCGAAGATAGAAAGGTTAGTTTTGTTTAGAATTTTGTTTTAACTAAGCCTGTTGCTATCATATTTTCCTAATGGAACTGCTCATAAGAAAGCGAAAGCTGATTCGAGTGTCTTTCACAAAGTCGTATAATATTTTGACAAAGGCTTTAACTGATGAGGAACCAGATGATAAAATTATTCAAAGACATTTGGCAAATATGGAGAGATTAATGTTAAATTTGGCAGAGGTAGATGACAAAATCTGTAACGCTTTGCTTGACAGTGATTCAAAAGTGAAAGAATATGAAAATGAATATGGGATAATAGAAGAGTATCACGAAAAAATGGTTACAGCTAGAGTTGGCGTCGAAATGCATTTAAATAAAAACACAACCAAAAAAAGTGCGGTTTTTTCCCATGTTCAAGAGAAAACGAAACTGAAGCTTCCTAAAATTGAATTTTTGAAATTTGGTGGTGAAATAAAAGATTGGCTAGCATTTTAGAGTCAATTCAAGAGAATCCATGAAGATAAATTGATAGAAGAAGAAAATAAATTTCAATATTTAATCCAGTCTATAACTGTTGGCACTAGAGCAAGAGAAATAGTAGACAGCTTCCCTCCTACTGCAGAAAATTATTCAAAAACTGTTGAAATCCTTAAAAATAGATTTGGAAGAGCAGAGCTACTTATAGAGTTCTATGTCAGGGAATTACTTGGACTGGTGATTAAAAATGCAGTGTTTTCAAAATCCAAAGCAAATACAGCTCAATTGTATGATAAGTTAGAATCTCATTTAAGGTCTCTTGAATCAATTGGTTCTTACAAATACGCAGCAATGCTTTTTCCCCTGTCGAATCTGGCCAATACCAGAAAAAATACTGTGGTTAAAAAATCTGGTGGCGACTAAAAGTGAAGAAAGTGATACTTACATTGATAAGTTGAAAAACCTGCTATTGTTCCTAAGAACTGAAGTAGAAGGTGAAGAACGTATCTCGCTTGCTAAAACGGGTTTTAAGCAAAATGAGAAAATTATTCGAAAGGAAACCTGTAAGGAAATGGACATGAATTTACCGACTGCTACTGATTTATTTTTAGAGATAAATCCAAGCGAAAAATCCATTTGTGTATTTTGTAGAAAATTTCATGAAAGTAAAGAATGCTTCAAAGCTCAAAAACTTTCGTTGGAAGAGAAGCACAATATTTTGAAAAGATGGAAGGGATGTTTTACTTGTTTACGGATTGGATATCATTCTAAACAGTGTAAATCAAATGTTCGGTGTATAATTTGTTCCAAAAGGCATTGGATAGTTATATGTCCTGAACTAACCAGTAATAAAAAGGCTTCAGTTACGAAGTTCAAAGAAGGTGTGGATCAGAATATTACTTTATCCAGCCAATGTCATTCTGCAGAAGTACTATTGCAAACACTGTTTGTGGTTCTTAAAGCTCAAGGTAAAGAACGAAAGGTTAGGGCACTGATTGACACAGGCTCTCAGCGTTCTTATATTCTGGAAAATACTGCAAGGCAGATGGGATTTGAGCCAGTGAGTGCTAAGAAATTAACACAGATTGAGTTTGGAGGAACCACCTCTAGGAGAGAACACAAGTGCTACAATGTAATTTTGAACAGTTCAGTTAATAACTATTGCTGTAAAATTAAAGTGTTAGACCAACCTACTATATGTGGTTCAATACCAAGACTCAAGACTGGATCATGGTTAGAAGAAATGAGACAAAAAGGAATCCAGCTTATGGATATAGGGAGCAATCAGCCACCTATTGAGATCACTGAATCAACTAATTAAATGACAAATCTTAAAAACCAGATTTAAAGGTCACTTTATTAAAATAAAAAAATGTCCTACAGACATACAACAAATAAATAATTTTAAGCCCGAGGGCTTTTGAACACCTTCATGCTCTTCCTCAGTGGTGATAGATTCAGAACAGATGCCATCATGCCTAAATACATTCCAATGCCGTCAAGCAAAATTTGCATATTACAAAAATTGCTATCCATACAAAATTGTGAATCAAAAATCAGATTTAAAATTATAAAATTTACAAATCTCAAAGATAAACATTTTTAAAAAACTATTTTTAAAAACATCTAATACTTTAGAGCATTATTATAAATTAAGGTAACTGTGTAAAGGTTTAACACACACACACACACATGCACAGCATCGAGAACGAGTCGCCAGGCATAATTTAAGACCTGAACAGGGTCAAAATTGCAAATAGAAGTACGATATAAATAAATAAAAAGGGATTCATAAAGTAAAATAGAGCGGGGGTTATTACAGCTGATCAAAAGAAAATAATTTTCAAAAAGGGGGCAAAAATTCATCGCATTCGGAGCATCTAGAATGTATAAATTTAATATGTCATTGTTCTTTGGGGTATATTGCATTTCATCGCATTTCAAACCGTATTGGATTAGCCCGTCTTTGGCCTGTCATAGAAATTAACTCGCTTTTAAAAAATAACTCGATCAATTGGAGTAGCTAAAAAATGTAAATTTAGTATATCATTTCCGTTTGGATGGATTTTAATTTAAATTTTGAACCTCGTCGGGCTAGTCCGTCTTGGATCCGCTGAAGAATGCATTTGTTTTTGAAAAATAACTCGAGAACCGAAGTAGCTAAAAATTCCAAATTTAACATGTCGTTGGCTTTTGGGGTATATCTAAGTTTCTGCGGATTTGAACTTTATCGGGGTAGTCCGACCTAGGCCCGACATAGGAATGGACCCGTTTTTTAGAATACCTGGAAAATCGAGGAAACTAGAAAATATAAATTTAGTACATCCTTATCTTTTGGGGATTATTTTAATTCCTTTGTTTTTTAACCGTATCGGGCCAACCCGTTTTGGGCCTGCCTTAGAAATTCACTTTTTTGGTGAAATAACTCTAAAACCGGAGTATCGAAAAGTTTCAAGTTTAGAATGTCGTTGTCATTTGCTGTATGTCTAAGCTCATTGGATTTAAAACCTGATCGGGCTAGCTCGTCCCAGTCTCAACAAAAAGAATGTACTCGTTTTTTAAGAATAACTCCAAAACTGTAGCAGCTAGAATATCTAAATTTAGTATATCATTGTTTTTTAAGGTATATTTTATTTCTTCGGATTTTGAATTCTCTTTTTGGATTTTCTTTTGGATTTTATCAGACTCGCTGTCTTGGGCCTGACATAGTGATAATGTACTCATTTTTCGAGAATAACTCGTAAATCGGAGCAGCTAAAAAATCTAAATTTAATATATCGATTTCTTTTGGGGTTTTTTTATCATAATTTATAATTTGAACCTCATCGGGCTAGCCCATCTTGAGTCCATCTTAGGAATGCGATCGTGTTTGATGAATAACTCGAGAACCGGAGTAGCTAAAAATTCCAAGTTTAGGATGCTATTGTCTTTTGTGATATATTTCATTTTTTCGACTTTGAACTTCATTCAGCTAGCTCGTGCTTGGCCTGCCATAGGAATATACTCATTTTTTTAGAATAACCCGAAAACTGGAGTAGATAGAAAATCCAAATTTAGTATATTAATTCCTTTTCGGGTAGAATTTAATATTTTTGTCATATATATAATTATAATTAGTGGCGTAGGCATGGGAGATAGGATGTGTGGTAAAAAACCTTATTTGCCGAACAATTACATTAGTTCTCAAACTTGTGCATATTTAAAAAAAAAAATGAATTTTGTACTATAAGCTCCATTTGATTGTCGACCCCCTTTTTTCCTAGATACATAGTTACATCCATATGCAAATAAGCTAAGAAGAAGTGCGAAATTTGTTCACGGATGTTTGGTCTTTGCACTGTGAGTACGAGTGAAGGTTGCGGTTCTGTGTGATTTGACGATGAAGGTTTTATGCCTTCGAAACCGGTCGATATTAGTATTTTGAGTTGTATTCTGCTTTTTACGAAGATAATTTTATTTCTTTAGCAGAAATTTGGACCGCACGTATTGATTTTGTTTACGTGAAATTGAAATTTTTCAATAATTTTTAAAAGCATTATATGAATAACTTGAACGAATGCTACTTTTGTTTTGCATTTTGATACATATTACCATGTAAACCTAAAAAAAGAATGTATGAGAATATCTAGCAGATATTTTGTTTTATCTCATATGTTTGGCTACTAGGGAAAATGCCTGTCGTTGGCCTTGTGAATTTGGAAGAAAAACATGAAACACCATTGCCGCTTGAACATTAGAACAAGGTGGGGGCTGCCTACAAGTGCTGTCTCTTTGTACGGTGAAAGATAGCGCTGATAAGAATTTCGATTAAGAGTGGACATGTAATCGACCGCTATTTTATTTCAACAGGCGCGTTTCCTTTGCATACGTTTCCACAAATTGCCACATCTCTTACACGAACAATGCTAAAAAAATCCACAAATCAGCAGGAGCTCTGGAAATGGGTAGAACACCAGGAAAGGACATTTTGTACTGCCTTCAGGGTGGCCTCTAGATACAATAGGAAGTATCTCATTAACACATTGGTCATCTGAGATCGAATTTGTTTTGACTGAGAACCGTTACATGTACAATATTCTTTTTCGTTCTAAGATTGGACAGGATGAACCCACTCAGAAGGAAATATATTTCGAAACTATAAGCAGCAAGCTTTCACTCATTGATGTTTGAAGTTGATTTTTGACGTTGCAATTGACGTTGAAAATCTATATTTTTGTTTCTATATTTGGATTAAAAAGGGCTGTTTTTATAGCCATACTATATCAGTTTTCTAATAGATCTATCAACATATTTAATAGTTTTTATAGTCGATGAAGCATGTCCTCAAATTCTAAAAAGAAAGTTAATGACAGACACTGCTTCGTACCTGAATGTAAAACAGGTAACTAAAATTTCAGAGGCAAATATTCTCTATTTAAAGCTCCTGACAACGATGAACTAAGAGCTAAATGGACAAAGTTAATTCCTTGTGCAGATAAAGTTCTAAACAAAAACTCTGGTTTGTGAGTTGCATTTTGCTAATGACTGGTTTTGCATTATTTAATTCTCTTGTATATAAGCGTAGTCAAGATCTAGGATAAGTTAGGTCGACGATCGAATGTGGGTTTACACAGATCAGACTAGCCCGTTAAGGTTTTAAATCCAATGAGCTAAGATATACCGCAAATGACGACGACATTATAAACTTGGAACTTTTAGATACTCCAATTATAGGGTTATTCCCCCCAAAAAGTTAATTTCTAAGGCGGTCCCAAAACGGGTTCACCCGATATGGTTCAAAATCGAAGAAATTAAAATATTCCCCAAAAGATAAGGATGTACTAAATTTATATTTTCTAGCTGTCCCGATTTTTCAGTTATTCTAAAAAAACGGGTCCATTCCTATATCAGGCCTATGACGGGCTACCCCGATAAAGTTCAAAATCGGTGGAATTAAAATATTCCCCAAAAGATAAAGATGTACTAAATTTATATTTTCTAGTTGTCCCGATTTTTAAGTTATTCTAAAAAAACGGGTCCATTCCTATGTCGGGCTACCTCTAATAAAGTTCAAATCCGAAGAAACTTAAATATACCACAAAAGCCAACGACATGTTAAACTTGGAATTTTTAGCTATTGCGGTTCTCGTTATTCTTAAAAAACGAATGCATTCTTCAGCGGACCCAAAACGGGCTAGCCCGATGGGGTTCAAAATCTAAGTTAAAATTCATCCAAAAGGAAATTATATACTAAATTTACATTTTTTAGCTACTCCGAGTTTTTTAGCTACTCCGAGTTTTTTAGCTACTCTCGAGTTATTCTTGAAAAGCGTGTAAATTTCTATGGCGGGCCAAGACGGGCTAGCCCGATAAGATTCGTAATGCGATGAAATATAATATACCACAAAGGACAATGATATATTAAATCTAGACATTCTAGATACTCCGAATTTTAAGTTATTCTCAAAAAATGATATATTCCTCTTGGTGGGCTCAGGACAGGCTACCCCGAGGGGGTTCAAAATCTAAATTAAAATCCATCTAAAAGGAAATGATATACTAAATTTACATTTTTTAGCTACTCCGTTTGATCGAATTATTCAAAAAGCGAGTAAATTTCTATGGCGGGCCAAGATGGGCTAGCCCGATAAGGTTCGAAATGCGATGAAATATAATATACCACAAAGGACAATGATATCTTAAATTTAGACATTCTAGATGCTCCAAATTTTGTTATTCTCGAAAAAACGATATATTTCTCTTGTTGGGCTCAAGACTGGCTAAGTCGATAAGATTTTTAATCCAAGGAGTTAAAATACACAGCAAATGATAAGGATATGCTAAACTTTGAATTTTTAGATACACCTATTCTCGAGTTATACCAAAAACAAGTAAAGTCCTGTGGCGGGCCCAGAACGGGCTAGCCCGATAAGCTTCAAAATCGAAAGAACTGAAATGTACCACAAGAGAAAACGTCATACCGAATTTCACGTTACTATGATGAATGAACTTGATTATTTTGGATCTCAAATGTTTGAACGACCACAGATAAAGTTAAATAAAACTTAAAAATACGAATATATCCCTAGCTCAATCTCTGAAAATCAAATGACTTTTTGTGTATACCACTTGCAATAATTACTCCAAATATCACACAAATTCATCAATTATTTTCAAAGATATCGGTCATTTCATTTGCATTAAATTCCCATTAGTTTCAATGTTAACTCCTCCGCTTTTAACCGCTTATTCGAGACCAATGCCATCTGGCAGAGGCGGAACCTATTTTTCACCTCAGTCGGCATACTATTCCTTCTAGACACTGTACTATAGGTTTCACTTGTCCAGTCACATTATATCCTTTGGAAATCTAAATTGAGTTGGGATGCTGAAGTATCAGAAGATGTTTCAAATAAATTTTTGAAGTAGATAGCTGAACTACAAATGCTTAATGTCGTGAGGATTCCTAGACATGCTTTTACCAATGGTAACTCAACATCGAGTCTACATGTGTTTTATGATGCTTCTGGGATTTCATATGCAGCTGTTGTATATTTGCGATGTGAAAAAGATACTAAGATTACTGTGCAGATACTCATGCAAAGTCAAAAGTTGCACCATTAAAAAACATTTCTATTTTAAGGCTAGAATTCTTGTTGTATTGGTGCATGTCTGGCAGACTTTGTGAAGAAAAGTTTGAAATTTAATTGTGTTAGGGAATATGTCTGAACTGATTCTTCTACTGCCTTACACTGAATTAAAGGAAATGAGCAGTGGGGTGTATTTGTCAAAAAGAGTAAATGAAATCCAGAAATTATCTAATATTGAGAAATGAAGATATGCTAATAGCCAAAACAATCCTGCTGATCTGCCCTCCAGAGGATGCTCAGTGAAGAAATTAATTGAATCTAGATGGTGGGAGGAGCCCCCATGGCTGAAACAGGATGAAAAAGTATTGACCACACTCTGAATGCACTGTTAATGAAGTAGACGTGCTGCAAGAAAAAAAATATATTTCTATGGTTCTGTTGAGTAAAACTTTCAAAGAGGCATGGGTTCTATTGTATTTTTCAAAGTATACAAAAATTGTAAGAATGGTAGGATGGATTTTGAGATTTCTTCATAGTACTCAAAAGAACATTCATGATCGAAACACTGGAGAATTATCTGCTGATGAGTTGAATAAAGCTGAAAAGGTAATTATCAAAGCTTTTCAAAGAGATACATTTACCAAAGAATGATTAAATAATTTGAAATCCTTGTGTCTGTTTAAAGACCGTGATGATTTAATTCGAGTGGAAACAAAGTTAACGGAACATAAAGATGAAGAGAATTTCAAGTACCCAATACTACTGCCAAGCGAACATATTGGTAGAACTTATCATTCAAAAACACCATGCAATAAGACTTCATGCCGGATTACATTCTTTGTCAAATTTGCGTGAAAAATTCTGGATACTTAATAGAAGGAGAACATTACGCCGTGTAATTTCAAAATGCATTAGATGCAAGAGACACAATACAAAATGCATATAAGCAGCTCCAGTTTCTCTTCCAGAAGACAGAGTGAGGCAAGTGTCAGTTTTTGAAATTACTGGAGTAGATCTGGCTGGACCCCTAATATTGAAGGGAAGTGTGAAGAGTTGGGTTGTCCTCTACACGTGTGCTGTATATAGGGCTATTCATGTGGAACTCATAACATCATTATCTACTAAAGCCTTTCTGCTCAGTTTCAGACGGTTCATAGTATGTCGTGGAAGGCTTAATATCACCTACAAAGATAATGGAAGTAATTTTGTCAGAGTTGATAGTCTTCTACAAAGAATTGATTGGAAAGCCATTGAAATAGAAGCTTCTGTCAAAAGAATTACTTGGAAGTTCAAGCCACCCTGCGCTTCTTGGTGGGCTGGGGGGGGGGGATGTCTTGTACAGATGGTTAAGAGACTGTTGAGATGTGTCTTGGGAACAGCTTCTTTAGGCTATGAAGAAATGATGAGCATTCTATGCGATTGTGAAGCAATAGTGAATGCCAGACCACTGACTTACATTTCCAAAGATCCTGATAACCTAACTCCTTTGACTCCGGCTATGTTCTTGCAGGACATGCAGATGGTGAGAGTGCCAGACTTGGACCTTTTGGATAAAGCGGATCTCACAAAAAGACTGAGATATCAGCAGGCATTAAAGAATCAGCTGAGGAAAAGATTTAGAGTTGAGTATCTTAGCCAATTAGTGCAACATAGGGAAAAATGAAAATGCTAAATGTCAAAATTGGAGATATAGTTCTCATTGAATGCGAGAATAAGAAAACAAACTTTCTGGCCAATGGCAAAAATAATTGAAGTTTATCCTGGAAAAGATGGCAGCAACAGAGTTGTGAAATTAAAGACAGCAACGGGGGAACTAATTTGACCAGTTCAGAGAATTTTCCTTCTTGAAATTGAATGTCCATCCCAAGAACCAAAAACTGATACTGTAGCTAGTGATAAAAGTCTTCCACCCTCCGTTCTACGAAAGACTGTTGTTACGAGAAGTGGTAGAACAATTAGACTCCCATCTAGGTTTAGATAAATGTAGAAAATGTTTAATTTTCATTTAAATACCAACAATTTGTCTTTAGAAAGTTCATGACATTTTATTGTAAGTTTTGGTTATAATGTTTAAATCAAAAGGTTGGAGAATGTTAAGTAACACACATTAATCTAGTTATTCATTTTTTATATTTAAAGTTGCATTTATTGCGAATTTTCTTATTTTTAGTTCTTTGCAATGGCAACACCATTTTTTGTAATGATGCTATGGCAACAGTCTCGAATTTGTTTACGATGTCAGATAAATGAACTGTACATTTGGAATGTTAAGCTTTGAATAAAGAAATGGTTCCAGAAAAGCAGTTTCGTAATTATTTTAGTAAATATTGAAACGCATGAAATTGGGTAAATTTCTACGGTGTTTCTGACACATTTATATAATTGTTTGTTAATTTATTGTATTTTGCTGCTTGATTTTTTACTAGCATGTTACTAGTTTGTTTGTATCGCAGTTTGAACTCTCATTGGCTATTGATCTTTTGCTAACTTTGTTATAAGTTTGGCTAGGGACTGTGGATTCTTCAGGTTTATATATATAGTGTTATTTTACTGCAGTTTCTTGTCACACTATTGTGCACTATAATTATTGTGTGGTAAAGCAAAGATTAAGTAATGGGAGACCCTCATTTATGCTTACATAAGAGACTTTGTTTAAGGTTGCTAAAACTTAAATTTCAATTGTAAAATTTATGAACAACTTGCTACTAGATTCCATTTTTTACTAAAAAACCTTTTCTGATAACTAGCCAGTTTTCATATGAGCGGTGGCTCTTAGCCCAAAAATGATGGTATTTAGCATTTATTAAGATACACTTAACTAAATAATAAAAGTCAATATTTTTCATTCTAATTGTTTTGATTTTGAAGTTTAATACCTTTAATTTGAGTTATTGATTTGTCTTAGTCATTGTATTTTGTTGCCTCAAGGAGATTTAGCTATGTTGTATTTTTACATACATCCCCAAGACGTATTTTAGCAAAATATTTGTATATAAGGTTCTGTTTTTTTAAATCAAACCTATGTGCTGAAACACCCCAAGTCTTTTCAAAGTATATATAATGTTTAGTGCAGATCTACTAAATATTTACATTTGGTTTTAAACTTTGGAAACCTGACTCTAGTAAAAATATTTCTTACTTAACTAGTTTCAATAGTTGAATTAAAAATAACCATATCAGCAGACAATTTTCCACAGTTGTAGATTTATCATTATTTTCAGATAATAATATATTTTTAAGGTAAATGATATTATTTCTCTAAGCATTATGAATGTCTTGTCTTGTTTATTTCAAATGTCTTAAAGTGCATTTATATTTAATTATATTGAAAATTAAATTACTTCTTAGGTTCTTGGAGGAAGTCTAGATGTCCATGGAAATATACTGAAGAAGCATCTTTTATTTTTATGTGGGATGTTTTGCTTTTACCATGGAAGTATAAATAATCTTATGAAGGTGAGATTTCTTTGATTTTTATTGCTTGTTGGACTTACGTAAAAGTTTAGGGTTGCCAACAACACCGATTTTTTCATGTCAATGTAATGCATAATCGATAAAAATATAACACATAAATAGGACATATACTTTGAAAAAAGGAACAAATATATAGATGCCTTGTTTTATTATACAAGCAAAGTAATATACAAATTATGAAATAGAAATATTAGTGTTATTTCAGCTTATAAAAGTTCAAATTTAGCATTACACTGCAAACTATATTTAAGGAGTTTTAAAAACATAACATGTATAAAATTGAGATTTAAATAGAATAGGCAATAACCCTCTCCAGGCAAAAATATTGAAATACAAAAATACAAAATTTTAATATAAACCATAAATTTGAAATGTATCTATATATAGTATATCTTACGCTTAAATACATTGCCAAAAAAAAGACCTAATTATTGTTTGCTGAATGGCAATGGGTTTAGCCTTAATTACATTGTTTAAAATATGAAGGTAAAGGGAAACTATCTCCATACTTTTAAAAGCTTCATCAAATGTTATATTTCAGATATTCATTGGGGAAAATTTTTGCTAACTTCCCCCCCCCCCCTTAAAGCATCTATTTCTTAATATTTACTATAGATAGAGCTTAAATGATATCTGATATGTATTCAGCATCAGATTCTTGAGGGGATAAGAGTTTAGTAAGGATTTCCATTTCTGGTTCAAAAATTTTCATTTCGCTTGAAACAATTTTTAAAGGTTCATTATAGATAGAGTTTGGATAGTAACTGATGTGGATTCCACATCAAATTCTGTAGGGTAGGGAAATCCACTAGGAATTTTTGCTTCTGGTTTCTTTTTCACCTCTAGTTCAAAAAGTTTCTTTGAAACATCTATTTCTCAGGATTGGTTAGAGCTTAGATAATAACTGATATGGATTTAGCATTAAACTCTAGAGTGGTTAAAAGGACCCACTAAGGATTTTTACTTCCGGTTCTGGCGATGTTGCTTCTAATTCAAAAATTTACTTGTAAAATTGCGAGTCAAATGGCCTCGTACTACTCAAAAGTGTGAGTCAAACTTTTAAATTTAGAAATCAGTTTTTGCTATTTTTTAACATTTGTAAAATTTAATATAAAAATAGTAAACAAAAGTTGATATCATGCTCATATGGGCGACACACATTTATACTGTAAACAAGTGTGTAATAAATTTAAATTTTTGAATTGATGAATAATTTCAACTTATATTAAAGTTGTACTATAATTATTGTCCTTTTTAAACATAGATATAAAATAATCAGACATCAAAAACTCATGTGGAAGAGAGAAAAAAAACCTAACATGAATGAATTTTGCAAGTCGCATTTGACTCGCAGTTTTTAAATAGCAAGTCAGTTTAGTTAAAAAAGTACTAATTGACCTGACAATTGCGAGTAAACGTGAACTCTGTCACATTTTTCTTAAAATATGTATTTCTCAGAATCTACTATAGGTATAGTTTAGATCAAATTCTGGAGGAGGTAGGGAGGGGTTTACTAAGGATTTTCTCTTCCGGTCCAAAATTTTTTCTTAAAATGTCTTATCTCTCAAGATTGACTATAGATAGAGCTTAAATGATGACTGATATGAATTCAGCATCAAATTCCAGAGAGTGTAGGGAGTTCGCTAAGGATTTCTGGTTTTAGAGATGACATTATCGGTTTATCCAAAGATGTGTATAGCTGTAAGAATTAGGCATACAAATAGAATAAAAATGCTTAATGATTGCATCAAAAATGAAATGTACACAACAGATAAAGGCACCTTCATAAATTTCATATTGATTATTTTCTTCAGGCTTTTGTTCAACAATGAAAAATATGACTTCAAAATAGTTATTTTATTATAAGCATTTTATAAGCAAGATTTTGTCATAATGACTGTATCATTTTTTGCACTACAAAGTATATATTATTTGATTTGAAGTTAATTTAAATTAAATATGGTTTATGTTTCATTAGAAAGTTGTATAATAATATTTATCCACATTCTGGAGGTATTAGAAGCGCATGAGCTATACCTTCATTCTGATAATAATTGTGATACAATCAGAACTAAATACTATGGAATATTGTTTCAAAAAGTCAAATGGAGACTCACACTCCATATATTGGGTTGTAAGTTACCAACAGATACTGAGCATTAAAAACCACTAAAGCACAGATCAATGCTGTGTAATAAGAAGCTGATAAGATGCAGCTAATAGGAAATGTTACAATAAAATAAACAAAAATAATTTAAATTTATACTGTTTAAGAAATCTAATATAAAAATATTTAGAAAAACTCTTTAAAAACTTTATTAATAAATACAATATAATCATTTTGAAGTCTAACACTAAAGTTAGTCAAATAGGGAGCTCCAAGATTTTTAGGAAGTCTAAGTATTTAAATTAAATGTATGTTTCAAACAAAACAAAACATAAACAAAATATAACATAAACAAAATGTGTTGAAATAGCTTGTATAACACAACTGCTTTAGAGCCGAAAATTGACCTGTAAAAATCTTATTTTGTTGCCATGTACCAGTTTTACTTTCCCTACATAGTAGTATATTTAGGGAAATTATTGTGATGAGGTAAAAAATTTGAATTTGAGTTTTCAATTGACAAGTATGTTTCAAGCATTCGTGAACACGATATTTTTAGGTGATATCTCTCTGTGTGTGTTAGTGTGTATGATGTGTGTATTAGTGAGTGTGTGGAAGCAATATCTCATAAATGAATAGATTGATTAAAAAAATATGATAAAATTATTACGATCAGTGAATACTAGAATCCTATAAATTTTAAGTGCAATCAAATGTTACAAAGACCCCCCCCCCCCCCCCCCCCCCCAGTTTTTAAATGAATTTCCAAAAAAAATCAGGACCTTAAATAATGTTAATTAATTATTTCTTATGTAATTTATCATTAGAAAATAAAGGGCATCAACTTGACTGGTGGCATGAACCGTTGGTGGCATGAACCATTCTCGAGATATAGTGCATTTTCATATAACTATTGAAGCCATTACATAAAATTAAAATAAATAGCAAGTATTCTTAAATAGGATGGCCTTGGTGATAAATTTGGTGAAATAATGCCAACTTAGTGACTTTTTTAGAATGTTACCAAATTGACAGAAATGGTACCAAAATTGATGAAATTCAATATTTTCTAATGATTAAAATCATTTAATATATGGACTATATTTCTTAATAGATGCTGGCAATATTTTCATGAATTATGAGTTAATTTGGTACCTCAAATTGGTTTTATACATTGTCATCTGGAAAAACACCAAGTGTTAATGTGCATTTTAATATTAAAAGCCTTGTGCCATGGATCTTGTACATCATTAGTTTGCTGTGAAAGATGGGAAGTCACTGCATTATGTGGGGGAAGTCGTGCTTCCCACAATTCATCTTTTAATATGTGCTTCTGTCTACTATAAACAATTTTCTGTTCTTTTTTTCATATGACAACACATGAACAATCATCTGCATATTTTTTAGACATGCAAGAATGACAGAAATGAATTTTTGGCAAAAATGGAACTTGCATGGTCAAGATATATTACTTTATCCCAGTGTTTCAACAATTTACTTCAACTTTCAGTGAATGCCTTGCCTTTGTCACATGTTAAAAAGGTGAGTTTTTGATTTATTGAAAATATGCAGTTATACATTTTGTAAATTCTACTTGTGATTTTATAAAATGATTAAGCAAGAGTAAATAAGTTCTTTAGAAGTAGGGGACAAGTTTTTGATAAATAAATGTATTGAATTGTGAATTATAAAATTTAATAAAATAGAAGTATGTATTTGTGTAGGGTGGTAAAACTGTGCCATCATATCCAGGAAGGGACTTGAACCCCACCTCTGAACCTAAAGACTCATACTGAGTTTCCTGAGCAGAGAATCTCACATTCCCCATTCCTTCTTATCGAAACTGAGACATGACCTCAATGGATCCACCTTTTTTTTCTTCATTTTGTCACTTTTTTAACCACATTATCTTTATTTTGTTCTTCAGAATTTACTGCAGTGTTTTGACATTAGTATAAAGTCATACCCAGGAAGGGATTGGGATCCCAACATCTGAATATTCAGACTAGCACTCTAATGTCTGAATTACACAGTCACAAAAGAAAACCCCACAAAAATGTTTTAATACTATGCCTAAACTGCTTTGTCAGGCTGAACATATTTGGATTTTATTGTAGTACTAACTACAGTGCCTATAGCTGACAGTCACTTTTTCATCAGTAGCATTTTTGTAGGCACTTTTTATACAGTTACTGTTAACAATAGAACCTCTACATCTGTCCTCTCCCTTACTGAATCTGATTGATGTTAAGAAATCATCAAAACACCCTATCCCAAAATAATTTCCATTCCCCACCCTTCATCATCAAACCTTTGAAAACATATTACATTGATATTAAGATTTAAACTGTTCGGTAATTTTTTTATCACTATGAACGAATCTGTGTGCCAGTTATTCAAAATTCCACTTATATATTAAATAAATATTTAATATTTATGTGTTTAAATAAGCATTAAGTAAAAATATAAATAAACTTTACTGCACAGTACACATACTGATTGTGGGATATGAAAAAAAATCCCAGTTTTTGTAAAAAAAATTCAGAAATTTCTTGACAGATACTGTGCACTAAACAAAGGAAAAATCCCAAGGACTCAGGCTAAGTAAGTCTGGCAGCACCACTGTGTGTGAAAATTATGTTTCAGTCCAAAATAGTATGCATATATCAATCAGTTCCTGGGACTTAAGTTTCTCCAGTGTCTCAACAAGGGATGCTTTAATTTTTTTAGTCCCATAGATGTTGCTACTTGGACAAAAATTGTTTGGATAAGAGTGGTGGTAGAAAATCATTTTTCAGCAGTCTTGCAAAAAGTTAGTGCTATTTTTGAAACAATGTTTCCAGGGTGAGTGTTAGAAGAATTTTAATTTTTTCTCAAAAATTTGTGTATATCAGATGAACTTAGTCTATACTTCAGAGAAATAAGTCTAAAAGGCACATAACAATAATTCTTTTATTTTTTTCTGCAGTTTGATGAAAACATGTACGGTAAAAGGAAAACTCCATATTGATATATAAAATTTAGGTCCAATGCCAAAAATAAGATTGTTACTCATCACTGTCAAACAATCTTTATAGGAAGTCAAAGACAGAAGTTTTGTTTGTGTCTATTATTTGGGCTTTGAATAAGAAGTCATTGAGCCTTAGACAATTGGTTACAGTTGAGAGTGATGGTCCAACAGATGTATATATGGACATGCAATTTGCATCACATTAATAATGCTTTTTTAAAAGGCTAGAGACTTTTGATAATGATGTTCCCTATTTGGAGATACCCATGTATTACTTTTTTCATGAATGACCTTTCCATCAATTGGGATACATTGTATACACAAAACATTGTATACATCAAACACAAAAAAATTTTTGTTAAAGGGTCATTCCAAGAGAAATCACCAAATTTTATATTAAATGGTTGTTCGACCATCTAATTGATTTTTTTATATTTTCACCACAGGTGACACTTTGCTACTGGTTTGCTCAAAACTATTTTTCTTAATTTTTTCATCTGCTGTCTTTTTAGATTTAGACCCATTTTTCTTCACAGCAATAGAAAAAATGCTAGTTTTGAAATGGTTTTGAAAAAAAAAAAAAAATGCTGTGTGGTTTCTATTAAGGATAGAAAGTTCTTTGAAAACTGGAAATGTAATGGGCTTAAATTTGGGATCATAACGAGCAATTTTACAAATTTTATGCGGAGTACGATCACGTTAAACATGTGGATCCATAAGTCCTTCTGAGAGGTTGGTGGTAGGGGAAGGAGAGTATGATCCCTGTGGATGCCTCCCCCACTGGGTTCCAGTCTAAATTGGGTGGCACTTCCCGGCCATCCAAACGGTTACCTTACACCTTTCTGGTAGGTCAGACAGTCTGGGTCTCAACAACAACATCAAATTATCTCCAGCCATCCAAACAGCTGCTAGTCCTAGGACAAGTTGGACGGTCTGGGTTTTCGACATCAAATTATTCTGGGTATTATGCCTTAATTTTAGGGTATAAGTTAAGTTTATACATCAAAATGCCTAAATAGAAAATTAAAGCACCAAACTTGTGCTACTCTTTATGGCTTTAGAAATAAAAATAAAGCTGAAAAATAATAAAAATATTAATAATTTTGTATAAATGTTCTCAGGACAGAATTTCAGCCTTTTCATATTCTTTGCATTTTGTTAACAAATTTGGAAATAAGGCTGGATGTATTTTGTCTATAACCTCTTCAAGGTTTGAGACTTTCTGGAGTTCTACTTCCTTAGGATTCATCTCCTTTCATCATGGCTTACACCAAATGTACTTCCTTGATATCCCCTTTCGAAACAGCTGATTTTTACTCTTTTTTTAGGTTTTTCAAATAGTTTCTCTCTAGTTTATTTTTTTACTTAGAACTTATTTAAATTAAGATATAATTAGGAGATAATTAGGAGATAATTTGATGTGCAAAAACTTATAACATCTAGCTACAACCTCCCACACATGCACACACACACCATCACCATTTCTTTTTTAGACAAGCAACATAAGATATGTTACTTAACGGGCTAAAATGTTTTATAACTTTTAATTAAAACATTTTATTAATTATATGTAAATTATAATTCTCAATCTCTTATTTTAGTATCCATATTAGGCAGAATTAATAGAAAATTACTCATAAAAAATATTTTTCTTTCCTGTTCTATATCTTCTTATAATCACTTTTTGTAAAATTGGCCACTAAATTAAATGTTTTGAAAAAAAAAAATGACTATGACCTGTGGAAATATGCGAGTAAGTGATCGTGGGCTGCTAAAAACTTAGTCAGGTGCCACTAGTGGTCTACCCCTGTACTAGACAAGACTATATATTTTAATTAATATCTGACATGGAGAAATCCAGATATAAGTGTTCATTGCTTTTAGCAAAGTAATGACATAGTAAATAATTTTTTAGGTCAAAATTTTATAAGTGTGCAGGTTGTATTTCTGGTGCCATAGACTTCATAATTTAAAGAAATAAAATTATAGTCAAATCTGTTTTGACAGTATTTATTAAAGTTTTACTTGTGGGTTTACATATAAAGATACTTTTGAAACTTTTTATTCCTCTGAAAATGTTATAAGGGGAAAAAAATGGTTTCATTATAAAATAGCATGTAATAAAGGAATATCAGGTCTAGCACAGAATGAACTTTGAACTTTTAAATTGTTTTAATTGAGTAGATTCAGTATCTTAGTTGCCATTCTGCCTAAAAGCAAAGTTCTCTTATCTTTTGAACAATTTTTTGGTCACTTAATAAGGGGGAAAATTTTATTATACCTATAGAATTTTAAATCTGTTCCATAAAAGAAAGGTCATTAAGAGAAGTTTTACTGTATTATTATTATTATTATTGCATACCTATCCAAAGTGTACTGAATCCAAAAATATTTTTCTAGTCTAGTTTTATGTTTTATTAGAATATTTGATTTTTTCAGCATAGTGAGGCTGTAGCTAAATCTAATCAATTACTACAAATGTGCCAGTTGAGTGCCTCAGTTATTGCTGGTGCTGTTTTCTGTAATAGTAGGTAAATATCATTGTAACTTTTTGTTTTATTTATTTTTCACATCTGTTCAAACCATAATGTATATACAAATTTTTTTATACCACTATGTCTTCAATTTGTATTCTTCTAACTTTTCAATAAGTTATTTTATTGAAAAATCACCCCCTGATTGTATTTATTAAAAATTATGTAACTTCTCTAATGTAGGAGCTATATTTATATTATTAAAATATAATATTCTTCAGGTGTTGATAATTTGGTTAATATATTATTATGAATGTGTGTATATATTATTTATTGTGATAATTTAAAATTCCAGAGTTCTCTCATCTCAACTTACACCTGAGTTAACAAGCTATTTAACTTTAATGTCCAACTCTAATGCATCTGTAAGTATATTTTTATTTAAACACTTTTATTTCAGTTTTATTATTTTTTCATATTTAAATGAGCTATTTTTAGTGATTAATTTAACACCTACAGTAAGACCCTGTTGTCATAACGGGCTGCTCAAAACCATTGAATATATTTCCTAAATTGATTCTGCAGATAAATTATATATTTAGAGCAAATGCAATAATAATATGCAACAATAGCTACTTTATATGAATGTAATTTTCTTCACAATTAAGCAAGATCTCACATTTTTAATTAAACTAATTAAAAATGGAAGTTTTTAACATAATGATTCTCATTAGTTTGTTAACACTCTTACGACAGCAAATAGTAAATAAAATTTGACAATTTTAAAGCAGAATTACTTTTAAAGTTTCTAAGACCAAATGTGTAAATTAGTTTGTTTTCCTCTCTTGATATTTGCATTTATTCATTTATTTTATTTCAAATAATGCTGAATGTATTTAACACTTAGCCATTAGTATAGTCTCCTGCTTTAAAACATCATTGTTCAGTGACTCAATCACTGAATCTGACAGATATGATTCAATTTTGTCACTGCGTATCTTCCTCCAGCATTTTAGATGCTTAGATATCTTTTGAAGGGTTGAGAGTACTGTAGCCTTCATGGATCTAATGCAACTCCAACCCATTTTCTATTTCTATCTTCATTCATTGACATTTAAGCTTGTTTTCCTTTTGCTCTGATTTTTATCTTCTATTTTGACATTTTATTCAGTTTTATTTTGTTCTCAATAAATCTGGGTGGGATGGGGAGAGTGGGGTACCTTGTGACAATTTTTAGTTATTGATTTATATAAATATATTTATTTTTTATAATTCTATTTTAACCAAACACTTACTTTATATACAGTGATCTCTCACTTATATGCGGGTGCAGGAGACAACGAGAAAAAAATGCATAAGTGAGAGACGCACATAAGCGAAAAACCACAAAAGGGAGCTTAAAAGGGAAACATCAATACATTGTACTACATTATATTGTTAATTAATACTATGTATACACTACTGAAAAATGTAAATAAGATTAGTTTCAAAATGCAATGAATTTATTTTTTAATGAATTACTATTTTTTAAGAACACAAAGGAAATGGAAATGCTTACATACTCAAATTTCATTTTACTCCTATTACTGCTTTCTCACAAAATAATTTGCAATCAAGGATTGTTTTTGTTTTCGTGAATTTTCAAAAAGAGTCTTTTCAAGTTCATCAAGACATGAAAAAGTTCCTTCACTTCCGGAATTGAACTGAAAATAGTCACGCTGAGTTTCTAATGCTTCTAACGCTACTGTGTGAGTTGGAGAAACTTTTGCCGCATCTTCTTCATCACCTCTTCATCTTTGACCACCATTTATTTCAGCTGCAATATCTCCAATTTCCTGCAATTGAGCTGTGATTAAATTTTCATCTTCATCAACGAATTCATTGAAAGTGCACGTAGTGAGTCCACCAGATACAGTATGCCAATCTTCTTCGTTTATGTCATTTTCACAATTTTCACTTTCATTTTCTGGCTTCTCATATTCATTTTCTGCTGGAAACGAAAATCCTGCTTTCTTAAAGCAGCTTGTCAGTGATGTTTCTCCATGATGAGCACAACATATGAATTGCATCAAGGACAGTAACTTGCTTCAATTCGTCTTTCAATGCACATTTTGTTTCTAAAGCAGCCAGAAGTCGATGGATTAAAATTATTCTGTAGTGCACTTTCACACAACGAATGACACTCAGATCCAGAGGTTGAATGTTGCTTGTGCAATTCGCAGGAAAAAACACAACTTTCGTGTTGTTGAAAGTTGAAAGATCTTGTGGGTGAGCAGGACACTGATCCATGAATAAAAGAACTTTCCGTTTTTTTTATTTCCATTTTCCTGTCGAATATATGAAGGAAATCCTAGAGAATGTGCAATATCATCCATGCTGTATTGTTGCTAGTGTAGTCGCAAGGAAGCTTATTCCACGTTCTTAAAACAGCGAGGTTTGTTTGATTTGCCAATGACCAATGGCTGAAACTTTTCCGAATCATCGGCGTTGCAACATAGCAAGACAGTTAAGTCTTTCTTTACTTTTTTTCCCACCATGGCATGATTTTCCCTTGAATGTAAAGGTTCTGTCAGGAATCATTTTATAAAAAAGACCAGTTTCATCACAATTGTAGATGTTTTTCGATTCGTATCCGTTTACTAAAGTAGCCAAGTCTTCTTTCCATTGGTCTACAGTTTCTTCATTGACACTCGCACTTCCCCAGAAAGGACATGAATTGCCAAGCCATGCCTATTTTTGAATTTTTCAATCCATCCATGTGATGCAGAAAAGTTTTCCATTTCAAAATTCTTTGACAACTATACGGCTTTCACCCTTAGAAGCTCAATGTTAACAGGAATGTTCGAGGCACGAGCTTCTTTAAACCATAGCGCCAAAACTTTCTCAAATTCTTCATACTTTCCGCCTTGAGTTCTGCTTCTTTTCTTCGACTGAATTCCACATTCTCGATGAGCTACTATTATCTCCTCCCGATTTTTTAAAATCCCTCTCAATGTCAATTCTGGGACATTAAAATGCTCCGCTAAAGCTTTTTTCGAGGTGCAAGGATTTTCTTCGAATTTTTTAATAACATCCATTTTATACGAAAGCGACAATTTCGTTCTTTTCGCCATTTTAAAACGTAATCATCTAACCAAAACTCCAAAGATTGTTCTTTTGTTAGCGATCAATGCTACGTGGTATGCAGGGTTCCCATTTCAGCGCGAACCTGCGAGATTCTCGCGAAATCCATGAGAAATCTCGCGTAAAAATTTAGACTGCGCGAGAATTTCTCTCTCTCCAGTTCCGGCCTAAAACTATTTTTTCCTTCAAATTGGATACCGAGAAATCCGATGCCCGATCCCGATCGGGCCGATTGTTTCACGACCGCAAATTGCGATCAGTTGCCTCGTTGTTGCGAATCGCGGGCCGAGCGGTCGCGGACCGCGATTTCGTAGCTATGTCTGAATCGCAGTCAATCGCGATTTGGGTACACTAAAGTACTACGTGTTTCTAATTAGAGAGATATCTTATAGAAAACTATAAGTGTCCCCTCAGTTTGCGCGGGTGGCAAATTCGATCAAATAAAATTTTGCTTTTTTTTTTATAGGATTCTTTCACGGATTTGAATTATGCTCTTTCCGAGTACTTCCCGCATTTTTTGTGTTTTGCTTCTTTCCGCGGGCGAAAATCCTTTGCCCCATACACAGTATGTCTACAGGTTACAAAAATCCCGAAAATGTCGTGAAATTGGCCATATATGCCCAAAAAATGTTACAAAATTTGAACAAAGCAACAAATTTTTTACCAGAGACATTCCTTTCTTACATGATCTGAAAATCTGTTTCTCCGCGATTGCGAAAAAGGCGTTCGCATACGGCGATTCCCACATTTTCTGAGGAAAGATGACCAATGAATATCTTTTTGCCATTTTCACAATATATTTGCATCGACTGAATTTTTTTATAATTATGTCATTTAATATACAAATAATAAAAACCAAACCATTTTTCTACCGTATTATTAATAAAATGAAGGGTTATTTTGCAGCAGCATCACGAAAATCTGCATTTGTACGCTATCCTCGTCATGCCTCGTTTAATTTGAAAAATATTTCCCACTTTTCCAATCTGTTTGCATCGACTACAGTGTTTGTAATTGTTTCGCGTTTTATACAGAAAAATTATTTTACAAACGTATTATTTATGAAATAAAGGGCTATTTTGAAAACAAAAAGAAAAAAGTCGAGTCAAACAAAATGGCTAAAATCACATGACTGGCTTGAGATTCAACAAAAGGACGATGCAATCCTTATGTTCTGCAAGTTTTGTAAAAAATATAAAAAAAAAAAAAATCCATTTTCAAACATAAAGTCAAATTTATTACCTAATTCTATTTGCCTAGTGAAATAGTTTTCATCGATATTCGCCTTCGGCGATCAAAAATCGTTAAAGTTTTTAATTGCTATTGCTGCATGAAAATTGATCATAAAATGATTTTAAAAATCAAAATATAAAGTAAATACAGTCGGCCCTCGACTTTTGCAGTTTACAGACAAAAAAATCGTAAATTCGCATGTGAATCATTTTACATAAAATAGCCCATGTAGACGTTTTTATGTCAGCAAATAAAATCATAACGTAAGCATGGGAGAAGTCAGGAATTTGAGTATTTTTGCTAACAAGTGGGGGGGGGGCTATAAAATTACCAAAAATGTGCTTACTTAATACTTAAACGACTCCTAATTAATTTTTAAAAAGAATGTTAGTTTTAAGAATTAAAAAATTTAAATGTCAAAGAATATGAGTTATAGTTAATGCTTTCTTTTTTATTACTTTCTAAATTAGCATGGTAAAAAAAAAAATTAAATTTTAAGTGTCTCTCCTTATAACAGAAAATCTCTCCCAAAATTTTTTGGAAGGAGAGAAATTCTCCCCCTCTTTTCCTGACTTAGAGGGAACCCTGGTGGTATGTATACCGTACTAACCTCTCTAATTGGTTGCGACTTTTACTGACGTCAATCACAAGAACCCCCCAAGTACTCCCCTGTGTATAAGGTAGAGGAATGTGTTCCTGGAATTTGAACAATAGGGGAAGGGGAAGCATTCTTAGAAGCAGAACAAAAAGGGTAAAATTCTTGCGATAAGCAACACCTGACTACTCGAGGAACCTACTTTTGAACTAAGAAAATTTTTTTTATGAGTGAGAGGTGCGTATTTAAGTGAGAGGTGCTTTTTTAGTGTGGCACATAAATGAATAAGAGTTATCATTGTGTTCCTATATCCCTGGCCGGTACCATGAAAAAAATGTGCATAAGTGAAAAACGCACATTAAAGAGAGCGTGTATAAGTGAGGGATCACTGTACATACATTACACACTTTTGCATAAGATAAAAGTATAATTCACTTCAAATATTTTATACCATTAATTTTTTTCAGAACTCTTCCACTGTTCCAAGGTGCCCCACCTGTGTGGTACCTTGGTACAATACCTTCAATAGAATAGATAAAAAATTATTAATTGTGAACTTTTCTGAGATAAATTTTTAGGTATATTATCCAATTTAAATAACTAACTCAACATACTCTGAATTTAAGCAAGAACAATTTTATGACAATGCACATATATTGAATTTACAGTAAAAAATCTGTGAAAAAAAATCTAACATTTTGTCAGATAAAAAATTTAGAGGCTTCTTGGGTAACAATGACTTAAATGAAACAATAAATTAAAATTATTACATATATCAATTACCGCAAAAAAACACTTCCATGAGGTTTCCCAAGGCGCCCTAATATCACTTCTCTCAAGGAGCCCCAACTGGCCAAATTCTTCCTGGACATTCCCATGTTAGAGGCTTAACTCTACAATAGCCATTTTACATTTAATTTCACAATAAACATGCCTGATTCTTTGATATGTAGTTTTATTTAAATAAATTAAATTCTAAATGAACTGTCTGCAAAATCTGCAAGTTTTCAAAATTTACAAGTTTTTTTACTGTTATAAGAACTAAAAAAATAATAAATGATTCATTATTGTCTAATTTCAGTAAAGCTTTCAAAACACAACATCAAATGCACAGGAAAGCCATCTAGTAGTACTTTAAATAACAAGATTATGATTTCAAACCTGATTATAACATTTAAGGTGATCCATTACTTTCCTCTACTATAAAAATTTGCTGGTTAAAAGTAAGAATTTTGAATTTTTATCAACATTGTACAAATTATAAGCCCATAATTCCCTTATTAAATTCAGAAAATTCATGCTTAAACTAATGATTAATGGACTAAACATTTCATACTTGAATTAGCAATGAATTAATTAAAAGTTCATAATTATCTCATTGAATCTGGGCTCTCACTAAATGTGAGCACATTATTAGTGGTTCGTCTATATACTATTTTTTACATTTGGTAATTAAGCTTTTTATATTTTCATCCTTGATTAGTTTAATGGGATTTGCGAATTACTATCTTGTATCATACTTTTATCTTCATAACATTATTTTTCAATTCTATCCTCTCCTCATAGATTTAAACACATTAAAATAATAATAAATACTTTGATGCATCAGAATAAATGTTGAAAATATTTTATTCATAATTTATTAATTTAATTTTTAAAAACCTTATATTTACTTCAATTTAAAAAGTAAAGTATGTACTTTTCATATTTAAATGTTTAAATTATGTATGTGTACTTTTAAATGATTTAAAATGTTTTGTTTACTCGCAAACATTATTAATTTTAAACATTTTTGTACTCAGTAATGCATATGATTGGGTAAACAATCACATCACATGCCGACAGTACTTTATACCTGAACTGGATATTAAATATATTTGTTCGCTAGAAACTTTGTGGCATATTATAACATAAGTACATAATTATCTTATTTTACTGTTATCATACACTCCAAAAATTTGCAACAAATTTTGTTTTAAAATTAAATATATGTACACTTTTCATTTTTATGGAACTCTAGTATCAAATTGATTTCAGTTTTTTTTAATTTAACTAATAAAGATACTTCATTTAACCTATTTCTTTTCATTTCAGTCACCTGTTAGCAATGTCAGCTTTCCAAATAAAAATTTACCACCTGATGTTGAACTGAAGTATGTCTACTTAAGTCAATCAGTTATTAAAAGTATTTTAAGATACAATCATGCACGTGTTGGAAGTTCTGTTAGAGTGAAAACAGATGAAAAATTATACAGGACTCAGTCTCACTATGAAAGCATCAGCTCCGGCTCAGAAGGCGATGTGGATTCAGGGAACTGCACAGAATATGTTTCAAGGAAAAAAAGATCCGAGTCTATTGTGCTGAAAACTGCTCCATCCATCTATGAACTTGACTTAATAACACGACTTTTGTGTTGTTCTATGCATAGTAATGTATTGAAAAAAGATTTACTAAAATGCAGAAATAGAACTTTTTTGAAGAACATCAATTCAGAGTTTATATCTGAAAAACTCAAAGTATTTCAGAAGATGGCATCTGTTGTTCACCTTAAAGGAAATGTCAAAAGGAAAAGATCAAAGTCCAAAGTAGGAAATGAAAACATTGGCAGTGGTCAAGGTATGTCTGAAATTTGTGTTAAGTATTGAGGTATGTCTGAAATTGAGCAAATAGATACATTAATTGTGTTAAGTCCAATTGTCGGGTATATAGGAAATTCAATCTTAATATCGGGTAAATTAACTTAATTTATCAAATTATCTTAATTTGCATTCTATAATGACAATGGAATTCAAAACAAATGATTCTGATTAGGGATCAAAAATATAAAAATAAATTTCATTTTTCTTAAAATAAATTTATTATATAATAAACTGAATCACATACAAATAAAGATGCTGAAGCATACACACATTTTGGGAATCAATGGATTTTCTTCTTCAGTGCAACAAGCCTGGACCAAAGCACCCATTTTAGGTATTCTAGCCTTATTTACTTGTGTGTAACAAGTAAACAAGTATGAAGAAGCAAATGTATGGATTTCCAAACCATACATATGCTTTTGTACCTTTATTTGTGCTATATTTTACATTGTGGTTTAGTTTATTATTGATTGTGTGCCAACACATTCATTACTTAATTTTTTTGTATGTTGGACAACTCCTTTTACCTGATTATTGTATCTGACTGCTCAATTATAATGTTTTATGGATTTGACTATTGTTAAAAGGTGAATTCATACCTCTAGTTACACCAAGCAGATCTTTATAGTTTAATATGTTCATTATTCTTAATAAAATATGAAAAAAAGAATATAAAAATAATGTATACCATTAATGTGTATTGTTTTATTAGCATTATGTATATTGATGTCCTGCAATATTTAATTATTAACTAAAATATAATAATATAATTTTTATGTTATATGCAATTATTGTAAATGATCAATTAATCACTTAAACTGTTGCAATAAAAACACAATAAATTAGAACTTCGTAAATATAGCATACATACAAAAATAGACTGGTCTACCTGTTTCAAAAGCAAAAAACAGTCTCCTTTTTCAGAACTGACAAGAAATGTGACCTCACTTTCTTATGTCTTAAGTAAGGTTACACTTCTTATCTGTCCTGAGGAAGAAGGCTGTTTTTTACCTTTGAAACTGGTAGACTAGTTTATTTTTGTGTGTATGCTGTATTTATGAAGTTTTAATTTATCATATTGCAGATGATAAATTAAAACTTCATAAATGAATTATTAAAGGCAAGATTCAAAATTCCATTTTTATGTATAATATTTATTGAAAAATCCTGCCATGTTTTAGAAATATAGTAATCCTGGTTTCAATGAAACTTATACTTACATAATTCTTTTTCTTCTTTTCAGTTCCATTCAGTAACTTACTTTGTTATCATCATGCCAATGTTTTTTCTGCCGGTTTTGTTTCAAAATCTACTTGTGAACATCTAGATCTGTCCAGTGCCTGTGATTTGGAATACTGCTGCTATTTTTGCATCAACCATCAGTTTTCATATAATTTAACTCCTCTGTCTTTAAAGAACTGGAATTCCAGCTTCGAGATTCCTGACTATTTCCAAAACATTCCACTAAAGCCATGTGCATTAGAATACAATCTTGCAAAAGAGAAACTAAAGAAAGGAAAAGATTCCAGATGTAAAATTCAAATTTTAACATGCAGGACTAAAAATGACAGCAGTGCCCAATGTAGAAAACCTCATTGCTACCACTCGAAGAGACATGGTGAAAACAATTTATTTGATTTAAAACGTAGGACATCAAAACATCAAGTTTATCATTTATCTCAAAATTTGAGTGATATTGAAAAGTTTTGGGAAAATGTGGAAACCAACAATCTTGAAAAATATGTTCTCTATGTTCAAAGATGTGGTTCGAATATGATTTTACTTCTGCTGAGTAAGAACTATGATGAAAATATTCTTACATATCTGGTAAATAGTTTTAATTTTCAAAAATACATGTTAAAGTGTTTTTTAAACCAATTTTATTGCTCTAAATATTTTATTACTCTTGCATTGACATAACATTTTCTTTTTTTCAAAATATTGATTTAAAAATTGCAATTGTTTTATTATTATACTAGCAGCTAATACCCAGCATTACTCAGGATTTAAAATTCAAAACTCTGATTAAAATTACACCAGATCATACAGAGAATTAACTAAGTGATGATATTTTCATTTTCAAATAATGCTACAAATGGCACCACCAGCTATGCAGGCTCACTGGACATATCTCAGTGGGCTGCGCCTGTTAGATTTCATCCCCCCCTATCAATAATGTATACAATGGGCCAAAGTTGAAAGGATTGATCATGCCCCTTCTTCCTGGACCCACCATACCCCATTTTTTAGGAACAATTTCAGATCTTGTATCTAGGCATACACTGTTTCTTGCTTTCAAAACTGGTTAATACTATTATTTTGTGTTGTATGTTGCTCTTAACAAAGCCATTTTTTACTTTCCCTGCAATACATGGTAATGTATAGGGAAAGTATTGGAATCATGCCGAAAATCGCAACTCAAGTTTTCGACGGATCTACACGTTTCGAGACCTCTAGAATACGAAAAAACCATTTTTAGCGTGACGTCTGTGTGTGTGTCTGTCTGTCTGTCTGTGTGTCTGTCTGTCTGTCTGTCTGTGTGTCTGTCTGTCTGTCTGTGTGTCTGTCTGTGCAGATTTTGTATCCACTCTAATTAAAAAACTAATGGTCCGAATTTCACAAAATTTTGTAGGTAAGTCACTTGTGGGCGGGGCTAATGCTGATTAGTTTTGGGTACGATTCGGAATAAAAGAACCCGCCTTTTTTGCGAAATGGCCCGCAAAAGCTTGTATCCACTCTAACTGAAAAACTAATGGACCGAATTTCACAAAATTTGGTGGATAAGTCGCTTGTAGGCTAACCTGGTGCTGATTAGATTTTGGTACGATTCGGAATAAAATGACCTGCCTTTTTTTGCAAAATGGCCCGCAAAAATCGTCCAAATCTAAACTAAAGAACTAGTTATACTCAAATATAAACATTAAATGCTGATTTAATACGTAATTTTTAACGACGAAAAGAATAAGACCAACCCCATTACACTAGGTCTAGCCGTTCTCGAGATATTTTAGTTTTTCGTACTTTCCCTACGCCACCTTTGAAAATAAGCCCGGTTACCGCATGAGAACGAAAATTGAATTTAAAGTGAAATAAATTTAGTTAAAATAAAGAGAACGTTAATATAAGTCTGCAGGGAAAGTCATGTGCTGCTCACATCAGATTTTTTTTATTGCATTAGCAAAAGTTTGAGATGTAACTAAAATTCAAAAGGTTCTAGTTTTAGCAATGTGCAATAGAAGATGGTAGTACAAATCAAATTTGGTCACTGTATTTGTATATAAAATAGGGCCAAATTTCTACTATTAAATTTATAATTTGAATTAAAAAAAAAATCTATGAGGTGTTTTTTCTCAGGATCCGAGGTACCCCTATACCGAATTTCATAACCATACAACGCTTAGATTTTTCACTACAAATAGAACAGACAGACAGGCACCTTATTTTATTATTATAGATTTGAAAATTATTTGAAGTTTAATATTGTTTTCTCCTTAACTTATTGTTTGTGTGATATACATTATTTTTATTTCCTCTTACTATTGAATAAAAGGTATTGATTGTTCATAGAATTTTGAGGGAAAAGTATATTACTTTTATTAGTATGTCTGTCTGTCGAGATGTAACATGGTAGCTTAAGAACAATAGCATGTGTTGCTGTGAAATTTAATGTGTCAGTACATTATGTAGAAAATTAGAATGAGATAGAATTTTTTTTATTTTGTATGATTAAAACGTTAATTATTCAAAATTTAAGATTTTCATGGTATTTCTTATAGAGAAATAATAATTATGTCTGCAACTATAGTAGTAATCTATAGGACAATCAAAGTTTTAACTATGTAAATGATATTAAAATGCAATACAGCATTAATCAGCCAAATCCATTGGTCAGGCTGACCTATTGCCAACTAAAAAAAAAAAAAAAAAAAAAAACTCACAAATGTGTTTTATGCAGTCTGGTACTGATTATGATATGAATTGGCCTATAAAATATGAAAGAGTCATGTAGAACCTCATACTCGTCTCAGATATTTAATTTAACAAACCTGATTTTATTATTTGTAGACTCAATACTTCAAGTATATTTTCCTTAAAAACATGGTTTCTATTTCTTTTTACAAAGAACATTCACAGGTACTACCAAAAAGGGGCGCAGTAGCCCATTGGTTAGCACGCTGGAGTTGCACTCGGTAGGCCCGGATTCGATTCCAGCCACTGCCAAAACTGCCGCCGTGTTCACACGGAGTACGATCACGTTAAACATGTGGGTCCGTAAGTCCTTCCGAGAGGTTGGTGGTAGGCGAAGGAGGGTACGGTGTCCCTATGGATGCCTCTCCCACTGGGTTCCGGTCTAAATTGGGTGGCACTTCCCAGCCGTCCAAACAGTTACCTTACACCTTTCTGGTAGGTCAGACGGTCTGGGTAACAACAACAACAGGTACTACCAATATTTTCGTAATCAACATGCAGATTCCACAGCAAAATTATTGTTATGTGCGTCCTGAGTTGTAATACTGCATTTCTGTGGTCAAATGCTTGAATCTCCCCCCCCCCCCCCCCCCCCCAAATACATTCTTCAATAATCCACAGAATTTTGATAGAGCAAAAACTTGGAATTAACTAAAGTACAGAAACAAAAAATAAAATTTTCAAAATAAATGCTTAAGAATTTTAAAAGATTTTTTAGCCCAATACAATTTAAATTATGAATGTCTTAAAATATCAAGCATCAAACCTATACATTAAGAAGTCAAGTACAGAAGATGGAATTTTTTATTTGGACACATCTTAAGGATGCCAGGAGACAATACCCAGTGTAGCACTAATGTGAGCACCTGAGGAGAAAAGAAGAAGAGGAAAGCCAAAAATCATCTGGCAAAGAATGTTGAGTGAAAAAAGAAATTGAACTGGATGAGCAAGCTGGGCAGAAGCGAGGGTGACTGCACTTGACAGGTAGAAATAGACATTTAGATTGAAGGCCTTGCCACATGGCACAAAAAGAATAGATAAATATAATGCTTAGATTTATCGAAGTGACTCTCTCTCTTCCCTTCCCCAACCCATACCCTTATCCCTATTTCTAAAATAGGGTGGAGTAAAAAAAAAATTAATTGAATTTGTGCGGGGGAGAGGTTCAACAGTTGTGTATTGGTATAAGATATTTCCTTGACAATTTTCACACCTTTAGAATATTTTGATTGCTTGCAACTGTAAAGAGGTTGAAACTTCATAAAAATAAAAAGAATTGAGATGTTTTCTGAATGCGCATATAAAAAAATATTTTAATAAGTAATTTTAGCCCAAAAATCTAACTTTATAAAGATGCCAGGGACACCTCTGTAAAATTTTGTGAAAATAGATTGGCTTGTAAGGAAATTGCAACTTCATAAAAATTGTAAATTTTAGGTTTTCCAGAATGTGTGTATAAAAATTTAAAAAATATATTTTAATTAAATATTAAATAATTTTGGCCAGAGAATCTAAAGAAGTGAAAATGCCGAGGATATCTCTAAAATTTTGTGAATACAGATTAATATTTTGATCAAAAAGAAGAAATAGATGTTCATATCATTACTATTTCTTTTAAATCAAATTACTAGTTTTTTTTTCTTTTTAGTACTTGAAAGTATATTGACTCGCACCTCTTCATTTAATGTAGATTGTTACATATGCTGTAGTAAGCACTGCTTTGCAAGATACCGGACAGCTGGACACATCTTTAGTATTGGACCAAAGCAAAATTTGTGGAGGAAAAAAACAAATCAGAATAAGTTGAAATTCGATGGTATAACTACTTGTAATCGAAGTTTTGTATGACGCTTATAATTTAATAACAAGAAAGATAAACCTATGGTTAGAATTCAAAAAGGCAAAAAATGAGATTTAAATGTTATCAAAGAACAGGCACATCACACTTCAAGAGTCAAAGTCAATATATTTATCTGTCATACAATGGTTTCAGATGAAGATTTAAGAACTATTATGAATGACAAAAAAAATTTTTTTTTTGACAAAAAGAACAGCAACTTTCTGACTTTAAGATGGAGATTTAAGAACTGATAGGATGTGATGGAACCAACATTAATATAGGAGTAAATAGTGGCATTATTCAACATTTAGAGATTGAATGTGAGGGCTACTGCAATAGACCATCTATTTACTCCATACAAATAAACTTCCATTAAGGAATCTGCTACAGACAGTGAATGGTGTGATGAGTAGTTTGAGACATTTTTTTTTTTGGACCTATTGGCATGACAATAAAAGTGTGTGATCCGATTTGAAGCAATAAGAGGTACTGTTATACCAAAAATGGGTAAATTTCTAAGAGGGACCTCAGTGTTAACCAAAAGTATTTCAGAGACATAAACAGTGTAAACCATGCCATTTCAGATGGAAATTGTCCAAATGACTATGTAGACAGAAAGACAGGGCCTGTAGTCAATTGAAAGATTTTTCTAAATATTATTACAACTTACAATCAGTAAATTTTAGTATTGCCTTTTTTTTTTGTTTTTTTTACTTTGAAAAAATTGAAAGTGTATTTTTTAACATTTAGGTTTGTGAGTTTGAAAGTTATTGATTGTAATTTTATGAGTCCAAAGACATTGATTCTTCACATTTCTATTTGTGCTGTTTTATGATAATTATTCATTAAATTTCTATGATAGTTTTTATTATAAACATGCATTTAAAATAATTGCTTTGCATTAATTTTATTTTATGCTTAATTTAATTTAGTGGAATTGTGGATTTACATTCCTTAATGACCTAGATTATCCAGTTGAAAAGAAAGTTAGTGAGAAAAATGCAGTGGATCCTATGCAGCGTATCATAGTATATGACAATGTCCATAAAGTTCTTAAAGGTTTGTTATATGCACAGTTGAAATTAAAATTTAATTTTTAATTAATAAATAACAATTGTGGTTAAAATGTAATTATTATTGTGATTAACAATTATATTTTTTCATTGTTCATTGTTGTACACAATTAAACAAGGTAATTGCATAAAAATAATTGTGCATAACAATTACAATTATATAAATGTTATGTTGCCGGTGGCTCTGATTGAAACTAGCTGATTTTTCATGCAAAGTGCCGCCATCTATGATGAGAGTAGACTGATTTAATTCAACAAAGCATTTCTCACTGGAATTCATGATAAGTTTATGCAAATGTGTATCTAGTGCTGCCAACTTTGATCTGAGATGTTATTTTTTTTCTCTCCCACTTCATTTTATATTTTCAACTCACACTTACTTAATGAAATATCTGGCTTATGGCAATTAGTTATCGAACAGCACTGCCAACAAAGGGGTTAATTGTAATTATGATTAATTAATTACAATTATTAAAACTTTTATCATTCAAAGATATTTAAAATTTTTAATTTATTAAAAGCATACAGGAAATAATGAAGCATTAGCTGATTTGTAAAATATTACAAGCATACTTAGATCTGTTGCTTATTGCCTGGTGACTCGTTCTCGATTCCATGCACTTCAAGCCTTTACAATGTTACCTCTGATTTTAAAATTAATTGCTTAATACATGCCATGCTTAATATAGAACTTGACAATTTGTCCTTCTAATTTTGCATTATAATAGCCTTCAATTTAAATTTCTTGCTCATGTTTTTATGTTGATACATTATTATATTTGTTGTAATGATGCCAATTTGTAATATGCAAATTTTGCCTATCAGTGTGGATAGTATTTAAGCTTGTTGGTACGATTTTCATATAATGCCACTAAGGAAGGGTATAGTGATGCTCGAAAGCGCTCTGACTTTTAATCTATGTGTACGTCTATTGAATGTTTATTAA
Organism: Amaurobius ferox; assembly: GCA_951213105.1. NCBI lineage: Eukaryota > Metazoa > Arthropoda > Arachnida > Araneae > Amaurobiidae > Amaurobius > Amaurobius ferox. Next base: position 117,797,912 of record OX578140.1, read on the forward strand.
ATGACTTTTAAAATCTAAAGATTTCATCATTAATTTATTTAAATCAATATTACAAGCATATTTAAAAAAATCTGATCAGTAGGAAGAGTTGGCTAGGACACAAAGACAAACATTGAATTGAGGTTGGTAAGTATCAGTGACAAAGTGGTGAAACCCCTAGTCACTTAAAAATATGAAATTTTTATGAAAATAAAAATTTTTGTGTGTTAAATTTTGACACTATTTCAAAGAGTGCTGTCATAATAAATCTTTATATATGAATGAATGAATGATATGAAGGTGGGTGGCTCCAGAAGAGCCTAGCACATCGACCAGAGGTCTATTGTACTACCCCAAAAAGAAAATGAAGATCCCTAAGAAAAGAGACCAGTAGCCGATGCAAAAATAAGCAGGCACTTGACAGGTATGTCATTCAGCTCCCAGGGTTCAATCACATGACGACCAATGTGTTCGAATCTGTGAGCAGAGTAGGCCTCACATTCACATAGAATGTGAGCTGCAGTTTCTTCGCTGTAATTGTAGCCTCTGCAAAGCGAATCCTTGGAGACACCCATAATATTAAGATGTCTCTTGAGGGTGCAGTGCCCAGTAAGGAGCCCAACAGCTCTCCTGATGCCAGTTCTACTGAACTGAGCCTGAAAAGTTCCTTTTGACGTGTACTAGGGCAATTGCAGTTGAGGATTTTCGCTTGCCTTTGTCCCTTAGTGTCACGCCAGTTCTTACATTGAAGCTTCCTGAAGATGTCATAGACAATTCTTCTGACAAGGTCATTGGGAATACCCAAGGCCATCTCAGGGCCCACAAAAGGAGTACTAGAGCCTTTCCTAGCAAGTTCATCTGCCAATTCATTGCCAGGAATGCCCGAATGACCAGGTACCCAGTACAGAATGACACTATTATTACTAGCAATTTTACAGAGAGCATTATAATCTTTATATATATATTTAACTTATTATATTTCATGACATATGTAATAAATAAATTATATTTTTAAAAAGTTTGTATCAATATTTTTTAATTAATTTAAATTCATTTGATATATAATACAAACATTATCCTTGTTACTTTCATTGTGAATTTTATATATATTTTATGTATGGAAAAGATATGTGTAGATTGTACTTATGTTGAGTGGAGGTAAAACATTACGCTCATTTTAAAATTTAAAAGTTGGCAGATATGCTATAATTTCAAAGCCTATTTGGAAGTATGAATTGTGTTTCAATGCTTGTTATAAAATTGGGTTTTGCCTGTAACTCTTCTTTAAAAGCCTACATCAATTTGAGGAGATACAGGTGTAAGGGCAGGGGTTTGGGAGCTAAATTTTGATCCAAATGGTAAGGTCCTCCAATGACTGAACAATTATATTAGTTCTTCATAAGGTGTATATTTGAAAATGAACTTCAACACTATAACCCCCATTTAATCATTAATCACCATTTACTGAGCCTATGGGGAATGTGTAAAAAGTTTAGTGCTTCAATTGACTGAACAATTACATTAATTTTTTGCACTTTGCTTGATATTATGTTTAATCCTAGGTAGTTAATTAAATTAGCTATAAGTTAATTCAAGAGCTCTGCAGTGGGTGACTGAAACAGAGCCATCAAGATATGGTATAATATGAAAAATTAAAGAATGTGCATAAAATTATAAATTTTTAAAGTGTCATCATCTTGTTAAGCCCACGTGTTAAGTGCCACTGCCATAGGACATCTACAAGACATCTTCCTCAGATAGGAAAATAGCTGGCACTGAGGTGTAGTTTTGCTGGCACAGATGTGTTTTAGTTTTCACTGGCACTTAAGGGGCTAATATTTAAAATATGCTCCATAAAGTGTTTCATTATTTGACATCGCCTTTAATTAAAAATTTCAATTTGATACTTGATCTGTAGACGTTGGATTAGAAAGTGATAAGAATTTTTATTTAAATAGTAAGAAACTGAAAGCGTTTGAAAGAAAGAAACCAAAAAGGGTTCTCTTTATATGAGATATATTTTCTACCTTGGTAAAACTAATATTTTTTACCCTTACAGAACAGCCACATCTGGGTGTAATTTCATCAGAAAAAAAAGTGAAAGAATCTATACAAACTATTCAAGAAGATATGCAGTGTAATCCCAAGCTTCACATGTTCTCTCTTTTGTAAGTTGGCATTGATTTTAAATTTAAGCTCAGTGAAATATAGATAGTTATTGAATTTATTTAATATGCAATGTATAATTGCAGTTTTTATTTATTGGTTCTCATTATTGATTATCTGGTATAGTGGTTGTTCTGTTTTTAATCCACTCATTACTTTACTTATGACTAGAGGTTAAAAAAAAATTCCAGTAACTGCTCATTGGTGAAATTTTTGAGTCACCAAACATGTTTGCAGGGTGATTCAAAACTCTCTGTATAAATTTTAATGGAACACAGAAAACACTAAAGAAAATCTTCTTGATTAATGAATATATACACAGATGTCACCTTTTGGTGCTAAAGGGTACTGTTGGTCTGCAAGACAATTGGCTATTTATTGCTGTTGTTATTCAAAATGCAGACTTAGTACATGTATCATGGAGTTTTTTATGAATGCTGAGATGACTGGGCTTGGGATAGCTCAGTGGTTAAAACAGGAGGATCTCACATGTTAATCCTGTCTGAGATCCTCAATGACACCCAAAACTATTCCTGTGTCTATGCAGACTATGGGCAAGATAAATATGTGGGTATGATAGTCTACCCGAGAGATGATGGGTTAGGCGAAAGTTGGTACTATCTCTGTGGTACCCACCCCCATTAGATTCTAGTCTAAACTGGATAACGCTTTCCTGAAATCCCATGGAATTTTAATCACCCTGGAAAAATTCTTGAAAAAATATTTTTTGTCCTGAAATGTCCTTAATTTTCATTGACCATGCTGAAATTTGAATTTTTTCCATTTACTTCAGCAGGAAATTTCTCCCCTCCCCTTCCCACAGTATTTAGCTAAATATGATATTGGAGACACATTTCTTTCATAGTTGGCATAACATGAGTTGATAAGTTGATAATGTGACTGCCGGTCTCATTGACAACATTTGACAAATTTATATATGGCTATCATGACCTGACATCAATAGTTTGCTTGTTTTTGAGTGGCGTTATTTGCACACATGTTCTAAGATATGCTGTTGGCTTGTCTCTCGATTTTGTTTTTCTGCACAATATTTCATGAGTGACATAACTAGATTTTTGGCACCCTGGAGCAAATAATTTCTGGGTGCCCTTTCCCATAATAAATAATTTTTTGGTCCTTAAGTCAAACAAATATTCAGCACAACAGGCACTTTATTCTCATTTGGCACTTTGGAACAATCCTTCCATCCCCCTCTATGATGGTATGTCACTGCCACATCATGTTAGGTAAAAAAAATTAAAATATCATAATGTTACTATCAGAAATATTAACAATTACAGAAACAGTCAAGGTAAAAAAAAAGAAAATAAATAAAAATTACTGCAAATTGTTGATACAGAATATTTGAAAAAAAAAATGGTAAATAGTTTATACTGCCGAAATAATGAATGGCCAATCCTGAAAAATTCATAAATTATGGCATCCATTGTAACAATGATTTTTTTAATAAATATTTAATACAGGGTTCATATGGTCATTAAAATCTCCTTAAGAACGCCTTCAATTCACATTTTGTTTCTAAGGGTCCTTAAAACTCCTTATTTTTACCAGAATCTTCTTAAAAACTCCTTAAAATTGTTGCTGTTACAATTCCGAAATGCAAAAAAGAAACAGGCGTTTGGACCGCAACTGTGAGAAATATTATCAAAATATTAAAAATTAATATTGTCCCCCCCCCCCCCCCCCCCCCCACTTCCCCCCAAAAAATTCGAACTTCATTAGCAGGATCAAAAGTAGAAAAGAAAGAAGCAAAGCACCTCCTTCTCCTAAAAAATGAAATTGAAAGGGAATAAAAGGTTTTTTATTAATGTGCCCCCTTTTCAACTGGATAAATTTCTATAAATTTCCTTTTCTTTACAAAGTTAAAATTTTGCTCAATTATTTTTTGTTTTGTGTCAGTTTCGGATAAAAGGTTTTTAAAAAAAATTTGATCTGAAACCAATATTTTCAAATGTTGATAAATAAAAATATTATTTCGAGTTTTCTATTATTCCTTTTCACCATCACCTCTGATTTTAATTTTTGAAATTTAAGATTTTTCCTTGGTCTTGAAGCTGAGATGAATGAATGACACCAAAACCAAGATTCTAGCTATTGTGACTCACACACTCAGTCAGTTCAGCGCATATTTTATTAATTGATAGCATGTTAACAATAAAAAAGTAAAAATAAGTTAATACAAATTTTGTGAGCATTTGTTTGTACTTGTGCAGAATTTTTATATATCATATACGCAAATTTGTGAAAAAAATGACTTTAAATGAATTTTCAGTGCTACAAATTATTTGAATTATGCATTGGTCTGCTGTGAAACTGATACTAAACTTAGCTTTACTTGCTACAAAATTAATATGAGTCTCAGTTTTTTATGATACTAATTCATGTTATTAATATAGAGCACTTAATTGTATATTGGTATTATTTGAAAGCATTTGTAATTTAAGCAACTAATTGGTATTTCAAAGTAAGAGATTTTCATCTCAAATTAGTATATTACTTATAGGTGTTGATTAATTTTTCTGGTACATATTTTTCTTTAGAAAATAATACTGATATAAAGTAGAGGGTTTGAACATATGATCTCTATAAATTCCTTAAACATTTTTGATATGCCATGCCATTAAAAACTCCATAAAAACTATTTAATTTTTGTTTTCAAATTGAGTGTGAACCCTGTAATAAATTATATAGTACTAAATTTGTCATAATCACCATTTTCTGCTGAAGAAAAGTAAATAAAAATGCCAAAATTCTATGATCAGAAAGTTTACAATTGCTGAAAAAATGAACTGAACATAATCATAAAAATTTCATACATTTTGTATGTACATATGTATAAAGTATATTATTGTCTTTTGTGGTACATTTTAATTTCTTTGATTTTCAACCTTATCGGGCCAGCACATCCTAGTCTTGCCATAGAATATACTATCTTTTTTTCAAATCTTGAGGCCCTAACTAATCAAGTTCCATTAATCATAGTAACAGGAAATGTGGTATAACATTATTTTTTGTGGTACATTTAAATTGTGACTTTCAACCTTATTAGGTCAGCCCATTTTGAGCTCGGCATAGGAATGTTTTGGGGAATAACTTGAGAACTGGAGCAGCTAGTTAGTTCAAATTTCGTATGTCATAGCCTTTTGAGGTAGATTTTAATCCTTTGGATTTTGAACTTTATCGGCTAGCTTGTCTTGGGCCTACTGTAGGAATGATACCAAAAACCATAGGAAATATACTTAAATGCACCAACACCAGGGTAAGAAATTAGAAAAAAAAAATTAGGGGCCGAATGGCCCCCAGCATCAATTTCTTATGGGCCATTTGAAAATTTTTAAGGGTCAAAATAAAACATTTTAATGAAATAAATAATATACACGATAAAGCCACATAGGCCTAATCTAAATATTTTATTTGCTTGCCAAATATATATATACTTCCGGATAATACATCATTCAGTGTTTCAACCTTCAATCTGTTTCGAACATCCGTTTTTATAAGATTCATTATACTGAACCCTCGTTCACAAACACCAGTACTGAATGATATTATAAGCTGAAATGAAATAATATTTAGCAAATTGCTGTATTCATCTGAAGATTCTAATTTATTAAATAATCTATCCCATAAAACATTTGAATCTTGTGATTTTTTATCTGCAGCTCAAAATTTCCATTCCAAATATTCTTCTTTAACTTCATTTTCATCAATTTGCACACATGAAGGTAAATTTTTAAGAATAATATCAAGTTCTTTACTTCCATAATTTGTAAATAAATATTTATCTTCAGAATTTGGCAAATTAATTGCGTCAAAAATATGAATGTTGCTTAATAGTGAATGTGGGCTTATTCTTTCAGGTTACTTTAAACATGATGAAAATAAAAAATTTTAAATTGACTTATTGTTTTATACAAGAAAAAAAAAGTTTTTTTCCCCCTCGGTTATTTTTGATAAATTATAGTGATTTAATTCTAGTCGCGATTTGGCCCCCGATTCCGAAATCATAGTCGCGAACATTAAAAATTTTGGTCGCATTTCACGCATGGCCCCCGCTAATTTCTTACCCTGACCAACACACACATAGAAAATACACAAATAGGAAATATACTTTAATACACCATAAAAAATACTAAAAATGAGAAGATAGCAATTACAAAAAAAAATGCATGTTAATAATATTATTGTATAAAAAAATACTTCAATGGATTTTTGCTTGTATTATTTTCAGAAAAATAAGTAATGAGTTTTGTATTTTATTGTGAATCTTTAGAATACCCCCCCCCTTAGCCCCCCCCCCCCCTTTTTTGTTGTTGTTGTTGTTATTTGTTTAATTCCTGACTAGTGTACAATAAATTTCTATTGAAGAAAACTCTCACTAAAAACTTTTGTAGGGAAATCTGTATAATGTATCCCATTAAAATTGTACTGCCTAATGGGGAGATAAAAAATAGAAATTTATATCTAAGGTTTTTATAGTTGTCCAGTTAAACAGTTAACTTGTAAATGTCAAGAAGGCAAGTGTAATTATTGAGCCCTGTTTATGATTATAAATTATCCTGTACTTATTAAAGTTTGATAATGAAGTACTTGATACATTCTTTACTCATTTTTAACTAAAGGGATAAAATATAAGTTATGATATGAAAGCAAAGATTAATGGATAATATATGCCTTCTCTTTTCTAATTCAAGATCTATCAATGTTATAATAGCTGCAAATTGACTCATTATAATGAAATTTATACAACCCTGTAAATTATAGTTTGTTATACTGCAAGTTTCCTTACAGTAAAATTTTGTTAGGATTTAAACTTAAAATCATTTGATATACTGGAAAATTTATTATTGTGCATTTTATTATAAAAGGATTCGACTTGTTTGCCAAAACTTACCTATTATTTATTCCTAGTAAATTGGAATTCCCAACAAGAGTTGTAGGTTTACTTTAAAATGATATACAAACAAATTTTAGATTAATAAATATTCTTAAAATCAATATAACATTTTAGAGAAATTCCATTTTCTATCCACTTTACTAGTCATAGTTTTTTTAAATTAAAATGTAGAACATGTCCTCGGTTTAGGTAGCCACATGGTATGGTATGCTTACTCGATCATTAATAGTAAGACATAAAATTGAAGTGCTTTGCATGCTTTCTTGTTGTCAGTGTTAATCACTGGTGTGTTACTTCACTGGCAGTGATTAATACTGGCACATCATTAATCACTTCACTGCTAGTGATGGGCAAGCTTTTATGCAATATATTGATAATCAGCTTCAATCGATGTCGTATAGTATTGACATCATAGTAAATATTCTTACATATATAATAAAATTATCTGAATTTTTCTTGCATTTTACATATTAAAAGTTGGAATATATAAATATTAAATTAATTTATAATTTTTTTTTGAACAAACTACTTATAACACAAAAGCAAGATTCGGAGAAAAATTTGCTGATAGGCAGACTAAGCAAGCAATCATTTAGCAGATGAAAGGAACCCCAAAATCCCCTACAAGGGCCCCAAAGAAAGTAAATTTACTTGTGTGAAAAATGATTATTACATGAATGGATTATTTAGAAGGCTACAAGTTCAGAATACTTTGCGTAAAAAAGGTAAATATAAGTAAATATGTCGAATTGCTTTCACCTTTATAACAAAATTGTCATGCATAATTTTTCTAACATTGAGAAGAAAATGTCACAAATTAAGAAAAATTGTTGATATGTACTGAAAGTTATATTGATATGCAGTAAGTATTATAAACAAGTGTATACAAAATATTGGTGTATCATGTATCAATATACCCATCACTATAGTGGACTTTAATAAGAGTGAAACTGGTTTAGCACTGCTGTTTCCTGCCCTAAAAGTATGATCCCTGCCAAATTTTGTAGATTATTGTATATATTATATATTACAGCTGACTAATTGATCTGTATTCTTATTTTTCAGTTGTACTATCTTTTAATAACTCAATTTTAAAAGAAAATTTAAAACTCCTAAATAAATGATATTGAAATATATGTTTTTAATTTGTTGATTGTAGGTCAGCAAATCACAGTATTTATGCTTGTCAGATGAAGCAGCAATCGGCATTTTATTTCCAGCAGGATTCAAATACTCGAAAACTAGAATCTATGTGTAACTTGAGTAAAAGAGCTGTTCGTAGACTTGAAAAATATGTCAAGTTTTCTCCATGATATATTAATAAACTGAATGTAAATATTGAATGTTTTTTTACAAAATGTGGTCACTTTTAAAACTAAATACGCACAAATCTTTATCAATATCTTTACCGGTGACCATAGTTATAATATTTTATAATAAACATTCCAGACATGCTATCATACCCTATATTGTTTTAAATAATATTTATTGCAATGTAATTTAATACTTTTATGTAATTTTAATACAAAATAATGTATTTAATACTTTTGTGTAGACATTTATAAGTCATGGCATAAATCCAATGAAATTAAATATCATAATTATAATTTTGCTATGTTTTGATAAAAATGTGTTTCAAAATAGTTTTCATATAAACAAATTCACATGACTTTAAACTTATTTGAATAGTTCATATTGTGTTTTCTGATTAATTGTAGAGTTTACTATTTATCTATGCGTTTACTTGGACTATTTTAAAATTTCATTAACCTAATCAATTATGCATAAAAATATTTAAATGGTTGAGCATGGAATTAATGACTTTACACTCAATGCATGTTCATTTAAATTTAAGAAATGTTCACAATTGAATTGTGTTTTACATGCATAAATATTTCTAATTGTTTTCACTTTTTCTTAATATTTTGATAGTATGTTAAATTTTTAAATTGTTACAAATTATTTTATTGTTGTATTTTAAATGTTAAATTTTTATTATTTCAGTTTGTTATTTATAAAAAAGAAATGTTTTTATCTGTCAAATATTATTTAAAATCTCTGCCCTGTTAGAAACTGAGTCCAAATCTTGGAAGTATATGGAATTTATTAAACCTCTCTGTACCTACATTTTATTTAGCCAAAGGCAATAAGGGGGTCTCCAGACTTTTCAACATGTGGGCCAATAAACCTTTTTAGAAATTAATTCCAGAACTTAACTTAATAGGGTGCAAAAAGTAATAAAATTGGACAATAAAGTAAACATTTCTTTAGAATACAAATATTGATAGACGTATTCTGAATAATCATATTTTTGAACAATACTAATAGGAGACATGAAACTGCTATCTCTGCTAGAATTTTATCTATATGTGGCTCAAGCCCCCAATAATTAAAATATTTAAATATTTTTGAAGTGTTAAACAGTCACTGATTTCACATTACATATATATATAGTTTATAGATATAATCTATCTATTTCTTCAAAAACATACATTTTTGTGTTTCCTTCTACAAGACACTTGGACTTGAGAAAGAGTTTTAAAGAAGTGAACAAATCCATGATTTAGGCTTAGACCTTGTCCACGTGTATAGGTTTGTGCTTGGATTTCGTCTTTTTCTTTTATTGATTCCATACCATTGATTTTTGATGATTTTCTTTGACTTGATGATTCGAAATTTGCATTTTTTCCCATTTGCTTGAAGATTTGCTCATTTATTCTTTTATTTTGTAAGCTTGTTAGAAAGTTAGGTTTTTCGAGTTACAGCTTCTCACTTTTCTTTCATTGGACTTTCAAACTTTTTTTATTTTGTATATATATATATATATATATATATATATATATATATATATATATATATATATATATATATATATATATATATATATATATATATATATGTGTGTGTGTGTGTGTGTGTATAAAAGTAAGTTTGGAACCTCTGATTTAACCCATAGGTCATAGTTTAGAGACCCAGACTTAAGCTGGAAAAGGGAGATAAAACAATAATTTGACTGTTTTCTTAAGTCGCAAGTTAATTTATTGTTTTCTTTAGATATTTGATAGAATTTATTATATCATTTTTTTTGTCACATCAAGCATGTTCAGCTATCAATGAGAAGTTTGTGTTGTCCTGGCAATAAATTACCAAGTGCATTGACTTTGAGTTAAGCAATGTGACCACTGCCAGTCTGTTTAATTTGGAAATAATAAATCTAGATTCACTGATAAAATATACTTAATCCATTGGTGCTTTGAATTATGTGTTATTAATGAAATAGTTTGATTTTTTATGATCATAAAATAATTAACTGTATTGATTTATTTCTGAAATTTTCTTTAATACTATTAACTGTTATTGTGCTTCTGTAGTACCAAAGTGAAAGTGGGACAGAGCCATGATACATTTTTACTGATATTTAATACATAATAAAATTCTGAACTGGATTAATTTAAGTGATTAATTTAAAGCTATATTGGTCCAGATTTTTAATTTAATAACAATGTAAATTAAAATTGGGTGCAGATTTTAGACAAAAAGGTTAGAAAAGGCAAAGTTTCTCAACAACTTGATCTGAAGTAATCTGTGCTCATGGAACAAGATAAAATTGAACAATTGTATTGTGATAATTGATCAAGTCTATTCCAAAAATATTGGGGTAGAAAAAATAAGGAGACTATAAAATGCTTAAAATTACTATTTATTTCCATTTAAATTTCAAAAGATTCAGTTTGTTCCAGTTTTACTCCGAGATGGTTTTTTGTTGACAGTTTGCATTTTGTTATTTTCCCCCCTTTTTAATTAGTATACAGAATATTATTATTAAAATTAAAAATTTTCACTATTCTACCTTTGTTGCTCAAGTCCTTGGACAAGTTGGACGGTCTTCAGCCATTCTACCTTTAAATTTAAGTTATTGCATTTGTTTCATTTTAGATGTTTTTATATTTTAAATGCTGGTGAAATTTTGTTATGTCATTGTCACATTTTCACTTTGAAACACTGTCTGAGTGTGTTTAGAAAAGTTTATTCAAAGCACGTCCAAATCTTAATTGAAGAATGTGTGCTATTTATAAATATTTGTAACTAACTTTCTGCTTTCTAATTCAGACATTTACTATGAAATACACTTGCACCTCTATATTTTGGGGATTTTTATACAGCAACAGTTTATTTATTTATTTATTTTTTTCTGTGCAGCAGTGGTGTGCAACCTTATTCTACCTGTAAAATTAGATATACCTCAGAAAAAAAAACATGATTTCTCAGGGAATTTAAATTCAGCTCAAAATCTGAGAAGATATAAAAAATTGTATTTATTTTACAAAATAAATGTGGAATTGCAATTAAAATTTAGGAAAAGTCTTTGTTTTGCCATCTTGGAAGATTTACGTTATTTTTATACAGATTCTTTTCCTTATTGCATGTGGAACTAACATATTTATTTTGAAGATTTGATTTTAAGACAGTTTTGTCATCAAATTAACTCATTTTTCCTGCTATTTTTTTATCAGTTGTGGAATTTGAATTTATTTCACTAATTATAATAACGAAATATTACAAAAGGCTATAATTACTTATTCTTGAAATTTGCAAAAAATCTAGAAAACTCAGGATTTTAATTTCAAGTTTGAATTGGAACCCTAAAGATATTATTTATGTAAAACCTCTCACTTGCCCTTGTAAAACTCATACAAACAAACTAGTTGATATTAATATGTATTAGTTGATAGGACTATGCAAAGTCATACTCTTAATAATTCTAAACTGAAATTTCTTCCAGTCATTAGATTTAATCTATTTTAATATAATCTATTGTAAATCTTCATCCAGTTCAATTTGTGATAAATGTTATATAGGACTGCACAGGGTTGGCTGGTTTAAACCATGGAGTTTTTATTTTTTTAACCAAGCATGGTTTAAAAAAAATGGTTTTTATCCAACCCTGGGGTAGACAAATCCTAGATTAACATGGTGCCTAGAATGTTTGACTGTATGTTATGACAAAACAAACTTAATTAGTGAAACATAGAAAACCTAGAAACCTCCACTAAGTTATATAGCCCATTTACTAAATACTTAATAATTAAACGCTAAAATTTTGCTGTATTAAACCAATGGTTTGAGTTCAAATGAACCGATTATTGTAATTACAACAGATTAGTGTTATATTCATTGTTTTCCATATTTCAATATAAAACTAATCTGAATTGATATTCAAAATGAATTCTGTACTATGGAAACCATCTAATCAATGTATGTATAATGAGCATATAAAGCCAAAACTAAGTATATAGCCAATCATAGCTTCCACAGTGAATTTAAATTACACTTACCTAAAGTTTAGGCTATATCCATTTCCCCTATTTCTGTTTGATAAATATTTTATGTTTGTAGAGTCATCATAGCACAAGTATGCATAGGGTTAAATCTAGATTTTGGAATAATGCCTTAAAAAATAAAAAAGTTTATTTTTATATTAAATTTTAACTTATTTCATTACTTTTTGTTATCTTTAATCAATTATTTATTTTACTAAAAATAAGGAAAATTCAGTTAAATGAAAAAAAGTTTTCTCCGTAGAGGGAGTCCATTTATGTGTTGTAATTGAACTTAAGATGAGGATGAATCACAGATAAACATTTTGAAATGCAATTGTTGCTGAAATTTAATGAAGTTGAAACTTTGTTCAATGTTTATTCATTTTCTGTTATAATTAGTCAAAAACATTATTGTGCTGTAAAACTTCAATTTGAAATGCAAAAGTTTTAATTTCCTTTAGTTACTTTTCTGAATAATTTAATTTTAATCAGTTACTTTTTCTGTACTATAAATTTTATTTTTCTGGGGAGTAATATTTAATTTAGTTAATATTTATGATAAATCTTCTTCCAATTACGATCAGAATAAGAATTGAACTATATAAATAATTATACATTTGATCTCTAGCTCCAAAGAAATTTGCAGCATTAGTCAACCATGCATGTGAACGCAAGACACCAAATACACCTGTTCCCCGATTTACACGGAAGATAGGTTCTGCACAAAACCGTGTAAATTGAAATCTTAGATTTTGCTAAGTAAAATTGTGTAAAACGAAAATAACCCCAAAATGTGCATGATTCAGTCATTTATTTAAGTAAAACAAATGTAAGACATCTTAGAAAACTTAAAATTATACTTAGTTTATAAAACAACAAACATATGAATGTAGTAATATAACATATTTAATTTATTTTACATTAGGAACAAAGAACAAAAAAAAACAAAAAGACCCTTAATTAATTATAAGTTTAATCACTGTCATCACTTTCATGTACTATCAGTCTTTTCTTTCTGATAGGTATGATGTCACTTTCATCACTTGAGCTATCTTGATGCGATTCTGGCTCAATGGTTGACGAATTAGGCAAGATCTCGGGTTGACAAGACTTTGTCATGAAATCAGTAATTAACAATTGCATAGGTTTTTTTTGCTAAATCTTTATAGACCTCTTCATATTGATTTAAGCATTTACGAAGGTCTCGCTGGAATCGGAGAGCTCAATCAACATTTGTGTCATATTGTAAGAAATGGTTGCCCAATTTTCTTCCCAAATCAAGTCCTACACTTATGATTCTTGCTGTGAACGCAACTGGTTCAGATTGCTCTTCATCAGAATCATTGTCTTCATCATGTTTGTTTGTTTCACGAATCATGTTAATTAAATCATCTTCATTCAATTCTTCATCAGCCATTATTTCTTCAATATCTGCCTGAGCTAAATCTTCAAAACCTTCTCCTCCTATAGTATGGGCCAAATCAGTGATCTGAGAATATTCATGTTCTATTGGTGATTTATCATTTCCACTTTCAACAACATCCGGCCATATTGCTTTCCAGCAGGCGTTGATCGTTTGATCTGAGTGTATGACAGTCCAACATGCTTAACATAATCTAAAATTGTAAATTTCTTCCAAGCATCCATCAGAGTAATAGATTCATCATTCTCCATTTGTTCTAAGATATACCTGAAAGTTTGCTTGATGTACAGTGCTTTAAAAGTCGAAATTATCCCTTGATCTAACGGCTGTAATAAGGAAGTTGTATTCTTTGGTAAAAAAACAACTTTTACATTTTCGTGTTGTAAATCTGGAGGATGACCTGATGCATTATCAATTAATAGAAGAACCTTAAAAGGCAATCCCTTTTTAGTTAAATAATTTTTGACATCTGGAACAAAGAAGTTATGGAACCATTCATTGAAAGCTATGGCAGTGACCCATGCTTTTCTATTAGCCATCCAATAGACAGGAAGGTTTTTGATATTTATTCCTTTGAATGATCGTGGTGATTTTGATTTGTTAATCACCAATGGTTTCATCATATAATCGCCAGAAGCATTGCAACAGAAAAGAACTGTTATACGACTTTTCGCTACTTTATGACCACTAGCTGATTTGTGAGCTTTGGCTATAAAGGTTCTTCCCGGCATTTTTTTCCAGAATAATTCGGACTTGTCAGCATTGAAAACCTGATCAAAAGTGTAGAAGTTAGCAGCAATGATTTCAGCAAGTTTTGCCGGATATTGTTGTACCGCATCCGAATCAGCAGATGCACTTTCACCTTTCATTCTCAGATTATGTAAAGAATGTCTTTGTTTGAATCTCTCGAACCACCCATGGCTTGCAGAAAAAGATATCTCCTTTTCATCGGACGAAGTCAACGGCGACTGATTCTTAAGTGATTGATAAATCTTCAAAGCTTTATTTGTAACAGCATTGGTATCGATCGGGATTCGCTTTTGAGTTTGGTCTTCTATCCATATGACTAAGGCTTTTTCCATATTTTCCATTTTAACATCTCTAACATATGAAGTCATACTCATACTGCTGCAGGTTCCAGCTGCTACACTTTTTCTAATGGAGTCTTCATTTTTTCTTATTGTCCTTATTGTGGCTTCATTCATGGAGTAAAATTTAGCAACATCCGTTACTCTTTCTCTATTACGTAGACGGTCTAATATTTGAATTTTAGTTTCTAAAGAAATAACTTTTCTTTTCATTTGATTTTTCTTCAAATCCTTTGACATTATAGAACCGTAACAAATTTACGCAAACTATAAAGATGCAAGAAAAACTATAAATATTGAAAACTTACCAGTTCAAAAGATAAACACACAATAATATAAGCTTTGCTGCTAAAATGTTTCTGCACTATGTACTTGCATGAACTAGATAGCTTTACTGTTGTGAAATACATATGGGGATTCCCCTATTACGGGGATTTCCCTAAATGTATATATTTTACAACACCGGGAATCCCCCTGTTGTTTTCATCAGTGTTACCAAAGGAATAATATTCAAAAATGTCATCAAATCTTTGTATATGCGTATATGGCGCGGAATATACATTTTTATCAATTTTTTGAAATCTTTTAATTTATAAACCGTGTAAAAGCAAAATCATGTAAAACAAGTGCCGTGTAAATCGGGGGATAGGTGTAAAAATAACTTCTGTTTGTTTTGTTTTTATTAATTACTTCTTTATTGTTTTAATTCACTTGGCACACAAAAGGTGTCAACACAATTTTTGGTTTCGTTTTATTTCTGTAATTATTTAAAATAGCATCTCTTCAAAATAACCTATCTACTAAGGAATAGAAGTTAACTGATAAAATCTAATGTGAGTTAAGCTATAGAAGATAATTGGGGAAATTAGTGTAAAATATAGAAAATGCCCTAGGGAGGTAAACTAAAAATTAATGTAATAATTCCATTGTCAATGCAAAATATAGGGGAAACCTGAAGTTGCTTTCTAAACATAAGTAGTGCCAAAGGTTTTTTAGAAATTAAAATAAACTAAGAGTTAAGAAAATAAAAGTTACATCAAAATGTAATATGGCTACTTATTAAAATTCAATGCTGCATAAATATGTTTTCAAATTATAATGTTATTTAACTTTGTGCACCACTCAAGAATTATTGAGTACAACTGGAACACTCAAGCAGTGATAGGTTATTATTGCAGTAATGAGCCTCTAGTTTTACATATTAGTCAAACATTCAGGGAATGCATTTAATCAAAATTAGATGTATATGAGAGATAATATTTGTATATAATTTTTTCTTACTTTCCTTTCAAGAAAGTATGGATTGGAGGGGGGGGGGGAGAAGTTTTTCTAGATTTGACTGATTACACATCAGGGGTTGAAAACCATTATTTAACTGAGGGCTAAATGAAAGGGAAATAGACCAAAATTCAACATTTTGAGAGAGCTACAACATATAAAGAATACTTTTTCTCCAAAGGCTGCAGGTTCCTAATTCTGAGCATATATACATATTTTAATTCGTAACATACAGGCTCATTAAAATGACTGATTAAAGCAGTACCTAGAAAAATATATGTATTTTCTTTATTATTTTCCACCTGATTATTATTTATTTTTTTTTTATATGTTAACACTTGCACAATATTAGTAATCTAAAAATACATAATTCATGTTATAAATAAGTGGATCCTCCTTAAGAGATAATTAAAGTAAAGTAAGTTCCAAAAGTAGCTTTAATACTGATTTAAATCTGATTGTAGGAGTCGCACTGTCAATCACTATAATCACAGTTTACGAAAAAAATCTAGTTTGAAGATTGAAAAATATATTTGGTGATTATGAATTCTGCCGATATCACAATCAAAAATCATTGTATACTAATCGTAATGTACACTACTACTTATATATGTCCTAAAAAAAAATGATCTTTAGAATTTGAGAATTTATAAATCAAATCAAATTTTTCAAATGGAAAAGCAGAATAAAATTTGACAAAAGTAATTAAAAATCCAGAGACTTGTGATTGTGTGCAAAAGTTTTGTTGACGTAGGTAAAACTCAACCAATTTGAATCAAATTTTGTACATAACTTAAACTAATGTTTTAGGTCATAACAAAGCTTAAATTATAAATTTCGATTTATGTTCTGATATCTCAGCTGTCAGAAGTCAGATAATGTTAAGTCTATGGGAAAAAAAATTATTTTAAAAAATTCATGTGCCAAACAGAAATTTCTATTTGTTTAGTATAACTTGTACAAGTTACTAGGCTGTTTTGTCCATTAATTATGTTTCAGATTTAATATTTTGAGTTTTGTACTACTTTCAATAAACAAACATTTCAATTATTAAACACGAAGCTAGATACCCTGCTTCATTTCAGTTGCTTGTTGTAAGAGAGAGCCTAATATACATAGGATGATTCTCCTGTTCTCATTGTTCACCCACTTTCTAAAATTCTGGCTACCCATCTGCAACCAACATAAAACTCTAATTTCTTTTTCATGGTGACCCAAAAGTTGTGTACCACTGCTCATATAATATTATAATGCTTTTTATATTTGTATATGTCTACTTAATTTACAATAATTCTGTTTAAAACTTTTTTGAAATGTATATTAAAGGATAATTTTTCAATTTATTCACATGTTTCTCTCCATTAAAAAAAGTACCTGATTCCATTGCCACCATTTGACAAATTTCACAAATCTTGAGTTTCTTCGTCTCATACCACAAAAACTATAGCATACAAAAATATAAAATTTGTACAATTGTAGAGAAATGTTAAGGAACACACTGAAATTTTTCAATTTTAACTTTAGTTCAAGAAATTTTTATTGTCAAAGTTAAACACAGAATATTTGAGCTGCAAGTTCGCGTTCTAGACAGACTAACAAAAGCAGGACCATGAACTTTTACATGCATGTACTTGCGTATTTGAGTTCTTGCAAAATAGAGCACTTTTTAAAATTTTGATGTAGTTTATGAGATATTCTACTTTTTATGCACTTCTGAAGTGAAACATGTTTTTCTCTATGGGCATGTCCCTCAAATTTCTCTGTCTCATGCCACAAAAACTATAACATACCAAAATATGAAATTTGGTACATTTGTAGAGAAATAATAAGGAAACACGCTGAAATAAGCTGTTTTTCAATTTAAACTTCAGTTTGGCTTAAAACAGGTGGCAAAGCAAGCTCAGTGAGTAGGAGGTAAGTGTAATAAACAGGGGGAGGAGCCCCCTAGTATTATAGAAATTTATAGAATTATATCAATTTTGCGTGATAGATGACTTAACCCTTTAGCTGTTCAGTTATTTAGATGATTTGGGTACCTAAATTGTTCACTTTTTTTATTGCAAAAAACAAATGTTTAATAAAAAATAAAATATACTTAGCAGTTAAAAATTAATATTTTTAATTATATACATAAAAATTTTAAGGTTTTGTGGCGGCTGCCACTCAGCGTGGCTGTGGTAAAGTTCGCATCCAGTGGAGCATTATTTTCTAAAAATTAAAAAAAAAAAATCAATTTAATTATTTTCTAAATAAATAAATAAAAATGAATACCTATTAGTAGTTCAGTTTTGTGTGGTATAACTGGAAACACTTTTCCAAGCACAAACCAACTCCGCAATCAGTACACCAGAATCGTGTTTCCTTCCGTATCTTTTTCCCATTTTCATTCTTTTTGGAGCAACAAACTTTGCACTGCCTTGTAGGTTCACGCTTCGCAGGAGTAGGAGGAATATGGGATATAAAGTGTCGTTCAGTAAGACGGGCAGGGTTATCTATTGCAGATGGTCTGCTGATATTCTTTTGTGCAGAAGCTGCATCATCATATTTATTGAAAAGCTCCTCTACAACTTGGATACGAAATTCTAAAAATGTAATTCGTTTCCCAACTGCATTTTTATACAGCAAAAATGAGTTCCAGAGCACTTTGTCTAATAAATGTAAAAATATCTTTTTATAGTATTTTTTCTGGCGTTTTCGAATTGTCGGATGAAAAGATATTTCTTGATCACAACGATCTACACCACCCATAGTTAGATTGTAATCAGAAACAATCTTTGGCTTGAGTATGTCTTCATTTTTTTTATTTTTGAGGCTGATCATGGAAGTATCATGAATACTGCTCATCAAACACACATCCTTCTTATCTTTCCACCTTATAGCCGAAATCTTACCTCTTTGAAAAGCTATGAGTTGCCCTTTTTGTAATTTTCTTTTAGCGAATTCTGTAGGTAAATCTCGTCTGTTTATCCTTACTGTGCCATAAATATCTGTTTTTTGGGCTATAAGTAAATCTGCAAGCTCGGGTGACATATAATAGTTATCTACAGTCACACAATAACCATTTCCAAGAAAGCGATTCATTAGATGCATGACGACTTTTGTGGAAAGTCCATAATTTTTATACAATGCATTGAAGACAGTGCTATTTCCTGTATAGATAACGAAGTCACAAATATACCCTGTTTCAGCCTCACAAAGCATAAAAAATTTGATTCCAAATCGTGCGCGTTTGTTTGGAATATATTGTTTCCAAGATAACCTTCCTTTATAAGGCATCAAGCTTTCATCTACAGAAACATCTCTTTCCGGTTTGTAAAAGTTACAAAATTTTTGCCGTAAATTTTCTGTCACATTATGCAGCTTCCAAAGTTTTGGATTTGAAAAATCTTCTTTTTTTTCAGCTTCATTATTGCAAAAATGTAAATATCGAAAAAGCAAAATAAAACGATTTACTGTCATTACTTTTGAGTAAACTGGAGTGTGCAAAACCCTTCGATGAGACCAGTACATAGCCTGATTTGGTTTCTGGACAATACCTTGAAGAAATATTAGCCCAAAGAATAGCTTCATTTCTCTGTCATTTGTAGGGATCCATTTTTTACTGCGTGAGAACTTTGATATCTTTGCCCGATTTGCTCTTCTTTCTTGTTCTGCATAGTTGTTCGTTTCTTTGACAATTATATCCATTACATTTGAATCCAGAAACATTTCAAATATATCTAAAGGAGTGTAGTTTATATTTACAGAAAAGGTTATACCTGGAGTACCTGTAAAAGGGAACCGAGGAGGCGCTGATTGACCAGAAGCAGTTATTTCACACCAGTCTCTCGCATTTGCTATATTATCATCTCCGCTATCTTCTGATTCACTGCTATATTCAATATCACTTTCCTCAGTTTCACTTCCGTCACTCGTATCGATGCCTTCAAAATCGTCTTCGCTTGATGAATCCAAATCATCTATATAACGTTTACGGGATGCCATTTTGCAACAAAAAAATGCCGCGCACTTTGACCTCTACCCTTTGGCATCTAACCTTTGAAACTTGCAGTATAGTGCTGCCATCTATTGCATTGAGCGCAAATAAATTCCTCCCGAGATATATTCGGGTATAACAACACGAAGCAATCAAAAAAAAATTACCCCGAGTAATACTCGGGCGTGACATTTTGGAACACCAGTGCTGTGCCCGAGATTACCTCGGGCAGAACAGTTAAAAGGTTAAAGCATAAAAAATATTTTAATATATTTAAAATATTTCTGTCTGTGAAAATTCCAATATTAAAATCAAATTTAATTTCCGATTAAATATCAAATGTATTTCAAAAGTATTATTTTTCTGTTATAATATGGTGATTATTAAGTAACATATTTCATTATAATTATTTCTCAAGGACAAAATTCATTGATATCATTTATTTAAAAAAAAAAATCTTTTACCATTAAAAAAACTATACATTGTATGTAAAAGAAAACTGATATGTCCAAAACGTGTCTTTCTCTACAAATTAACCAATTTTGATAATGTAGGAAAACAATAACATGAATTGGAACTTTCTTACATATGGATTCCACTGACAGTCAAAAAGACTTTTGGCATTGTGGGAGCCGCAGATCCCCATTGGTGAGGGAGAGGTTCGAACTCGGAACTAAAAGGATGTGAATACTGTATTATAACCATTATGCTAAAAAAATTCTTAAGGTCCAAGAGCATAGTCTTTCGTAGCAAAGAGTGATGCAAGAGCTGCCCCCCCCCCCCTCCCACACACATCCTCCTTGAGATAGCGTAGTGGATTTTCAATAAGGAGGGGGTGACAAGAATTAAAAAAAAAAACCTGCCACGTTCTCAGTGCCGAAATTCAGTCGTGCGCTAGCAGCCGGGAAACGTGTCGTGCTTCAGCTGTGTGACATCAGTCATTATCAGCCAAGAGAAAGGAGGACTGGAAATGTGTGTCATAGTAGTGCTGCCATCTCGTGAGAGAGGCATTGAGATCATTGGAGAGAAAGGTTACAGACTTGTTGTCGTCCAAAATCACCAATGTGGAGGCTGCAAATCTCCATTGGTAAGAGGTTCGAATTCGGAATCAAGAATATATGAATCCTGCATTATAACCATTAGGCCAAAAGAATTCTTTAAGCCCTAGAGTATGACCGGGAATGTTTTTCATAGCAGAGAGTTATGCAAGAGCTGCCCCCACAGTGTTAACGATAAAAATAGGACTACTATATTTTATGTTATTTGATTATTTCAAGAGATATTGCATTCCCTGTAAAAAAGGAAACTTAATCTTAAGAATGGCTTGTGATAACTATTAAATAATGGTGTCCATTTATTTTGAGTTTAAAGTACTTACAAATTATTCACCCATACTATGTATAAACACTCAGATCTATATATCTGTCTGGAATGCTTGGTGACAAATTCAGTGTTATATTGGTTTTCCCCATACAATGTTACCCCGGGGAAATTTTAACATATGTCTCATACCTATAAAGATGGTCCCTGTATTTTCACATAATTTCTACAAGGTTCCCCTTTAGCCACCTGCAACGGAAACGGTCAGTGGATCCGGACTCCATGCCAGTGGGGGCCACTTTCAGGATGGAGGAAAGCTCCACGGGTGGTAAGCGGACATCGGGGTGCATGAGAGCGCATGTGTCACGCATGAATGTGGGAAACTCAACCAGCTGCACCGATAATTCAGGGGCTTGGTCAGAAGCCCCTGAACAGTGGCCTGAACTATGACAGAAGCCTCTGTCATAGTCTAGCCACTGGTAAAAAAGTAACATTATACCTTCCAATAATATTAAGGGGGGCTTAAACCTTGCAGCGAAGAAAATTTAAGAGGGAGGAGAGGTCGACTTAGAAGATTTTCGAGAGAGACAATTTTGAGTTGGAAAGTCAAGAGTGCCTTTTACGATCTGATAGAGTGAAGTTGTATAATAGTTGCCGAAGCAAGATGATGCTTCGCCGGTCTCCGTCATGTCATCGCACCCGAGCCCTTGCAGGACCCAGAACCGAAGGTAGGCCTTTGGATTCATGCATTACTCTAAGTTGATTTTTTCTCTCTCCTCTCCTTTAATTATCGCTAACTGAAGGGATTAATGATCTGGCATTGTGGCCCCAAGCCAAATGTGTTGTTTTAAAAGCCACAAGTCAGACTCTCGAAATAGGTATTTTAGTGCTAAATAATACTCTGTAATTTAAAGAAAATATAACCTTTTGAAGTGTGTGACTGTTTTTAATACTTGAGACTTGTGAGTAAGAATATGGTAGAATTAGTGGTTAATGATTTGCGATGTATTAATGATTTACAAAGTGTTAATGATTTACGATGTGTTAATATTTTAAGGGAGCAACTTCTAAGCTCAAATCTTTTCATATTTTAATGTTAAATTGTGTAAATAATAAACTTGTTATTGTTATTTTAAATCTAATCGGTGTTTTCATTTTCAAACCTTTTAATTACTTCTTAATTTTCAGATTAAATCTATACGATCACGACAGCCATTAACTTTATGTTTAATGAACATGATAGGTATTTATCGCACCCAAACCGGGCGTGTTGGAATTCCCACGCAACATTCAGCTACCGTGGCAACTTTTTGAAAAATATAGTAAAATTGACAAAATTTTCACCAAATTGATGAAAATTCAATATTTTGGAAAAGTAAATTCCATTTCTTTGATAATCTATCGCTTTATGAGAATTATTAATTTAATATTCTTGATCCAAAACGTAAGTTTCATTTCACTGTTTATGAGACAGGTACATTTTGTTAGGAGGTCATAAATTAATTGCATTTTGTTAGGGCATGGTGTAGTAAATATGTTTTGATAGAGTCTATCCATGCCACTTGATGATAAATTTGACAAGATTGATTACAAATTCAGTGACTTTTGGAAATAGCACGAGAACGGTTCATGCTATCGTTCTAAAGTAAGTTCCATTCCATTTCCAATGAAAACATGTTTGTTTATTTAACATTTTTGGATGCCTTTGTTTTATATATATAATTTAAAAGAAGTTTGAAAATTTGTGACCTTCCAAATGTTCATTTTCATTTCAAATTATAAATTTCATTCGCTTCACTCCGTTCTAGAAATGTCTCTAGACTCCTATACACACCCATACATACATTACACTCACATACGTACAGACATTCCTTTAAACGTAATCGATTCAGATTAAAGGATATCCAAAACGTATATTAATCCGTTGAAAATTCGAATTAAGAGTTTTCGAACCCATCATAATATTTTCCCTATACCTTATTTGTATGCAGGGAAATTACAAATAAAGTTCGAAATAATTCAGTTACGTATTATGAATTAATGCTGCATTATGTATGTAGAAAAAAATGTAAAGCATTACATTTTCTAAACCGCTAATTAGAGCTCTAAATTTAGATGGGAATAACATTTGATAGGTTATTAAAATAAAATAATTTTCGTAAGGTGATGGTCATCCTGTTTTAAGGGGATTAGTCCCCTCCTGCTCTTGCCTATCTAAGATGCTTTGCTCTCAGTATCTTTCTCGTGTGTAATCATGAAAAAAAGTCCAGTCCTTTTCCACACGACTATGTGGCATTCATCAGCAATGAGAGAGAAACGGTATTCGTCGCCAAAGGCAACATGCCTGCACTGTCCTCAACACCTCTGTCCATGTTGACCGAGCTCAACACCAATCCAGACGGCTCTGTCTATGTTGATGGGTCAGTGGTAGGCGCATTAATGGACGTCGACAACTAATCCCACCTTCTGCCAGTCGTTTCCAAATAATATACATTGATACAGGATGCACGGAGGTGCTGATAGCGCCGCCATTGGTGTAGACGTGGCTCCTCTCCTGACTGCACGATCTTTTCGAGCAGTTGTCTGTCTGGGGGGGGGGGGGTTCTGGGCCTCCTCTGCGACGGTTACATGGGTCTTCTCTGATCTACTGTTTCCATCACCGAGGAACTCCCATATCGTTTCGACCAAGATGGCGATTGATAGTCTGTTGGGCCAAACAGTTTCCCTTGGGCGTATGATGCGACTTCTCTCTAAATCCGACAATTGTTCGTAGTGTTGTCGAGTACTTCTCAAAGGCATCTATGTACATAATTTTCAGTTACAAAGCAGAAAATCCAGTTCCAATTACCCATAAGTGAGAACATCGGCCGTTTTAAATACTGCATGATGCGTCGTTCTCATGCGCCTTGCATGACCCCTATAAGGTCATAGGCGTTGACAGTTCGATTATTTGCATAACTCTTAAAACGAAATTTGCATTCCGAGTTTTGTGAATGTAGCTCAATTTTGGCAAGACGATTACTCGAGAATTATAAAAACTTTTTTTAATAATAAATATTGATTTTGATATCAAATTTCCTAGTACATATTTTTATCGTTTACTATTTATATTTATATTTTATAGTTTAAATAGTTTTGATAGAGTCTATCCATGCCACTTGATGATAAATTTGACAAGATTGATTACAAATTCAGTGACTTTTGGAAAATACCGCCAAATTAACAAATTCAATATGTAAGAAAATTTATTCTATTAATTTCTTTGATATTCACTGTTACTTTGAGAGAATTATTAATTTAATGTTCATGATTCAACGTAGAGAAATTGAATACAGTTTGTATGCTGCATACAGATAAGTATGCTTTTGTTAAAGTGTCGTATATTAAATTTTGTTACAGGATGGTATTATAGTATGTATGTTTCGATAGGGAGTTGTATAAGAAATAATAATATTGATTGGGAGAGGTGCATGGCTTGCATGTGTAAATGAATAATAGGAGTACAAGAGCTTCAGGCAGGTAAATGGGATGTAATCTTTTATCTAATCATTCTGTCATATGGCAGGCTTACACTTCTAGATTGATAATAATGAACATGTTTATTTTTTACTAGAAAGTATTCCCGTTACATACTAGAATTAAAACTTTGCAAAAAATTAACTCCTATTTGCTTAACTGCAGCACTTGCGCTCTTAAGAGAGGTGCATGACTCTGTCCATGAGAGTCATGCACCTCTCCGAATCAATATTATTATTTCCTATATGACTCCCTATCAAAACATGCATACTATATCATCCCCTAACAAAATATATCTGCCCCACGGATAGTGGAACTCACCTACATTTAATTCAAGTATATTAAATTAATAATTCTTATAAAGTGACAGGGATTATCAAGGAAATGGAACTAAAATTTTGAAAAATAATGAATTTTCTTCAATTAGACATCATTTTCATTGATTTGACATTTTATCAATTTGTTGACATTTAAAAGAAGCTGCCAAATTTGTTGCCAAGTAGAACAGTCGGACTGACTGACATTTTATCAATTTAGTGACAGTTAATTTGACTGTTCCACTTGGCAGCTTCTTTTAACAGACAGATCCTACTGAGACATCATTGCAATACTATTCCCTAACAAAACACAATTTAACTGATATAGCGTCATTCAATTTGGTGACATTTTCATCAATCTGACATTTTTTAAAAGTCGCCTATTTGGTGATATCCCATCAAATTTATTTCCAAATTTTTCACAAAATGTTAACGATGGATGGGTGGAGAAATGGGTTGATTTAATTGAACTTAATATTGCAAAATATTGAATTTGCATTAATTACCTAGGCATCATTTTATCAATTTAGCGACAGTTAATCTGACTGTTCCACTTGGTAGCTCTTTTAACAGATGAAAACATTATTGCAATACTATCCCCTAACAAAACACAATTTTATTGACTTAGCATCCTTTTTATCAATTTGGTGACATTTCTATCAATTTGGCAACATTTAAAAAAAGTTGCCAAGTTGGTGATATCCCACCAAAATTTTCACCAAGTATTATGGATGGACGGTTGGAGAAATGGGTTGATTTAAATTAAACTGAATTTTATAAAATATTGAATTTGCATCAATTAAGCATCATTTTAAAAATTTGATGATGCAGTTTATCAGAATCGTGTTCATTGTGATAAATCACCAGTTAATTCTTAAATATGGAAAATTTTTAAATGCTGTTCTTCTATAGTGGTAAACAGTAACTGCAATACATAGTTTTACATGATTTAAATGATATGTATGTATCCAATTACTATTAATAAATTTGTAAATATACTATAGTTATCAAAATATTTCTTTACAAACTAAACGTAACAACTTAAAACTATTGATCAGAGCATTCTTCAATCTGGCCTTTGAAAATCGTTGTAAAAGTGTTTCCTTGACATCGGTTGCCTTTCCTTTCTTTTTCATTTGCTTTAAAGATTACAATTAGATGTCAAAATTTCCTTTCTGCTTTTCAGAATTTTACATAATGTTGGCTGTGTAATTTCTAAAACATGTACAACTTTGTGCGTAATGCTTATATTACAAAAACTAAAAGTGCTATGAATAAACAATAAGCAAGAATTTGTAGCTCTTTGAAAGCCCTACAAGTGTATATAATTGGATATAGGATCAAGCACTTGGTTTTTCAAGTATAGTGGTTATAATTTTAATATTTTAGTACTAACCTGGGTTTTCCAATACGTAGGAAAGCTGTAATATTTAAAATGTCATGAGTGTTGCAGTGAATGTTGTGAGTGTTTACTTAATCTTTGGTGAAATATTGATTCACAAGTATGAGATATTTTTTTTTCTTTTTTTTTTATAAAAAAAAATTAGGAAGTTAAATGAACTTGGGGATTTGAAAGATGCTTATTAGTTGACGAAGTTTGAATAGAATAGATGAAAATATATACATATTCAAGTATGTATTTATGTGCCGTCAGATTAGTTTATCAACTTAAACCAAAACCTTGTCAGATATATTGTACAAGTTTAATTTACACTGCTGGACAATTACTAAGGACGGATCACAAATTGCAATGTAGCACAACATTAAGCGGGGGTGGAGACCCAATAGGATAAAATATTGTCGCCACACTGTTCGGACGTTAGAATAAAGATCATTTATTGTTCTGGAAAATACAGAAGGTTTTAGAACATCTGAAAGGAAAAAGTGTTCATTTAATGCTGTGTATGGAGAAATGGAAAAATGCATGTGAACGACAGCAGGCACCTTTGAGAAAGGTGTCGGTACAGGATATGTCCACCGCGGAGTACGATGCAACATTCCACATGTCGTGCCATGCTTTGCACAACATTATCTAGCAGCTGTTGAGGCAAGTTATTCCACTCCTCTGTCAGTGCACGGATGAGGATGTTCTTGTTTGTTGGAGGGTATTTTCGACCAGCAAATCGCCTCCCCAAAGCATTCCAAACATTTTCAATGGGGTTTAGATCTGGAGAACGTGCTGGCCATAACAAGCATTGAATAACCTCGCTGACTAGACAATCATGAACAGTGAGTGTTCGATGACATGGTGCGTTGTTATCCATGAAAAATTTATCACCGATAGCACCATGGAAAAGGCAAACATGAGGCAGTAGAACTTCATCAATGTATCGTTGGCCGGTCATAGTTCCAGCTACAACCACATGTAGGAGCATGTGACCATTGATCATAATGCCGGCCCATACCATGATACTGCATGTCGGATATCGGTCTCTTTCCTGGATATTTTCTGGACGATAAGCAGTACCACTCCAACGCCAGATCAGTTGGCAGACTGAACCTACAATCAGATGACAGACTGAACCTACTCTCATCTGAGAATAGTACGCAAGCCCAGTCCTGTACGGTCCAATTGCGATGCTCACGAGACCATTGCAAACGGTTTGTACGGTGCAGTCTGGACAATGGGACACACACAACAAGTCTGCGGGCGTATAGTCCTCCTCCTCCCAAACTTCTGGCTACAGTATTTCGGGAGATCTGCTATCCTGTGGTAGCAAGAAACTAATTTGCTACCTGCTGAGCTGTGATGTGCCGGTCCCTTTTTGGCGATAGGACAATGTATCTTGTCTCCTGCAGGAATCGTACTTCTAACACGACCTCCCACGTGATGCTTGCTACACATTCCAGTTGTTTTAAATGCTTGCCACAGCCATGAAACAATGCTGTGGACGATGTCGAACTCCTTGGCAATATCTGTTATTTTTCGCCCTTCTTCGATCTTTCCAATAATACGGTCACACGTAAAATCATCTAAATGATATCGGGAAAATATACCAAAAATTTCAAGTTCGTCAATTAAATCTTTCATGTAAAACTTTCACTTGGAACAACAACTGTCCACATACGTCAAATCCTTTAAATCTCTTATCAGCACGATCACATGATGAACAGGCGTGGAAATGAAAAATTTGCATACGCACACCTCTTACCGTATCCTACACTTATATTCTAATTTTCCACATTTTGCTTCCTTTCATTTTGTGGTTGCTATGGGTGATAGTGTCATCTGTCCTTAGCAATTGTCCAGCAGTGTATATACCCCCAAGCAAGATAGTAAAATAATTTGATATTTTAACATGAAGTCTATGATCGGCATATCCAGATGAAATTGCAACAAAATATAGTTATAATTAGTTAACGAATAATTTTTAGCCCTTAGAAAGCCTGTAAACAAAACAAATAAATGTAAAAAAATTTAATAAATTTATTGAAATTTACTGGAATTTTATTTTACGAAATGTTATTTACACAATTTACACAAAACCATTTCGACTCCATCGGAGCCACCACTGATTTTTTAGTATTGAGACTTCAGAATATATTTATTTATGATAAATTTTCACTCAAAATGCAATTCGTATCTTAATGAAATCTTAAGCACAATATTATACTCATTTATATAAGATATATTGTAATTTATATTAATTCATAACAAAATAATAAAAAAGTTTGATGTGGACAACTGTCACGCTTTGGGTATTACTAAATATGAATCGAACATTTATTGAATGATGCCTGTTTTTGAACATTCTTTTAAATGTTAAAACATAATTTAAGAAAGTAATTAAGTGAAAACAATGTGAAAGAAATAAGCTATTTTATAAATATTTTATTTTAAAGAGAATGGCTTTATTTATTTAATGCTAGCTTGTGCCGTTCTCCAGATATTACATGTTTACGATATAAAAGAAATAGAAAATTAAAATAAATATATTTGGTCACATTCAACAATCAAATGAGTGGATGCTTTTTAAGTACTTTTTACTGAAGGTGAATGGATACCATCACTTAACAATTTTCACAAGCCGTTCTGGAGATAGAGGAAATTTAGCATTTGGAGCATGATATCTTTCGAACATATTAAGAAAATGGAATTAACTTGGTTAAGTTTATTATAATCATGAGAGCAGCTCTCTAAATAATAGAAATGTTACCTTTTCTTAAGAAGAGCAATAATTTTAAAAAGATTTAGGTGATCCTCATGGTCACATTATTTTAATTGTTAACTATAATTCTGTTTTTATTGATTTTCAGCTAGATTGCATCAATAGCAACTCCATTCATTTTACTATTTTCTCTCAAGATAAAATTTGTTAATGTTAAGTGATATATTACTCTCATCAATATATTTATAGTGTTGAAATAACCAGTAAAACTATAAACTTTTCAAGTACTAAGAATCCAAAATGCAAAAGACTGGAGTTTAGTTCCAAAGTGCTTTGCGACTAGATATAAAAGTAAATAATATATCTTAAACACTATAAAGACAAGTTTGAAGGTGGTGATAACAGGGCTCATACGCTCCATTCAGATCTTGCACAAGGATGTGTAATAAGCATGTGGTGTGTTTGTAATACACTATTTTTAGATGAATTTACACATTATCAATCATTTTGTATACTGAATGGGAAATGCTCCCCTCCTCTAATCTATCTGTGTGTGGGCCCTTCCCATGAATGGACAACGGACCATATTAATATTTGCCATGCAGCCACTGAGAGCAATCATGTCAATTTCTTTTAGGCATGCTTGAGATATATAGTTATAATTTAGATGATATTGTAAGAGTAACAGTTATAATAGAATGATCATAAATGTGTACAATTTCAGAGAGAGTGGCTGGTACTAATAAAGGTCAATAAACATTTTGTCCATTCTCATTATCGAAGTCAAATATTACATGTTTTTCAGCAATAAAAGTAGAGAAGTAGTATAGTCCATTTTTCATTCTTGGTGATTTTACATGCGATTCTGGCAACCTTTTCTGCGTCTCTTGCCGCTAAGGCAAAAATCGCAACATTCCATTCTAGCAACGCTTTCCGCGTCTTTTGTCGCCAAGGTAAAAATCAGAAAATTTTCTGATTTTCATGTTGTGCTCTATGAACCACAGAACACCTGTTGCACAAACAGTTATTACTGCATGCGACCTCAGACAGGCAGCGGTACCGTATTCTATGATTCTGTTTTTTTAGCGGGCGCAGACCCATGTTTGAATTGCTACAAATCAACTGTTGCACAAACGGCGATTTTTACCTTGGCGACAAAAGATCGACGGATTCCCAAAATCTCACCTAAAATCGCCAAGAATAAAAAAATGAGTTATACTACACCTATTTCGCAAGAAATAATAACAGAAACTTTTTAATAATATAACACAAATCTAAAAAAAACATAGAGACGAGCTACCACACTGAAGATTGACATTAATACATGAAGTTAGAGCTTCTCATTTTATACGATTTGAGTCAAACCTGAATTGACTCATTGATTAATGAGCGGTTTTGGAACGACTCCTGAAATAACTATTTAAAGTTCCTTAAATATAGAGTTTTGCTAGTTTATTTCCGCCGAATCACGAGGCGTAAGCTTAAAACGTCACAAGAGTGTGTACAAAGAACTTTTACTACAAGCGCCCAACGAACTCCTGCGAAAATACCACGTGCTAAACACGTCAGGCGCGAATTTCACCAGACTCAGCCCTTCCGACAGATTTAGTTTCATTGTTTCTTTTCCTGAGACTGAACCTGCTGGTAAATCCAATGATGAAAAGATGGATGAAATCCTCAACCTCGTCAGAGGATTTATCAGTATGTTCAACCTAGACGATATAAAACATCTGTTGATGCAGCTCGCTGAGTTAATTAAAAAAAAAGAGCGATCCAATGCAAATGATCTTTGAGGCTTTTAAAATAATCGCGGAATTTAGTAAAAACAGTGAAAAACAAACCCGCCCTGAATAGGTCCCAAAAAGAAAGTTTTAAAATAATATTTTGGAATGCGAACGGCATATCTCCAAGAAATGAACTTAGGAGCTACGTAAATGAAAATGATGTAGATGCCCTGCTAATCCAGGAAACTAAAGTTAGAAAAAACAAAAAACTTAATATAGCAAACTATAATAGCTATCATACCCTTAGCTCAAATATAACTGCTAGAAAGCCCCATGGAGGAACAGCAATATATATTAAAAGTAATATTCCCAACGAGGAAATAAACAACATAAGTCTTCAAGGTATAGAAAATACTAGTATAAAAATTAAAATACATAATGTCAACCCATTTATCCTAACTTCAATATATATCAAAAACATGAGTGGTATAAATGTAGCTGCGTTGCTTTTCTCACGATATCCAAACACAATACTCGCGGGCGACTTCAATGCACACTACCGAGCGTGGGGCAGCAGGAGAGCCAACATACGCGGTACACAGATGCATAGATTGCTGAACACAACAAACACTGACATCATTGCACCGTCGAGACCAACCTGCTTCTCAGGTGCCAATGGCTCATTCATAGACTTTGTCCTAACGAGAAACATAGAATACGGTCACACTCACACAATTGATACTGGATGAATTCGACTCGGATCATCTACCGGTATTGGTGACATTCGATTTGAACACTCCCCTTCCAGCCTCTCTGGGACAAGAGAGGGTGAACTGGAACGTATTCAAAAGAGCACTCTTCGAGCCGCACTTAGCAGTACCCAACATTATGAGCACGGCGGATATTGACTCTGCCACGCACACACTCACAACAGAAATCAGGAGAGCTATTGCCTCTGCCACAACACATCGTGAGTCACCAAAAATGCCACCACTTTCCTATCATGTCAAGCAGTTAGTTAAACAGAGAAATAGAATGCATGGCAGGCTAACAGAGACCCTACCCTTAAAAGGGAGCTTAATAGACTCACGTGTAAAGTCAGTGAAAAAATTGTCGCAGAAAAGCAGCAACAGTATAAAGAATTAATCGAATCCCTTAGCCAGGAAGACAACTACAGACCACTCTGACAATTCGCTAAAAGACTCAGAAAACCTCAAATTAAACTCCCGCCACTAATAGATGGCGCTAATATCGCGTACTCAGACGAAGAAAAGGCAGAGGCGCTTGCTAGGCATTACGAAAAGCAATTTGAACCAAATCACGATTTAATGTGTCAGGACACCCTAAGAATGGTTAGGCAAACTCTAAACAATTTCAGGAACTCCCCGGTCACGGCTGAGATTAACCCAGCCACCCCGCAAGAGATAGTAGATATTATCATAAACCTTACAGACCGTAAAAGCCCAGGGTACGACAAAATCAGAAATATCGCGGTAAAAAACCTACCCTTAAATATAATATTTTACTTGACCATCTTAATAAATAAAATACTAGAACTAAATTATTTCCCCAAAGAATGGAAGGAAGCAATAATTGTAGCGATCCATAAACCTGATGAGGATGCCTCAATTCCAGCCAACTACAGACCAATCAGTTTGTTACCGACACTTAGTAAAATTACTGAGAAAATAATTCTTAAGGGGGAGTCTCACTCATTGACTCCCTATACCATGAATGCAATTTTATAAAAATGAGCAGTAATAAAAAAATACTGAATATGAAAGTCTGAAATTTACTTTGCTTGTAATACGCTTTTCTGAATCTTCTAATACAATTAGAACACTTTTTATAGTTAGTAAATATATCAAATTAATTTTCAAAAAAGGTATCTTTCCTAATTTTGGCTTATTGTGTGGTGGCGCCATCTAGAGATAAAATGAATAACTATGTTTTATAAATCGCCAATTGTATAACTAAAGTATAGCAACCCACTAGACTAGACCGCCAAAGCAGTAATACACCGACGAGTTCATTCCATCCTAAGGTAATGGGTATGGTAGGAAGCACAGAGGTGAAAGTTTGTCCTTGGAAGAGTCGAGTCGTTCCATTTGTTCGCTTTGTTCCCTTCGACCAGTCGATGTTTGTTCCATTCCTCCCGCAAAACGGAGTTCTTCAGCTTCAGAGAACTTGTGTTTCTACTTTCTGCTGCACCTGGGGGAGGGGGGGGGGGGAGCTATATTCTTGCGCTAGCCTACGATACTGGGAATTGGATCAACATATTCCTTTGGTATATTTTTAACGATAATAACATAATAGATTTCTTCCCATAGCAAACTTTCTATACATAAAAGAACATACTTTTACCAATTAAAAAAATGTTTCTGTAGTCTGAAATTAAAATTAATTCGTTAGTTACAGCATAAATAGTTGATTAAATATATTCTATATATTTTTGCGCTAGCCTACGGTACTGGGAATTAAATCAACATATTCCTTTGATATATTTTTAACGGTAATAACATAATAGATATCTTCCCATAACAAACTTTCTATACATAAAAGAACATATTTTTATCAATTAAAAAAATGTTTCTGTAGTCTGAAATTAAAATTAATTCGTTAGTTACAGCATAAATAGTTGATTAAATATATTCTATATATTCTTACGCTAGCCTACGGTACTGGGAATTGGATCAATATATTCCTTTGGTATATTTTTAACCATAATAACATAATAGATTTCTTCCCATAACAAACTTTCTATACATAAAAGAACATATCTTTACCAATTAAAAAAATATTTCTGTAGGCTGAAATTAAAATTAATTCGTTAGTTACAGCATATTTATGCTGTAACTAACGAATAGTTGATTAAATATATCAATCGTTTCAGAAGCAAAAAATACCCCTCTTCTTCAGGCAAGAAGTTCTTTGCTGGTGTGGTTGCTCAGAAACTGATTGATATATTCAACCAAATGCTTATGCTGTAACTAATAACGAAATATTTTTAATTTCAGATTATTTAAGACAGCAGGTTTAGTGAATATACTTTATGTTGCTATACAGTACTATTTCATCACTGTTAGCAGTCAATCTCTAAATTTCAACAGTATCAAATAAAATAATATTCAGCATTAAACTTCTTTTGATCATTTAATAAGTCAAACTAAACAGTTAGTAAGTAAAATATTAAATAAAATTTTAAAATATATTACTTTCCTTATATACATAGTATAATGTATATGAAAAATATTGTGACGGGGTTGAAAATTCGACTTCGAGTTTTCGATGGGAGCACGTTTCAAGCATCCCTGAACACGAATCAAACGTTTTTGAGGTGATGCCTGTGTGTGTGTGTGTCAATGAGTCTGTGGAGACGATATCTTACGAACGAATGGAGCGATTCGAATGAAATTTAGTACAAAAATTTCAATCCGTGAATACTGGAAGCCTATTGTTTTTAAACACAGTCTAATGTTCAGAACTCCCCTAAATTTTGAAAAAATCAAAACCTTTAATAAAATGTTATGCAAATAGTTATTTCTTATGTAGCTTTTATCAGAAAACAATTAACACAAACTTTAGGGCGCTAGCATTAACCGTTCGCAAAACATTGCACATTTTTCAAATAAATGTATCAAAAAATTATTAAATATTGTGAAATATGTTCACTTTTCATATATATTATCATGTGATAAATTGGGTGACATCATTCCCGTGGATCTAGCTCGCTCCATTCATGAGAAAAGATACTTTGGGTAATACTTTTTTATTTGAAAACCAATAGTCATTTATTTGCTATAAGAATAACTTATTTTTTCATCCGTAATGCTTAGCGAGATTTTGGCAACAAAGTTAGCGGAATATCGCCAACTTGACGACTTTTCTATATATTAACAAGTTAACGAAAATGTCGCCAAATTGATTAAAATGACACTTAATCAATGAAAATGACGACTTATTGACTAAAATTCAATATCTTGAAAAGTATATAAGAATCTACTATAAGAAAAGCCTAATTTTCCGTCCGTAGCGTTTGGCAAAATTTTGGTGAAGTATTTGTCGAATATCTCCAACTTGCTGACTTTTTAAATGTTGCCAAATTGACAAAAATATCGTCAAAATTACAAAAATGACGCTGAATTAATGAAAATGACTCCTAATTGATGTATTAATTAATAAAATATTTTAATATATGGACTCTATCGCTTATGGAGGATGCTATCAATATTGATAATTGTTTATATAGAGTTGCGTGAAATATAAGTTTATTGTGTACATTGAAATAGTCTTGCATGTTGTCCTTTCGTAAAATCGCCAAAAGTACAATTCAAAGTTAAAAACACAGTACCGTGGAACTTATTTTTTTCTTTACTGTAAAAAGAGTAAATTCATTGCATTGTATAAGGAAAGTCATGTACTGCTCACATCAGATTTTTTTACTTTAATTTTGCATGAGGATATCTGATTTGAATTAAAACTAATCTTAATTGTATATTATATGATATCGGCAATTTCTTCAAAAATAATCTACTACTTTTTTAGTGGATCTATTACATTGATGACATCGCTCACTACAACGCTTTTGATATAATTTCAGAACTAAGAAAAAATCATTTCATAAATTATACTCTAGATTGTGGGATAAACATTTTGACTCTAATTCAAGGATTACCATTCCTAGTTGGCAACATATAAATAGAATCATTCTATTTGGAATAACATATTATATGAAAATAGATGTTCCTTTCATATATTTTCCATACAACACATGATATATGTAAAGGGAGTATAAAAAAAAAAAAGGCCATTCAATATTGATGGATCTGTGCGTTTTGTGCATCCAGAAATCAACCACTTTTTCAATGATGTCCGTGTATATTGTCTGTACGTCCGTCTGTAGACACGATACCTCTCGAACAAATTGAAAGAAACTTGATACGATTATTTCCACTGAAAGTCATCAGAGGCTTTTTTATTTTCAGATTGATAAGTCATCAATTTGACGTCATTACTATATCACCTAAACATTTTACTCAGTGGTGAATTTACTGTGGGAGTATGAAGATTATGTTTCTGACCCCGGTTAAATAGATCCCCTCCCCTTCGCCCCTAATCGTTCGTTTTCAAATTTTTATGCAAATTACTATTATATAAAATTTTAAGAAGTTAAAAAAGACGTTTGAAAAAATGTAATACATAAGATTTGGCAAACGCCTACTCCCCCCCCCCCCCCCCCAAATTTTTTTTCATGCCTGCGCTACTGAACAATTGCTACACTCAACATGTTCAATAGTTTTTGTGCTATGCTACACATCGTGTACACAGCTTTTTGTACACTGTTACTTATCCGACAATCAAAATTTGGGTATAAGGTATGGCTTTTCATAGAAATTTCGTATTCGAAATTTTGATATTAAAACACGTTGTAACAACTCTTGAACATACAACACAGATGGGCTGGCTCTAAATGTCTTCGAAATGTGTTCAGGAGTTATAGAAATATACGTATATAGTCTGTCAAGATCTAAGATATAGTTTCGAGATATTTCGTATTTGAGATGTTATTAAAAAAAAACACGTTATACGAACTCCTGAGCACATTTCAGCTGCAGTGCTATGAAAAGTGATTGCGGGCCCTAAGGCTATGGCTCCTCTCCCTAATCAGACCGGACTTCAGCCTCTTCTCGTCTGTCCTGTTTGTCTGACCTCGTAAGACATTGTTCGTAGATAAATAGACATCTGTTAGTGTGCCTTCGTCATGTATGATTAGTGAAAATTAAAAAAAAAATCTAACTGGCCAGGATTGAAAAGTTATGTTTTTGTGGCCCTCCTTCCGAAAGATTAGTTAGAGGAAAAATAGTTCAGTCATATTTGAGGTTGCTGATCAGCGGAATTTGTCGATAGATTTTATTTTCAGCTATGCAAAAATATTTCGTCAGGACAGCCATACAATTCGAATTAAAACCGATAGAATAGGCAGTTTCTGACAATGGCGATAGCTATTGACACCATTGGAGCTGTCTACTGGCTAGTGGAAGGACAAATAATAAAAACAAAGTGAATTATATATATATATCTATATATATATATATATATATGGCCCAGAATGTAGCTGTATCATGGGTCACAATTTAGTGAATAGTAAACTAGCTACAGCTAAAATGTTCAATTTTGCTGGGCTTTATTCTAAGAGGTTAGAGGAAGGAGGGTACGGTCTTTAGTTGCCATCCCCATTTGATTTCGGTCTAAACTGTGTGACACTGTTCTGGTTGCCCAAACAATTTTACCTTATACTTTCTGATAGATCGGATGGTTTGGGTATGAATAAAAGAAGCTTGTAGCATTAGAAATTGGACAGAAAACGTGCTTATTCGTCAAAGCCTTTATAAAGGTATAAAGTATTTATCCAATAATTTTTGTATTAAAAAAATTAATGTAAAAAAACGTTATAAGGACATCTGATCACTATAGAAGAACATTCTTACATTAGATTCAATATTTTAATATTCAATTTAAAGGGAGGGGGGGCACATTAATAAATTTATTTTTTCCGAGGATGGATTATTTTAATTTTTTCCGATGTTTGGGGGCGGAGGCTGTATTACATAATTTTTCAGAATTTCTAAGAGGGTGAGGGTAGAGTGACGGAATAACATTCGATTTAAAGAGAGGGGGGTCACATTTATGTATATATATGGCCCAAAGTGTATCTGCGGTATATGAATATGGTATGTGAATAAAAATTTCAAAAACATCAAGCTGGTTATGGCTGAAATGTTCAATTTTCCTGGCCCTCAATCCAAGAGGTCAGGGGAAGGATGGTACGGTCTCATTAGCTGTCACTCCCATCTGATTACTCTGGTTGTCCAAACAATTGCAAGAAGTTCGTACCGTACAAATGGGTTCAGGAGTTCAAAAATCGTGCTTCTTTCTCAATCAAGACCGTTTATTTTCAACGGGTATTCTGCTAGTATAGTATATATATATATATATATATATTAAATGCAGAAAAAAAATCCGATATCTCTAGGACGGTTTTTGATAATTTCTAAATAATTGTGTCCATTCATTTGCGGTTAAAAGTATATATATGTATTACAAGTATGTAAAAGTATGGTATAAACCCTGTGGTTTGCCACACCTATTAGGTTCCAGTCTAAATTGGGTGGCACTGTTCAGACCACCCAAACGGTCACTTTACAATTTCTGATTTCTCGGATAGTCCGAGTAGGAAAAAACAGTTCCTGATCGTAGACATGAATCCAGGAGTTGTGCTTATTCGTCAATAAAAATCTAGGTAGAAGGTGTTTATCTGACAATTTTCGCATTCTCGCGTTATAGGGACTCCTGAACACATTTTAAACACTTCTCTATGTTTGACCAATCATAAAATTTGGATTGGAGTTCTACAAAGCACTTGCCATTTGATAAAACGTTTGTTAATTTTGATAGGGCCAACATAAATGGAAAAAAATACCTTATAAGTACTCCTGAACACTTCTCTGTCAGTCAAAATCGAAGTATAAGGTAATGTTTTCCGAGATATTTTGTATTTGAGATTTCGGTGAAAAGTATACGTACTCCTGAACACATTTCATATACAAACTCGTGGAAAGCGATGGAGGTCGCCTTGGGACTAGGGCCTCTTCATAAATTAACCTGGCTTCCATCTTTTCTCGACCGCCCTGTTTGTATGTTTGACCCCATATGATACCGTTCGTAGAATTATCATTGTTTTCCATAGAAAATAACGCTTTAATCGAATTCCTTAAAATTTGTATTATTTATTTGCAAATTATATTAAATTAATATTTTTAATTATTTATGGAAAGAATATTAAAATATATAGAATTGCATATTTCACGTTTTTATTATTTTAGCATACACGCATTACTATATTCTTTAGTAAGCAACATCGCTCGAAATAAGTAGTTCGTACCATAAGCATCCGAACTGAATCCCAAGTCCCAAAGCCTTCCTCAATCATCATCCCAAAGTTATTTATTCACAAAGGGATCTTCCTTGACCCCCAGGCACAGGGGTAGGGTTGGTAAACTTGTTTCTGAAAATTCCCAGAAAATACGTCACCTCCTCAATAGACGAAATGGGACTAATCTTTTGGCACGCTTTGAAGGTCGCCAAGAGGCAGAGGTAGATAGAATTGACGAATTATTGCTCTTCTGTAATTTTGAACGGATTCATGTCCAAATACGTTGCGCCATCTAGTGATAGCGAATCAAAGCTTAAAACACTGACGATTCCTCTTAAGAGACTGAACACGCACCTTAGTGAGAATGACATTATCATTCCGGAGCAGTTTGGATTTCGGCCAAAACACTCCACCACTCATCAATTGCTGAGAGTGGTAGAGTACATTTCTTCTGGTTTTAATAATAAGACACCCACAGCTGCGATTTTTCTTGACATCCAAAAAGCCTTTGATAAAGTGTGGAACTGTGGATTAGCTTACAAATTGATCACTCTAAAAGTCCCTGACGCACTTGTCAAACTTTTAATTTCATACCTAAATAACAGACACTTTCAAGTCAGAGTAAAAAATAACTTATCTACACACAAGCTCATTAAAAGTAGTGTACCGCAAGGATCCATCCTGGGCCCGACACTCTTTAACATATATCTAAATGACATTCCCAGGACCCCAGACACGGAGCTAGCGCGATACTTGCAAAACACCCTTACGTCTCAGTAATGTACAGATAGCTACAACAACACTTAGACATACTCCAAACATGGCTGGAAAAATGGCGAATAAAATTAAACCCCAATAAATGTCAAATTTTATTTATTTCTCTAGAAAACGTAAACCTCCGTCTCCTCTGTACATAAACAACCATGCCCTAAAAGCGGAAAAATCTACTAAATACCTATACCTAGGTATAACGATAGACTCCCACCTAACTTGGAAACTGCACGTAACGAACATAATAAAAAAAAGCGTATATAACCATAGAAGCCTTATACCCGATGATAGGAAACGGAAATCTAAGTTATCGAAATAAACTCCTAATTTATAAATCGGTCATCCGCCCGGGAATGCTGTATGTAGCACCCGTAT
Organism: Amaurobius ferox; assembly: GCA_951213105.1. Lineage (NCBI taxonomy): Eukaryota > Metazoa > Arthropoda > Arachnida > Araneae > Amaurobiidae > Amaurobius > Amaurobius ferox. The sequence goes on from OX578140.1 coordinate 117,838,126, forward strand.
GGGGATATGCCTGTAAAACTACCATAGACGTATTAGAGACAAGACAAAACAAAACCCTAAGGATTATAAGGAAAGCACCTAGATACTCGGTAATTAGGAAGGACTTCAAAATGAAAACTGTTAGAGCCCAAATTAAAAAGCTAGCTCTTAAATTCTACAAAAATCTGCCATCTGTCCCAAATGAACTATTATTTAATCTGCATGTCTATGATCATCGCAAGGCTAAATCTCGTAAGAGACCCCGCTCGGTACTTAACTTTGATATTCGGTACTAGGAACGTCCCACCTTAATCAGTTGATATTAAATAAAACTCGCGATCTTTGCTTTTCTACAAAATGTCTTAAATCCTAAACTGCTAAAATGCTAGGTAACCCTCAGATCTGCATCAACTCCCCAAAACTGCTTAAACTCTAAATGTGTAACAAGTTGCCACACTAGGAGCTAGGTCAAATAATAAAAACTGTAAATCAAAAACATCAAACCTCCAACTATAGACCAATAAAATAATGTCACAGTATGAAGATAAGAACCACACCTAGAGATTAGAGATTAAAGGCGCTTCGAGCCTGGTGCTCTGTTCTGGACGAAACTCTATTCGATGTTTCTTTTCTTTCTGTCTTTTTGTGTGACGTCACGTAGATGTGTGGCTGCAGATAGATGAATGATAAGAGTTCTTTGGTTCCTTCATGTGGAAATTTACAGTTCAATTCGTCTATTCTTTCAATTTTGATATTGAAAACACACATATGTATATATATATATATATATATATCCTATTTAACTTTTATTTTATTATTAGTATTTTTATTACTTTTTCTATTATATTATTTATTTTCTAATTTTTTTTTCTATTTCTTTCTTTTCTTTTCCTTCTCTTCTAAAGTCTTTTCAAGGCTATCAAACTACTAGTATTACGAGTTACTCCTGCTTTTATTGTAAAAGTTACAAATGAACTTTATTATGTTGTTAGCTCCCCTATGGACGTCCATAGCAAAGCTCAAATAGAAATAATTTTTTTAGGGATGCAAACTATATGATGATACCTACAATATCAATTAACTTGAAATCTACATTTGTGATCTTGAATCTCCCAGGGGAGAGCAAGAGCACTCTCCTATGGACGCCCATAGAAATTTTTTCATGGTGGATAAACTGAAGGTTGAGGCATTCAATATCGATTAGCTAACATGTCTAATCTTGAACGTCTATGGGAGGGTAAGTATATTTCTTGCCCTCCTCTATGGGCGCCCATGTAACATTTACCAGGAGGGCAAACTCAAGGATGATACGTACAATATCGACTACCTTTATACCTACATTTGAGACCTTGAATGTCCAGGACAATAATATTTATCTATATTAATACAATAATATTAATAATACTCAAATATAGTTATCAATCTAATCAAGACTGTACATCACATCTTTGTGTTTATCCCCGATGGTAAAAGTTCTATTGGTGTTCTCACCATAGGTGCCCATAGGAGAACGCAAGGGGCCTCTTGTCCTACTGTAAACATTCTGTAAGAAATATGCTATTAGTTGTGCCTAAGCCCATATTGCAATATTACTTATGTTTGTAATGGCAACACCTTTTCTTGTGTTGTCAGAATGGCAACGGCCGTGTGTTGTTTATGTTCGATGTTTATGTAGCTGCGCGTTTGTTTTTTGTATGTTTGCGTGAAATGTTACGTGATGTATTTCTTTTCGTTTAAATATAATTCTGTTTAATATAATCGTAATGTTTACTATTTTTCATAACATCCACCATCTCTGCTAAAACTAACAGGTTATGGTTGCCCAGGTTGTTTATCTGCGAAACGGTAAGAAGACGTACTTTCGTTTTCGCGAATGCTGAGAATTTTTTTGTTCTATGGTAAATTGCATAAGTAGACGCACTTAGAAGTTATTAAATATTACGGATTATAATCAGAAGAAAAACTTTAAAATAAAGAAGCATGGCTGCAATGAATGAAGAATTCAGAATCCCTAAATTATCGAGTGATAATTACCATTCTTGGGCTATTCGTGCCAGAGCAGTTTTGGTTCAGAAGGGATGCTGGGAGGCCATAGATCCTGGTTTTGGATTCGAAATGACGACTGACGAAAAGAAAATGAGTAATCGAGCATTAACTTTTCTGTTTCTTGTTGTTAATGATACGTATTTAGATGATATTGAGATGTGCACTACCGCAAGAGAAGCATGGAATGCGCTTGAGGAAATTAATTCGAAATGCGGTTTGTTGTATATTCTACAATTAATGCGGGATTTCTTCAACATAAAAATGAAAAATAATGAAGAGGTGAAAGATTATCTTGGACGTTTAATGGATATTCATCGAAAATTAGCCAGCAGTGGTTACGCTTTTAATGATAAAAAAGTCGCATTGGTGATGTTACTGGGTATTCCAAAGACGTATGAAGCCCTAATTCTCAATCTTAAACAAGATGAAGAAAGTCTAACAACAAAAAAGGTGAAGGCTAGACTTTTGATAGAAGAGAAAAGAATAAATCGCCGTGATGAAGAAAAAGAAACTGCTGAAGAAACAGATTGCAAGGCTATGTTTATACAAAAAAGGAGTGGAGCTAAACATAAACATTCAAATCAAGTTGAAAATAAAAAAACTACTTTGGGGCATAAAAATTTATTTCAAAAAGACTATAACAGAGAAGGAAGACGTGTAAAATGTTTTTGTTGCAATAAATTTGGTCATATTGCAAGAAACTGCCCCGAAGGCTACAACTGTACAGTAAACAGCCAAGACGTAAATAAACAAAATGCAAAACATGAAGAAAAGAAAGTTGTACATTCAGCATTATCTGCAAAGAATGGAACAGTGGAAAATCCATTAGTTTGGTATCTGGATAGTGGTGCCACAGACCACATGACGTCATACAGAGAAAAATTTTCAAGTTTCAGAAAAACGGATTCAAGCGTTAAAGTTGCCAACAAAGATGAAATTTGAGTTGAAGGTGTGGGGCATGTTGGCATTGAATTGTGTGAAGCAAATGGTGGATTACATGCCCACATGGACAATGTTTTATATGTACCTGGTTTAGACGGAAGCCTTTTATCAGTTGGTAGAATTGAAGAGCTTGGACTTAACAATTTGTAAGTAATGAAGCCAGAGTTATCAAGAAAAATGGACAGATTTTGCTGACGGCAAAACGCAGTGGCAGACTTTATGCAGTTGAAAGAACATCGTAAAGTGGCAAAGTTTGCAAAACTCGTTGATAAATCCTTGTTGCATCGCCGACTTGGACACCTCCATTATAATGCCATAAAACAATTAAGAAGTGAAGCACAGCATTGCAAATCGACTGAAGATCCCCAAGAAACGTGTTCTGTCTGTATGATGGGAAAAATGAAGAAGCGAAGTTTTCCAGAAGGTAATGCTACCAGAGCAAAAGAAGTATTAGAATTAGTCCACTCTGATGTAGTTGGGAAAATAGAACCAACATCAGCGGGTGGATCAAAGTACTTTGTTACTTTTATTGATGACTACTCTCGATATACAGTTGTGTATCCAATGAAGGGAAAAAGCGATGTCCTTAGTAAATTTGATGAATATAGGCCAGGGGTCGGCAACCTATTGAAACGGAAGAGCCAAAAGTTACAATTTACAAAATTTCCCAGTTTTTAAAGAGCCACTAAAAATTTCGTTTCAATATTATAGTATTTGTTTATATATATTTGATTTTTGATTTAAAATAAACGGCTTTAAATACGGAAAAATATTTATTCATATAAAAACACAAATATAGATAGTTACATCAATGGGAACATTGGCTTTGCATGCCTTTTGAAAGTTTGATTAATTCTGGCTTCTAACTTGTTATTTTAAGTTTCAAGCACGACTCTAGATTTTTATTTGTTAGTTGACTTCTAACTTTACTTTTTATTATATTCATGCAAGAGAACGCTTGCTCGCACGAATATGTCGACCCGAAGATCGTCAGCACTCCATATGCCAACTTCTTCACCTCACTGTAGCATTCTGGAAGACTATTCCATGTGCCGAATATGAGGGCCTCAACTCGTGGAATTTCTTTTACAGCTGTCCACTTGGGCGCGGTAGCCCATTGGTTAGCGCGCTGGAGTTGCACTCGGCAGGCCCGGGTTCGATTCCAGCCACTGCCAAAACTGCCGCCGTGTTCATGCGGAGTACGATCACGTTAAACATGTGGGTCCGAAAGTCCTTCCGAGAGGTTGGTGGTAGGAGAAGGAGGGTACGGTCCCTGTGGATGCCTCCCCCACTGGGTTCCGGTCTAAATTGGGCGGCACTTCCCGACCGTCCAAACAGTTACCTTACACCTTTCTGGTAGGTCGGACGGTCTGGGTTTCAACATCAACAACAACAGCTGTCCACTTGTGCTGCGCGATGTGCATGCATTTCTGGACCCCCAACTCTTCCAACTGGCTCTTGAGTTCTGTGAACTTGCCACTCCATAAGTCTTTCCTTTTCAAATCTAGCAATTGCGTTTGAAGCGATCCAGCATCAATTCCAAATGGCTCAATGTTGATCTCATTTGCATTTGTGTTGAGAGGATTTACTATGAACGCGAGAGTACTTATGTTTGTTTTGAATTGCTCGAATCTCTCAGCGAATCCATCCATCATGTTTTTTAAAGCTAGGCTGAAGTAATTCGTGTCAATAGTTGCATTGGTCTCATCACGATATTGCTTCAGATTTTTAAAATGAAGTAATTTACCGTTTCCCATGTCTTCAACAAAAAGAAGTAATTTTTTTTCGAAACAAATTACTTCTTCAAGCAAGGTGTAGGCTGGGTTGCCCTTTCCTTGCAGTTTTAGATTTAGTTCATTTAGTTTTATTGTGGTATCTACCATGAAGTTGAATTTTTTCAGCCATTTGTCTTCTTCCAATTCGGGATGGTCAATGCTTTTTTCATTGAGGAATGTTTTTATTTCACTCAAGCACAAAGCAAAACGTTGCAATACGTTACCTCTGGAAAGCCATCGCACTTTATTGTGCAGAAGTAGGTCAGAAAACTGGCTATCTATTTCTGCAAGGAAATCTTTAAACTGGCGATGGTAGAGTGCTTTTGCCAAGATGCTGTTAATAATCTTAATTACCAAGTTCATGACCTCAACTATTTCGGCCGGAAATGTTTGGGCACAAAGCGCTTCTTGATGAATTATGCAGTGAAACGTTAGAATTTAGTGGTTTATTTTTTTCTGAAGAATTGATGTTACCCCTCTATGTATTCCTGTCATACTTCTGGCTCCATCAGTTGCTATAGAAATGATTTTCTTTATATCGATTCCATTGTCTTCCAGGCATTTTTGCACAGCATTTGCTATATCTTCTCCATGAATTTGCCCTGAGAGTGGTAGCAATCCTAGCAGTTCTTCTTTTGGACCTTGGGACGAAATATACCTGACGAAAAGGAAAACTTATGCCGTGTTTTTATGTCGCAAGACTCATCTATAGCAAGTGATAAGGCAGAAGCCAGTTGAATGTCTTCCACTTGCATATGTGTTACATTTGAAGACATTTTAGCAGTTCTATCTTGTACTGTTTTAGCAAATAATGACAAATCTTTGATTTTTTTTCATGATTTCTGCTTTGTTTTTAAACTCACGAAACAGTTCTCCAGATGCACGTATAAAACAATCTTTGACGTGCTCACCATCTGTGAATGGTTTTCCTCTGTTTGCAATTTCTAATGATACTGCGAAGCTTGCCAGATTTACATTATTGGAAGATTGCGTCCAGTTACTTAGCATGGAACTTGACTGTTGTTGTTTTTTGGAGCTCTTCAACAGCTTTTTTTCGTGCGTCACCGGTTGGATATTTACCAGCAAACTGGGTATGTTTTGTAGTGAAGTGTCTCTCCAAATCTGACTTCTTATTGTGTGCGAGTTTTTCGTGGCAAATGAAACAAGTCGGAAGGCCATCTGTGTTGCATATGAATGCAAACGACTCCGTCCAATCCTGATTGAATTCTCGGTTTTCTTCTTCAGTTCTTCTCTTTTCTTTACCAGGTGCCATGCTGGCGCGGAGCTGAAAAAATGACTTTTTAAAATTTTACTTAGCTATCTAAAGCGGCAAACAATTTATTTACCATTATTACTTCGTTAACACGATTCTCAAATATGTAATTCAATTCTGTTACTGATTTTATTATATTATACGCGTACATACAGAGAAGATAATTCGCTTCTACATCGTATTTTTCTTGAAACAACAAGCGAATAGACACGCAGAAACCGCAAGCGATTAAATTAACACACATGCAACGTAACGTCGACCGCGATATCCGAGGATGACTGACTGACAACACGTCTAGAGCCTAGACGTGCTGTCTAGACTCTAGACGGTGGCTGTTTGGGTGAGACGGAAATAAAATGTAATTGGCTAAAAGATAAACATGTCACGGAGTCTCATCTCTAAGAACAAAACAATAGTTCAAATTTATCTCATTACGGTCATGTTAAGCGTAGCGATTTGTAATTAACGATTATGAAAATAGAAGCTATTGAGAAATTAGGTACTTAAAAATATATTTTCTTATTTTTTAAGGGTTTTGATAATAAATTATTAATTTTTTCGTATGGAACTGGAGAGCCGCAACTTTACATCAAAAGAGCCACATGCGGCTCGCGAGCCGCAGATTGCCGACCCCTGATATAGGCGGATGGTTGAAAACCTTCATAAGCGCAAGATAGGAACACTGAGAAGCGACAACGGCGGTGAGTATGATAGCAAAGAATTTAATAACTATCTACTTAAGCATGGAATACGAAGACGACTAACAGTTCCCGATACTCCACAACAAAACGGCGTCGCCGAAAGGATGAATCAAACATTGTTGGATGTGACTAGGTGTCTGCTAATCGAATCAGGACTTAAAAGAACTCTATGGGCTGATGCAGTATGTACAGCAAGTTACATTAGGAACAAGTGCCCCTCCAAATCTATTGACGGAAATGCTCTCGAAGCATTATGGTTTGGAAAAGAAGCCTCACTTGATCACCTAAGAGTGTACGGTTGCAAGGCATGGAGTGTGGTGAATCACAGATACAGACACAGTAAATTAGACCCCAAATCTATATAGTGCATATTTTTGGGTTATCCAGATGGAGTTAAAGGCTATAAGTTGTGGGACATGAAGCGTAATACTTTCTTTGTCAGCCAGGGGATTCGGAGGTTAGACTCCGAGCGTGTAGGACGTACACGATGAGTGCTCCTGAATTGAATGGCGAAGCCCAGGTAACGCCTGGGCATGTTAGTGTTGAAGTTTTAGAAAGTGATAACAACGAAATGGTTGTAGTTAATGATAATGAAGTGTCGAGTGTGATCGAAAAAGTACCTACCCTTGAGGAATTGGACATTTTAAAAAAGAACATTCTCGAACTAGAACGCAAGCTCATAGTGAGGCAGTTCGCCAAGAAGACGACTGCGGAAAAAGTTGACTACGCTGAAATGAAGAAAAGGATGGACCGAGCCAACGACGAACTGGCCAAGTCACTGGAGGCGCTGGGCTGTGGTAAGTTTGATTTTAATTTACCCCCCCCCTGCTGCTACTGTTACTCCGGCTCATAAAGCCAATATTGCTAGGCAAGATGCCAATTCCAATACTGATTGTACTAATGTTAAATCTGACCACAGTAAAAATAATAACTCTGATCCTAATGAAGAAATTTCTGCCGAAAAGGCACAAGAACTCAAGAGTAAGATAGACCAGGCCGCTCAGGAAGCCACTAAGCAGATAGAGATGTTAAATATTAATAACCCAACTAGATCTAAAAATGTTAATTCTAATTATGATAGTGATAGAAATGCTAAGAAAAGATTAATTAGCGGCGGTTATACTCCCCGCACTTTCACCGATGCTGAGGGATTCATCCACAAGGTCTCTAAGACCTCCAAAACTGCAATAGATAACTTAGAATCCAAAGATCCTGAGCGGACCAATCAGAATACAGGACAAGCGACCGGTCACGGCATGGACGGCCCCTCGGCTTCAAAGCCGAACCCCCCTGCTCCCACCACGCCTCCGCTGCTAATCAGCGCTTCACAGCCTGACTGGCCCTCTATCTTATTTAATCTTAAAAGATATGCTCCGAAGATTGTTCCGGTCCTAGACCGACAATTCTTCAAGGTTCACGTCAGGGACGAAACTGAATTTCGCAATTGTACGAACTTCCTGAAAAGATCAGGCGTACAATTCAAATCGTATACCCTGCTAGAGGATCAGCCAGTCCGAGTTGTCATCAGAGGGCTTCCTGTGGTGACGGACATCAATTTAATTACCGAAAATATGGAAGCACTGGGCTTCAGCATTATTAATAACTTTCGGCTCACCAAGAGAGGAACCAGACAGCCCCTCCCTCTCTACTACCTCCAGGTAGCACCCGGGACTAACCCGGAAGACCTTTATGAAATTAATCAGCTCTTGGGCACAGAAGTGAGATTGAAGCCATACACTGGACGCAAAGGCTTGCTAGCCAATGCTACTCCTGTAATGGATTTTTTTCACAGTAGCTTGGCCTGTAACATGCCAAAGCGATGCGTTAAGTGTGCTGGACCCCATGCCGCCAGTGAGTGCAAAGCAGATTACCTGCAATGCTGCAACTGCAGCGGCCAACACGCTGCAAACTGGCGCGGTTGCCCAAAAAACCCAGGCAACTCGTCTGCGACCAAGAGCAATAGGGCTCCCCATCAAAAAAGTTAACTCTAACTATCGCCCCCCCCCCGGTATTAAACACTGGGAACTCTGGCCGTCCATACCGTCCTGCTGGCATTAAGCCTAATGTAAACTTTGCATCTGTCGCCTCTGGCAAACACCAGGAGCAACCTTCCCTCCCTGTCAAAAACTCCGGACAAATTGATGAGTCGTCGGTCCCAGCCGTCACCAACCAAAATTCAAAATCTCAAGATGATAGCACTAGTGCTATCAACTATACCGACTTTTTTACTATCCCTTTTGGCAATGCGCAACACTCACGACAAGGAATTACTCCTTGCCGCTTTTGAGCGTTCTCTCCCTGAACTGCGTTTGGCGACAACGCAAATTGACATGATATGGATTATCTACCGGAGCTATAATGCTCTGGCTAGATAATCCGCCTGCCCCTGACTTTCCTCACCGGTTTCGCCGTGTTCTCTCTTTCGGCTTCCCATTCCTTGCAGTCTCTCAAAATCTGCTTCTGGAACGCCAATGGAGTGCGTCCAAAGCTCGATGAGATGCGTGATTATGTTGTAGATGAAAACTTCGATATTTTTATGGTGAATGAGACCCACCTGACCCCCCCCCCCCGCCTCCCCGGGAATCTGTAATTATACAGGTTACTTCTCGTATAGAACGAGACCCGGGACGGCGAGGAGGTATGTCAAAGGCGACACTGCACTCTATGTTAAAAACAACATTCCTCATCATAGGTTAAGTGTCCCGGCCTTCACGAAGCTTGAGGCCACAGCTATCAAAGTCACTATTCCAAATTTGGTCCCGATTGCACTTGCTTCAGTGTATATCCCTCCTGATAACAGTTCTAGACTACCTACTTCGGAGCTTGAAGCACTTTTGGGACTGAGCAGTAATATTATCATCGCTGGTGACCTAAATTCTCGCCATGTTTCCTGGGACATAGCTTCGAATGGAAAAGGCAGAGAACTAAAACGATTGGCTCAGTGCGCCAACTTCAGGATCGTAGCTCCGCCCACTCCCACTCACTTCTTTACAGGAAGGAACTCCTCAGTACTTGATCTGGCTCTCTTTCGAAATATTCCTTTCAATCACTCGATCAGAGTCGATAATAAATTGACGTCTGATAACCTTCCTGTAATTTTAACCCTTAACTTTGATAAAATCTCTTTAGATCACCCGGTGGAGCTACATACAAATTGGGACGATTTTCGTCACCACCTCAATAATTCTAGTACTGCCCCCCCCCCTCTCAAAATTACCAGCACGGACGATATTGATAATAGCGTCCAAGATTTTAATCACTTACTGCTAGAGGCTTATGCTGCTGCCTCGAAACCAAATCGTTCACGTGTAAACTATCACTCGTTACCGAGTGATATCAAAGCCAAAATTAAGCAGCGTAACAGGTTACGGAGAAATTGGCAGCGCAGTAGATATCCACCATTCCAAGCGCAACTCCGTCAACTTCATAGCGAGGTCAAGACTATGATTCAAACCCACACCCAGCAACGCTGGCGTACTCACCTTGAGGGACTTTCAACCAAAAATCACAGTCTCTGGCGAACAGCTAAAAACATGAGAACCACGAAAACAACAATTCCGCCCATTAATGGCTTACATGCTCTCGCCCAGACTGCGGAGGAAAAAGCTAATGCGATTGCAGATAGCTTGGAACTCCAATTCACTCCACACGAAGACCCAAACTTCAGCCAACTCTATACAAGCACTTTACACGATTTCCAACAGACCAATCAGAATGCTCTAAATGTACAAGTACCAAATGACCTCGAATCCATACACCTGGCTGAAGTTCACAACATTATACGTAGCTTCAAAGCAAAGAAATCACCTGGTTCTGATAAAATCAGCAATAGAATGCTGAAAAACCTTCCTCTTCATTATGAGTGCTGGCTCACCGTGCTCCTTAACCATGTGTTGGAATTTCGATACTTTCCCCAGAGTTGGAAAACTGCTGACGTTGTCCCTCTCTTCAAAAATGGTCAAAATCCTAATTCTGCTGAAAGCTACAGACCCATCAGCCTTCTATCCAGCCTCTCCAAAATTTTTGAGTTAGTGTTGCTTAGACGTTTGACTAGTTTCTGCAGATCGAAAGACATTTTAATTCCTGAACAGCACGGCTTTCGATCTGATTTTTCCACGCATTCCCAACTCATGCGTGTAGTAGAAACTATTCACAAAAACTCTACTAACAAGCAGTATACCAGCATAGTGTTTTTTGATATCAGTAAAGCTTTTGATAAAGCCTTTATCCCGGGTCTGCTAACCAAGCTGGTCCGACTTGGTATTTCGACACAACTTTTGGCTCTCATCAACTCGTATCTTGCTAAACGTTCTTTCCGCGTACGAGTTGAACATTCATACTCTTCTCTTCGGCCAATCAGAGCCGGGGTCCCACAGGGCGGAAATTTAAGCCCACTTCTATTTAATCTGTATATTAATGATATACCCAAGAATCCTTACGTAAAGCTGGCCATCTTTGCAGATGACACAGCACTGATTTCTAGAAGCCATTCACCAAACTACGCTATCAACACACTCCAAAGCTACATAAAGAATAGTCTTGAGCACTGGCTCGCGACCTGGAGAATCAAAATTAATCCGACCAAGAGTGCAGTCGTCATATTTCGTCCGAACTACCGAGAACTTAGACTCAGTAACTTCTCCCTTAAAATTTTCAATGATCCGATCCCCTTTTCACAGTCTGCAAAGTATTTGGGAGTCATTTTGGACTCCAAATTACTTTTCGCTGAGCACATCTCCAAGAAAATTGAAACTGCAAATGAAACCTTTGTTGCCCTCCTCCCACTTCTCGGTAGAAAGTCTCACTTGTCCCTCTACAACAAACTGATCATCTACAAACAAATCATCGCTCCTGCGTTTTTGTATGCCAGCCCTGTCTGGGGCTCGGCTGCAAAAAAGCACATCGAGAAACTGCAAGTGTTCCAAAACAAGGTACTGCGCTGTATTGTTAATGCGCCCTGGTACATCCAGAACGAAGTGATTCACCATGACCTCAAAGTCCCACACGTTACTGGGCATATTGGGAAAACCTCACGAAATTTCTTTAGGAAGAACACTAGCAAACCCTGCCTGAGAGGTGTCGATAGTAGCTACGACACTTCCACAACTTCCTACCTTGGGAAAAGAAGGCCTAGACACCTTCTTTCCGGGCCAGCGGCGCCCCCGTGGAAGCGCCCCAGATATTCTACGCCCCAGGCAGGCGTTTCCTAACCTTGTTCGCCGGACGGCGTTAAAGGCGCACTTTTCCGCTCTGGAGCTGCCTTGGCAGACCCAGAGCGGAATGGAGCGTTCTGATTCTTCCCCCCCCCCCCGGCGAGCCCTCAATCCACATTTATACTTTGCTCTGTCCACGACTTTAATGCCAGCCCGGTCAACTTTCCGTGCAAGCCACGCTTGCCCTGCTTAAACTTTTCATTTACATTTCAAAAATAAAATGTACTGTAAATTAAATTATTACTTGTCAAATTTTAAACTCAATTATAATGTGTGCCTGAAAAGGGCCTTCTTTTTTCGCAACTGAGAGGAAATTCTTAAAAATTATTAACTTGTTGATAGAAAAACTTTATTGCTTAATATACTTTAATAACTCTTAAATCTAACCTGTAAATTATATATCATTTACTTATTCTCATACTGTTTTAAATTATTTAAACTTAAAAATCTTTAACTTAATTTTAAACTAGCCCTGCACTTCTGCAGTTTTTCTATTGGCCGCCTGCCCTTGGCCCCGCCCTCCCCTTCTCTTACAGCTACCACAGCTCAGTACCCAGTCTAGTCGTTACAACACCATGCCAAGATGAGGGTGACACAACATCGTCACCAGTGATCCAATTCCAGCACCTCAACATGAAAGAGTGCATATTGCTATCTACGTACAACTGATAAAACCATACACAGTGGACTTTATTATTTTCGATGTGGGCGTGAGGGACTTTGTCCCATGGTAGCCCGAAATCAAGCGTCTTGGTCTTGGTCTTTGTCAGCCGGAATGTAATTTTTGAAGAAAATGTATTTCCCTGCAAGAAAGAACCAAATTCTCAAGACGTAGAAAGCCACAATATCGAAGATACTGCTATAATTTACATTGAGAATGAAGAAAGTAATGATGCACAGAGTTGGAGTTTTGAAGCTGGTGGTGAGGGGGAGATTGCTATGACTCCACCGACGAGCATAATAACGAATGAAATTGTAAACTTGGACTCAACAAGTGTACAAGATGTAACAAGTATGCAAGATGTAACTCTTGCAAACACCCCTGTTAGTGTTCCATCCTCTAACAATACAATGACATTAGGTGGTCCATCAACATCAAGACGTTCAGAACGGTTGGCGACAAAGAAACCAAAACAAGTGACATGCCACATATTCAATTCTGTCAAACGGCAAGATTCTGTAAAAGATCCAATAACGATAGAAGAAGCTCTATCGTCTCCAGAAGCAAATGAATGGGAAATGGCCATTCAAGAAGAGTTAGAAAACTTAAGACGAAATGATACATGGCAAATAGTACCACGACCTGAAGGAAGAAGAACAGTGAAAAGCAAATGGGTTTTCAAAAGGAAGTTTGGCAAAAATGGCAAATTAGAAAGGTACAAAGCCAGGCTTGTTGCCCGTGGTTTTAGGACTTTGCTTGCACTCGCAGTGGAGCGTAGCTGGAAAGTTCATCAGCTGGACATCACAGCAGCTTATCTGAATGGCGTATTAAAATAGACCATATACATGGAACTACTTACGATGTGCACAGATGCGGATGAAAAGGGACAAGGGATGACTCTGCTTGTTAAAGAAGAGTCTGTATGGTCTACATCAATCAGGAAGAGAGTGGAATGTTCGCTTGGACGAGTTCTTGAAATCAATCGGACTAATAAGATCAAAAGCAGACCCATGTGTTTATTTCACTAAACAACATGACTTAATTATTGGAGTTTACGTTGACAATCTTATCATTCTTTCAAATGATGACGTAACCATCCAATCATTCAAATCTAAGATAAATAGAGTCTTCGAAGTTAAAGACTTAGGAAAAGTTAACCACATATAATCTATGAAGGCTGAATATCATGACGATGGGACACTCACCCTAGACCAATCAGCATACGCAACTGAACTGTTGACGACCTTCACTATGACTGATTGCAAGGGAGCATCTACACCTTTGGATCCTGGAATGAAATTCAGCCGATCATCAAATGACGAAGTAATGATCTCTGAAGACGCACGCAGATATCGACAAGCTATTGGAGGACTTTTGTATTTAGCTGGTGGCACGAGGCCAGACTTAAGCTTTGCTACGACGTACATGAGCCAGTTCAGTAATAGGCCAAATAAAGAACATTGGACCGGTGTCAAGCATATATTACGATATGTAAAGCAGACAAAAACTACAGCCTAATATTCAGAAAAACAGGAAGAAGTGTGACCGTGTATTGTGATGCTGACTGGGCCACAGACAAAAGTGATAGACGACCCTTCAGGGGTTATGCGGTTCAATTAGCGGGTACAACAATCTCTTGGTGCAGTAAGAAGCAACGGTCAACTGCGCTCTCAACAGTGGAAGCAGAATACATAGCGATGTGTCATACTGCGAAGGAAATTCTTTGGTTGCGAAATTTCCTGTATGAAATCGGAGCTGGTGAGTTCATGCCATTACCACAAATTATACGCATGGACAATCAGGGTGCTATCTCCTTAGCGAAAAATCAGGTGACATCGGAGAGAAACAAGCACATAGATCTTCGACATTTCTTTCTTCGAGAAAAAGTTGAAGCAAATGAGCTGATTTTTGAGTACATCCCTACAGGAAACAATCTTGCAGATATGTTGACGAAGACATTGGGAAGTAAAAAGATGAATATTCACCTAAATGAAATGGGACTTTTCAGAATAAACGGAACTGTACAAAATGGGCTTATTCAAGGGGGAGTGTAAGAAATATGCTATTAGTTGTGCCTAAGCCCATATTGCAATATTACTTATGTTTGTAATGGCAACACCTTTTCTTGTGTTGTCAGAATGACAACGGCCGTGTGTTGTTTATGTTCGATGTTTATGTAGCTGCGCGTTTGTTTTTTGTATGTTTGCGTGAAATGTTACGTGATGTATTTATTTTCGTTTAAATATAGTTGTTTAATATAATCGTAATGTTTACTATTTATCATAACATCCACCATCTCTGCTAAAACTAACATATTCAAGGTCAAATGTAAGTGTCAAGCCAGTAGATATTGTATAACTTATTCTTGAGTATACCCTCCTTGGAAAAATTTCTGTTGACGCCCTTGCCATGGGCGCCCATACTCTGTGTTGAAAAAAGGTGTTACCCATAGGGTGTCAAGCTATTCGATATTGTCGCCCTTGAATATGCCCCCGCTGGAATAAGTTCTATAAGCGCTCTTGCCATGGGCGTCCATAGGGGAGCGTGAGAGGGAATCTCTTACCATCCTGTCGACGTTCAAGTTCACAAATTTTGGTATCAAGCTAGTCGATGTTGTATGTCTCACTTTTCAGTTTACCGCCTGTAAAAGTTCTATGAGCGCCCATAGGGAATCACGAGGAGGAACTTGCCCTCCTGGGGACATGCAAGGTCACACAAATGTAGGTATCACGCTAGTAGATATTGTACGTCTTATCCTTGAGTATGTCCTGCTTAGAAAAGTTCTATGGACGCCTTTGCCATGGGCGCCCATAGAGGATATGGAAATCCACAAATGTAGCTATCAATCTAGTCGGTCTTGCACTTCTCGTCCTCGAGTTTGTGCCCGCAGGATTAAATTCTATGAGTCTTTGCCATGAGCGCCCATTACGTAGCGCGAAGAGGCACTTGCCCTCACCATGGACGTTCAAAATTACAAACTTAAGTATCAAGCTAGTCGATATGGTACATCTCATGCCTGACTTAGCACCCATCTGGAATAAGTTCTATTGGGCTCTTAGCATGGGCGCCCATATGGGAACGCGATGCGGCGGTTGCCCTCCTTTGGATATTCAAGGTGACAAGTGTAGGCATCAAGCTAGTAGATATTGTACGTCACATTCTTGAGTATGCCCTCCTTGGAAAAAGGTCTATGGACGTCCTTGCATGAGCGCCCATAGGGGATGTAGAAAGTCACAAATGTAGGTATCAAGCCAGTCGATATTTTACGTTTCGTCCTTGAGTTTGCCCCCTCTGGAATAAGTTCCATAGGCGTTCTTGCCATGGGCGCCCATAGGGGAGCGCAAGGGGCACTTGTTTTCTCGTGAACGTCCAAGGTCTAAAATGTAGGTATCAAGCTATTAGATATATTTACCTCTCATCCTTAAATTTTGACATTCCAGGAAAAGTTTTATGGGCGTCCTTGAATCCTACTCCTGTTAAACAAGGTCGACCTGCAATTACAACGCTATATTTTGACATTCTCTCTCTCATCCGAGTTATAATCACGTTAATTACAAAAAGTTCTACCTAATACCATATTTTTACTAAATGCATATACATATAAAATTTCATAGCTATACGTACTTTCCCTCTTAAAATATCTAATTTCGAATTTTTCGTGTTTTAATTACCTGTTTCTAATTTTCTACAGAATGGTAGAATATTTTGAAATCAATGTGATTAAAACACGGATAATTCAAAATTAGAGATTTTACAATAGAGAGAGGGAGTACGTATAGCCATGAAATTCTATATGTAGATGCGTTTTGTAAAAAATCAGAATTATGTATAACATTTTATAATTAATGTGATTAGAGCACGAATGAGAGGGTGTGCGCGTCAGAAAAATAGTGCGATCAAAATATAGTGTTGTAGCTGCAGAAAGGGATAAACATTGTTTCGAAGGAGGTATAGGATTAAAGGGCGAACATAAAACGTTTTCCTGGATTGGTCAAACTCAAGGATGAGACTTAATTATGTACTAGCTTGATACCTAAATTTGTGACCTTGACCGTCTACGGGAGAGTAAATGCCCCCTCCCGCTGCTCTATGGGCGCCCATTGCACGGGCACACATAGAATTTTTTCCAAGGGGCAAACTCAAGAATGAGACGTACAATATCGGCTAGCTTGATACCTACATTTGTGACCATGAAGGTGTACGGGAGAACAAGTGCCCCTTTACGCCCCTCTATGGGCGCTTAAGACAAGGAAGCCCATAGATCTTATTCCAATGGAGTAAACTCACGAACGAGACGTACAATAACGACAAGCTTGATACTTAAATTTGTTACTCTCAACCGACCACTATGGGCGCCCATAGACATATTTCCAAGGGAAACACACTCAAGTATGAGATGTACAACATCTATTAGCTCAAAACCTACATCGGTGACTTTAAAATCTGTGACGTAAGGGCAAGTGCCCTCTCGTGCTCCCCTATATGCACCCACAGAACATTTTCCAGGGGAAAACTCAAGGAGATGTTTTATATCAACTAACTTGATACTTACTTTGGAACCTTGAACTTCCACGAGAGTGCAAGTATCCACTTGCACTCCTTCTATAGGTGCCCATAGCAAAGGTGACCATAGAACTTATAAAAGCGAGGGTAAACTCAAGGACGAGACGTACAATATCGATTAGCTTGATACCTACGTTTGTGGCTTTCAAACTTGTTATGGGCTCCCATGGCAAGGACGCCCATAGAGTTTCTTCTAAGAATGTACTCAAGGATGAGACGCACAATATCTACTAGCTTGACACCTACATTTGTGACCTTGAATGTTCACGGGAAGGCAAGTGCTCCCTTACGCTCCCGTATGGGCGCCCATGGCAAGGACGTCAATAGAATTTTTTTCAGCGGGGACAATATCGCGAACGAGACGTACAGTATTCATTAGTTTGATATACGTGATATTCAACATCCCCAATGGGCTCCCATGGCAAGTGTGCAATGTTTCAGCCTTTAATATCACAGAGACTTTTGGAAGGTATTGAAAGCCTCTTTACTACCCCTGAGGAAATCGAAACTTCGGCTCCGTTAAGTTTTGTCCTGAGGGCAATAGTTAGTATATAAGTAAGGAGCCCATGCAATGGGCGCCTGTAGAGGACTGCAAGGGATAACTTAAGGTCAACTGGATATTCAAAGTTACAAATGTAGATTACAAGCTAGTCGATATTGAACTCCTCATCCTTGAGTTCCCTCCTGTAAAATGTTACATGAGCGCCCATTGTTGAGAGAAAGGATGACACTTGCCGTCCCATAGACGTTCGAGATTAGACATGCAAGTCTCAATTTAGTCGATATTGAACGCCTCATCCTTGAGTTTGCAGCCGATGGAATTAGTTCTAAGGATATCCTTGCCATGGGCGCCTATAAAGGAACTCAAGGTGAAACTTTCCCTATCGTGTGCATTTAAGGTTATAAATGTAGATTACAAGCAAGTCGATGTGGAACGCCTCATCCTTGCGTTTATCGCTCTTGGAATTAGTTCTATGGACGTTCTTGCCATGAGCTCCCATAATAGAACACAACGGAAACTTGCCCTCCCATGGACGTTTAAGGTTACAAATGTAGTCTTCAAGCTAGTAGATATTGAACTCTTTATCTTTGAATTTGTCCTCCTCATAAATGTTACATGGGCGCCCATAGTGGTAGGAGCACACTTGCTCTCCCATAGATGCTCAAGTTTAGACATGTTAGCTAATCGATATTGAACGCTTCAACCTGCAGTTTGTCCCCATGAAAAAAGCTCTATGGACGCCCATAAGAGAGGGAAAGGGGTGCACTTGCTCTCCCCTGGGACATTCAAGATCACAAATGTAGATTTCAAGCTAGTCGATATTGTAGGTATCATCATATAGTTTGCATTCCTTGAAAAACTCTATTTGAGCTTTGCCATTGGTGCCCATACGGGAACGTAAGGGGAACGTTTACCCTATCCCTGGACGGTGATGTAAACACCCTCACAAATATAAACATTAAGCTTATCAATTTTTTACGTCTCATTCTTTAGTTTGACTACCCCAGGAAAAAGGTCTTCTAACAGCCTGTAATCTTACTTCTTTGAATCAAGGTCGACGCCTTCCTGCAATTACCATACTATGTTCTTGATCGTACAATATTTTTGACACTCTCTCATCCAATAAAAGCAGAAGTAACTCGTAATACTAGTAGTTTGATAGCCTTGAAAAGACTTGAAAAGAATAGAAAAAAAATTAGAATATAAATAAATAAATAATATTATAAAAAAAGTAATAAAAATTATTAATAATAAAATAAAATTTAAATAGAATATATATATTTGTGTGTGTTTTCAATATCAAAATCGCACATAGACTAATTGAACTGCAAATTTCCACTTAAAGCAAACAAAGAACTCTCGTCATTCATCTGCGATCACTGAAATTCGCGGCTGAAGTTGTTATCACGTGGCATTTTCGCAAGAGTTTATTATTGAAACTAGTCACTTTCTTTTGACAGCCATTCATACGAGCGGCTATTCACCGGAACGCACTCCCTCCAAAATACCACGTCAGGCGCGAATTTCAGCAGACTAGCAGACTCAGCTCTTCCGATTGATTGTTTCTTTTTGTCTTTTTGTGTGACGTCCGTAGATATGTAGCCGCAGATGAATGAATAGAGTTCTTTGTTTTCTTCATGCGGAAATGTACAGTTGAATTAGTTCATGCGTGATTTTGATATTGAAAATACACACACACACACATATATATATATATACACATATATATACATATACATATATATAATAGTAGTTTGAAAGTCCAATGAACGAAAAGTAAGAAGCTGCAACACGATAAACCTAACTTTCTAAAACACCCACAAAATAAAATATAAAACAGCAAATTATCAATCAAATGGGAAAAAATACAAAACACTAGTAACAAAGTTATAGAGAATCAACAAAATTCAATGGTATGGAGACGAATAAAGAAAATCTTAAAAATTCAAGCTAAATCGCTGTACACGTGGAAAACGGTTAAGCCTAAAATATGGAAATGTTCACTTCGCAAAATTCGTTCTCAAGTCCAAGTATTTTGACGAAGCAAACACAAAAAATATATTTTTCTGAAGAAATAGATAGATTATTTCTATAAACTATTTCTACTTGGACGACATACATAAAGAAGGAATAAAAAAGAAAACATGAATACCTGGAAAATGCACAGCATATGTCCAAACGAGTCGAAACCGGGAACTCTGAATGAAGAGACCAGTGTTGCCATTCGCAAAGAAGAAATAAAAAAAAATTATCTACTGTTGCCATTCGTAAGAATTGAAAAACAGGAAAGCGAAAAGGAAAGAAAAAGTAATAATATACAAAAAGAGCTACTAAAAGATGGGGCTAATTACAGTAAGGCTGACGTTGAAGAAAATGTAAAAATAATAGTAATAATAATAATAATAATACATGAGAATGGAGATGTCTGGCTAATATAAGATACAATGAATAGAATTATAGGATACTATGAAAAGAATTATGAAAATCCAGCTATTCTAAATTTTTTAACAATTCCATTTACTAAATAAGAGGGATATTTATATAAATTGCTGGTAATTTTGAGATTATTTATATGCATAGCATGAAATTTTTTATCAGATAATCTATAAATTCTAAAAAGCTGATTAAGTATAATATTTCTAAATAATTGAATCGAGTTACAGGAATTAAATGGTAAGATTTTATCAATATTAAAATTATAATAGTCTTTTTTATCATATAAATTTGTAACAATTCTATTAGAAGGATCAATAAAAATATTTAAATTCAAAAAATTAATATTATTACTAATACTAGCGTCATTAGGAATTAATTCCAAATTGTATGGATAGAAATCTATATCTATGAGATAATTTTCAGTATGTACTAAGCATATCAGATCATCAACATATCTGTAAAAAGTATAATCTATTGAAGTAAAAGACTTTTCATAATGATAAAGGTATAAATTAGCTAACATACTGCTACTGCAGCCACCCTGTGGAACTCCTGAGACTTGTAAGTATAATTTATTTCCCTGAAAAATATAATTATAGAAAATAACAAATTGAAGAAGTTTAGGAAAATTTATAAAATTAATTTGAGTTGAAAGATTAGTAATATAAGCATTATAAAGAGCTAAAATTACATCATATAGATCAGAGATCTTAATATTATTGAAAAGATCTTTAAATTCAAAAGTTTGAAATCCTATTATTTTTAAGAGATGTTAATTTATTTTTGAATTCTTTACTATTATTTAGAATAAGATAATTATTGCTAGTCTGGCATAAACAATTATTTATTAGATTTAAGGAATTTAGTAGTAATTTACTCGCAGTAGTAGAGTATGTATTATGGCCACTGGTTACTTTTCTAAATTTAATAGGATTTTTTATGAAATTTTGGAATAAGCACTATATAAGGAAATTTAAGATATTTATATTTAATATTTAAATCACTATACATATTGTTAATTTTCAATTTAATACTATTAATGGAATGTAAATCAAGTTTAAAAAGACTATTATCTTTTAAATAATCTAACAGAAATTGAATATAAAATTTTTTACAAATAATAGCATAAATATTTGAGGCTTTATGAACATAGGTGATAACAAAATATCTTTGTAAATCATTAATGGAATGTTTAATACTATCAATATTATATACAGATCTAGACAATTTAATATCTCTAATAGCATAAATGTTTATATATATATATATATATATATATATATATATATATATATATATATATATAAAATGTCAAAAATATATTATCATAAAATATATATGTAAAAAAAAAATATATATATATATAAAATGTCAAAAATATATATATCATAAAATATATATGTCAAAAATATTGTAGGATCAAAAACATAAAGTGGTAATTGCAGGAAGGAATCGACCTTAATTAAAAGAAGTAGGATTAAAGAATGCTAAAAATACTTTTCCTGCGGTGGTCAAACTAAAGTATGAAACGTAAAAAATTGACTAGCTTGATGTTTATCTTTGTGACCTTTAAACTTCCAAGGGAGGGTAAATGCCCTTTTGCGCTCCCCTATGACGTCCATGGCAAAGTGCAAATAGACTTTTTCTAGGGGTGCAAACTATATGATTATACCTACAGTATCGACTAGCTTGAAATCTACATTTGTGATCTTAAATGTCCTCGGGGAGAACAAGTGCACCCCTTGCCCTCTCCTATGGGCACCTATAGAACTTTTTTCATGGTGACAAACTGAAGGTTGAGGCGTTCAATATCGATTAGCTAACAAGTCCAATGAGTCATCTATGGGAGGGCAAGTATCCTACTTGCCCTCCACTATGGGCGCCCATGTAACATTTTCCAATAGGGCAAAATCAAGGATGAGGGGTTCAATATCTACTAGCTTGAAGACTACATTTGCAACATTAAACGTCCACAGTAGGGCAAGTTTTCCTTTGCATTCCTTTATGGACGCCCATGGCAAGGACACCCATAGAATTAATTCCATTGGTGACAAATTCAAGGATGAGGCGGTTCATATCGACTTGCTTGTAATCTACATTTGTAACTTTAGACGTACACAGTAGGGCAAGTTTTACCTTGCGTTCCCTTATGGGCGCCCATGGCAAAGACACCCATAGAACTAATTCCATCGGCGACAAACTCAAGGATGAGGTGTTCCTCGTCGACTAAATTGAGACTTGCATGTCTAACCTTGAACGTCTATGGGACGGCAAGTGTCATCCTATCCTTCCACTATGGGCGCCCATGTAACATTTTCCGATAGGACAAAATCAAGGATGAGGAGTTCAATATCTACTAGCTGGTAACCTTAATTTGTAACCTTGAATATCCTATTGGGATTAAGTGCTCCCTTGCCGTGCTCTATGGGCTCCCTGCTTATACTATTGCCCTCAGGACAGAACCTAAGCCGAAGTTTCGATTTCCTCAGGGGCGGTAAACAGTCTTTCCAGACCCTCCAAATGTCTCTGTGACATATTGAAATATTGCACACTTGCCATGGGCGCCCATAGGGGATGCTGAAAGTCCCGAATTTCAAACTAATGAATACTGTACCTTTCGTCCTTGAGATTGTCCCCGCTGGAAAAAGTTCTATTAACGTCCTTGCCATGGGCGTCCATAGACGTAAGGGAGTATCCATACGTAAGGGAGCACTTGTCTTCCCGTAAACATTCAAGGTCACAAATGTAGGTGTCAAACTAGTAGATATTGTACGTCTCATCTTTGAGTACGCTCTTCTTAGAAAAAGCGCTATGGACACCATCGCCATGGGAGTCCATAAAAATTTTGAAAGCCACAAACGTAGGTATCAAGATAATCGATATTGTACGTCTTGTCTTTGAGTTTGCCCCAGCTTAAATAAGTTCTATGGTCACCTTTGCCATGGGCGCCCATAGGGGAGAGCAAGGGAGCGCTTGCACTCCCTTGGACGTTCAAGGTCCCAAAGTAAGTATCAAGCTAGTCGATATTATAAGTCTCATCCTTGATTTTGAGTTTTCCCCTTAGAAAAAATTCTATGTGTGCCCTTACCATGGGCGCCCATATAGGAACGGGAGGGGCACTTCCTCTCCCGTGGACGGTCAAGGTCGCAAATGTAGATATCAAACTAGTACATAATTATGTCTCATCCTTGAGCTTGGCCATCCCAGAAAAAAGTTTTATGTTCGCCCTTGAATCCTACTCTTTCCAAACAAGGTTGACCCCTTTCTGTAGTTACAACACTATATTTTGTTCACACTATATTTTTGACACACACACACAAATAATCCTAAAATCCCAAATTTTAAATAATCTGTGTTTTAATCACATTGATTTAAAATATTCTACCATTCTGTACAAAATTAGATGCGGTTAATTAAAGCACGAATAATTCGAAATTAGATATTTTAAGATAGAGAGTACATACAGCCGTGAAATTCTAGATGCATATGCGCTCTGTAAAAAAATGGAATTAGGTAGAACATTTTGTAATTAACGTGATTAGAACTCGGATGAGAGAAATAATGTCAAAATGTAGTGTTGTAATTGCAAGAGGGGGTCCACCTTGTTCAAAAGGAGTGGGATTCAAGGGCGTTCATAAAACTTTTCCTGGAATGTCCAAATTCAAGGGTGAGAGGTAAATATATCTAGTATCTTGATACCTACTTGAGACCTTGAACGTCCACGGGAGGACAAGTGCCCCACGCTATCCCCTATGGGCGCCCATGGCAAGAGCGCCTATGGAACCCTTTCAGGGGGTAAACTGAAGGGTGAGACGTACAATATCCACTAGTGCCGACGTGGTTGTCGAGTGGTCAAGGCAAGCGTTTCCGTAGCAATCGCTCGACCACCAAGTTGTGGGTTTGAGCCCCACGTAAGGCATAGATGTTTGTGTTGTGGTCGCAATGTGATCCGTCCCCTTCTGGTGCGCCTGGGGCAACGTCAATGGACGGCTAAATCGTTCACACTCTGTCCGCTGTAATAAAGGCGAATGACGAAGGTCAAAGTGCCTGGCCATTTGGAAAAATAAAAACAATATCCACTAGCTTAATACCTACCTTTGAACATCCACGGGATGCTAAGTTCCCTCACACGCTCCCCTACGGGCACCCATAGGGGACAATAACATTTATTAATATTTATACCATAATATTAACAATACTCGAATATAGATATCAATACTGAATGTCAATATAGTCAATATTGTACTTCACATCCTTGTGTTTATTTTTCAACCATAAGCCTTCAACATAAGCCTTTTTCAACCATAAGCCTTCGGGTTGGTCGTGTGGTCTGAGCTTTCTACATCCTTGTGTTTATCCCGCTGGTAAAAGTTCTATTGGCGCCCTCACCATGGGCGCCCGTAGGGGAGCGCAAGGGGCCACTTTCCCTACTGTGAACGTTCAAGGTCACAAATGTAGGTACCAAATTAGTAGACATTGTACTACTTATCTTTCAGTATACCCTCCTTGGAAAAATTTCTATTGAAGCCTTTGCCAAGGGTGCCCATACGAGATGCTGGTAATAAGGTGTTGCCCACAGGGTATCAAGCTAGTCGATATTGTCGCCCTTGAATGTGCTCTCGCTGGAATAAGTTCTATAAACGCTCTTGCCATGGGCGTCCATAGCAGGTCTTGAGGGCAGGGCCGATCCTAGGGTATCGGCCGCCCGCGTGCAAAGACCTAATGTGCCGCCCCTCTAGAGAATTTTTCATATTTTGACTAATACTTAATGTTGACGTTATAAATTCATCTACCGGTATAAGAGTAAAAAGTAAAACATTAACAAAAATGCAAATAAAATTTGAAGTGCAAAACTTTATTTTTTGGCCAGCTAATAGATTATAATAGCGACAAAATACTTTAACAAAATAATAAACAAACAAGAATATTACCTTTGAAATAAAAATAGACATTTTATAATTAAAAATGCAAAACAACAGCATTTACTCAGAAAATATAATCTAATAAAAAAAAGTACTAAAGCATAAATCTCGTGAAACGAAAAGTATATAAATCAGTCCTTCTACAAAGACTACCTAATAATTAACTATAAAATAAATTTTTTGGCTTTCTGAGAAGCAAATTTGTCAATAATTTCGGTGAAATCAATTTTTTCAGAGATTTCGGATTCAGTAGAGATGATGCCCAAATCTGAAAGCCTTTCTTGTGTCATATTATTTCTCAAGTAATTTTTAATTATTTTTAATTTACTGAAACTTCTTTCACCCGAAGCCACAGAAACAGGTAAGGTTAAAAAAATTCTTATTGCTAGAGCAAAATTTGGAAAACAGGGAATGAGATCATTTTTGACTATAATTTCTAAATCTCAATTGGCTGTTTTTTACCTGGAAAAATATCTTTGAGTGAAGTTATTTCATTAAAGAGTTGTATACCGTCTATATCTTTCACAATACTTCCTTCCTCCTGTATCTGTAACTTAATATCTAAGTCCATGCAGGCTTTCATGAGATCATCATTAGAAATGTTGTGAAACTCATACAGAAAGCAGAATATTGAATGGCACTCAGATAATAAGGTAAATCTTTCATTTGCCGAAGAGATCGCGTGATCAAGAATTGCAAAATAGAAAGCAGTCTTGAATTGCTGGAAGGGATTTGAAGCTGGTTCAACACTGCCCTCGTAATCAAAGAAACGGACCTTTTTCCTGAGCTTCGACATGGGAAATTCGGGATCAATACCTAAATCTCTAGCAAGTGTTGTTGCTGAATCGACAAATATTTTAAAATTATCGTCAGATCTTTGGGAAACTAAATATTTTTTAAGATTATCTAAGCCTTCAATGCATTCCGCGATGTTTAATTTGAGATTTTGAAGCATTTTACTCAATACATCAATTCTTGATAATAAATCATGCCAAATTAAAATTGAACACAAAAATTTAAATGTTTCAAAACTTTTAATTATTGATTCAGCACCCATTTTTGTTTTCGTGTCTCTGGTGGTATCTTCAGTTAAGGCATTTAATGCGGTAATAATATTTTTTAGGTCTTGTTTTAGAGGTCTAATAGCATTGATACGACTTTCCCACCTTGTTTCACTTAATGGTTTTAAAGTTAGACTTTTCACGTGTTTTTTTAGTAAATCCCATTGATATGGGGACGCAAAAAAATAATTATATACCTCTTGTACCATATCAAAAAAACCAGAAATTTCACCACTGGAGCTGGCAGCGTCATTAACGACGAGATTTAATGTATGAGCCGCACACGACACGTATAATGCTCTAGGATTTATATCGAGAATCCGTTTCTGAAGCCCTATATTTTTCCCCTTCATGTTCGATCCATTGTCGTAGCCCTGACCCCGTATATCTTTAACTTCGAGCTGCAGACTAGGTAATAGCTTCTCTAATAGAAAATTGCACATACCTTCTTCAGTGGTATTAGTTACTGGAAAAAAAATCCAAGAAAAAATTCTAAAATATCTATCTTACCATCAGTAGTGTTCACACACCTAATTACAAACGTTATTTGTTCTGCGTGGCTAATATCTGGTGTAGAGTCGAGAATTATAGTGTAATATTTGGCTTTTTTGACAATGCGTGTTATCTCATTACGAATAGATTCGGCTAAAATATTAATTATTTCATTTTGAAAATACTGCCGTAAGTAGTGTAGAAGACCCAGACCGTCCGACTCATCCAGAGGACATGAGCAACTATTTGGACGGCCGGTCCGTAAGTAGTGTGGAATACGTGTTTTGTTATCTTTGTATTTACTGACATTATTAAGGTGTTCTGAAATAAATGGATCAAATTTGGCCGACATCTCCACTGCCTTTAAAAAATTACCATTATCTCTATGATACAACTTCGTACTAGTTCCTCTGAATGCCAAATTTTGACTGGCTAAAAATTGTACTACAGCAATCATTCTTTCAATGATGGCGGGTCATCGCTTTTTCTCTCGATTGTAAACATTTTGTTCTTCAGCGTCAATAGTACAATTTTTTTCCAGCCTCGTCTTTATTTCGCACCACGATCTTATAGAGTTTGTTTTAGAGTATTTTCATGCTTATTAAGGTAATCCAAACAATGACGACAATCAGAAAAGTCAGTACTTACAAGTTGTGTTGAAATATCTTTACCAAATAATTTACATGCAAAACAAAAAATGCGATTTAGTTTTATGGAATATCAGAGCCACGCGCGATTTATTTTCTCCCCGTTCACTAAAGTTTTGTTATAATATGAACAGCTAAATTTTCTGCCACTCTCATCGACCGGAAATTTAAAATTTGCTACTTGTTTGGGACCATGTTCTACCAATAAATCAATATTTCTTTCGTTAAAATGTTAGGCCAAGAATATTACGTTACCTTCATTTTACTCTTGATAGTAATGCCCAAAAACTAGATAAATTGAAACCCGTTTTAGATGCATTAGTTTCAAAATGTAAATCTGTATACACTCCTGATAACTGATTTAAATCTATATACACTCCTGATTAACTGATAACTATTTTATTCAAGGTAAGTTATCATTTTTAATACGCTAAAATTTTTAATATTTTGATAAAAGAAAATTTGAAAGAAAAATATACGTCAAATAGAAAATAAGAATTTCCTTTATTCCTGAAAATAGCAGAATGATGTGTTGAACGGGTGATTTTTAGTGAATTTTTTTCGAGAGTTAGGCTTAGCGCAATAAAATTGCTGTCTCCTGGGAACAGTTCGAAAAAGAAGCGCTCCGTCCTTT
This sequence comes from Amaurobius ferox, assembly GCA_951213105.1. NCBI lineage: Eukaryota > Metazoa > Arthropoda > Arachnida > Araneae > Amaurobiidae > Amaurobius > Amaurobius ferox. Next base: position 117,865,973 of record OX578140.1, read on the forward strand.
GGGCCGCCGAAGTTCCGGAATGCCGCCGTTGCGAAAGGGTTAACTTTGCCGAAATAATTCAGTTCTAATCTACAAAGGAGACCGCTAAAATAAAGTTTCTTTTGACCATTGATCAGCGAGCCGCGTGCCGACCGTGGTATACATAAATAAGCTGCCGCACAGTGGAACGAAACATCCTTAGGCGTCTCAAAAATATGCCCTTTGGTTATTTGTTTAGATAGAAATTTAAAATTTGGTATCCTTTTCTATGCCGTATTGCCGGTTCTGCCACGAATTTTGCTATCAAATGAAGGACCAACAATGGACCAACAATGTACCAACACACTGTGACCTAACATTCTATTTTTCTTAAACTGTGGGACTTATTTTGATTTTCAATAACTATTTAAAATTCAGCATATTTATTCGACTTATTATAAGTTTTAAAAAATTTTGCTTGATTGATAGAACTATATGCGGCCTGCGGCCGCCCCTTGTTTTGGCCGCCCGCGTGCGGTGCACGCGCTGCACACCTGCTAGGATCGGCCCTGCTTGAAGGGGAACTTGCTATCCAGTCAACGTTCAAGTTCACAGATGTAGATAGCAAGCTAGTTGATGTATGTCTCACCCTTCAGTTTTCCGCCTGTAAAAGTTATATGGGGTGCTCTTGCTATGGGCGCCCATAGCAAAGGAGGCCATAGAACTTTTTAAAACGGGGCGAACTCAAGGACGAAACGTACAATATCAATTACCTTGATGCCTACGTTTGTGGCTTTCAAAATTTCTATGGGCTCCCATGGCAAAGACGTCCATAGAGTTCTTCCAAGAGCATACACAAGTATGAGACGCACAATATATACAAGCTTGACACCTACATTTAGGACCTTGATGTTCACGGGAAGGCAAGTCCTCCCTTATGCTCCCCTATGGGCGCCCATGGTAAGGACGTCAATAGAACTTTTTCCAGAGGGGACAATCTCATGGACAAGACGTACAGTAAGTATTCATTAGTTTAATATTCGTGACGTTCAACATCCCTATGTTCGCCCATGGCAAGTGTTGTTGTTGAGACCCAGACCGTCCGATCTGCCAGAAAGATGTAAAGTATCTGTTTGGACGACAGGGAAGTGCCACCCAATTTAAACCGGAACCCAGTGGAGGAAGCATCCACAGGGACCGTACCCTCCTTCCCCTATCGCCAACCTCTCGAAGGACTTACAGACTCACATGTTTAACGAGATCGTACTCCACGTGAACACGGCGGCAGTTTTGGCAAACGCAGGAATAGAACCCGGGCCTACTGAGTGCAATCAATTCTCGCGCTCTAACCACTGGGCTGTCATGCCCCACTCCATGGCAAGTGTTGTTGTTGAGACCCAGACCGTCCGACCTACCAGAAAGGTGTAAGGTAACCATTTGGACGGCCGGGAAGTGCCACCCAATTTAGACCGGAACCCAGTGGGGGAGGCATCCTCAGGGAGCGTACCCTCCTTCCCCTACCACCAACCTCTCGGAAGGACTTGCAGACCCACATGTTTAACGTGATCGTACTCCGCATGAACACGGCGGCAGTTGTGGCAGCGTGCAAATCCAGAGCGCAAACCACCGAGCTACCGCGCCCGAAATGTGCCAACAGCACGTGGTGTTCCCAGGTGATCACCCACCCAAGTACTAACCGCGCCCGATGCTCCTTGACTTCGGCGATCCATGGCAAGTGTGGAATGTTTCAGCCTCTTATGTCACAGAGACTTTTGGAGGATCTGGAAAGACTGTTTACTACCCCTGAGGAAATCGAAACTTTGGCTCCGTTAGGTTCTGTCCTGAGGGCAATAATATATAAGCTGGGATCTCATGCGCTAGGAGCCCATAGTGGACTGAAAGGGATCACTTAAGCTGAACAGGATATTCAAGGTTACAAATGTAGGTTACAAGATAGCGATATTGAACGCTTCATCCTTGAGTTCCTTCCTGGAAAATGTTACATGTGCGCCCATAGTGGAGAGAAAGGCTGACACTTGCCGTCCCATAGACGTTCAAGGTTAGACATGTAAGTCTTAATCTAGTCGATATTGAACGCCTCATCCTTGAGTTTATCGCCGATGAAATTAGTTCTATGGGTGTCCTTGCTATGGGCGCCCATAAGAGAACGCTTGATGGAACTTATCATATCGTGTACATTTAAAGATATAAATGTAGATTACAAGCAAGTCAATATGGAACGCCTCATCCTGGAGTTTGTCATCCCTGGAATTAGTTCTATGGGTGTTCTTGCCATGAGCTCCCATAGCAATTCCCGCGCGCTAACCACTGGGCTGTCGCACCCCATCCCATGGCAAGTGTTGAGTGTTGAAAACCCAGACCACACGACAGACCCGAAGGTTTACTGTTGCTAAGTGTGTGGCCGGGAACTTTATTTTAGATTCAAGAAATTACATTACATATTAAAATTGAATCACAACACAAGTAGTTACATCAAGACAAGCAAAAGATTGGCAACGACAAAACAAAACATAAAAACAATACAATACAGTACAGTACCCATGGCAAGTGTGCAATGCTTCAGCCTCTTGTATCACAGAGACTTTTGGAAGGTCTGGAAAGGCTGTTTACTAACCCCGAGGAAATCGAAACTTCGGCTCCGTTAGGTTCTGTCCTAAGGGCAATGGTATTAAACAGGGAGCTCGTGCAATGGGAGCCCGTAGAGGACTGCCATGGGCCCCATAGGGGAGTGTAAGGGGGTCGCTTACCCTCCCCTGGACGTTTAAGGTCACAAATGTGAACATTGAGCATGTCAATTTTTTCCGTCTCATACTTTTGTTTGACCACAAGGTCGACTCCCTACTACAATTACCACACTATGTTCTTGATAGTGCAATATTTTTGACACTCTCTCATCTAATAAAAGCAGAAGTAACTCGTAATACTAGTAGTTTGATAGCCTTGAAAAGACTTTAAATAGAAAATAAATAAATAATATAATAGAATAATAATAGAATAATAAAATAAATGTTAAATTATATATATATATATACACACACACAGATATATATATATATATATGTGTGTGTGTGTGTGTGTGTGTGTGTATATATATATATCTGTGTGTGTGTGTGTGTTTTCAATAGAGCTGTTTCAGCTGACGTCACGCCGCCAAGCTACCACCTAGCAACCGTTGCTGGTAGACATACATTGCATGTTTTTCGGTTTAATTTGTAAATATACTCATGTGTATAGCGTTATAAAAACTTATATTTGTTATTATGCCTACCGTCTGTGGTGTTTCCATATCGGGAAATCGTTCTGATAGCGATAATAAATATTTTTTTAGATTCCTTACAGCATTAATTAGAGGAAATGAATTTAAAAACGTCTTAGTGAAGAGCGCCGAGAGAAGTGGCTGTCAGCCATCAAAAGAGCTGAACTTATTAAAAATATAAAAATCTGATGTGAGCAGCATACCTTCCTTGTAATCTCATATTCGCGTCACACAAAATGACACCCATAATTATTTTAAATTACGCTGAATTTGCATTTTCAATTCAATTTTCCTTTTCATTTAGTAACTGGGCTTATTTTCAAAAGTGGAGTAGCGAAAAGCGGACCACACCAAATTCTGAATCATACCAAAATTTAATCAGCACCAGGGTAACCCAAAAGTGACTCATCAACCAAGTTTTGTGAAATTTGGTCTATTAGTTTTTCAGCTAGAAGGGATATAGACAATCTTTACAGACCATTTCGCTAAAAAAGAAAGGTTCATTTTACCCCAAATCATACCAAGATCTAATCAGTTCAAGGGTAACCCACAAGTGACTTATCTACCACATTTTGTGATATTTGGTCTATTAGTTTTACAGCTAGAGTGGATACAGTTAATTTTTTAGAGCTATTTTGCAAAAAGACAGGTTCTTTTATTACGAATAGTACGAAAATCTAATCAGTACTAAGGTCACCCCCAAGTGATATAGCCATAAAATTTTATGAAATTTGATCAATTAGTTTTTGAGTTAAAGTGGATACAAATATTGCAGCGATAGATACACAGAACCACAGACACTCACACAGACATTACGCTAAAAATAGTTTTTTCGTATTCTAGAGGTCCCAAAACGTGTAGATACGTCAGAAACTCAAGTTGCAATTTTCGACATGATTAGAATACTTTCCATGTATTGCAGGACAAGTAAAAATGACTGTATGTGAATATTACTTTATTTCAGATAATTATTACTCTTTTTTATCGTCACTCCATTTATTAAAAGGAAATTAAGAATTGTTTCTTCTTAAAAATAATGATGAACGTCTATGTTGTAAACTTTAAAATGCTCACAATGATACCTGTATATGAAATAAAATAAGTGTGTGTTTGAAACTTTGAAGTGTTAAGCATTGAGTACGTATTAAGTTTCACACTTTTGCACATTGAATACGAATCTTTGTTTCCTATTGTTGCAATCTTTAGAACATATCGAGCTTTATATCGATCATCTATATCCTGAAAATATTTAGACAACATATATATTACTTAATGCTTAAATAAATAATCTTGACGCAACGTATGACGTGTATACCAATGGGCGATCTATGGATTGTACGTCTACCAGCAAGCGTTGCCAAGGCTCGTTACTAAGGGAATGCCACGTGGTTGAAACAGCTCTATATCAAAATCGCGCATAGATTAATTGAACTGTAAATTTCCGCATGAGGAAAACAAAGACCTCCCATCATTCATCTGCAGCCACAAGGTCAGATGAAATTCGCGCCTGACGTAGATATCAAGTGGTTTATTTTCCCGGGAGTACTAGGCGCTCGTGCCATTCATTCATCTGACAACACGGACGACATTCATAAAAACGTCCAAGATTTTAATCACTTACTGCTAGATGCGGTAGCTGCAGCCTCGAAACCAAATCATTCACTACCGAATTATCACTCGCTCCCGAGTGATATCAAAGCAAAAATAAGCAGCGTAATCGGTTACGGAGAGATTGGCAGAGCAGTAGGTATCCTCCATTTGGTGCGCCACTCCGTAAACTTTATAGCGAGGTCAAATCTATGATTCGAACTCACACCCAGCAACGCTGGCGTACTCACCTTGAGGGACTCACACCCATGAATCACAGTCTCTGGCGAACAGCTAAAAACATGAGAACCACGAGAGCAACAATTCCGCCCATTAATGGCCAACACTCTATCGCCCAGACTGCAGAGGAAAAAGCTAATGCTATAGCAGACAGCTTGGAACTCCAATTTTCACCATACGAAGACCCCTAACTTCAGCCATCTTTACACAGGCACTTTACACGATTTCCAACAGACAAATCAGAATGCACTTAACGTACAAGCACCAAACGACCTTGATCCCATACACCTGGATGAAGTTCATTACATTATACACAGCTTCAATGTGAAGAAATCACCCGGCTCTGATAAAATCAGCAACAGAATGCTAAAAATCCTTCCCCTTTCTTATGAGTGCTGGCTCACCATGCTCTTAAATCATATGTTGGATCTTCGCTACTTTCCCCACAGTTGGAAGACTGCTGACGTCATCACTCTGATCAAAATTAACCAAAATCCTAATTTAGCAGAAAGCTACAGACCAATTAGTCTTTTATCAAGCCTTTCCAAAATTTTTGAGTTAGTGTTGCTTAGACGTTTGACTAGTTTCTGCAGATCGAAAGATATTTTAATTTCTGAACAGCACGGCTTTCGATCTAATTTTTCCACGCATTCCCAACTCATGCGTATAGTGGAAACTATTCACAAGAACTCTACCAACAAGCAGTTTACCAGCATAGTATTTTTCGACATAAGCAAGGCTTTTGACAAAACTTTAATTCCGGGTCTGCTAACCAAGCTTGTCCAACTTGGTATTTCGATACAACTTTTGGCTCTCATCAACTCGTATCTTGCTAAACGTTCTTTCCGCGTACGAGTTGAACAATCCTACTCTTCTCTTCGGCCAATCAGATCCGGAGTGCCCCAGGGCGGAAATCTTAGTCCGCTCCTGTTCATTAACCCTTTCGCGACGAACGGCACGCCCAAGTGCCAGATGCGAACATGCATTCAAGGACGAGCGGCACTCACTCTGGCCAGAGGAAATTTTACCGCAAGCGGATAGTGGCACGTATAAGTGCCAGTACGCAGAACGTTTTAATTTGTGAACTAGATGGCGTTACTTGTCCATGGAACTAACTTCAATGCATTTTGCAGAGGCATGACCTTGGCAGAAGAGGATCGAATGAATTATTTCTCCATTTGGAGCGGTGAAAATCATTTTGTAACATAAACAAACAGAGCAATTCTCGTAGCATCAACAATTTTATAATTGAGTTTCGCTTTTTATTTTTATTTCAGCGTTATGATTTCGTTGGTGAATCATAGGAATATAAGAGAGTATTTTTTTGTTTGGGTTTTAGAGGCAGTGAAATTATTCGTTTATTTCGGATAAAAGAATGGGAGCAACTAACGAGTATTTTGTATTCAGATTTGTATGAAAATTATACATCAAATAGAACATAAATATTTCTTTTATTCCTGTAAAAAGTAGATTTCTGTGCTGAATAGGTGATTTTTAGTGAATTTTTTTCGAGAGTTAGGCTTAGCGCAAAAAATGCGCCGTCCTTTTCGACCACTTCGGAAGCGAAGCGCGTCGTCCTTTGGGCCGCGACAGCTCCGGAATGCCGCCGTCCCGAAAGGGTTAATGACATTCTTAGGATCCCTCAAGTACAGCTGGCCATCTTTGCAGATGACATAGCCCTGATTTCAAGAAGCTCTTCAGCACACAACGCTATTAATACACTCTAAAGTTACATAAAGAATAGCCTTGAGCACTGGCTCGTGACATGGAGAATCAAAATTAATCCGACCAAGAGTGCAGTCGTCATTTTTCGTTCGCACTACCAAGAACTTAGACATAACTGCTCCCTTAAAGTCTTCAATGATCCGATTCTCTTTTTATCATCTGTCAAGTATCTAGGCGTTACTCTCGACGACAAAATGCTTTTCAGTGAGCATATCAATAAGAAAGTTGAATCTGCTAATAAAACCTTCAGAGTCCTCCTCCCACTTCTTAGTAGAAAATCTCATATGTCCCTCTACAATAAATTGATCATCTACAAACAAATCATAGCACCTGGCTTTTTGTATGCCTGTCCTGTCTGGGGGTCGGCTACAAAAAGTCACATAGAGAAACTGCCAGTCTTTCAAAATAAAGTGTTACGCTGCATTGTAAATGCACCCTGGTTTATACAGAACGAGGTGATACACCACGATCTTAAAGTCCCACACGTTGCTGGGCAGATTCGGAAAACTTCACTAAATTTTTTCAGGAAAAACACTAGCAAACCCTGCCTGAGAAACGTGGATAGTAGCTACGACACTTCCACACCTTCCTATCTTAGAAAAGAAGGTCTAGACACCTTCTTTCCGCGCCTACGGCACCGCCGTGGAAGCGCCCCAGATATTCTACGCCCCAGGCAGGTGTTTCCTTAACCTAGTCCGCCGGGTGGCGACTGATGGCTATTTCACCTTCGAATTGCCCTGGCAATTCCGGGGTGAAATGGAGAAGCCTGATTCGTCCTCCCCGGTGAGCTCTCAATTCATGAGAACAATGACTCTGCTTTGCTCGCGCATTTTTTGCCAGCCCGGTCTTCTCTTCAGTAATGAATCAGCACAAGCTGATCGTTTGTTGTAAATATTCAAATAACTGTGTTTAAATTGTAAATTTTGTAATATTGTGTGCCTGAAAAGGGCCTTCTTTTTTATGTCACTAAACTTAACTGTAAATCCAATAACTCTTAAACTTATTAAACTTTCATTGTAAACTTCTAATTATCTCTAACTGCATCTGCGAATTGTAAATCCTAAACTTGTAATTCAATCTTAACTTCTTAATCGTAACCTTGTATTTTAATAATTTTAAGTTCTTAAGTAATCTCAAATTTGTACTTCAAGTTGTATCTTGGAATCTGTAAACTTTGGACTTCTCATTCACCAATACCTTGGTGATTTTCTATTGGCCCGCTCATATCCCTGACCCCGTCCTCTCTTGCAGCCATAGATCAGCACTCAACCATTAGCAACCACTCCAAGACGAAGGCGACACAACACCAGCCGCCTCTGAATCCTACACAGCAACCTCTCGAAGATGAATGCTATTCCATATTTCTATTACTGAAAAAACCATCTACAGTGGACTTTTATACATTCGATGTGGCCGTGAGGGACCTTCGGTCCCAGGGAGGCCATAAGCAAGCGTCTTGGCTTGGCTTCATTTATCTGAGTCACCGCCTCCTTTAAACTCTGCCTATGTAGTCAGCCGTCAGCCAGCCAGTAATTTGTCGATAGGAGGGCGCCTGGAGCAGAGCTCCGTATCCCTAGTCAGGTAACATATATGTGGGTCACAGTCTTCCACTGAACCTAGTCCTTCAATAGGGGCCAATAATGTTGATGAAACAAGTTAGACGTAAACAAATAATGCTGTAAGCAGAGGTCTTATTATAGAGTTTTGAAGATAAGGAGGGTGGGAGTACCAGAGAGGGTCAGAGATCAAAAGACCAGAATGCCGCTGTTGACAGTATTCCAGAGAGCGGACGTTATCGCCGTATGTGACGTCACTGGTTTAGAAGGAGAAGTGCCAGTTTCTCCGAGCAGCATTCAGCTCTAAGGGAAAACATAGACTGTGTCAGTCGTTGTTTTAATATAATTTGTAACTCTATCGTAAAAGTGAAGTTTAAGTGTAAATTTGTGTTTTATAGATGTATATATATATATTAGTATTTTCACGTATATAAAGTATAATTTTGTTTAATTGTTGTATATAAATTGTGTTTTATGAGCGCAAAAATGCCTGGTTGCTCCTCGGTTGCTTTGTGTTCAAATTATTAAGTCAATGAGATCTATCAGTTTTCATAGATTTCCAAAGATCCTACACTCCAAAAATTATGGATCGTGAAGTGCAAAAGAGAGGATAAAATAACCATTGCTAACGCAACTGTCTGTTCGAGTCACTTTTCTGATGAAGATTTTGAAGAAGATTTTCGGGCTGAATTTTTGAATTTGAAGCCAGTTGAAGAATTAAAACAAGGAGCCAACGGCAAAAAAATCTCTACCATTAATACCGCAGTTAAAAACAATGTTTTTAATATAGCAGTATAAAAAATACTTATGATTGACATGTTTCAATGATATGTAAAATAGGTGGTCCTCTAAGTAATCCAAAAAACAAAATTTATAAAATAAAATCGACTTCATATGCAGTATCTAAAATATATAAAAATAATTTATATTTCTGATACTAGCAATTATGGAGTTTTCTTTCTTTTTTTGGAGGGGGGGGGGAGATATTAGCAATTTGTAAGCTAATTTACACAGTTTAGTTTCTTGCAAAATGTATGTAAAGTTAATTTTGAATGCCTTAAGCATTTTACTTTGTTATTAATATACATAATAATAAAACGCAATTCTTTACTAATCATAATATTGACATTATATTCACATCATCTCAAGTTATGGGATATTTCGTTTTGATATGTAAAAAGCTTAGAATACAAAACTAAAAGTTGAAATATAATGCATAAAAAATTTATTTACAATAAAATTAAAATTCAACGCCAAATTTTTCAGAAGAAATAAAAAAGTGGGAGGATGCTTTCTTAGAAATGCATGGCGCATATATATCAAAAGAGAAATGCGTCATTAAAAAGTTGCAGTCAAAGTTAGCAAACATTTCACCTTCTGTATCACTAAAAGCCATAACTTTGTTTTCACGAACCAAAACATTCATTCGCATTAAACACTTAAATAAGACTTTCATGCAACAATTTGCAGAGGGGGAAAAAAACAAAGAAAAGCCTCTAAATGGTGTAAAAGCAGTATCATGGCATAAAAATGGTATGTATTGATTTATTATTTATGATCCATGTGGACATTGCTTTAAAATTTTTAAACTGTACATAGTTTATATATTTAAAACTCTATACAGTTTAATAACATCAATTTTGCATGCTTAAAATATCTTTGTGAAAACTGACATATCCAGTGGCTTAGCCAAGAGTCATAATATTCTACTAGCTCACAAAATGCATCGTCTTTTTGTTGGGTAAATAAAATAAATCTACTGCCATTGACCATCCATTCGACAGTCAACACCCCTCTTTTCCCAAGATCCGAACTACGCTTTTTAATATAAAATATAGTTATGTAACTACTAGATTGATGGTATTTCATAGTCATCAATATATGTTATATGTATGTGGAATTTTTTATGCAATTAGATATTTTTAAAATATATATTTATATTACATATAGAAAGTATTATCAATGTTTAAGATAATGGATACTATATTTTTAAAAATCCGATGATTAGATATTTATTCATATCTGTATTAAAACACTTGAAATGTAATTTTTATATTTACTACACTTTTCACGATATATTTCAGCTTTTATTATAAATAATATATGTATTATAATATTCTAATGATAGCCCTATGCATGTAAGAGTAGAATAGTTTAATTTCATTCTTTAAAATTTTATTACGAATGACCTTATCTCCTTTTTGAATTATAAACGCGAACTTTCGAAACTTTATACACGTATCTCTATGTCCCCTATTCTTGACTTGTAAGTCAGTGACGTCACGCTTCAAGTTGCTCTCCCGGTCGAAAAGCAATCCCCTTTCTCTGACCTACCTTATGTTTAAAGTATCTTGGGGGGAACAGGCGAATATCGCAGAAGAGATTCAGTCATGAATCAGCATGGGACGTCTAAATCGGGATTTAGGATAGATCTGGGTCTTTTTAGAAATTCACGGAAGTCGCAGTCGATCATATTATAGATCAGTTCGTTGGGGATACTAACGAGGTTATCATAGAAATTGTTAGAGAGTTTTCGCATCTCTTGCTTAATAGTTTTAATTTTGAAATCGCGATGTATTACAAAGTTTTTCAAGTATCTTGGGGCTTTTCTGATAAAACGTAGGATTTTGTTCTGAATGATTTGGACTTTTTTTACATTAGATTTCGCCGCAGCGTAGCCCCAAATTAGGGAGGTATAAAGAATGATGGGGCGGATAACTGATTTGTAAAGTAGGATTTTGTTTTCAATGCTGACATCATTCGAGTACAGGAGGGAACTCAGTTCTGCTTTTGCAAAGTTTATTTTATCTTTGAGTTTTGCAATGTGGGGTTTCCATGTTCGTCTGCTGTCGACTTTTAGTGCTAGCCTGGGTATAATTGTACCAAGTTTTGGTAGAATATATCGGGCTAAGCTAATCAAGATGTTTTCGCCGGAGGAAAAAGATAAATTACTGCTTATTAGAGATTTATTTGTTAAGAGCTTTGGAAAAACAGAGGAGGAGGTACAGGAGAAACTAGAGGAATATAATTGGATTTCAAAGGAAAATGTGCAAACTGAGGGACGACAGGAGATAGCTGAGATGCCTAGGCCTAAAGACAAGAAAGCCAACGACAGTAAGGAGATACTCCAAGGCAAAGAGGAGGACGTGAAAGGCAGACAGACCAAGAGTAAGGAAAAAAATCTTTTCGAAAGGCACAGGAAGGACAAAGAAAAAGAGACTCTCAGCTGGGCAGATGCCATAGAGATCGATGAGGAGGAAAAGAAAAAAAGAAAAGACTTGGACGGAGCAGCACGTGCTGAGAAGCACGTGCTGGGAGCCCTCATATAAGAATTAAACAAAACTTTAGGCACTAAAATTGAAGGACTGCTGATGGGGAGGGTGATTAGGATCCGTTGAAGATTACAGGAGCGTACAGACTCGCCTGACTCAGAATAAAATCCCTTTTAGCTCCATATGCTTAAAAAACGAAAGAACAAAAAAATTAGTGATAAAAGGGCTGCCAACCAACACTAGCATAGACTCTATTAAATAGGCTATATCCTGTGAAGGATTCAGGATTGTTAGGATTTCACAGCTTAGAAATCGTCGTGATAGGTCACCTCTTCCCATCTTCTTGGTCTGCCTAGAGCCGGCTGAGGGGTGGGAGAAAATTTACAATCTCACCTCCATTCTCTACATGAGAATCGTAGTGCAAGCCTTCAAATCAAAAGGAGTAAAAATTTGTTACAATTGTCAAAATTATAACCATTCTTCGGATAATTGCTCGCTTCCAGCCAGGTGTTTAAAATGCGGGGAAAACCATCAAACTCGCGAATGCCTTAAACCTAGGGACCTTCCGGCAAAGTGTGCTAATTGTGGTGGGGCCCACCTCGCCAAGTTTAGGCTCTGCCCCAAAAACCCTTGAAACCGTAACAAGTTCCAGGAACCTAAAACCAAACCCCAAAACCTTCGTACCAATAGATCAGATAATTCAAACCTGAGCATGGAAAACTTTCCCTAAATCACAAAACCTCGAAATTGTTACAGACAACGTGGCGATGACGCATGCCAAGACAAGAACACCAAGTTCTGAAGAGCACGTGGCCCACACGCACTCAGATGCCCCAAAATCTTCAAATCAAACCCTTAACCTCTTTCTAGAATTCATTAAATTCTTTAAAGAAGTACAAGATTATTTCAATATCAATGATGTCAGGAACTTCTTAAATCAAATCACCAAAATAATTAAAGCAGACGTAGACTCGATGCAAAAGACATTTGATATAATCACACTAATTGCAGATCAAAAAACCTCAAACTTTCCCCATAACTTAAACTAGCTCTGCCTTGCAAGATAGTTTTTCGAAATTGTGCTCCAGTTCTCTTGACCAACAGGAAAAACAGATCCCGTTGCTACGCCCACTGTGGGTGGTCCCTATGGACTCTATCTGCACACCTGCAATCCAGCCAACTCATGTCAAAGCTCGTGTCAAAGATACTCAACGCACATTTCGAAGATACGGCACAACCTGCCAAGCGCTTCATAAATCACGAAGCAACGCGGAAGTCTGCTGTCAAGAGTGACATCGAGATATTTACATGTCCTCCCAAAGCAAACTGTCTGATTGTTAATTATGATTGGTTGGGGCGGAAAACGTTGATGTGAGAAAAATACAGTTTAACATTTATTAGGGTTTATTTTGATGCGGTATTTCTCTAACCAGGGATCGAGAGTGTCGATGTGATATTGTAAGTATCGGTGTAGGTAGTTGGTGTTGTGGTGTGTAGCAAGAATGGCAGTGTCGTCCGCATACAAACAAAGTATAGTGTTGTTGGTTTTAGGGATGTCGTTTATGCAAATGTTAAAAAGAATGGGACCAAGTTTACTGCCCTGAGGGACTCCAGACAGGATATGTTTGGTGTGTGAGTGTGTCTGGTTCAGACGGACATGAAAGGTTTTGTCGTTGAGGTAGGAGTATAAAATATGGGTAAGAGAGTGTGGCATACGAAGCTGAATGAGTTTGTATATGAGTCCGATGAACCACACCCTATCTAAGGCCATAGCGACGTCAATAAGTATACCTCCAACTGCTGACAGGTTTTGGAGTCCTTCAAAGATGTACTCCACCACGCGGAGCAGTTGGTGTGTTGTAGAGTGAAGCTGTCTAAAACCAAATTGCTCTGGGATGAGAATGTTGTTATTAGCAAGGAAATTGTTGATTTGGATGGCGATGAAATGTTCAGTTAGTTTGCCAAGAGAGGACATCAGACTTATGGGGCGATAACTTTTTGGGGAGTTTAAATTTTCTTTTGGTTTAAAGATAGAAATAATGGCGGCGTGCTTCCAGTCACGGGGGAAGTAATTGAGATCGAAATTGGAATTGATTAAAACAGTGATGTAAAAGATTATATTAATAGTGCAGGATTTAAGAGCTTTGTTTGAAATATTGTCAGGGCCAGGGCTTTTCTTGTTTTTGATAGTATTAATGTAGTTAACTATGTCAGTGGGGAAGTATTTGGAACACTAAGAAACTGCTTCACGGTATCCTCGGCTTCCTCCATGAAATTTGGGCAGAAAATATCTTCGTGTGATGTGAATTGTTTTTCATATACATCAGCGAGTAGATTAGCTTTGTCTTGTTCTGTGTAAACAGTGGTATTATTGTGAGTGAGTAAGGGAATATTTTTGTGCTTCTTACGAATACGTTTCAAGAAGTCCCAAAGTGAATGATCAGTAGGGGAGAGAGATTCAACGTATTGCTCCCATTTGGCTTGTTTATAGTTAGAGATTAAAAGTTTTATTTGTGCCGCCAGGTGATTGTATTTAGTTCTGTAGGCAGGATTTTTTGTGTGTTGCCAATGTTGGTGAGCGCGGTTTCTGAGTTTAATTTGGCTAGTGATAGAATATGGGAGTTTTTGGTAGAGTTGTGGAATGTAGGTGGAGGTGCTGTCGGAGAGTGCTGAGCTAAATGCTTGGGTTAGTGTTTTGATCGCCCTGTCAGCATCTTCGGTGGAAGTGATAGTTGGGAAGAGGATGGGGGACTCGTTTAGAAGTTTAACAAAATTTTTCCAGTTAACTTTAGTAGGGAGAGAGGGGGCCGGAAGAGGGGTATTTAGTTACAGAGTTAATAAGATTGGTAGATGGTCCGAGATAAAAAGATTAAGTACATTTACAGAGGCTGGGAAGGGACAATTTTTTAATAATGCAAAATCAATGGTGGTAGGATTGGTGTGATTACTATGTCTGGTGGGGAGGGAAGGAAATTTAATGTCTAAATTATTATCAATACAAAAGTTGTTAAGTTCTCTTCCTACCCGGTTAGTCCTGCGTGCATTCCATCTATGATGGTGCGCATTGAAGTCACCTGCTAAGATAGTAGGGGATGGGGGTTTAAGTATGAGTTCAAGATCGTTATTAAGGGGATCGGGAGAGTTAATTCTGTTATAAATGGAACCAATTATGAGTTTTTGCTGCCTAGGAAGTATGATTTCCACCAATGTGTTTTCAAGACGATGTGTGTTTGAACTTGGGAGATGTGTGTGTGGGATGTGATTTTTGATGTAAACGGCTGTTCCGCCATAGCTTAGTGGCTGACCTGCGGCGCTGTGTCTTAGTGTGTAGTAGAAAATAAAGTTTTGAATTTTTAAACGGTCTGGGCGTTTTGTTTTAAGTTCCTGTATTAGGATGATGTCAGCGGGGTTGTCAGTTAAGTGGTTTCTTAGGTCGTCGATTTTATTGCATAAGCTGTTAGCATTCCAGCAAAGGATATTTAATTTGGATGGGTGTCTATTCATGATTGGTAGGATTTATCTGGGCACCGAAGATAGATTCAATTGCACGGATAAATACAAATAGTTTGTTGAGGGGATCCTTAACTTTTTCCATATCGGTGATGGCTAATGTGATTTTATTTATTACGTCCTGAATATTGAATCCCGTCTCTCCATAGCAAACGGTGATTGGCGTAGGGACAACGTTCTGCGGTAGACGGCGCTACTTCAGTTGAATACAGTGGCATAGCTGAAAAGGGATATAAAAGTGCTTGATATAGGATTTGATATTTAATTTGCAAACATGATATATGCGAAAGCAAAGGTATAAAAACACGAGGAAATAGTGAAACTAGGATAGGCTACGTTTTTTATTGGTTACACACACAAAAAAAGATTTTATGATCTATTTTTTTTTAAATTTAGCTTTATGATTTTTATTTCCTTAAATTCTTTTGATAATAATTTCTTTATGAAAAAAAATTCCAAACACCACAAGCCAGGAGACTTGAAGAAAGAATTATAATCCATATAATATCTTATAAACTCACTTTGTAATTAAAGAAAAAATACTTACTTGAAATTAAAAGGTTTCAAACATTTAACAAAACCACAACAAATTGAAATTTTACATGCATTTAATATGTGAATCCTTCATCAAAAATTCATATATAAGTTAAATTATAACATTCAAAGAAAAATGACTTCAGGTAACAAATTTGTGATAAAGTGAAAAGTTATTCTTCAATGAATTTTCATGTTTTTATATGAAGAAATTTATTTTTCCAAATAATTTTTCAATGAATTTTCTATTTCAATTTTTAATCATGGATATACACTTCATGAAATACATATGTAATATTTCAATTTGTTGGGTATCTGCTAAGTGTTCTAAGTTCTTTTATTTCCTGCAGAAAGCTTTTTATATGTTAAGTATATTAAGAGTGGCAGAGCAAAATGTGTATTTCTCCTATTGAAATGTATATAATTATTCTTAGCTTTAGGACATGAGTATATATTATGTATGACCCCCCCCCCCCCCCCCCACTTCCAGGGATGAATCAGTTGGCTGCATATTTTACTTATTACGAATTTTCATGTTTTTATATGAAGAAATTTATTATTCCAAATCATTTTTCAATGAATTTTCTATTTCAATTTTTAATCATGGATATACACTTCATGAAATACATATGCAATATCTCAATTTGTTGGATATCTGCTAAGTGTTCTAAGTTCTTTTATTTCCTGCAGAAAGTTTTTTATATGTAAAGTACATTAAGAGTGGCAGAGCAAAATGTGTATTTCTCCTATTGAAATGTATATACTTATTCTTAGCTTTAGGACATGAGTATAGATTATCTATGACCCCTCTCCTCCCAGGGATGAATCAGTTGGCTGCATATTTTACTTTTTGCTGAATTTGAAATAGTCTGAAAAATATTCTGTCACTGTGATAAAAATTACAATTTTTTAAATTAAAACAATGCACATTTTTGAATAATTTGCATTTTTAATATTATTTTAGTTGAAATGTTTAAAATTTGCCTAATTTTGCTTTAAAATTAATTAATTAACTTAGCATAAACTATAAAATAAATGATGAAATGTCAATCTGTTAGTTGCGGAGTGAGCCCGTCACAATATTCAATAGATATAGGCAGGCCCGGTTTAAGGCGTGGGCGGCGTGGGCAATTGCCCACAGCGGCCGAATTAGGGGCGGCCATTCGGAAGTGAAATTAGGTGTAGTAAGAATTACTTTTGTGGTCGTATTAAAAAATTTTTGAACCAATTTTGTGCCACTTTAATATAAACGAATTTATTTTTTCAGATAGTATTAAAATATAAAAAGGATAAACTCGTTTTTCTCCCATAATTATATCTTTTTTGAAGCAATGTACAGATCTACTTGAAAGTACGTACGCTCAAACACTTGAGAGATTACTAGATTTTAAACAACTTGCAGCTGGGTGCAGCCTGCAATCCCTTAGGGGACTTTGCTTTCCCCAAATCCTAGGAAAAACCCAAGGAGCGATTCTCAGAATTTT
The DNA here is from genome assembly GCA_951213105.1 of Amaurobius ferox. Lineage (NCBI taxonomy): Eukaryota > Metazoa > Arthropoda > Arachnida > Araneae > Amaurobiidae > Amaurobius > Amaurobius ferox. Next base: position 117,883,116 of record OX578140.1, read on the forward strand.
TTCCTGGTTTCAAATTCAAATTGCAAACACATGGATGCGGTCTCTGTGATCGCACTTCTAAAAGGAAGGGAGGGAGGAGATTAGTCCAGATGGTCATTCTTTTGATCGTCTACCGTTTTAGATCATTTAGGTATTCAGCCTAGCTGGATGGAGGCCATGCAGATAACAAACACAGTGACTAGAAGTAAAAATCTACTTCTTAGTGTTCAAAGTGTTGTGTTATGCTGTTGTGCGACATTCACAAATCCATCGACAACTATGGCTGTCTTTTAAGTTCTAACTATTGGGGTAAACTTTTCTTTCAATTATTTAAAATATTTTTGCAAAATTTCTTAATTGACTACATTTTTTGTCAATGTTTAATGTGTTTCAACAAATAAAATTAATTTGGTACTGAATTTAGTCTATGACATTAGCCCCAGAATAATACTGATAAAAGAATAATTTTTTCATGTTTTTATCCAAAATACTATGCCCCGTGGCTGTTCTATAAGGAATTTCAGAGGCAAATAATTAAGCAATAGTGTAAAATGATCTTAATTTTATATTTTTTCCAGTTTCAATCCAAAACGAAAAATAAAATGGTACAAAATATTTTTGCGAAGTAAAATATTCTTTTATGAATATTTGCATGAAAGTGCAAAAGTTGTTTATAAATTGTTAGAGCTGTTTTATAAATTAATAAATATATTCTATAGACTCAATCTGAGAATTATACATATTCTTTTGCTCATGCATACAAATTTCTGTCTAGATATACGTTCAATAATCTGTAAATACTATTTTTTTTGCATAATTACACTTTTAGTTATAATTACAATTTAATACACTTTTAAGTAAAATGTTAATTAAACAATCTTAAAATTTGTAATATACATTTTGATATTGTGATTTTTTTTTATACTACTCAAACAATTCATTTAATATCCCCATGTTCTAGTCAACATTCGATTTATTATTATTCTTATATAAAGTTGTATTGTATGATATGTGGTATTTTTTGTCTATTTTTTTTTTTTTTTTCGAAACCGAGAAAAAATTAAACATTGACGGTCCTCTTTTCCAACGAAGTGTTTTTTTTTATTCTTAATACACCCTATTTTTATTACCCCACTCGAAAGTTCATATTTTTTAATTTCTAACCTCCCCCCCCCCCCTCCTATCCTTTTTTTAATGAATTTGGAAGCATTTGGATATTTCCTTGTGTTACTGTTGGGCCCATATATCTCTAAATTATTTTCAGATGTTTTCGCTTGTTATTTTTTTTTTAAATTATGAAAACAATTGCAAAACATTGACGAAAACATTGCATTTTTTACCGTCTTGTTCTCTAATGATTGCAAATATGATTTTTTCCCCTCTCTTAGTTTTGTTATGCACTTTATCTTTCGGTAGAAAATTAGAATATTTTTAATTTTTACCCCCTCCACCTTTCTTTGCTAATTGTTGTCCCTTTTTCTATTCTATATATTTTTCCTGCTTTTGGATTAGGTTTTGTATCTTCGAACATATTTTTTATATATTTTCATACACTTGTCACAAACTCAGGAACATTTTAAACATTACATTTCAATCGTCTTCACCCACAGTGAATCTATAATAATAAAAAGAAGAATCTATCTGTTTGTTTGTCCACAATGCCGACCGATATCTATCTCATTGAATTTTTTCACACAGTCGCATCTGGGGGCGCGGTAGCCCATTGGTTAGCGCGCTGGAGTTGCACTCGGTAGGCCCGGGTTCGATTCCAGCCACTGCCAAAAACTGCCGCCGTGTTCACGCGGAGTACGATCACGTTAAACATGTGGGTCCGTAAGTCCTTCCAAGAGGTTGGTGGTAGGGGAAGGAGGGTACGGTCCCTGTGGATGCCTCCCCCACTGGGTTCCGGTCTAAATTGGGTGGCACTTCCCGGCCGTCCAAACAGTTACCTTACATCTTTCTGGTAGGTCGGACGGTCTGAGTCTCAACAACAACACAGTCGCATCTATATCTGAACTAATGCATCTCGAAGGCCTTTTACCAAAATTTACATTCGAATTTTAACGAATTTGTAAATTCCAAAATCAGATAATCTTCAGCTACCGATATGACCTAGCAGCTTTATTCTCGATTTAACAGTTGCAGAACCTCCAGTCATCGATATGATCTAACAGCTAATCATACGATTTAACAGCTACCGTAACGATCTAATGCCACGTTCATCTCCTAGAGGTTATTAATCTATCATTCATTTATATTCTGCATTACGGAGAGAGTTTACTTTCTTTTCGCTTTGCGGATAGCGTACTGGTAATTTGGCGTCAGTTCAGGATTTGAAGAAAATTGAGTAGTGTTATTACTTTCCTTATATACATAATGTATAAGGAAAGTATTGTGACGGGATCGAAAATTTGAATTCGAGTTTTCGACGGGAGAGCACGTTTCAAGCAACCCTGATCACGAATCGAACATTTTTGAGGTGATGTCTGTGTGTGTGTGTCAGTGAGCCTTTGGAGACGATATCTCACGAACGAATGGAGCGATTCGAATGAAATTTGGTACAAAAATCACAATCCATGAATACTGGAAGCCTATTGTTTTAAAACACAATCGAATGTTCAGAACCTGCCTAAATATTCGAGTGAAATTTTGAAAAAATCATTAAAAAAGCAAAACCTTTAATAAAGTTACGCAAATAGAGATTTCTTATGTAATTTTTCCTTAGAAAACGATTGACATAAACTTTAGAACGCTAGTATGAACCGTTCTCGAGATATTGCACATTTTTGAAATAAATTTATCAAAAAAATCCCATAAATTAAAAATAAATATTAACTGTTGAGAAACATGTTTACTTTTAATATGTAATATCATGCGATAAATTTGATGACATCATTCTCATGGATCTAAGTCGTTCTATTCACGAGAAAAGATACTTTGAGTAATACTTTTGTATTTGAACGCCAATAGTCATTTATCTGCTGTAAGAATAACTTATTTTTCCATCTATAACGCTTGGCGGGATTTTGGCAACGAATTTAGCGGAATGTCGCCAACTTGGCGACACTTTTAAATGTTGCCAAATTAACGAAAATCTCGCCAAATGGATAAAAATGACGCTAAATCAATGAATAACGACTAATTGAAGAAAATTCAATGTCTTGGAAAGTAATATAGGTATCTACTATAAGAATAACATTTTTTTAAATTGTGAATGCAATAAATTCATTGCATTACTTAAAGAAAGTCATGTGTTGCCCATATCAGATTTTTTATAAATGTATTAAGTAACGGGGGTTTATTTTCTTCCCGGTCAACACCGGGTAATTCGTTCCAGTGATACAATAAAACAAATGTTAAATTAGTCAAAGTGTAAAATTTTGTTGTAATTTGGATAGTATTCCATTATTATGTATATTTCCGTATGTATATTTCCACGTATATTTTCGTATGTATATTTCTACCTATTTTGTTCAAACCTCACCAATCAATAAGCATCCTTAGAATCCCCATATTCATTTGACATCCTAATTTTTTTTAAACAAAACAAAATATGTCGTACTTGTGCACCAATATTTCACAAAAGAGTAAGTAACCAAACTGAGTTGCAACAATCGTGGCATTTCAAATATTAAAGCTTTCCCACCCATTGGAAAACTTGGTTTTTGAAGTATAGTGGTTATAATTTCGATATGTTAAAATATCGAAATTATAACCACTATACTTCAAAAACCAAGAAAGTGACCCAAAATCCAATTATATACACTTGTAGGATTTCTAAAGAGCAATAAATTCATACTAATTGTTTATAGTTATCACTTTTAGTTTTTAAGCTATAAGCATTACAACCTTGAAGTGCTTCAAATTTTCAAACTTCTTCCACTTGACAAGATGATTACTCGAAAACCATAAAAGTTTTTTTAAATATACATATAAATTCAGAAACTAAAACTTTCCTTATACATATTTTTATCACTTAATAATTTTATCGATCGTTTATACTTTCGTAGATATTTCGAGTGAAAGTATGAAACATGGAAAAAAACCTCATTTTTATGTTTCAAAGTTTAAGCCTCCCCTCACTACCGAAAAAAAAATAGAGTTCTATCCAAAATCCAATTATATATACCTGTAGGGCTTTCACAGAGCTACATATTCATGCTTATTGTTTAAAGCTAGTTTTTTAGGTTTTTGAGATGTTATTAACTTGAAAAATGGAAAAATTTCAATCTTTTTCAATTTGGCAAGAAGATTACTCGAGAACTATAAAAGCTTTTCTTAATAATAAATATAAATTTTGATACTAAATTTCCTAGTACGTATTTTTGTCATTTACTATTTATATCTTTATTTTATAGTTTAAAATGAAAACAAGAATAATAAAAACACTCGCTCGGGCAGACACTTTTTGTTTTCTAAAAAAAAGTTCTGAATATTAAAATATTGAAATTATTATAATAAGCGCCCAAAAGGCTTACATTTTTCGTAACGCTTTGTTTCCCCTACACAGAAACCCCAAACATAGATGTTATTCACGTAAACTTACATTTAATATGATTGTTTATTTAATATTTTTGAATGCCGTTTTTTTTTATGATTTAAAAGAAGTTTGAAAATTTGCGACCTTCCGCGTGTTCATTTTCCTTTAATCATAAATTTTGTTCACTTCACTCCATTCATTATAGAAATTTTGTCTCTCTAGACTCCTATACACATCCATATATACATTACACTCACGCACAGACCAGACATCCCTTTAAAATAATTGATGTGGGTTAAAGGATGCCCAAAACGTATATTCATCCGTCGAAAATTCGAGTTTACGACCCCACCATTATATTTTCCTATACATCATTTGTGTGCAGGGAAATTGCAAATAAAGTCCAAAATTCAGTTATGTATTATAAATTACTGCTGCATTATGCATGTATGCATGTAGAAAGAAATGTAAGGCATTACATTTTCTAAACCGCTAATTAAAGCTCGAAATTTAGATGAGAATAAAATTTGATAGGTCAATGAAATAAAATAATTTGCGTAAGGTGATGGCGATTCTGTTTCTAAGGGAGATTATTCTCTCCTGCTCTTGCCTATCTAAGATGCTTTGCTCTTAATTGCTTTCTCGTATAATCACGAAAAAAGTCCAGTCTTCATCCACACACCTATGCGTCGGTCATCAGTACTGACGAAGCGGAATTTGTCTCTAAACATGCCTCCAATCGTACACTGTCTAGTTTGACCGAGCTAAACACCAATTCAGACGTCTCTGCCTATGTTAAGGGATCAGTGGTAGGCGCGTTAATGGACGTCGACAGTTGATCCCATCAGTCGTCTCCGAATAATATACATTGATACAGGATTCACGGGTGATGGCTGATAAGGTTCGAATGTCTGATAACCATGCTATTGGTGTAGATGTAACTCCTCTCTTGACTGCACGATCCACTCCAGCAGTTGTCTGTCTGGGGCATTCTAAGCCTCTGCGACGGTTACATTGGTCTTCATTGATCCACTATTTCCATCACCGAGCAACTACCATATCGTTCTGGCCAAGATAGCGACTGATACGTCTGTTGGACCAGTTTCCCTTGGGCCATTGATGCGACTTCTCTCTAAATCCGACAATTGTTCGTAGTGCTGTCGAGTATGTCTCAAAGGCATCTTTGTACACAATTTTCAGTATCAAAGCAGAAAATCCAGTTTCAGTTGCTCGTAAGTAAGAACATTAGACGTTATAAATGCTGCACTATACGTCATTCCCATGCGTGTTGCATGAGCCCTATAACGTCATTGGCGTTGATCAGTTGATCATTTGCAGTTTGATCATTTGCATACCTCTTAAAACGAAATTTGCATGCCCAGTTTCGTAGCTGTAGCTCAATATATATATATATATATATATAATTATATATATATATATATAATTATATATATATATATATATATATATGTATATATAATTATATATATATATATATAATTATATATATATATATATATATATATATGAAAGGCGGCTCCAAACTGTCTTGCCCACACACGAAAATATCCTTGAGCCGGCCCTGCTGAAATTTGAGAACAACAGGGAAGGAAGGATTCAAGAACAGTAACGAGGCTTTATTAGCTGAAGAGGAAAATTGTTTAATTCCGAGAGGGGGGCGTAACACCGACCCCTCGGAAAGAAAAGGTCATAACTCAGAATCTGCTCCAGAAGCTGACTGTACAGGCAAAGTATAGGGAGGTTTCACCTACGTCACGTTTCTGTAGCAACCATTTGAGCAGACGACTGCTTTGTACACGCAACAGTTAGAACGCCATGAATCAACATTACAAATCTTATTTATCGCAGCTAGATCCTGGATATAAAAGCTTATATTAAGCTAAAATCAACGAAATTTGAGGTGAAGATCCTTATGATGGATGCAGATTACTCACAGAAAAGTTATATTTTAATGTTTTTGAAAATTAACATGGTAATAGTTGGAAACTTTATTATATGGAAAAAAATGTTTCCACAAATCAATCTCTTGTCAATTCAGAGAGTTTTGATATAACTTCATGGTCACTGAAATCTCATGTCGGTTTTATGTCATGTCTATCACAATGGGTTTTCGATTTTATATTAAATAAGTAGACAAATTGAGATTTTGAAACTTCCCTAGGAAATATCTGTGATATAGATATACATATTGTGAATAAAATTTATTTTCCTAGAAATATTATCTTCTATGTCAAATGTACTACATTACACATCTGATGTTATGTCTGTCACAAACGAAACAGGTATCTGCTATTGAATTTAGTGATTTTAATTTGATGTTGATTTTTTTTAATTTTAGATTTATGAAACAAAATGAAAATTACGGAGTTGATTGCTAAAAAATCAATGATTGTATAATCAAATTACAAAACTAAAATTTTGCGCTTTTTTTTAAGATTTATTAAACTTAAATTGAAAAGCATACTGTGCCATATAATGTACTCACCATGAATAAAATGCTCACCAGTGGCTTATCCTGACTCTAAAAAGTGTGTGTGTGTGTAGGGGGGGGGAGCCCAACTGTTTAACATTTACTTATGCCAGGGTTATTTAAAATGAAAAATACGCATAACATTAAAAAGTCTTGAAGAGTGTGTGTGTGTGTGAGGGGGGGGGGGGGGGGTTCACTGCAAACTTTCCTGTGCTTCAAATTTTCAGTATTCCAGTCTTCTCTGTTGATTTTTAAAGGCCATTCTTTGCTTCTTTTAACAGACAAGTCCTTGATTTTATTTCCTTTATTTTCAATCATTCGAGGGAATGAAAAAAATGATACAATTAATTACGGCACAAATCGCCTTTATCATATTCAATTACTTTATCTTAAATAAATAATGATTATATGATATCGGATGGATATAATTTTAATAAAACGACTTTTTAATAAAAATTTCACACCAAAACGTATCTTTTACATATAAACCTAATGCAAGTTCAACGTTTCTTTGTACAAAGAAAACTTAGAATTTTTTCCGCTAGATGGACGAGACGTCACGTAAAACCTCCCTATAAAGGAAGCAGTGTCTGAGTTTGATCTGATACTATTCACATGTAACTGAAAATAATACAACTAATATTGGCAATTCAATCAATCAACAAAATACAAATCAATTCAAAAGCGTCGTGAAGTGTGTATAAAATGTTCGTAGAGTTTTTATGTGGATGTTTAATATTATTTTGTGAATCAAATTTAAGATTCCAGAAGACATTTTATTTCAATTTATTTTGAAAATTAAATAAAATAACCTAAATTAAGTAAAAGGAATCGCCATGTCTGATGTTGATACTTTTGGTATATAAAAATTTGTCTATTTTTGTGTATATTTTGGAGGCGTACGGATGGTTGATTTCTTCCTAAACAAATGAATAAAACTTCTACATGTTTAATTTAAAATCCTACAAAACGATTATTTAAATTATGATTAGTTATAATGATTATTTAGAGAAATATATTATCTGTTGAATAATTGTGTTGGTCACTCTAAATCACTACTCAAAATAAATCATGCAACTTTTTAGTGTTTGTTTAGTATTATTTCATCATCTTATTTGTAAGACAGGATGTGAGCAGGTGATATTCAAGACCAATAAGATATTTTCGGGATTCGTGCGCATCGGGAATTTGAAATTAATGCCAGGGAAATTGCAGAGAAAATAAATTTTTGTTCAGAATTTTGGAAATATCGGGGAATTTTTAACTTGCTGACCTTCTTACGGAGATGCCGGTTACTACGGATTCTCCGTAGTTTCTACTGAAAACTTACCCATACTGCGAATTATGGAATTTGCATAATTTCCTATGGAAAATTGTCTTCTGTAAAGACCAATGTAAATTTATGGCCACATGTATGGTAATTTGAACCAAATCAGCATTGCAACTGGAATTTACGGTCTCATGGGCATGCCAATCAAATTAACGTTGCAGTGGGAATTTGTGGCCGCATGCAAGTTAATGCCAATCAAATTAACGTAACAACGGGAACTTTTGGCCGCATGCACGGTAATGCCAATCAAATTAACATGACAACGGGGACTTTTGGCCACATACACAGTAATGCCAATCAAATTAACGTGAGAACGGGGATTTACTGCTGCATGGAATGTAAAAAAAAAAGAGTGGCATTACTATAATGATTGAAGCTGTTAAATTTCGTGATCATTGAGTCATAAATAAACCCTTTTATTCGTGATTATGCAAAGTTTTGTCTCAAGTTACCATAGAAAATATAAAATTTCACTCGAAAAAGTTTTTACTCGAATTTCAAAAAATTCAGTCTAGTTCTAGATTTTTCGATAACAAAGCTGGATGTAAAGTTTTGTGAAAATCCATCAGTATTTATGGCAGCTATCATGTACACTAGCAATTAACAGCAAATGGACATTACTCTAAAATTGTCAAAATGTGTTCAGCAGGTCCTAAAACTTGTATTGACATCAAAATATCAAATCAGAAATTATTCAAGAAAACAATACTTTCTCTATTCTATAGTATGAGAAAGTAAAAATATGGAGACATTTAACCAGCAAATTGAGGTGGGCATCTGGAGGGGGGATCAACACAAAAAATACCTATTGATAATCATGTGCAAGCAGTCGACCATGCAATTAAAGGTCTTGAACAAAGAAACTTCGTTACCAAACAGGAAGTAATGCCATCTACCTACAGGATAAAAAGAAAACTGCTTTCCCACAAACCAAAGTTAATGAAACAATAAACATTAGTTCAAATTTTTAAACAAAATGATAAAATGTAAATTTTGTTTTTCTTTTAATTCTTGTACAGTACAACCTCAAAAATCCAGACTTTGCCAATTCCGGATTTTCGATTTTTCCGTATTATAGAGTTTGAATAAAATTCAAACCTAATATTAACTAAATACACTATAAAATACTATTTTTACTAAAAATAATGACAAAAGTTAAGTTAATCAGTTAAAACATATTATTTAATACAGAAAATGGGGCAAAAGAAATTTCAAAGAAAAAATATACACATTAATAATCTAGAATGTATGAACAAAACGAAATGATAAAATTGCATTTTATCATTTCGTTTAAATATTTGAATTAACGTTTGTTGTTTCATTAATTTTGGGTTATGGGAAAGCAGTTTTTTTTATCCTGTAGATGGACATTTCTGCTCGGTTATAAAGCTTCTTTATTCAAGTACTTTAGTTGCATGATCGATTGTTTGCACAAGATTATCAATGGGTATTTTTTCTTCTCCACATTTATCGTCGCTACTTTGCTCTTTTGTTATTTAATATCATATCATGAATCAATTATTTACGATTGGCATCTCATCATCACAGTGCAGAACGTCCATTATATCGGCTTTGTTGAGATTTAATGAAGAACCGGAAGAATTTAATGTAGCGCCAAAATTTAATAAAATTTAATTAGCACTTTTGCTGATATATTTAAAGGTGTAAATATGTTTAAACCGTCTTCGCTATTAACGAAACGAAAAACAAAAAATATGAACTCGAAACATTTATTTATTTTCTAGCATCTATATAATGTTATGTTTAAAAATGCTGATGACTCTGAAAAAAGGAAAAACTTTATTAGTAATAGTCAAATATGTAAAAAATATCGCAGTAGATAAAATAAATATTTTTTCTAAAAAAGAAAAATATCTCTCCTCTCAATGATTTTTCTGATGATGCATATTCAGCAAATTTTTCATTTTGAGTTGCTTTGCTGAATCTCAATACAGTTGCCTTTGTTTCAGGACCCATAATGTTAACCAAAACATTTTTTTGATGGCTCTGTCTAGATTTGAGGAAAATTGTTAATACTTTTGTGTATTGAAAGCCATTGTATTAGTGTATAGAGCTGTAAGTATTGGATGCAAGTATATTGATATGTCTATCACACACATATGTGTGTATGTTTCTGTGTATGCACAATCAGCATAAATATAGTATTAAACTTTATAAAGATCAAAAAATAATCTGAGTTTTGTGTTGCTTTGGAAATGAATACTGAACCTGCTCTCTTTATTATCTAAGAAGTTATTTATTTTATATTTTTTCAATTTATATTGTGTTTTCAGAAGATGATGAAGGAAGTTTTGTTGCTGTAGTTCTTGATCTCAATCCCTCTCCCCAATTAATAAAAGATGGAGATGTAAGTATTGAATCTTGAAATTCTTACTCTAATGTTATTTCTACAATATTATCTCTTACTAGGAGACTGCCTCCTGCTCGCTCCTCTCGTGCAACCCCCTTTGGGGGCTTCGCCTCCTACTCATTGCTCTCGCAGAGCTCGCTTCATATCTATCTTTCCTAAAAATTTTATTTTAAAAAATCTCATTTCTATCCCTGCCTATTTTCCGCAGGATGGAAAAGCAGAGATTTTTCTTAGCCCAGGGAATCCCAAAACTGAATTCCTTGTTCATGAGCTCGCTTTGCGAGCTATTTCATGCCAAACTAAAGTTTAAATAGATAAACGGTTTATTTCATGGTGTTACCCTATTATTTTTTTAAATGTACCAAATTTCATAGTTTTGTATGCTATAGTTTTTACGGTACAAGACAGAGAAATCGCTAGACGTGCCGATAAAAAAAAAAGTTCATCTCAGAAGTGCATAAAAAGTAAATTATCTCAGAAACTACACCAAAATTTAAAAAACGGGCTCCATCCTGCAAAAATTCACCCATGTGGGTACCTGCCTGTAAAAATTCGTGGTCTTGCTATTGTTAGTCTATCCAGGATGCGAACTCGCAGCTCAAATATTTTGTCTTTGATATTAAATATTTCTTAAACTACAATATATATCAAAAAACGATTTATTTCAAAGTATTCCTCAAAGCTTTTTTTACAAGTGTACCAAATTTCATATTTTTATATGCAATAGTTTTTGCAGTAAAGAATCTCGAAAAACGAGAAATTTGTCAAACGGCGGCATCAGCTACTTTTTTTTAATATAGAGAGAAACCAAATTTCAGTTCTAAACTTATAAGGGGAAATGTGTATATAAATCATATTTGTTTCTGGAGATTTATATATTTAATCTTGAAATTTTTTTATATTCTAATGGTATTTCTACAGCATTTCCTGTTAAAACAAATGTTAGTTTTTAATTTATAGGGAGGTGGATCTGTGTAAATCATATATGTATATTTATTCCTATTACAAAATCAGTTATATAATAACATGCAAATGGCAATATCTTAATTTCACAGTTTCAGTAAAATTCTAGTTCATTATATGATTAATTCATGAAGTGCTACATAGAGCATGCACATACACAACTGTCCAAATAGTGACAATACCAAAGCTTCATCCTAAGTACTTGGCAGAACCAAAACAAATAATATTAGCCAAGAGAAGGATATATTATCTGTTACTAATACCTGTTTCTGGAATGGAAACACTATTCTTAACCACCTCCATCATTACAAGCCTCCAAACTTAGTATTGATTTTATCTGCTGAAAGTCCTACTAGTTTTACATTTATAATAATAAAGGAGGATGCCTGTTTGTTTGTTCATATGTGTCATCTATAGTGCAAAATCTAAGCAATGCATGGCAATAATATTTGGACACAAGTACATCAGGACTTGGAAAGGTGCACCTCAGTTTTATTTTTTAAAAATTGAATTTGTTTTTTATTAACACTTTACAACATAGTTGAAAAGTGTTTATGACTTTGTTCATTCTGTCTGACCATTCTCACCATAACTGCCATAAAAATGACTTTTCAAAATGAAATTTTAGTATGTTGTTCAGACAGTCTGTAGGACATATGGGAATATAAGTGAATTATCACCCAATTAGTTTTGGATTGAACCCGGGTTGAAAAAATGAAATACATTGAACCCTATGGGACCTAATTTTTTAAACATGTTTTAAGCGAATTTAAAATTCACGAATTGCTTCGAAAGTTTTAGGAAATATTTAAATTATCCTATAAAAGATATGAAAAAAATTTCACCAAATTATATTCGGTAGTTTTTTAAATAAAAATTAAAATAATAATTACAACCATATTATATAAAGAGATCACGTGACCCACTTCAAAATAAAATATGACATACATCTTGTGTCAAAATCATGATTTTTAAAGTTCTTTTTAATATATATTTAGTGTTGCATCCATCCCAAAACTGCTTTATTTTTACTTAATTTCTGTGCATCAATATTCTGAAACAACACAATTACAATATATTTCAGTTTAAATGATGATCGAAATTTGATCATTTCTATAATGAAGTCTAATTTTCACTTATGGAGAATGTAAACACATCAAGCTGTAATCGGTCATCCATTTTGTTACTCTTAAGTCCTCTGGATGAGTCGGTCGGCTTGGGGTTTCCACATCAAGCTGTAATATGAGTTGTATAAGAATTGCTGAATTTCTTTAACACAAAATTTTTTAGCTCTGGAGCCTGAAATATAGCTGATATGAATGAAACATTCATTGATTTTATAGAAGCAGACGATTTTATAGCAGACTTTTTTGATGAAGTTTTAAGCATGGAGTTAAATTACTTTTACCTCCATGGTTTTAAGTTTTTAAGTAAAATAAATTATTGTAGTATTGTGATGAATAAAGGGAATGAAATAAAAGTGTGTAAATGAAATATTTACTGCTTTTACATAGAGAGCCAGGCGATTTATATTTCAATGACGTCATTTGAATAAAGTTCATTTTTTTCGATGAAGTTTTAAGTTTTCAAATATAATAAATTATTGTAGTGTTGTGATAATTTAAAAAATATTACCTCTGAATGTATCGCACTTTAGAGATGTTTAAATCAAATTGCATTGCAGTTGGAAAGTGTTTCATAATCAGTGATTTATGCATGATTGATCTTTCTTGTTTAGTATATGTTTTAGTACAATTTTCACACAAATCACTTCATTTGTTGAAGAGATGTGATTGGATATTCTCACATAGTTTCTTTTTTAATATCATCAGCAGAGCTTTTTTTTTTTTTTTTTTTATAAGCAGGCATATTATTAAAGCATTCTTTACTTTTTCGAGAATTCTATGTGAGTTCTGTTGTGATTTTAAACAAAGGTTTGAATCTTAAATATCGAGCAATTCCAGGTACATTTCTATATAATGCAAACCACACATTTTCTAAGACATGTATCTAACATTGTGCAGGATTTAAGATTAGCAGTCATGGCATAGCTATGTGTGCACCCATACAACAGTTTTTTTATTTTATTTTTATTTAAAGCAAGCATATTGTTAAAATGTTCTCTGATTTTCGGGAATTGGCTGTGAGTTCTGGTGTAGTTTTATCAGAAGTTTGCATCTTAAATCCTGGGTAACACCAGGTACATTTTGTAGGCTATTATAATAAGAGAGGATGTCTGTGTCATATGTGTAGCGCAAAGTCTAAGCATCAAACAGCCATGAAATTTGGTACACAAGTACTTCAGGATTCGGGACGATGCACCTTGGCAAGATGTTCTTTTAATTTAAATTAATTTATTAGTTGTTTTATGTTTTAGCATGATTTTAAGCAATTTTCAAATAAATTGGTCCCCTAGCGACTGAAAATATTTTCACAGAGTTTCCAACTTAACACCATTAGAAAAATCAAAGAATTCTCTTTCAAACCGAATCTGTACTATCAATAGGTGAATTTTGGGGAATTTAAAAAATATATATACATTTGGTGTTTTAAAGACATACTTGATTTTAAAATTAAGATATAAAAAATTGACTGAGAATCCGATCTTCATAATTTATCAGCATATTTATATTCCTTTGAATATTACACACTGTTCCAATCAATAAATAATGTTTCTATTGTATTCTGTTTATTAATTATGCTGTTTTATGTAAAACCTCATAAATTTTCAAAGGAATTCTAGCAGTGTATGGGACAAGTGATAAAATGTGTTTTCCTTTGTCTCTGGGACAAGACCGAAAATTCTTTTCTTGAAGCATGGATCTGGACTACTCTAGGAAATGCAGGTATTCGATGCAACCTCATTTACCAAAACTACCATCAACTGCTTGGTGATTTCTTTGGATTGAAAGCTAGTTCAGAGTTTGCAAGGATTTTCATTTGGAAAATGTACTGTTGATTTTGAGCATCCCTAATTTGAATGTGTCCCATGCACTTACTTAGGGTGTATGGAAGGAGCTTGTATAGGGTGTATCAAAAAAGTATATTTAAAAATATATTACATCCACACAGAAGGCAAAAGAATATTTGGGGCATATCAAAGGAGTTTATTTAGGGCTTATCAAAGGAGCTTATTTAGGGTGTATTGAAAGTCCTTATTTAGAATTTATCAAGATTTATTTAGGGTGCATCAAAAGAGTTTATTTACGATGTATTAAAAGATCAATGTATTAGTGTATCAAGGGAATTATTTAGGGTGTATCAAAAGAACTTGTCACCCACACAGAGGGCAAAAGATGTGAATTTAGTGTGTAATATGCAGTCATCTTAGGGTGTAGCATTGTGCACTTGGATGTGTCTTGCACTTGGACCAAGGCATGTTATGTACCTGAGCAGCAGTCTAAGGTATTAGGTGCTTTTTTAGAGTGCAGCATGTGCTCACATGTGTTTTCCAAGATGATCTATTGAGGGTCACCATCCACTAATAGATCACCTTTACGTACAAAATCACCTTCATTGACTATTACATGCTTACTTCTTGATACCAAATATTCAACTGGAGAAATTTGTTCATCTACAGGTTTAATTAATATGCTGCGTTTTCGTCTACAGTCTTTTTCAGAAAATGCTACATAGCCATCTATCTCACTAACAATAGCATGCTCTTTAGGACGACGTGCTTCAAATAACTCCATAACCCCCGGTGAACCACCAGTAATATCATTATTGATATCATATTGTGTCAACTTTGAAAAACTTAATGAATGAATTTAATTAATCCCTTTTTAAAATCCCAGGCAATTGCGGGTATAGTTTTCTAGTCTAATCTATAACTGTCAATTAATTTGTGACAGTTATCACAACAATACTTACATGCTGATAAACTATTTATCATGTAGGATACTGTGTTAATTTCTTATACATCACTTGAAATCTAGCATAGTGAATGGTTAATAAAGTACATATATTCCAGATAGTGATATAAATTTTATGCAATTTTCATTTTATACAATGAAATAACATATAAAAGCCTTAAATGCTTACAATTTTAGTATGTTACTAAACACCACAATTCTTTATTATGTTTATATTTTTATAAAGCAGGGGCAAAAATACACACGAACAGAATTATTGTTTTGGAGACTCACTGTTTGACTTGTTTTTGTATATAATTGATAAAATAAAATCTTAATATAGTTTCTATTTTGAAAAACTCAAATGTATATTTGCATTTCTTTTCTACTTTTAACCAACAACTTTGAATTTTTTATAGTGTATCATGCCAAGATGCTTAGATGCTGTCGTAACTTTTTGCAACTCTCATATGATGCTTAGTCCATTGAATAAAATTGCTATCATTGGCTGTCATACTAGAGAAAGGTATAATTTTCTGCAAAAGTATCTACATATTAAAATAAAGACTTTTCTATTTTATACATGCATTTTCAAACTGAATAATGCCATTTATTCTTTTAATTTACCTATAATACATAGTATCAAAGAAATTTTGATGGGTACATTTTTTTTTCATTTTTTTTGCACATTTCCTAAAATTTGAGGAGTGATTTTTGAAAGTAGGAAGTATTAAAAAAATGAGTAAATAAGAGGTAATATTATAAATTATTTTTCAATATTTTTTAAAGCCACAATACTTATTTTCAAGTATATTAACGATAAATTGAGTCTGTCTCTGGGTATAAAATAACCACTATTGTATCGCAATTTGAGATATGAAATTTGTAAATTGTGATAAGATTTCAAATTTGTATCGGAAAAGTGAAATACATAATTTAAAAAAAATTGCTGGCTGTAAACCTGTTTTATTGCACGTCATTCACATGTTGGCACAAATGAATGCTTCCTGTAAGCGGCAGATATTAAAATTCACTGGAAACAATGACCAAACTTATCTTTGTATAGACTACTTGATAAGATACCGCTTTACTGCTTTAGCAATCCCTGTCCCCTGTACATTCTGATATGTGATGTAGCAGCATTTTTCTCCCCTTTCATCCCTCTTCTTCCCACCTGCCAATAGCTGGAGAAACCCTTAAAAGAAAAGAACTCCACAGAATTTGTAAATTTCAGCAGTCTAATAAATATTCTGAAGCAGGCTTCGGGAAATCGGCAAAATCTAGCCCGTCCGCGAGGACGGCTAGTGAAATTTTTTACTCGTCCTCGAAAATTTTTACCCTTCCTAAGAATCTTTTTTTCATTTTATATGCTTATTAAATACATCGCACAACAATAATAAATTAAAACCAACTACCTCACGATGAAGTGCGATGACTGCATATTCATACACCACCCCCACAGCTCTTAACCACCGCAATTAAACTCGCCGACAAGGAGTCTCCGATAAAGGACCGGACCGGCGGAATTCCAATCTATGGGTGGGGGCAGAGGGGTAAGATATGTAAGAAATCTCTCCTTTTTCCAATGTTTTGTAACTTGAAGGCGTGGTAAATAAATAATCATATAAACCCTCTTGTCTCTAAACAGTTTAAACTTCATTGCACTCTTAATTTCTAGGGAATGTAGTTAATCAAGATTAAAATCTTCAGACTGAATAGATGTTTCATACCTTAACTTCAGTTGTCAAACAACTGGAACAAATGCCATGAATGAATTCCGTTTTAGTTTCAAAGTTGAAACCAAAGTGGGGAAGAAAATAAAACACTTCTGGCTGAAACTAGAAGAATCCATTCCAAAAATTCAAACTTGTTACTTACTCCCGTCTATTACAGCAAATGGAAATTTTATAGTTTGGGTTTTAAAGAGTTAAAAAGGGATTTGGGCTTAGGTCCGGGCTGGGCTTGAGTTTTCTATTGTTTCAGGCCGGGTTGAGTCTTTTTTTTTTTTTCTTTAAACAAATCCGTTATGACAGGGCCGAACATATTTATTTTGAAAATTGTTAAAATGGATTTAAATTGAATACATGAACTTATCGCTTTTATTTCAGCTATGTAAAGATAAATGTTTTAAGAAAACAAACTAAATTCTCCGTACAAAATTTTGACAAATTTGTTTTTAACATATTTGAATACAAATCTTTTCGGGTCTGCTGAGATGCAGTTATCTTCAGGCTGAGTTCATTCTACATTTATAAATTTCTTCGGCCGTGTTCCGGGTTTAAGCATTGGTATTGTCGGTCTTGTTAAAATACGAAATTTCGGCACATGTAGACTTCGAAAAGGAGAACAGAACATGTCACTTCGATCGTGAACGCTCTATCACATTTTCGTTCGGTCATCGGATGCACTGGGTGGAGGAAGAGGGGAGAGAAAATAACTAGCGCCTGTCATTACAATGCAAATCTGATTGTTTGCCTAGGAAAAAGGCATTGATAATGCACACTAGCTAAGTTTATGGGGGGGAGGATTTGCAGGTGACGACATTTCAATTTTCATTCATGGCACAGGAAATAGCGGCTTTCGCCATAATTTTACGATGACAACAATTTGTTATGTATTTATTTTTATTTTTTTTACGGAATCTAATCTCAAGGCCGTCCGAGAGGACGGCAACTTCCGAAAATTGGTCGTCCTCACTGAATTTTAACCCGGCGAGAACGGGCGATTTCCGGAAGTCTGTTCTGAAGTTACCGCCAGTATCAAATGCAAAATTGAAAGAGCTTTTCAGCCATGAAAAAATTAAAACTGATTTTAGAAATGGAATGAGTTTTCTTGCATTAAATCATTTTTTGAGAATATCTTTAGAAGGTCCTAAACTTTCAAACTTCTTACCAAACAGAGCAGCTAATATATTCTTTGAAAAGAAACTGTGCCATATAAATGTGAAGCCTTGTGGTAAAAGAAAACTTTCTTAAGAAAACTTTCTTATAGTGACAGTGAGAAGGAGTAGCCCAGGGTTCCCACTAAGTCAGGAAAACAGGGGGAGAATTTCTCTCCTTCCAGAAAATTTTGGGAGAGATTTTCTGTCATAAGGAGAGAAACTTAATTTTTTTTTTTTTTTACCATGCTAATTTAGAAAGTAATAAAAAAGAAAGCATTAACTATAACTCATATTCTTCGACATTTAAATTTTTTAATTCTTAAAACTAACATTCTTTTAGCATTCTTACTAACATTCTTTTTAAAAATTAATTAGGAGTCGTTTAAGTATTAAGTAAGCTCATTTTTGGTAATTTTATACCTCCCCCCCCCCACACACTTCTTAGAAAAAATACTCAAATTCCTGACTTCCCCCATGCTTACGTTATGATTTTATTTGCTGACATAAAAACGCCTACATGGGTAATTTTATGTAAAATGACTCACATGCGAATTTACGATTTTTTTGTCTGTAAACTGCAAAAGTCGAAGCTCCGGCTGTATTTACTTTGTATTTTGATTTTTAAAATCATTTTATGATCAATTTACATGCAGCAATAGTAATTAAAACCTTTAACGATACAGTTATCTTCTTTAGACATACAGCTTCCAGCTATCTGGTACATTGATCCATTGTTCAAAGCATGTGTTTCTGATTGTGACTATTTGGTTCTATAGCTCGAAAATGATGATGATCAACATTAATTATCTGAAAAAGTTACAGACCTAATCAAAACTTTTTCATATAAGAATATCACTTTGCTTGCATCAGACAAGACATGATTTGCACTTGTCTAAAAAAATTTCCAATATCCGTTTTCATTTCTTGTGAGTAAAATGAATATTTCAATCATTTGATCATTTTCTTCTTCGCAAATGTCTGCTCCAATGGCTAGAATGAGCATGTTCCAGCAGTTGTCTTGATATACTGAAGTTGATATACTGACTCCTCTAAAATGTTGTTTTGGTATTACAAAAATCTATCATACATATAATAGTTGTTAAGGCCTTTTTCAGCCTTTCTCCAACATTGTTATATAGATGTTTTTTTTTTCTTACTGACCAAAAAAATTTTCAGCATCATAAACAGATTTGTCAGTAGCAATATCATCTTTAACTACTTCATATGCATCTTCATTTGAACAGTGTGTTAGCAAACTTAAGAAATCTATCAGATATCTAAAAAATATCACAGTTATCAATTTTAATTTCAATATACTAAATATTAACTATGTCATTTCCATTTACAATATCTAAATCATTGTATGCATTAAGTTTTCAATACCTTTTATTGAACTCTTTTTATTAATTTTCTTTGCAGTTGTTTTTTATATCCTGAACCAGAGACTACAAATGCTGATGATTTTAGACCATCTGATGGACAGTATGAACTTTTTGCCAATATTAAAAATGCTGTTCATTCTAATGTAAAGAGACTTGTTTTAAATGGTATATCAAATTATTTTATTTACACACACACACACACACATATATATATATATCTTGAGACATCCACTTTTTCTTGAATAAGCATTACCTTGTATTTACATCCCCTTATAATTTAGCCTCTATGTTTTCTTTTATCATCTGCCTCTTTATTTTGTAGCTCTTACTGTTGAATATTACCTTTTATAGCCCTTTCGCATTACTGTTATTTATTTCTCACGATTGGCAGCAGCAGTTCTCAACTTTTTATTTTGAGATTGGCAACATTGATCTCTTTATTCAAGGCTCCAGTGGATCAAACATATGCAGTGTTTTTTCAGGTATTCTTGTTTCTTATAATTTTTCAATCTTTATGCATGTCGTCCAAGTTAACAGTGTTTATAGATATAATCTATCACTGATATCAGAAACATGCATTTTGTGTTCATTTTGATGAAATACTTGGGCTTGACAAAGAGTTTTATCGAAATCAACAATTCATTTATTTAGGCCTAGGGCTTGTCCACATGTAAAGCTTTAATGCTTGGATTTTATTTGATTTTCTTTTATCGATTCCTTTCCATTGATGTTAGTTGTTTCTCTTCAGCTTGATGACTAGAGGTTTGTCTTTTTTATTCCACATGGTTGATGATTCACTGTTTGATAATTTTTATTAGACACTTTTTTAATGTTGGGGTTTTTTGAGTTGCTACTTCTCTCTATTCTATCATTGGATTTTCAAACTTTTTATTATTATTATTATTATTATTATTATTATATATATATATATATATATATATATATATATATATATAAATAAAAATTAAAGGATTTTAATCAAAAATAATGCATAAACTACTGTATGTACAAAAAAACCCATCTCTAGCATATCTGTTACAAATGAGTAACTATAGGCCACGACTAAGGATAAAGAGAGAAGGTAACATATCACTACAATGGAAAGGGGGATGAGAAGAATATTAGGATTCAAAAATCACAATTAAAAGTATATAAAAATAAATAAAAATAAAACTCGGCAAAAATGAGAATAGGCAATAACAATCAGCTTAAGATAAGAGATTAAGAATAGATAACAATCAATTGAAACCCCACAAAAAAAAACTTTTTTATATATATATATATATATATCTTCAGAAACATACATATTTTGTGTTCATTTTGATTAAATGCTTGGACCCGACGAAGAGTTTTTCGAAATGAACAATTCAATTATTTAGGCCTAGTCTTTGTCCATGTGTATAGCATTATTGCTTAGAATTTATTTGTTTTTCTATTATTGATTCCATAACTTTGATATTTGTTGATTGTCTTTAGCTTGTTGACTCTAAATTAGCATTTTTTTCCATTTGCTTGATGATTCGCTATTTAATACTTCTTTTTATTATGCAGGTTTTATTTAAAGTTAGGATTTTTGAGTTGCAACTTCTCTCTATTCTCTCATTGAAATTTCAAACTACTATTATAATATATATATATATATATATATATATATATAATTATATTATGCAAAGTGATAACATATATTTACAAACATCTGATGTACCTCAAGGGGGGCTGTAGTAGTAGTATTATTCTAGCTAACTTATATCTTTTTTATTATGAATGTTATTTTTTCTCTAATTCATATATTATATATTGGTATGTTGACAACTTAATTTGTAGTATCATTGATGATTCCTATCTAATTAATGTTGATTTTTACTCCTCTAACCTAGAATTAATCCCTAATGAGCTTAGTGTTAGTCAAAGTGTAAATTATTTAGACCTAAATTTAGATACCCTCCATAATCATGTTATTACCAATCTATATGATAAAAAAGATTCTTATATTTCACTATCATTAAGCTCATATCATATTTATCTTGTAATTCTATTCAATTATTTAGAAACATCATTTTAAACCAGCTATTTAAATACATTGACTTTCTGATCCCCAGTTTCACTATCTCCACACCAATAATCTTAAACACATATGTCAAAATTACCACTACCCGGAAGTATTTGTAAATAATATTATTAATAATTTCAAATACACCACATAATAATTTTACAATTGCATTATTTATCCTTGATTGGATAACTCATTTTTGTGAATTTTATCCATTCTTATCACCTAACTTTCCACTAGGCCTGAGTCCGATACTCTTTACTATTTTTAAAAGACTACTTTCCGCATGTCCTGAGTCCTATACTGATTACTATTTTTTGAAAGTCTTCATTCAAATAATTTTTTGTTCACATTCAATAGTATATTCATTCTGGTATCCCCTCATGTTAAAGAAGAGATGTAAAATGTCCTGTCATATGTTTCCTCGCTAGCATTTCGACTCCTACATGATGACTGTATCAGTAAGTTTATATTTCTGTTTTTTATATTTGTGGTTTTTAATTCATTTGGTATTTATTATTTCTCCTTCCACTAGCCAGTAGACAGTTCCAATGGTGTCCATAGTCCAAATACTATCGCCATTGTCAGAAACTGACTATTCCATTGGTTTTAATTCAAATTGTATGGCTGTCCTGACGAGAATGCAATTTCGAACTAACTGCCATTTTTTTATATAGTTTCAACTTATTGTTCTCCATGTCTAAATCTTTGATCTTGAGCTAATTATTATTTCATTTTTGCCGAGTTTACTTTTTTATTTTATATATATTTATACCTATATAATTGTGATTTATGTATACTAATATTCCCCTCATCCCCATACCTTATAGTGATAAGTTGCCTACTATTTTTATCCTTAGTCTTGGTCTATAGTTACTTATTTGTAACAGATATGCTAGAGATGGGTTTTTTTATACTTACCATAGTTTATGCATAGTTTTCGATTAAAAAATTGCAATTTATATATATATATATATATATTTATTTATTTTGTTCAATTTGTCTCAATACAATATGTGTCACACCATGCACTAACATGATATATATATTTGAGATCAATATATATGTTGAATATATCAATTTAAGATAAATAAACCTAAAAATTATTTAATAATTTATTTGACTTTTTCCATTTGTGAATGTTTCTTTTAACTGACAAACACTAATCATTTTAACCATTACATGCTCAGATTTGTATGTCATTTTTTATTTTTATTTATTTATTTATTTATTTATTTTTATTTTTTTGTCAAAAACCAATATATTATTTGTTCATATTTGAAGCAAAAATTAAGTTTTTGGTTTAAAATATTTTATATAAGTGCCCTAGTTCACTGGTCACAAAAATTCTTTTACAGCTGTATTATGGAGACCTGTAGGCTACCAGTTTGACAGATGTTTTAGAAAATCTTATCAATATGTTATTCAGATGGTTTGTGGAATATCTGGGAGTGAAAATGAATAATATCACCAAATTAGATTTGAATTTAACCCGGATTGAAAAAATGAAGTACATTAAATCCTATGGTACTTCATTTTTCAAGCACATTTTTAAGTGAAGTTAAAATTCACAAATTGCTTTGAAAATTTTAAGAAATATTCAAATTATCACATAAAATGTGTAAAAAAATTTCAGCAAAATATGTTGGGTAGTTTTTTAAATAAAAATTGAAATAATAATTACACCCATATTATATGAAGAGATCACGTAACTCATTGCAAAATGAAAATTGGCTTCCATTTTCTTTCCACTGTGCATAGCATTAATGTTTAAAGGTATTTTAAATTTATATTTAGTGTTGCATCCATCATAAAGCTGTTTTATTTTTTCTTATTATCTGTCTATTTAAATTCTGTGCCAACACAATTACAATATTTTTGTCTTTAAATGATCACTAAACTCTCTTTATTTCTACAACAAAGCCTAATTTTAACATTAAAGCATAGTATACAGATGGAAACAAATCAAGCAATTGTAAAGTGAGTTGTATAAGAATTGCTGAATTTTTTTTCATGAAAAATTATTTAGCTCTGGAGTATGAAATATAAGCGATATGAATAAAATAGTCATTGATTTTACATAGAGAGGCAGGCAATTTATATTTCGATGACGTCATTTGAATAAAATTCATTTTGTATAACTACCATTGTCTTTTTCTATGAACTTTTATTTTAAATTTTCAAATAGTAGTACTGTAACAATTTAAAAAATATCAGTGCTGAATGCATCACATTTGAGAGATGTTTAAATAAAATTGCATTTCAGTTAAAGTGTTTTATAATCATTGCTTTATGCTTGATCAACCTTTCTTGTTAACTTTTATTTCCTCTTTCTGTTCAAAACAAATCTTAAAATCCTCTAAATATTAGCTCTACTTTCAGTGTTTAGAACCTTTCGCTGATCCTAAAATTTATTAATGTACTTTTTGCATTATTAGAATTTTCTGTTACTTTGCAGTTTTATTCTTCTTCTTTACAGTGTGAGAATAAGCATATATCCATTATTTTGTTTCCACCACTAATAATTTTGTTTCGTTCTATTTTATTTATTTTTTTAGTTCTTTGACTTCCTCTCCCCTTTATATATATGTATATATAAAAATTCTTCAATTATATATATATATATATATATATATTTCATTCTTATCTCTAAATATGATGAATTTACCTACCTATGCAAGCATATCTGTGATACGCTAAGATGACTTATTGGAATTGTTTTGACTATATTAGAATTGTCTGACTATATTAGGATTTTGTCTGACTATATTAGGAATCTATAAGGCCACAATATTGCTTCAAATAATGTGTAGAATTATATCTATTAATAATTCAGTAAAATATTTATGTAGAATTTTCTTAATTGGCTGCCATTTCACAATGCAATCAATTTTTCTATCTACACCAAGTTCAGCATGCTAAGATGTCTTAAAATAAGCAATTCAAACATGAAGTTAGATTTGTCCAACATTAATATGTTATGCAGAAATTGTGCATTTAAAATTTTCAAAATCGTATATTTTATTTTATTTAAAAATATATATATACTAAAGTAATTTGTAAGAAATTTTAAAATGAAGTTTGATTTTGAATTACTAACTGCATTTTTATGCAAAATATGCATTTTCATTTCAGTTCAAAATATTTGATAGATTTAGGCCAACATTGGCATAATGCATCATAAAAGTAAGATTTGAATATAGTATCAAATTTAATGTAATGTGTGTGATTGTATGTAGCACAAAGAATACATATTTTGTAAAATCCAGTTTTCGTCCAGTTTAAACCAAATTTGATATACGATAGAGCAGGGGTGGCCAACCTGTGGCACTTTGGATGATTACAAGTGGCGCATTACATCCTTGCACCTACTTATTCTTTTGAAGTAGGTGCCATAACTGAATCCATCTTCATATTTTCAATACCAGAGTGCTCTCAGTTCAATTTACACAGTCTTCTTACTCATCAGTTCATCGCAATTTTTTGACAGTTGACACATCGTATGTAAAAGGTTGACCACCCCTGTCATAGAGTCTATTTAAATCATATATTAAATGTGGCACAAAAGAACTATTTTTTGCATTAAGTGTATGTATATATATATATATATACCGGGTGATTCAAAAGTTCGGAGCAAAAGTAAAACACTATAAAAAAATATCTATGGGTCGGAGAGATATGCGGTTTGCAGATTAATATTCACCGTGGTGGGGGATTTTGAGTGGCATGAAAAAAATTAGTTCAAACTGTTGACACTCGAGGGGCTGCGGCAGATAAAGCCATGGAGATGACTTATGCATGGAGGTGATTGGACACATGACTGGCCTGCGAGATCCCCAGATCTCACACCCTGTGATTTCTCATTGTGGAGATACCTAAAATCACGTGTGTGAGATCTAAAGCCATGGAGATGACTTATGCATGGAGGTGATTGCACACATGACTAGCCTGCGAGATCCCCAGATCTCACACTCATGATTTTAGGTATCCCCACAATTAGAAATCACAGGGTGTGGGATCTGGGGATCTCGCAGGCCAGTCATGTGTGCAATCACCTCCATGCATAAGTCATCTCCATGGCTTTATCTGCCGCAGCCCCCGAGTGTCGAGAGTTTGAACTAATGTTTTTTCATACCACAGAAAATCCTCCACCACGGTGAATATTAATCTGCAAACCGTATGTCTCTCCGACCCATAGATATTTTTTATAGCGTTTTACTTTTGCTCCGAACTTTTGAAACACCTGGTATATATATTTATGCAAAGTGAAATTTCATTCAATGTCAATGTAAAAATGTGAGAGATGTTACAGAAACAACAATATACTGCCAACTTAATTATTTAGATCTTTATTTTCACTTGTTTTACATCTATTTCCATATTAATAAATTTATAAGGTGTGACTTAAATCTTATATGCAATATATTAATATTTTTAACTTGATTACCTTTTCTAAATATTTTAAAGGCTTGGAAGAGGAAATAGTATATACTGAATCATTAATTGCTGGTGGCATGACAATGGCCTTGTGTTGTATCCTTTTTGTATAATTTTAATGTTATGTTAAACTACAAAATTTGCCTGGCACTGCCCATAATTAGAAGCTGAAATTCATTTTATCCAGTGCATTGTTATATTCTGAATGCAGATATGTTATTATTACATTCTAAAATACAGATATATATATATATATATATATATATATATATATATATATATATATATATATATATATATATATATTTGTATTTGAAAATAATTTTTTATGAATTTATTACTTTATTATAATTTGCATCACACCCTACAATGAAAATATTTGAAAACTCTTTATTATATAATTAGAAAGTGAACCTGATGTTGCCCAGGATTTTAAATACAGACTAAAACAAGAAAGATCAATCATGCTTAAAGCATTGATTATGAAACACTTTCCAACTTCAATGCAATTTTATTTAAACAAGTCTAAAATGCAATACATTCCTCGGTAATATTTTGAAACTTATCACAATACTGCATTAATTTATTATATTTGAAAACTTAAACCTTCATCGAAAAAAATGGACTTCATTCAAATGACGGCATTGAAATATAAATTGCCTGGTTTAAACATCTCTAAAATGTTATACATTCCTCAGTAATAGTTTTAGAATTATCATAATACTACGATAATTTATTATATTTGAAAACTTCATCGAAAACAACTGAAATTAATTCAAATGACGTCATAGAAAAAATAACACGCCTGGATCTCTCTATAAAAACAGGATTTCATTCATAACTTTCTCCCATTCATTTCATTCATCACAATACTATAATAATTTTATTTAAACATTTTGTTTGAGACCATGGAGCTACAAAAAAATTAAACTCTATGCTTGAAACTTCATCGAAAAAAATCGTCCTTCTCTTTATGAAATTAATTAATATTTCATTCATATCAGCCATGCAGACTCCATGGACTAAATTATTTTGTGTTAAAAAAATACAGGAATTCTAATACAACCCATTCTATATATTTTGCTGTTTACATTTTACATAGGTGAAAAATAGGCTTAGTTGTAGAAATAATCAAATTTAGATGAGCATTTAAACTCAAATATATTGTCATTGCATTGTTTCAGTATGTAGATGCACAGAATTTAAGCAAAAATAAAGTAGTTTTAGGATGGATACAACACTCAATATGAATTAAAAAGAACTTAAAAAAATCACGATTTTGAAACAAGATGGATGCCATATATCATTTTGAAGTGGGTCATGTGATCGTTTCATATCATGGTCACGTGATCGTTTCATATAAGAGGTGTAATTATTATTTTAATTTTTATTTAAAAAACTACTGAATATATTTCGCTGAATTTTTTTTAATATATTTTATGGAACAATTTGAATATTACCTAAAATTTTCGAAGCAATTTGTGAATTTTAAATCCGCTTAAAAAATGTTTGAAAAATTAGGTCCCATAGGGCTCAATGTATTTCATTTTTTCGACCCGGGTTCAATCCAAAACTAATTGGGTGATATTATTCATTTATATTCCCATAGGCTCTATAGACCGTCTGAACAACATACTAAAATTTCATTTTGATTAAGTCATTTTTACGGCAGTTATCGTACTAACGGACAGACAGACAGACAGACAGAATGAACAAAGTCATAAACACTTTTCAACTTTGTTGTAAAGTGTTAAAAATGCAAGCTGATAAATTCTGCACCAGAACTCGCAGCAAATTCCTGAAAACCAAATAATGTTTTAACAATGCGCCCTCTTATAACAAAAATAAAATTAAAAAAACTATTGCATGGTTGCATACATGGGTACACCATGACCGCTCAATTTAAATTTTATTGCTGTCCGATGCTTAAATTTCCCACTATAGACAACACACACAAATATGCAAACATCTTCATTTACTGTGTTATATTTAGAAAATATATTTATATGTTTGCTCGATTAGTCAAAGGTTGCTTAATTTAGACACCTCTAGAACTGTACATATTTGCAAACCATAATATTTTTTGACTTCTTTTAATGAAAAGTTTGGACAGTCTTCACAATGCACTTTTTATTAGTCAGATTTCTTGACATGCCAAATTTAGTTAAGCTGGGATAAATAGTTCTGCTTTATATAGCTGGAAAGACACAAACCCTCCACACACATTCATATAGACAGATAAGCTTTCAGGATTATAATACAGATGTACAAGCTTTATGCAATCCTTAGAAGTCCATAAGACACCTTAATTAAAAAAATACAAAATTAAGGGCATAAAAAAACTTCTTAATTTTACCCTATTCTTACAACTCCTTATTTTTGTTTTTCACCCTAGCATAGTCATTCAGGGTTCTCACAATTCTTGAAAATCTTTGAAAAGTGCTTGATTTTTATTTTAGCTTTCATGACTCTTAGAAGTGTTTGAAATTGTAATAAGGTCTCTAAAATTCTTTGAATTTTTTTTTTAACTCCTATTCTTGCAGTGTGATTTACAAAGTGCTTTCTACAAGCTATCCAATTTTGCCCCAAAATTCCAAAGTTCATGTAAAATTATACAATACTTCAGTTTATGTGTCTTTGCATTATTGTATTTTTGAATATTGGAAATCCAAATTTTAAAATCTGAATAAAATTAGTTCTGAAAGTAGCGTTTGAAAACATTTTTTTCTTCTTATTATTATTATTACAAAACAGAGTGGGAGCCATTGTTAAGAAATCTCTGAAATATACATGCTTAATTGAGAGAGCTAGCTCATCCTAATTATTAAATAAATGTTTCCACATCACCACCATGTAGAAAGTGAGCGTATGTCCACCAGATAAAGCAATTTTTTTTAAATAAATTAAGAAAGTAAAAAAATTATCATTGTTAAAACATTTAATTTAAACCTTTTTTATCCTGGTAATTGCCTTACCTCTGAAAAGAAATATTTAAACCTGAAATGATTTCAGAAAGTTCTAATCTAAGAGAAACCAAATATTCAGCCCAAGAACAAATAAATTCCTTGTAAATACAGGTTTATTAAGAGACAGAAAAATCACAGTTGTGCTAATAATATGTATGAACAAACAAATTAGAAATATTTGAGGAATATAAAATGCATCGACTTTACGACTGAAAATTATTCTAAGCATATTAATAAGCTGCATTCACAGAGACTATTGTTATACCGTATCCTCTGGAATCATGGGTGTATTCTCAGGATACTAGAATGAATCCAAATTTCTGGATAACAACACATTTATTTATAAGCACAACGTAAATAGGAACGATATACAGCAAATAACTTGATAACTATCTCACACGATCACTAAACAACTGTCAGGTACAGTAAAACAGCAATTAAATATTCCACTAATTTTACAAAACAGCAGATACTATTCTCAAAATATTGACGTATCTCGCAATTCAATGTAACTTTTATCACATCAATTGCGAACAAACAAGATTGGCTAGTGCATTTGTAACTTACAATTGCTTCTTTGTATAGTTTTTGGCTTCTTTTAGTATACATGCCATTCAGTGTTATTCACAGGATATGAATATCCTATATTTATGCAAAGTATCACAGAAAAATTTGGTGTTGGGAATTTTGGTGAATTCTTAAATGAGTGTGCCATTTCTGGCGAAAACAAAATCAAAAGTGAATTATGTAAAAGAAGAAATGTATTAAAACTACTGATAGATAATAAATAAGTTAGAAATAATACACTATGGTAAGTCACTGATGTAGCACACACAATGTGGAAAAATTTCAATATAATAAACTAAAAAGAATTATGAAAATTGATAATGCATGATGAAAAACTGCAGAGTAAGAATTTAAAAATAAATGAAATGAAGATTTAAAACTTTGTTGATAATTGTCACTAAAAATTTAACAAAAAACTGAGAAAATTGTAATAAACTAAACTAAATAAATAAATAAATATTATCCATAATATTTGATATAAATATAGACACAAAGGATAGCTAAATCGCAGAATAATTTATTAAAATCATAAAATAATTTTTTTTTAGAATTACCCCTAAAATATCACTGAAGAAAATAAAAAGTGTAATATGGAAAAATTCCAGAAAAATGCTTGAGAATTAAAAATAATCTATAATGCATATAACACAAAATTCTAATGGATTGATAAAATACAACATATGTTATTAAAAAATCAGAATTGGGAGAAACTTAAATGAGGCTTTTATAATAGCCGTGGCTTCAGAAAATAACAGGATCTTATTTCAGCTTTTTGTACTTTTCTTTAAATTGTTCAACATATTCAATAAACAATACTCAACTTACTGCTGTAAGAACTGTTTTTCATAATATTTTTTATCAATTTTTATTTTAGGATTGTACTTTCATTGCAAATACCAACAATCGTGGATCAGTTTTGTGCTTTTTAGCGGTCTTCATTACATAAAAATATCAAAATAGTCAATCATGATAAGCAAATAATAGCATTTTTATATGTCATTTTACATTAAAAGAATGCAATTAACATTTTACATTAAAAAATGAAATGTTTCCCATTCCTTTTTGGTAACCATACCTTAATGATATTCACTAATGCATAGATCTACCATAGAGTTTCAATAATAACTTCCCAATAACAAATATGCATCTAAGACCTTTCGTATTCCATAAAATTTATTATCTTCTTTACGCTTTTTGTTAAATATACTCTTACAGAACTCAATCGCAACAATAAAATTGATTATTTGGATGGATTTTCTGAGAGAGAATAATTGTGTGTATGTGTGTCTATTATATTTAGTGCAATATAGTATGTTTTTCAACTTTGCAACTAGTGCCGCTTTATTTGCTCACTATTTTTCTTTCTTATTTAATAGTATATTAATAAAAAATTTTAAACTGGATCACACCTTACCCATTCCCTTTTATTTCAAAATTACTATTGTTATCTCTAAGATATCCCAATAGATTTTTATTTTTCAAAACATCTGAGTATAGCATTCTTCTGTATTTTGCCCTATTTTTCCTTGAAAAGAAAAGGAAAAGGGGCTATTATCAGAATTCTATACTATCTTTTTATGGTAAAAAAAAACATTCAGGAATCATTTTTATATTTTCAAGTCTGTTTTTCTATATTAAAAATAATTAGGCTTTTTGCTATTATGTGACTTATCTTTTGCATTAAAATCTTGTTCATGGTGGTAAATGGAGCAAATAAATCCTTTGCTATGACTTTTGAAATATGTGACTTTTCTTTATTCTAGATAAAATTTCACAATTCTATTCTTGATTATATTTTTGTTTTATTGACCCTTTCTTACTGATATAATAACATTAAAATATTATATGTCCTTCCTCATTTTTCAAAAATGGTCTTAACTGTTAAACATATATTCATCATTTACATAAACAACAAATTGTTGAAAAAAAATTTCCAGCTAGAGTTCTTGTAAGTATTAAATTTCTTTAAGGAAATCCTGTTGTTAAATTAGTAAAACTTCCTAATTTGAACACTTTGTTTTTCAGGTCATAACTGCATCTGGTGATAGTGCGTCTCAGTATATGAATTTTATGAATGTATTTTTTACAGCACAGAAAGAGGTAATTTTGGGCATATTGATATTAAGAAGTGCTCTAGTCTAAAACAGAGTTTGCAGTGTGTATCCCAGTGGGTATCCCAGTGGGTCCCAGTACCTATCAGAAATTTAAAACTGGGACCCAAGGGAGAAAATTGGGTCTCCTTACTTGCTAACCATAGAAATAAGAAACAGTAGATTTTAATGGCATTGTTTTTGAGTAGGAAAAACAAGAACAAAAATTTTGAGAAATAGAGGTTTTTTTTTTCTAACTGTGGTTAACAAAACATAATTTATTTTTCTGTACAAAAATAAATAAATACTTAAAATAGTAAAAGTTTTATTAATTTATTTTTACTAATATTTATTCTTTAATACATTGCCAATTCAAAAATTATATTTTAAAATAAACTTCAACATAATAAATACAAATTTACTACTTAAAATTCTTAAATGTTTAAAAAAAATGTTTTTTTAAATTCAAAGCACTGGATGAGAATGTTAACTATAAGAATTACCTTATTTACATAATTGTTAATGCTCATAGTAATTGGTTAATCATACAAAATATTTCTTTAAAAGTAACCAAAATATTAAAATTAGCTAGTTTAATCTGCCAATTGTTGAAAAATTATGGAATGGAGATGGATGGATGGAAAAAGATTTTTGAGGATGCTCAGCAATAAATGGTGAAAAATGGTCTTAAAATGAATTGGTGAATCGCGTTATTTGTGAAAAATTATTTTGTTTAGTAAAATATTTATTTACTAGTATTTAAGCCCATTAAAGACAAGAAAAATAATACTCTTGAAAATTAATTTGCAACTCTTTTTTAATACATTTTATTTTGTTTAACAATGTAGAGCACTTAGTGTCAAAAATAATTGTCTGAATCAAAAATCTAGCAGTTAAGTTTTTTCCCCATAGTTGATATTATAAGTGTGTAAAGTTTCAGTCTTCTGAGTCATCGGCAGATTTTGGGAAGACAGGAAAGATTTAATTTAAAGAAAACATTCTTTCAACAACCCCAGGGAGGGGAGATCAAAAGTCCGACTCTATTAGGCTCTGTCCCATGTGTAGGTACTATAAGTGTACAAAGATTCAGTCTTCTAGGTTACCAAGGAGTTTAATGGAAAGTCAGGAAACTCATACACAATTGCACATTAGAAATATAAATACACATTTACTCGCAATATAAAAATAAAATAAGATCAATTTATTGTTCTGCGACATTTTTAGTAATAAGGCTATCGTGTTTTTTTATAATTTTAGTGTTTACTTATATTATACTCTTAATTTCCTTCAAAAATTTTGCCTTAATGTTCATAATTGTACTAACTGTTTGTTAATCAAACCTAGCTTATAGCTAATTTTAGCTACAGATATACCTTGCTCACATGCTTGGTGTAATCATTTCTAACTCAAATTTAAATTAAGATACTTATGACTCCTTTTTTTATAAGTGTTATGCTAAATGCTATTATAATTAGTTTAATAATTGTCAAGACATATAAAAGTAACAACAGTTTGATTGTAAAAAATTCAAAACAAAACATTTTTTAAAAGTTTTATTTTACAGTACTATGTACCATAGATTACTACCCCATCATCAAGAATTACGCACTTAAAGTAATATTTCATCAGTTTATCCCCTTGTTATAATCTACTGCCAGTTCATTAAACTAATGTTTGATGCCTTCTTTGAGCTCATTATCACTTCTGAATTGCCACCTGAACAAAATATCCTTCAATCGAGGAATAAGTGGTAATCAATGGATGCTAAGTCAAGACTGTAGAGTAGATGGTCAAACACTTCCCAACCAAACTTTTCAAGCAAATTCTGATTCATAAATGCAGAATACAGTTGAGTATCATTTTGAAACAGGGTGATTCCCCTTGACAGACAATAGACGTCTGCCATTATCATATTTTTCACATTAAAAAATCTTATTAGTTGCACTTCACACTCAGCAAGATTTTCAATTGTTTTGTTCATTTTAACTATGCACAGATAATGAAAAAATCCATAAATCCCGGGAAAAAACAAAACAAGTGCTGAAAATAATGAATATTGTTATCATTGAAAACTACCATATTAGTAAATCCACAAGAAGCAAAACCCTATTTATTATTTTTGTGTTTTATGCTGCTTTTTAACAGTTTTAATTTTGGGTCATTTTCAGGTTAATTTGAAGCCATTTGAGCAAGTGCATTACCATTTATTTTGCTTGTAATTTTTAGGGTGTTTCAATTGATGCTTGTGTTATAGAAAAGGACTCAGGGTTGTTACAACAGGTAAGTTTCTTCTCATTATGTTTTGTTAAAACATTTTATAAATTGAAGAAAAAATGTACAATTTAATCAAACATAACTTAACATAATTTAATCAAACATAACTTAAAATAAAAACAGGATTTGTATGCACAATTTAATCAAACATAGCTTAAAATAATTTAATCAAACATAACTTAAAATAAAAACAGGATTTGTATGCACAATTTAATCAAACATAACTTAAAATAATTTAATCAAACATAAAATAAAAACAGGATTTGTATGCACAATTTAATCAAACATAACTTAAAATAATTTAATCAAACATAACTTAAAATAAAAACAGGATTTGTATGCCCAATTTAATCAAACATAACTTAAATTAAAACAGGATTTGTATGCACAATTTAATCAAACATAACTTGAAATAATTTAATTAAACATAAAATAAAAACAGGATTTGTATGCATAATTTAATCAAACATAACTTAAAATAATTTAATCAAACATAACTTATAAAATAAAAACAGGATTTGTATGCACAATTTAATCAAACATAACTTAAAATAATTTAATCAAACATAACTTAAAATAAAAACAGGATTTGTATGCGCAATTTAATCAAACATAACTTAAAATAATTTAATCAAACATAACTTAAAATTAAAACAGGATTTGTATGCACAATTTAATCAAACATTACTTAAAATAATTTAATCAAACATAAAATAAAAACAGGATTTGTATGCACAATTTAATCAAACATAACTTAAAATAATTTAATCAAACATAAAATAAAAACAGGATTTGTATGCACAATTTAATCAAACATAACTTAAAATAATTTAATCAAACATAACTTAAAATAAAAACAGGATTTGTATGCCCAATTTAATCAAACATAACTTAAAATAAAAACAGGATTTGTATGCACAATTTAATCAAACATAACTTGAAGTAATTTAATCAAACATAAAATAAAAACAGGATTTGTATGCACAATTTAATCAAACATAACTTAAAATAATGTAATCAAACATAACTTAAAATAAAAACAGGATTTGTATGCACAATTTAATCAAACATAACTTAAAATAATTTAATCAAACATAACTTAAAATAAAAACAGGATTTGTATGCACAATTTAATCAAACATAACTTAAAATAAAAACAGGATTTGTATGCACCTTCAAATTCTTTAAATTTAGTTTCACAAATTAAACACCCTTAAAATACGTAAATTAGTTATATTTTCAACAAGTAAAATACACTTTGTGTAATAAGGAAAACTTGAGCAGTGTATATTTAAGCACATATAGAAAAATGATGCAGCATACAGCTGTTTTGAGGATATGCTGGATCCCCTTCATCACTGCTAAAGAATCAGTAAATCTGATGTCAAAAAGATGAATGTCAAAAGTTTTGTGCCAATTTTGACTTTAGGTTAGGTTTCTTGGTTCTCTAACACTGACAAAGGATGTCCAGCATATCCCCCAAACAGCTGTATGCTACATTATTTTACTATTTGTGCATTGCTCAAGTTTTCCTTATATTTATGTTTGTTCTAGAGTGCTTAAAAGTACTTTTTTTTTTATCATACTCGGATTTTTATGAATTTTTATATACAAATTTTTGCACAGTTTCCTCTATTCTAGAAATGTCCAATATAAAATAAATACATAACTGCAGTTTGAATTCCATGCTAGAAAAGTGAGACCAAACCTTCTGTCTATTAGGTGATAATCAGGGTTTATTCTAGTGTTTGCTGGACCCAGTGCAAAGATATTTCTGGGACCATTAAAATTATTCATAACAGTTCTAGTGATGCATTAATATTGTTTTATTTATGTACTCTAGTTATCAAATTGTAAAATCTCTTCCGGCATATTTTCTCATTGAATTGATTACAGGGCAAAATAGTCATCATCAGGAACATATAGCTAGGGTGGGAGCCTCAGGGTTTAGGGCCCCCTGAAATTCAAGTCATTTGTATATTTTATGTCATCTCCTAAAAGAACTTGCTTTTGCCAACTTTTGCTATTTAATATATTTTTACATCTATTGTGAGATGTATAACACATTTCAAATATATAATTATTGATCATTTCTAAATGTACTTTATTAAAATAAAATGTATGCTTTCCTAGAAAATTATGGGGTCCCCACCTCCCTCCTCATGATTTTTCTTCTAGCTACATTCCTAGTCATCCTTCTGTTGCCATAGTGACAGAAAAATCTAGTGACTTTTTATTTTTTACTTTATTATTATTTAAAATTTATCGAATTTTATAAGTAATTTTTAATTTAAAAGTTTTACAAATGTTGTAGAAATGTAATTATTATGAACATTTTTTATTCTCAAATAACTCTTTCATGAACAGTCTTTGTGGACGTGCTGTACAAGAATTTAATCCAAAAGGATGGTTGAAATTATTAATTCTGAAACAAAATAAAAAAATTTGCAGAATATGTATATTGGAAAAAGTTTAGTTTTGGGTTCAAATTTAATATTTTTAATCTGTATGTATTGTAAGATTGTTTGAATTAATGCATTTTACTGGTAAAACGATTATAATTAATGAAAATATTTTAAAACCTTATTTTAGGGCTGTGACATTACTGGTGGAATGTATCTAAAAATACAAAACATAGGTGCACTATTGCAGTATTTATTAGTAAGTAATAAGCCTTTTCTATATTATCTGAATCAAATTTAATTTTTCTTTTTTAATGCTTTTCTATTTGTGTAAAATTGTAAATTTATATTAATATCAAAAATAATATACAACATGTGCTCTCTGCTTTTATGCTATGCTTGAATTATTTTTAAATAGTTATTAATGATAAGGAAAAGTCTTGTTAATTGTAAAAAGTAGGTATTTGATTTACTTAAGGGGTCGGGTAGAATTTTACCATATCCACTAGTTAGAGAAGAGTATTTTCTATGAATGTGTATTTTGGCTAAGGTGCTTGTTTGCTCATGAATATGTTGGGTGGGGACATGAGCTATCAGCTTGAGTAGCCTGGCTATATATATATATATATACATATATATATATATAGTTACAGGAGATTTAGACATTGTTAGTGACAATGTGTTAAGAACCATTTGGCACTAAATTTAGGATACCTTCTTGTAATAATTCTTTTAAAGTTTTATAATCAATTAATCTTGATCTTGATAAATATATATATATATAAATTAGCTTGTAAATACGCTCTGCCATTAGAGGCATTTAATAGGTGGAAATTTACTTTATTTGAATCTATTAAAAATGCTATTAGAGATATAAAATTATCTAGATCTTTATATAATTTTAATAATATTAAACATTCCATTAATGATTTACAAAGATCTTTTGTTATCACTTATGTTGATAAAGCCTCTAATAATTATGCTATTATCTGTAAAAAATTTTATATTCAATTTCTGTTGGATTATTTAAAAAATAATAGTCTTTTTAAATATTATTTACATTCCATCAATGGTATTAAATTGAAAATTATCAATATGTATAGTGATTTGAATATTAAATATAAATATCTTAAATTTCCTTATGTAGTGCTTATTCCAAAATTTCATAAAAATCCTATTAAATTTAGAACAGTAACTAGTGGCCATAATACTTACTCTACTACTGCAAGTAAATTATTACTAAATTCTTTAAATCTAATAAATAATAGTTTATGCCAGATTAGCAATAATTACCTTATTCTAAATAATAGTAAAGAATTAAAGAATAAAAATTAACATCTCTCAGAAAAATAATAGAATTTCAAATTTTTGATTTTAAAGATCTTTTTAATAATATTAAGATATCTGATCTATATGATGTAATTTTATAAATTTTCCTAAACTTCTTCCATTTGTTATTTTCAATAATTATATTTTTCAAGGAAATAAATTATACAAGTCTCAGGAGTTCCACAGGGTGGCTGCAGTAGCCGTATGTTAGCTAATTTATACCTATATCATTATGAAAAGTCTTTTACTTTAATAGATTATACTTTTTACAGATATGTTGATGATCTGATTTGCTTAGTACATACAGAAAATTATCTCATAGATATAGATTTTTATCCAGACAATTTGGAATTAATTCCTAATGCTACTATTAGTAATAATGTTAATTTTTTGGATTTAAATCTTTTTATTGATCCTTCTAATAGAATTGTTACAAATTTATATGATAAGAAAGACTCTTATAATTTTAATATTAATATAATTTTACCATTTAATTCCTGTAACTTGATTCAATTGTTTAGAAATATTATACTTAATCAGCTTTTTAGAATTTATAGATTATCTGATAAAAAATTTCATGCTATGCATATAAATAATCTCAAAATTACCAGTAATTTATATAAATATCCCTCTTATTTAGTAAATGGTATTGTTAAAAAATTTAGAATAGCTGGATTTTTATAATTCTTTTCATAGTATCTTATATTAGCCAGACATCTCCATTCTCTTGTATTATTAATACTTTTATTTTTACATCCTCATCAACGTCAGCATTACTATTATTAGCCCCACCTTTTATTAGCTTTTTTTGTATATTATTACTTTTTCTTACCTTTTCACTTTACTGTTTTTCAATTCTTACGAATGGCAACAGTAGATCATTTTTTCTTTGCGACTGGCAACAGTGGTCTCTTCATTCAGAGTTCCCGGTTTCGACTCGTTTGTTCATGTTGTGCATTTTCCAGGTATTCATGTTTTCTTTTTTATTCCTTCTTTATGTATGTAGTCCAAGTAGAAATAGTTTATAGATATAATCTATCTATTTCTTTAGAAACATACATATTTTGTGTTTGCTTCATCAAAATACTTGGACTTGAAAACGAATTTTATGAAGTGAACATTTCCATTTTTTTAGGCTTAGCCCTTTTTCCACGTGTATAGTGATATAGCTTGATTTTTTAAGTTTTTCTTTATTCGTTTCCATACCATTGAATTTTGTTGAATTTCTATAACTTGATAACTCGTGTTTTGTATTTTTTTCCATTTGATTGATGATTTGCTGTTTTATATTTTATTCTGTGGGTATTTTAGAAAGTTAGGTTTATCGTGTTGCAGCTTCTTTCTTTTCGTTCATTGGATTTTCAAACTACTATTATTATATGTATATATATTAAGAAAAATTGTTAGATAAGTCATTAAAATTTTGCTATAAACACCAGTAATGTACCTTTCCCCCCCCCCCCCCCCCCCTTGTTAGCTATTTTACTGTATTTACTTTAACATTTGAACAATTTTAATTTAATTTAATGGATTTTCTATTTATTTATTTATATTTTTTTAATACATGAAAAAGTATAATTTTTGCAACAAGAAATCATACTCTACTGCAGTAACTAGCATCGATAGGCCAATTTCTCTCTTGTTAGAGCTCATAAGCCCATATAGCCATTGCTTTAGTGTCAACGAGATAACTTGCTATGTGCCACAATTTTGCTAACCTTTTTAGTAGTAACTGAATAAAAATAGCAGTATTACCTGTAATGGTTACTTTTTGTATAATGGAGATTTATACCTTACTTTGCACTCTTATTGAGTACAGCTAACTGTAACTGTAGCTAATGAAGACTAAACATACTTGTTACTTTTTGAAGTACTCGATATATTTTAAAACTCCCAAAATGTTGATTTTCAATTTCCACATTTTATTTTTGAATTTATTATCTATTTTCATTTGATCTTTAAAATCTTATTAAATAAGCATGAATTATAAATATATTTGGTGTACAATATGCTGTACTTATCATTTTGTTTGCTAATAAAATAGAATTAAAATTTTAAAACAGAGTAACCAAAATCAACGATTTTTTTTTTTTTTTTTTTTTTTTACATTTGGAATGGTGATGCAAGATATTTTCAAGTTTTAATTTATGATGAATTTCCTAGTTTGGGTTTGAAATTTTTTTAGGTTGCAAATATGATAAAATACTTGTTAAATATTAATAATCACTATCCTATAATCTGTAGCAGTGATTCTAACTATTTGATGATGTGATCCATTGTGTGACATGTTTCTCTTGACTCCCCTTTCAAATTTCACTAAAAAATGCTAACAAACTAATTTCATAAAAAATCTTATAAGGGCGTGATGTTAATATAATAACAGAGAGGGACAGAATCAATGGTTTAGGGAAGAAAATAAATTTCTGGTCCACTGCACTTGCAAAGCGAAAAATTTGATTCATTCCAATGTGTTCAACTAATTGAGGAAATAGCTGTTTATGCTATGACAGATGCATAAAGCCTACATTTTCAAATATGAAACTAAGTTTGCAATATCTGAAACTGAAACAACAGCTTTCAGAATATTTTTGTTAGATATTTTTTCTTTCATCCATGAACTGGATTTACTCTCAAGCATAATATGAGTCATATTTTCCTTTCATGTGGTTCTTCCATTGTGCTATGTGCAGGAGATGCAAAAAGATTATTATTAATATGTTTCAAAAACAAACAAGCAAAAATGTGGATGATGTAGCTTGTTTTATGTTTGATATAAGAATCTTAGGCAAATTGCCTAATAAAATTAACATCTTTGATTCAGTCTCTTCTAATTTTTAAATAGCTAAAGTAAATATACTACAGATGGTAGCAGAGCACCATTCCAGAGGTCCATGGTTAGTATGGGAATTGCATTTTTTGTTAGTGGGAATTTGAAGATTCAGGATGAAAGTTAGTCCCATTATAAAATTTAATAAAAGTATCATGGAAGTTGCAGAAGAAACTGCTATTTTTAGAGAAGGACCTATTGTTCTTGCTAGAGCCAGGAGAATTGGTTCCAGATTATTTTAATGTAGTTAAACTGTGTGATTTCAACACCAAAAAAGGTGAGGCTTTTTTAAAAATGTGTTTAACATTGAAGAAAATCAGCAGATGCATATTAAGCACCTAATTGCTCTAAGAGATGTATGGTTAGAGTTAGAAAATCTTCATGCACCTAAAGATAGTAAATTTAGAGTTTTACAACTTAAAGATGTTTATACCAGGAAAAGTTAACAATGCATTTAAATTTAGATAATTGTCCCACCAAATTAAATAGTATTATAACCAAATTAGTTAATGTTGGTTATAAAATTGAGGATAGTGACCTAACAATAGTTATTTTTTGTGGTGTACTGGGATACTATTGTTTCATCTATTTGTAATTTGCCAGAATCTAAGTTTAATTGCAACAATGTGAAACAATGGTTGAATGCTGAGGCAGAATGCCACAAATCAAAGAATTTAAACCAAAGTGTAGAGGCACTTACTGTTAAAGTTACAGTGAAATTTAAGTGTGATTATGTTGAAAAATAAAAATAAAACAATATTGAACTTCCTCAAAGAAGAAATCAAAATATGATTTGCTTCAAATGTCATTTTCAAATGTATGATTTGCTTCAAATGTCAGAGTGAACATTTATTAAAATGTATCATTATAATAAAAATAGATATCACGAGCCATTAAATGTTAAGCAAATGTTGAATTTTACAGTTGCATGTTATACATTAGAAACTGAAAGCACTGAAATATGGATAGTGAATTCAGGCACTAGCCACCATATATCTTCCATCGAGAATATTTTACAGAATTGAAGAATGAGCATGAGAATCTTCCAAATATTCAGCTAGCTAATGGAACGACTATGCATGCTACTAGTGAAATAAATGATACTGCTAGTTATGCCTGCCTGTTAATTTTATCTACCGGGTGGTCAGAATTAAAACACCCCTACTCTGAGCTCATTATACATCGAACTACTCAGTGTAAAGGCTCTAAAATTGTTGAACCTACTATTAAGATATGGGGAAAGGGATTACGTGAAAAAAAAATTAGTTCCAGAAACACCGATAGGAGGTGCTGTATAACAGAAAATATGCTGAAAAGACACAAAATTATCACTAAAAAACAAACACATGCGATATGGAATTTTTCCTTTTTAATTTCTTTTGCAGATATGAAAAAAAAAGAAGATAAAAAAGTTAAGGAACTTAAACTGTCATTGTAACGGCAATTTCGCACTGTAAGCACAAAAATTTGCATAAACCCTTGGTTTGCAGCTACTATGTTCTGGGCATGAAAGGGGATAAAACTGGGAAATTTTCATTCTTATCAGCGATGGCTGTCATACTTCCAGAACGTCCTTTGCTTGTGAAGCTGTTTTATAAAAACAAAGGACATGCTGCAGCTTCACTTCGAGAGTTTCGTCGACTTAAGAATTTGTGCAAAGGACCATTACTTCCACAAGCTCTCAGGAGAATGATCGCTCGATTCGAGAAAACTGGATCTTGGAGTTCAGCCGGGTCGAGGACGCAAATCGACTCATTCAGATGTCGTTGACGATGTTGCCACCGCTATTGTTGAACAATCAATGGATAACGTTATAGGCTGTAGTAGTGCATCTGGAGTGTCACGACACTTGGGTGTTCCCTACAGCACAGTGCGGAACGTACTGAGAAATATAGTGCATTTTTTCCCATACAAAATGAGTCACAATCACCACTTGCTGACCATCGACAGGGAGAAGCGACTGACCTTTGTATTGACATTTCTGGCTAGAGTTGAAGTGGATGCATCGTGGCCATGGCAGATTCTATGGAGCAATGAAGCGCATTTCCATCTAAGTGGAACAGTCAACACCCATAACTGTCGCATTTGGGACACGGAAAACCCTCGTATCTTCCAAGAGATTCCACTTCACTCACCGAAAGTTACAGTCTGGTGTGGATTCACAGCCACATTCATTCTTGGACCTTTCTTTTTCGAAGAAACTACTCTCAATGGCCCTGTGACATGCACCGTGATGACCAGGAGGTACAAAAACATGCTCAAAAATTTTATTGTACCCCAACTGCAACAGCACCAATGTCTTGATTCAATTACCTTTATGCAAGATGGAGCGCCTCCACACATTAGACTCTGTGTACAGCAGTTTCTTTGGCAACATTTTACTAATGATAGAGTAATTAGTCGTGCATTACCGACAACCAAGCCATCTCGTTCTCCAGATCTTAATCCCTGTGATTTTTTGGCTGTGGGGATACTTAAAAAGTCTTGTTTATCGAGGACGTCTGGTAACCTTGCCAGACTTGAAAGACAATATCACTCTGCATGTGAGAAGTATCTCAATTGACCAATTACGATCTACAGTTGAACAAGCTGTCCACAGACTGCAGATTTTACATCTTGAAGTAGGGAACCATATTGGGCAGCATTCCCTGCATCGATAAGGTCCTTGTAAAGGGATAAGGGTAAGTCTTGTTTATCGAGGACGTCTGGTAACCTTGCCAGACTTGAAAGACAGTATCATTCTGCATGTGAGAAGCATTTCAATTGACCAATTACGATCCACAGTTGAACAAGCTGTCCACAGACTGCAGATTTTACATCTTGAAGTAGGGAACCATATTGAGCAGCATTCTCTGCATCGATAAGATCCTTGTAAAGGGATAAGGTTTTGTACGTTCGAATAAAATGTGTTACAAATGTGTATTTTGTGTCTTTTCAGCATATTTTCTGTTGTACAGCGCCACCTATTGGTGTTTCTGGAACTTTTTTTTTCACGTAATCCCTTTGCCCATGTCTTGAATAGTATGTTCAACAATTTTGGAGCCTTTACACTGAGTAATTCGATCTATAGAGAGCTCAGAGAAGGAGTGTTTTAATTCTGACCACCCGATATATTAGGTTTGCAGAAACTGTTTCAAGTGCAGTAATTTAGAGACTGTAAAAATACCATAAAACTAGGTCTATTCTATATGGGGTGCTGTTGTGAAGGTTTTGATTCCTTTCTTTAATTGTTATTACACATTTTAAATTGATCATTTAGAATTCAATAAATTTACCTTTATAATTATTAGCATCATCTCTATCTTTATTTCCTTTACTAATTCCTACTGTTTGACCTGTGCTAAACCTTGTTTACATATCAGAAATT
Organism: Amaurobius ferox; assembly: GCA_951213105.1. Classification (NCBI taxonomy): domain Eukaryota; kingdom Metazoa; phylum Arthropoda; class Arachnida; order Araneae; family Amaurobiidae; genus Amaurobius; species Amaurobius ferox. The sequence goes on from OX578140.1 coordinate 117,927,156, forward strand.
CATTTCAGCATCTTATTAAACTCTAAATTCCACTTACCTTTTAAACAATTTCATAATAGCACATCTATAACACAAAAAAATCACAACTCAATTATGTTAAATTAAGAAAGTTTCTTTATTAATTATAATTAAACTTAAGTGCTTCCAAACATAAACAGGTTAAATTTTATAAATTCTTAAACAATTACATTAGTGGTAGTACATTGCAAAAAAAAAAAAAAAATTAAAAATTTTGGTTATAATGAACCCGATTACAACAAACCCAGAATTCAAATTTAAAACCCAGTAAACAATTTATATACCCAGTAAACAATTTATATACCCAGTCAACAAATTAAAATACTCAGAACTCAACTTTTAAAAACCCAGGTTCAGAATCCACTCTGGTCTGAAGATCAGAGTTTGGTCTGCCTTTGGTCTGCCTACAAAAACCTAGTATTTAAAATAAAACATTTAAACCCACAATTCATTTAAGTTACAGAAATACAAATTTTTAAAGACAGTGAAAGAAACACATTTCCCAAACATTTTCCTTTCTACAGATAATAAAACTTTCTCGGAGCTAAACTTAAAGCGAAATTTAAATTAGATGCTTTCTCTTTCCTCACATATTGTGACTTTCTTCCGAATTTTAAAATTAAGTGGCATGGCTTGCACGCACCCCGATAACAGGGTGAAATGATACAGGCTGGCACTCTGATCATTGAAGACTGGCCCTATTCACATAAGGCCCACGAGGCTTGAACACTCAGAAGGGAACACCTAGGTTCCAATCACACTGTGTAACACTGGGATGGCAGCATCAACAGAATGATGTCACTGAGATGGCAGAGCCACAGATCGATGGCACTGAGATGGCAGAGCAATAGAACTGTGGCACTGAGATGGCTGTGCAATAGACAATGGTACTGAGATGGCTGAGCAATAGACAATGGCACTGAGATGGCAGAGCAACTACAAGCGCTTCCCATTGATAGCTGGCACCACAAAATAAAAATTAAAATTGCAGCATTAGCAGGAGGGAGAAGTTTTTCTTTGATAGCACCACTTCAAAAACACCAAAAACTACAGCATTAGTGTAAAGGAGAGGTTTGTCCGTGGGTCACAGATGCCCTAGAACAAGTCCTGGACCACAGTTTTCCCCTGCAAATTCAGACCACCTCTTCAAATGGCAGCCAGCAATCAAATCCCCTTAACAACATGTTCGCTTCCCAAGAGCCGTCAAACTTATCAAGTGAAAACCTGCACCTCACGCTGAGCGCCTACGCATATACCGCGGAATATATATGATGCTACGCTAAGAACTTCGAGGCGTGAAATTTCTGCCAAGCTAGCTACCACGAATCCACGCTGTGAAGCAACCATACCTGCAGGTGTTCACAGATAAGCAGGTGTTCACAGATAAGCCGAGAAGTGCCAAATTTTGCTTAAAATGCGTCTTTCCTTCGTAAACATGTGAATGAAGTGAGGTGAAGTTAAAAGCTGAGAACGAACACCGGAGAATTAGCAAAAGATATATAGCATTTGAAGACACATCGCACATAATTTTAAATGATGAAAAGCATGAAAGGATAACAAATTAACGTTAAACAGGGATAAATCGCTGAAATATTCAATAACAACAAATTATTTTAGAATTTTGAAGGGAAAGCGGAAAATAACGAATTTCGAACTATTAAATAAATTTTGAACTATTAATTAAGGTAGCATCATAAAAACCCGGCATAACATAACTCCTCTAAACCACCAGAAATTTTTTTTAAAATAAAATTTTTCACAAAACGGAGAGCCGAAACTGATCAAGAGTGAACACCATCCTGGTGGAAGAGAAACTGTAAACACATGAGAAAGACTCGCTTCATTTAGCAACTCCTGGGATTACAAGTAAGAAAAATGATAACCATGTATATATATATATATATATATATATTATATACAGGGAAGGTACAGTGATCATGACGATAAAAATTTAAAACTTACATTTCTCCCAGACTTTCATTAAAAAAAAAAAATTGTATCTCCCCTTTAAAAGAGGAGAAAAACCTCTGAAAGAAAAAAAAAACAAGGAAAACAGTTCATTAACTTTAAAAATCTAAAATGTTCAAAAACTCAAACTTAAACTCGAGAAGTAAAAAAAAAAATCATCTGAATTCTCCCTAAATTTGATAGAAGTTCAAACCCAAACAAGGGAAAATACATTGCTCACAAAACAAAAAAAAAATCAAAATCCCCCCCAATCAAAACAAAAGCCAAACAACCCCAGTAGTATGGAGCAGAGCCTGAGCAGTGTGACATATAAAAACAATGTTGCCTGCCCAGAGGGATTTTTTTTTTCTAAAAAAATCCTCTTTTCTTATGGTGACCCCCAAGCATTCCTCGCATTTTGGGTCCATCTCTTTCTTTATTTACAATATGACTGGCTAAAGGCCCCCTTCCTCCCCCCAAAAAACCCCCTAAATCAAACAACAACAAAAAAATAAAATAAAAACACAGCACAGGGCAAGATGCAGACATTCGAAACAATCCCATTTACAGACTCAAAGGAGGTAATTTAGGCCATTTGAGGTCAATGCATACCTAATGCCTAAAAAGATAATCCCAAAACTCACCTACCCTACATAACTATTTGAAATGAAGAAAAAAATCAGATTAAATGAAAATTCTTATATTCTACCTCACTACTTCCTAATTTCATTCCATAAAAAACTAAAATATTACTTCACGCTTAAAGCAAATTAAATTATTCAAAGACCCAGTGCACTTCCCTATACATATAGAAATATAAGAAAACATATTGCAATAACATTTCAATCAAAAAATAATTTTTTAATACCAATTACTTTAAAAAATCAGCCCAGAAAAAGAGATATTTTATTCAGTGGACAGCCCAGGCAGAACCAGAAAGGTGAACGGCACCAAATATGTTGTGTAGGAAAAGACACCTTACTTTTTAACTTGACTAATTATTATTTATGTTTTTATTTTATTATTAATTAATATTATCATTATCTTTATATTTAATTTCCAGATTAAAGTTATTATTTTTACATTTGCCATGATCGTATAGAATTCAATAAATTTACCTTTATAATTAACATCATGTCTATATTTCCTTTACTAATTCCTACTGTTTGGCCTGTGCTCAACCTTGTTTATATATCAGAAATTCATTTCGACACCTTATTAAACTCTAAATTTCTTTTACCTTTTAAACAATTTCATAATAAATAGCACAGCCATAACACAAAAAAATCACAACTCAATTATGTTAAATTAAAAAATTTTCTTTATTAATTATAATTAAACTTAAGTGCTTTCAAACATAAACAGGTTAAATTTTATAAATTCTTAAACAATTACATTAGTGGTAGTACATTGCAAAAAAAAACAATTAAAAACTTTGGTTATAATGAACCCGATTACAACACACCCAGAATTCAAATTTAAAACCCAGTTAACAATTTATATACCCAGTCAACAAATGAAAATACTCAGAACTCAACTTTTAAAAACCCAGGTTCAGAATCCACTCTGGTATGAAGACCAGAGTTTGGTCTGCCCACAAAAACCTAATATTTAAAATAAAACATTTAAACCCACAATTCATTTAAGTTACAGAAATACAAATTTTTAAAGACAGTGAAAGAAACACATTTTCCAAACATTTTCCTTTCTACAGATAATAAAACTTTCTCGGAGCTAAACTTAAAGCAAAATTTAAATTAGATGCTTTCTCTTTCCTTACATATTGTAACTTTCTTCCGAATTTAATCACTTTTAAAATTAAGTGGCATGGCGTGCACGCCCCCTGATAACTGAGGAGTGAAATGACACAGGCTGGCACTCTGATCTTTGAAAACTGGCCCTGTTCACACAAGATCCACGAGGCTTGAACACTCGGAGGGAAACACCTAGGTTCCAATCACACTGTGTAACACTAAGATGGCAGCAGTGACAGAACAATATCATTGAGATGGCAGAGTCACAGATCTATGGCAGAGCCACAGATCGATGGCACTGAGATGGCAGAGCGATAAAACGGTGGCATTGAGATTAATGAGCAATAGACAATGGCACTGAGATGGCTGAGCAATAGACTATGGCACTGAGATGGCAAAGCAACTACAAGCGCTTCCCATTGATAGCTGGCACCACGAAAAAAATATTAAAAATGAAGCATTAGCAGGAGGGAGAAGTTTTCCCGTTGATGGCACCACTTCAAAAACACCCAAAACCACAGCATTAGCACAAGAGATTTGTCCGTAGGTCACAAGTGCCTTAGCACAGGCCCTGGACTGTTATTTCCCCTGCAAATTCAGACCACCTTTTTAAACGGCGGCCAGCAATCAAATCCCCTTAGCAACACGTTCGCTTCCCAAGAGCCACCAAACTTGACAAGTGAAAACCTGCAGTGGGCGCAGTAGCTCACTGGTCAGTGCACGGGCATTGCACTCAGTAGACCCGGGTTCGATTCCCTTCGCTGGAAAAGAAACTGCCGCCATGTTCACGCGGAGTACGATCACGCTAAACATGTGGGTCCGTAAGTTCTCAGGGGTGCGGAACTAAACCTGTAAACCGAGAGGTAGGCCAGGTCGGCACTGCTGTCTCCAAGTGAAAACCTGCACCTCAAGCAGAGTGTCTATACATATACTGCGGAATAAATATGATGCTACGCTAAGAACCGTGAGGCATGAAATTTCCGCCAAGCTAGCTACCATGAATCCACGCCATGATGCATGGTCACGGAATGCCATGAGGCAACCATACCTGCAGATGTTCGCAGATAAGCCAAGAAGAGCCAAATTTCACTTAAAATGCATCTTTTTTCCTCAAACACATGAATGAAGTGAGGCGAAGTTAGAAGCCGAGAACGAACACTGGAGAATTAGCAAAAGATATTTAGCATTTGAAGACACATCGCGCATAATTTTGAATATTGAAAAACACGAAAAGGATAACAAATTAACTTTAAAAGGGAATAAATCGCCAAAATATTCAATAACAACAAATTAATTTAGAAATTTGAAGGGAAAGGGGAAAGTAACGAATTTTGAACTATTAAATAAATTTTGAACTATTAATTAAGGTAGCATCATAAAAACCCGGCATTACAGTACTGAAACCTGGTATTTTTATAGCAGATTTGCTCAATGGTACACCTGTGTACGAAAATAGTTATTCAATGTGTAATTTATATTTAAAAACGAAAGTCATCCTTTCTCTCCTTTTAAAGATGCTAATATACACTGTTTGTTCTCAAGATATTTAACCTTTTTGATCTAAAATAGAAACATTTATAGAAAATAACTCACTATTTTTAAATGAATCAATGTTTTATAAATTTCTTTTAATTTGACATGAATGGATACCATTATTTCGAGGTTTTTATGTCAAACAACGTTAACTACAAAATTGCATATTTTGATATAACATTAGTTTTAATACAAACAGCAATGCAAATCATAATAAAAAAGCTGCAATTTGCTTTAAGCCAAATTAAACTTGATGTTAAAGGCATTATTTGCACTATTAATATTAATGAATTATTAAACAATATAATAATAATAAATTGTTGGTAAGTATCACTTAATATAATAACCATATAATATGTAACTTTTTTTTTGCCTATATTGAGTATGATTTATGAAAAATAAAAAAGATAAAATGCTATCAAAACAGTTTATCCCCATTCCTGGACTACCACAATTTTGCAGTTAATGTTGTTTGACACTAAGACCGTGATTTAAAAGTTATCATGGGCCATTTTTGAAATATAAGAATTTTTTCTCCCCATGCAATGCACTTGATCAAATTCAGCAAATAGCACAAGACTTGCATTTTAAATCAAATTTAAATAGTGTGCAATTTAAAGTTAATGTCTAGGTAACAGTACATATTAGAATCCTATAAATGATGTCAAACGATTTCATATAAAAACATCACTTTAAAACAGGTATTTCTGTTACATTTTAATGCACAATTATTATTTTAAAAAAAAAGTTCAAATATTGAGAGCCTTTTCTCAGATTGTTCATCCCAAAAATCAATATAGGCATCTGATATTTATTAAAATTGAATAAAGCATATGAAATTTCATACAATTTGCTTAATAAATGCCTTGACCACAGATACGCACACATAAATAATTAAAAAATGGTTAATTCATATTCTGAGATGCTCAAAACATGTCTAATTCTACCAAAATCAAAGTTTTTATGATCCCATCACATACTAGCACAATACATTTGAAATATGTTAAATGGAAATAAAAATGAAAAATTCCTAATTATGTCAAGTGAGTAATCGTTTTACATACTATTTCATGCAAGAAAACGATTTAAACAACTTTTGAATAATAGAACCAGCACTTTTTATGAAATTCCAATTTTGTGGTCTTTTTGGGGGATAAAGGAATTAATTCTTATGATGAAGATTCAAAGTAATTTATTTTTCTGCAATATTTTGTACAAAAGCAAATATAGTGAAATTTTCCAAAACATGTATAACAGAAGAAAAGCTTTAAAAAGCATATTCTAATTTTATGAACTAAATTAAAAAAGAAAAAAAAAGAATAAACTTTTGTAAAAAAAATACCAATGTATAAAAGTAGACTTATAAAGAACATAAAAATTTAAGGAAACAACCAATTTCTGAAATCTATATGAACTTTTTACCAACTAAATTTGAATAACATTCGATCAAACTACTTTGGCACACCTGTTTTCCCCTTAGTAAAAACACTCTCTAGAAAACTCTGTATAGTTTGACCAGCGCTGCCAATGCTGAGCAAGCATTGCTATGCTTCCTGTCACATTGAAAGTGTCAAACTTCCAGCCAATGGTGACTTGTTGGTGTATAAAGTGTTCATATAAATTGAACCATGTACTGCACATTGATTTGTTCGACTGGCATTAACACGGCATCAAAAATGCTGTGTTTTCAGAATTTAGTGCCCGTCCTAAGGATTTACTAGCATTATTAATATCAGTAATTTATCTTTTTAAATTTTTGTCAGCTATTTTACTGGGTTTGATTTAACATTTAAACTATTTTAATTCATTTTAGTGGATTTTCTTGCCTGGTGCAGAAACGAGAAAACAAATGATTCTACCGCCTAGAGTTCATGTTGATTACAGAGCGGCTTGCTTTTGTCATCGGAATCTCATAGAGATTGGCTATGTGTGTTCAGTTTGTTTATCAAGTGAGTTTTATTTTCAAAATTTAATAAAAAAAAAGCATTATTTTAAATTTATTAGAAATTGCTCTTAATATTTTAATTATTTCTGATTTAGCTTAGTTTTAATTAATCTTTTTTTCTTCTAGTCTTTTGTACATTCAGCCCTATATGTTCTACATGCCAGTAAGTATTTAATTTCACATTTAATATATTTAATGCTTTTTTTTCTCTTGAGTGTCACTTTCACACCATTCTGTATGGAATTTTAATAATAGTGAAAATATGTTTGTCCTAGTGTTAATTATAACCTCTATTTTTGTTTACAAAAGTCATCTACCTTTATGAAGAGGAATTTTTATATTACAATGTTATATTTATCCCTTGGAAGCACATTATTTGAAGCATATATTTTCTTCTACTGTTTTCAATTTTTAATCATTAAAACAAGTGGAGTTATGCTTGTTATAAAATATTTTTTGTACAATTTCATGAAGTTTTATGAATGTATATGATTATGAATTGGAAACTTGCTATGAAATATACAAAGTATTTCAAAAAGATTGCATGACTAAATATATTTTAAATGATTAGTCATAGACCTGTGGCTCTAAAGAAATGCTTCAAATAAAATACACTTTCAAACTATGACAGTTTTGGTCACAGGACATATTTTAATAAAACAAGTACAAAATTTAGCTTTTCATACAAGTCCTCTACAAAAGAAATTTCAATTATTAGCAAATTGTTCCTTGTTTATTTAAAACCCTTTAAAACAAGTGGTTCTCTAATAGGCAAAATTGGCCTTTATAGGACTTAAATGACTTTGACTCAATTAAAAGAAAAAGAAGAAAATAGATTTCAGGGGTTATACAAAAATTGAATTTCATTAGATAAAATTTCCATTTGAAAACTTACATGCATACCTATCTTTTGCAAAAGTTTTAATACAGTCAGTCCTCAATTATTCTTAAAAAAATTAATTAATGATATCTTGAGTATTTTGATGTATGAAAATGGAACTTTTTTGTTTGACTAATTGGGCTATGGAAAGTATTTTTATGATTGGAATTTATTTCTACAAGCCCATATAAAAAGTTACATTTTGTACTTTTTACTAAATAGTGCCACATAATTGAAATTGCATACATTGATAATCTGTGGAAATTAAAGCATTTCTTAAATTGAAACCATGTCTACAACTAATTGTTTAATAAATGTTCTACAATTTATTTGAAACACCTTGCATATTCCATATTTTACCAATTTAATAATTTTCTGTTTACATAATATTGCACTTAATATTACAGGACAGCTTTTAAGCTTGGGCCTCTACCAACAATTTTAACCAAAAAGAAAAGAAAACAAGCCCCATTACGTCATTGATACATTTTGTATAAAATAAATTAATATTAAAATATATTTCTGTGTTGGATTTTTAACTAGTATCTTTTCATATCTGTTATAGTGACAAAATATGCATGATTAAATATTGTACAAGAAAGCAATGCTGCTTCATAAAAGAGAATCGCACATGACATATGTTAAACATTATAATCACGTGCATCCCTTTCATCACTGGAGCTGTAAAATGAAGATCTATAGTTATATACAGAGTGTTTATATAGTTTCAAGTCCCTACACAAATTATTACAAAGAAATTGTTTAGAGAAAAATGATTCCAAATCCAATTTAGTTTCATTTAGTACTGTTAAAGCCTCCCATAATTATAAATATTAAATTGTGTACCCCTTCATTATGTAATGTGATCATTGGTATTGCTGTTTCAGTCATAGTCAACTGTGTAGATTTGAATATGTGAGAACATGAGAGGTGAATTACTGCACAGTTGAGGGGTGGTAATGATGTTAATGATAATATGGCAATGTTATCTCTTTTGATATTGAATTTAAGAAAATAATTTGAAAGATATTTTAAAACTTATTATTATTTTTAGAACTTTATCGGAAAATTTATTTAGTATATTTCTAGATAAGTAAAATGAGTCAATTGACACCAAGAAAAATTTCATAATCAAAACTAAAACACTCTCATATTGAAAATAACCGTCTACTCACTTTACTGCTCATGCCCTCAGGTAAGTCGGGCTGCCTGGGCTTTCCATCCTCATATTGAAAAATATCAAAACAAATTATCTGTAAGCAGGATAAAAGAATTTCCATTTCAAGGAAGATTTTAAGTCTGACAAGAAATGAATAAACATACTTGAAAAAATTGTATAATTGGATATTAACTGCAGTATGTGATCACCACAAAAAAAAATTTAGTGGTATTTTTACTCCTTTCATAAAATTTGAGGAGTAAATTTCCAAAATATGAATTTAAAAGAAAATATATATTATAGGGAGGGAGGACAATTTTCTTATTCATAAAAAATTAGAATATTTATTTTTAAAAATATGAGTAAAAACATGTATGCAGATGCTTTCATACTTTTTATCTGCCTCTCTTATTCCAAATGAAGCTCATTTTACTTCTGAAACTGCCCTTATATTATATGCTGTTTTATTAATGGAGGTTATAGCTTCAAATACAAAGGTATCTTATTTATAAATAGTAAAATTTTGAATACCATATTTATTAGTGAAATATATTTTTTGAAAAAAAAGTATACATTTATTTTATTTATAAACACTAACTATAAAATTTCATATGCATTATTTAGTATCAAAAATTTTTTTATATAAATAAGCATGCTAAGGAAAAGGAACTGTTTAGTAACATACTGAAATTTAAAAAGTCTGATTTGAGCAGCACATGACTTCCTTTATAGAATGCAATGAATTTACTTCTTTCACAGTGACAAAATGATGTATAAGATCTACGGCACAATGTTTTTAATGTTAAATTGTATATATGGCACTTTTCCGGATGACAACATGTAAAAATATTTTGAAGTACTCAAATAACTTGCATTTCACACAACTCTAAATTGACAATCATCAATATTGATAGCATTTGTAATAAGCAATATAATAGTCCATATATTAAAATATTTTAATGATTAACTTATAAATTTAGCATAATTTTCTTTAACTTAGTGTCATTTTTGCAATTTTAGCAATATTTACGTCAATCTGTGTTGAAATATTGCCAAATTAGTATAATATTTCACTAGATTAGTGGCCAAGTACATCACATTTACTGCCAAACATTACAGAGAAATGGCAAAAAGAGCATTTCTTATATATAAAAGACTGTTGGCGAATTGTTAGATACAAAACTATTGCATAAAGTTGTAATCAAGTTTTTTTTTGTGTGTGGGGGGGGGGGGGCGGTATAGTGTACCCCTACCTTGTAAAAAAATATTTTTATTTCATTTATTTATTTGAAGTTTAAACATTTTGTATATTCCATATAAAATATTTCTTTTCAAGACAATTGCACTTTCAGAAAAGAATTACAAATACCATGAGAATCTTAACAATTTTTAACAGTTTAATTCAGTAAGCATTTAAGAACTGTAAAACATTCTTCACTCCAAGAAATGTGAATACCCAAATAATTTATTGCCATATCTTCTGTATTGCATGTTCTCAGTGACCTTAACCTCTACTCATATTTAGATTGTTGCATGAAAAAGAAACATAAGTAACTATTTATAACTTAATAAAAGTTGATTAAATTTTAAAGAACTGAAGTAAAGGCAAAGTGTTTTTTTATATTGGCACTAAGTCACACTGAATTTAATTAAAATTAATAATTTGCATAGTTTTAAAAAATAATTAAGATTTATAAAATACATAAAAATTGATTTACTGATTTACAAGTTAATTTTTTTAGATTTACCATACATTGAAAAATGTTTTGTATTCAACCAGAAAATAAATTTTTGTTTGTAAACTGATGTGTGCTTGCTTTTAAATCGAATTATTACTTTAGCTGTTGTAAAACCTTCTTGAATCTGTGATTTGATTTAATTGAAAAATGGAGATTAATTTTCTAGGCATATTTTCTTGAGTTACCTTTCGGATTATGGTGAAATATGAATTTTTGTTTTCCTTCTAGAACCTAAATATACAATGAAGTCCAAATTCTGCTTTTAACATTATTGTGGAAACTTCAGTTTCATTTGTCTTGAAATTTCTTGCTGTAAGGATATTTTAGTTTTGATCAAGATTTTAACTTTGAATATTTTTCTTAGTGTCAAATTATTCATTTTACCCATTATTATAAAAGATCATTTACTACACATAAACAAGTCCTAAAAATTAAGGTAAGTGTTAAAATTACTTGCAATATAATTAAAATCTAAGGAAAACCTAATACTAAAATCCATTATATCTTTCTCATCCCATAGCTGTGCAGCAATTTACTTCACTCCTATTTATATACAATCAAAGCTGCACAAGCATGTATGAATGAAATAGCAATAAAAATTATCATATTACATAACAAAAAATGGATTATTTAATATCTGTAATTATGATAAGCGTAAATAATTAATATGCTCAACTAAAATGAATTTGAATTTAGATTTTAATTAACATTTCTAGTGCATAGGCCAGAGCTGTGGTAAATTGGGTAGTACACCAGGACTTTACATTTTAACATCAGTATAGATAAAACAAGATGCAAGTTGTGCATGTGCACTTAAAATGCACATTATAAAATATCTAACATTTGCTTTTGAACTCTTTATTTTAGCATATCTTACTATGTCAAGTTTTTATTAAAATTGACATAAAGCAGATTTTGAAACGTTTGTGTTATACATCTTAAGATATAAAATAAAGTGTAAAGTTATTTAGATTTTGATATTATGTAGAAAAATTTAAAAAAGACTGGTATACTAATTTTCATCCAAATTAGACAAAAATAACAGTTTGACAAATAGTGTTGCAAGATGTGGATGTAATAGAACCAAATTTCCTTTACAAATTTATTATGAAATCACAATGGTTCAGTAGTCACTGTTTATTTGAACTAAAAATACACAACTAAAGTATCTTAAGTTTGAGTCTTAACTCGTCTTTCTTATATATTCTATATTGTTTAGGTCTACTTGTATTTTAATCAGAATACAAGAAAAATATTTTTTTTATCTATTTCCATTCGCAAGGTATTCTTTTAAAATATTTCATAAAGATAACATTAAATTTTTCTTTTCAAATTTTCAACAGTTTAGTGGCATCAATGAATGCATTCAGCTTATCTATCAATATAAAATATTCGATGTTAAATCCATCACATGATGGGGTGCATAAAGTTATGTAAAAGATTTCTTCCCAATTGCTTGAAGAGCTTTTTTTATATAGTATATGACCACCTATTGAAACATAATTACTATACCACCCCTTAAGAAATTGAAATTAATTTACATCAGTCTAATCTCCCTTGACAAAACATACCTATCTCACAAACAGTGAAATTCACTGCATTTTTAATCAAGAATATTAAATTAATAAATAATTTTCACAAAACAACATGGATTATCAAAGAAATTAAACTTAATTTTCTGGAATATTGAATTTTTGTCAATTTGACAACATTTTCAAATTATTGCCAGGTGAGACAGAAATTTGCTGCTTTTCGTATATACAGTAAAGCCCCTCTTTACCGGCTTAATTGGGACTGAAGGTATGTTGGTTAAGAGAAAATCCAGTTAAATGAAGATGATTAAAAAATGTTAAATCCATTGTATTTCTTACCTCTGTTAGATACTTTACAACACAAACATTGTACAATTTAAAAGTATTTAAGCAAATTACTAGGCAAATAAAGCATCATTAAAAATTATATATAGCAGACTAACAAGAAAGTTAAAAATAAAAAATACACATGTAGTTGTTTATATTGAAATATTATAATTATATTACTTTCCCTTAAACAATTCAGTTACTTTTTTTGCTTCAAACTTGAATAGCGATTTTTGATTGCAAAGTTCTGCCTATTCTTTTTTAACATTATAGCCAAGACAAGGCGATACATTTCGGGGCACCAGTATTTATCTCCACATCAAAAATAAGTAAATGTCCAATTTTGTATTGTTCACATAATTGCAGGTCTTTCTTCCTTCTTGTGCAGGATGTAAATGAAATGGTATTAAAACAATGTTGTTGGGTCGACAGCTTAGAAGAGGTAAGAAAGGGGCGGGGCAAAGGGAAAGCTCTGACTAGGTAGAATATACCATTAGTCCAAAATTATAATAAAATTACAAGATGACAAGAAAGCATAAGAAACACTTAAAGTTAAAAATTAAAATTAAATGAGAAATTAAATGTGGATTGCAAGCAGACTGACATAAAAAACAGCTAGCTAGTAAGCAAGCAATCGTGCTATATCAGTGGATTTTGATCTAATGACGAACAGGTGCAACTTTAAACATTATATATGTGAAGGTTAAGGTTGATTGCTATTTAACATAATGAAGAACCATTTCTAAAACATTCATTCCATCAGTATATGAAACTCATAAGTTTCTTGGTAAATCTGTGCCACGTTGAGGCACATCAGTAAGTCTGGACAACAGCAGTCTTAGTCTATCAAATTTAAACCACTCTTCCACATTTACTTCTGTAATATCACTACAGCCTACTTACAAATATCTGCAAATCAAGCAAAAAATTTCCAATTTTAAGGGGCATTTTTAAACTTTTACAGATCAAATTAAAGCCAGTTTAAGTGGAGGACTGGTTAAACAGAGGCCAGTTAAAAAGGGTTCCACTGTAGTATTTTGGTATCATTAAAATCCATAGCATGGTTCAAATTATATATTTTCCACATATACTATATACTACCAACATTTTTTTTTTCCATAGGAAATAATCCCAAAATTCAAATAATTCAAGTTCTAATCATTAAATTTGACTATTTAAGTTCTAATTATAAAATTCGACTATATTTGAATTCTATAAAATTTTCCGAGTTTTAATCTTCAAATAATTTCTAATGATATGAGTTTAAAACATATAATTCAAATTTTAATTATACAAATGACAAAACACTCTATCTAGTTCTAGTGTTTTGCATAATGCATCAACACATAAAATTTGAAAGCATTCTAGAGATATCCGCACCACACAGATGGAAATATTTTCAAGTGTTCAAAATGAATGGGTTCAGCAGGTCTTAATATGCTTATCTGTCAAAATCTTGAAATTTTTCAGAAAATAATAATTTTCTGTTTATAATAGTGTGAGAATGTAACAAAACTGATTTTCGTTATAAAATCAAAGCAAGGCATGAATGAAACAAGATATATCTCTCTCATTTAAATATCAGGCTAATTTCTAAATAAGTAGTGTTACTATTCTTTATCTTTTGATAATAAAATGTGTGATAATGGCTTAGTGGATAAGAAATGGTAGCGTAACTCTTAACTTAATCTGTGTATATTAAAAAAATAAAATTCTTGATAGATTTAGCACACATTATTACAAGTAATTTGCAATAAAAATGTTTTCAATTTCTCTTTCCTAAATAATAGTATTTATTTTGAACATACAGAAGTGAAGCAAAAAAGTTTCCATACACTGTATGGAAATAATTCGTGATTTATAGTTCTACTACCCTGCAGTATAGTTCAACAACCCTACAACTAAAGTAACATCTTCAGAATTATGCAAAGGAAAAAATTGAGCAATGTGAAAAGTATTTTTGAATACAATATAGGAAATCCCCAGAGCAGTTCACAAGTTATGTTAAGTGATGAATTATCAATGAAAAAAGTTGAAGAAATGGTTAAAAAAAACATAAGTCTACATATATAGTCTAGTTATAAGTCATATATAGCTTACAGTGTATTATAAATAAATATAATGAACTGAAATATTTTGGGAGGCTGCAGAAGCTAAGTCATCCATATAAAAGGGATATACTGAAAATGGTTATAGAAAATCTAAGACTTAGTGCACCAAAACTTGTATAGTTTTATTAGAAACCAATTAGGATATATAGGTATCAACTCAAACTAAAAAATGTAATCAAGAAAGTCGGTTATAGAAGTATGTATTGTATTGCAAAGAAGCTCTTTTTAAGCTGTAGTTAATAGAAAAGATGTCGAGTTTATAAAGCAATACATGAATAAACCTTCATCAACCTTCTGGGAATTGATACATTTTAGTGATCAATCAAAATTCCATCTATATGGTTCAGATGGGAGAGTCATGATTTGGAGAAAACCAAACCAACGTATGCAAACTAAAAATTTGTATATAACTGTAAAACATGAAGGTATAATAAATAAGCAGATGTATTTGAATATTTTAACAGAAAATACCCAATTGGCAAATTGTCACTTGGAAGGACATTTATCATTCAACAAGATAATGATTCAAAACACACAGCAAAGATTATTCAGAAATTATTATTCTACAAGATGCTGCAACAACTTCAATACTCCAACCCCCACAGTCTCCTGATGTGAATCCCTTAGTTAATAAAAAGGTTTTTATAGTCAATTTTATCAATTTAACTATTTTTATCATGTTGCTATCGTAAACATAAATGCAATAAATTCAAAACAAAATTTACAGTCTTATTCATAAAGTAAAATTTATTTTTAAAAATAAAAAAAGTTTAAATACAGTTGCGGACAAACACTCTTACAGTTTTATTTACCTTCAATCAACTGCAGTCCTATTGATCCGGAATGTTATCCTTTAGCTGAATGTAGCAAAAACACCCCCAAAGGAATGTCCACAGCCAAATTTAAAATTTATTTCATACATTTATCTTCACCAGCAACACTCAAAGATACTGCATGTTGTGCACTAATCAACAGTGATACCAGATTACTGTAATGTAACCCTTTAGTTAAGTATAACACTCCAAAGGGGTGTCTACAGCTGGATAATTTTTTCATTTTTAAAATGTGATGTTTCATTAGCTGCCAACCTCCAAATATGAAAAATCGGGAGATTTTGATAAGCCCAATTTTAGACGATGCAGACAGATTGTAAAAGTGGAAATTATTTTCACAATTAAACGAAATATAAGGAGGATCGCGCACAAATGCCGTTTTTTGCTATAGTGCTGCAAAATAGCCTTTCATTTCATTAATAATGTGTTTGAACAATAGTTTTTCTGTATAAAATATGAAATAATTATAAAATTTGATGATGCTGACAGATTGCAAATGTGGAAAATATTTTCACAATTAAACGAAATATATGGAGGATCGCGCACAAATGCCGTTTTTCGTGATACTGCTGAAAAATATCCTTTCATTGCATTAATATTACATTTGAACAATAGATTTTCTGTATAAAATACGAAATAATTATAAAAAAAATTTGACGATGCTGACAGATTGCAAAAGTGGAAAAATAGTTTCATAATAAAACGAAATATAAGGAGGATCGTGCACAAACATCGTTTTTAGCGGAACCAATTATCATTTTTTGTATGTATTTAGTTCCTGAATTAGTCCAATTTCAAACAGTCCAGGACATTAGCGAAACCAATTACCTGGAATATGTGAAGTATTGCTGTACATTACACAATATGTATGCAGAATTCTTTCATCGCCAATTACATTAATACGCTTTTCATAAATTACAAGTGCAACATACCTATGCATTAAATATTTTGAAATATAGAGTACCTTACTGTATTGTAAGTTGTAAATATTTTTCAATTAAATACTAGCTTTGTTAATTTTAATAAACTTTTGTTGCATATATTAATTATTCTTTGATTTTATTTTACTGTACGTTAAGATTTTCACATTTTTCATATATAATTTATTTTCACATGTTTCATATTTTGATACATTACACAATATGTATGTAAAATTGTATTACCTGCCAGTTATATTAATGCACCACTCAAATTATGAGTGTAACATACATATGCATTATATATTTTGAAATGTAGAGTACCATACTGTATTGTAAAATATAAATATTTTTCAATGAAATACTAAAGAGTTTTGTTAATTTCAATAAACTTTTGCTGGAAATATTAATTATTATGCTTTATTTTTATTACTGTATGTTAAATTGCCATAAAAATGCATTTAAAAAATATTGGTTACTGTTTATAAGGTCTTGGGATGCATTAGGATATTTTATATTAATTATCAAATTTGATTAGTGCAATTTCGCATAACACAGCATTTTCACACAACCAATTAACTGTGCTAATTGGTGAATTGCTTTATTATTAAATACCATGTAATCAGACATTTCTAGTAAAAGTTTTGTGAAGTATGAACTTTTTCAAAACATGCGTCAATACAGTGTTCTATGTTACACATTTTGTACTTGTAATACGATTGTTTGTTGCATTTTCCTTTCAGGGAACTTTTAAAACAAACTGTGCATCTCCTTTGGGAATTTTTCTCCTTTGTATCAACATATAAACTAGAGAAATGCCAACTAGTTAATTCTAAAGGATTAGGCACTACAGATTTTGATGAGGACTTTCCTGTTTTAGGTTCAATGTATTTTTCAATAATTTGATAAATTAATCTAAATTTAAACTCTAATGCTATAACAGGGCTCGAAAGATCATTAAAAACTCCTTATTTTTACTAGAATTTTCTTAAAATTTTTGTCATTCCAATTGAGAAATGTAAAAGAAGCCAGGCAGAGGACAGTCCAAAATCACGATTGTGAGAAATGTTATCAAATTAGAGATTACTATAGTTTTAGTTTTTTTTTTATCTATTTTGCCCTAAGCTACTTCATTAGCCAGATCAAAAGCAGAAAAGAAAAATGAAAAGTATCCCCTTTCGGAGAATTCCATGAAAACTGGTAATAAGTCAGACAAAAATAAAGATTTTTTCACCATATCCAATCCTACATTATTATGTTACTAAGATATGGAATTTATTGTATTTTAAAATATTTTAGAGAAATCTTCAGGTATTGAGTGGCAACACTGGTTTAAACATGGCTATCCTAAGGTATTGACCATGTGTTTCTAATGGTACATTTTTCAAGCTCATTTTAGGTACAATAATTTCATTATGATCAGCTTACTCTGCAAAGTATAAAAAAGTAAGTATATGTTCTTTTAATTTTCCCTATTTAAAAGTGGTTTCTATAAAATAGGATCAGGGAACAAATGTTTAAATTATTAAAATCTAAGTGTCCCACACGTGACAGGAAATAGATTATTTTTAGCCTTGAAACTCAATAAATAATTTTTTAACTTTCATTTTTTTTATTTCCAAACGGGAATTGCTAATTGGCACTTAGATTTTATATTGAATAGATTTAGTTTTCACCCGGAAAAATATTATTACAGTTTACTTTTTGTCCCACACGTGACGTCACGTGTGGAACAAACACACAACAGATTTGCTTATCCTACACAAACTTGAAAGCATAACCTAATTGAATAACACAGTTTTTTTATTTTTGGCCTCTGTAAGTTAACTAAGTATTATATAAAATTAACTTAGTTTTCAGATTGTTTGAAGTTGGATTTTCTTTTACTTAAATTTTGCACACATTTTTTTTTACTGGCTAACATTGCAGAACATTTATAGCAGACGATTTTTAGTTAGTTAAAAATTAACATGAAAATGGCAAAGCTTCTTATTTCGGAATGTAGGTTTTATGAGTTTTTCTTAGAATTTTTTGTTCTTTCTATAGACCAGTAAAGATGGATTGTTCAGACTTAAAAAACGAGATGGGCGTTGTGAGATCAACAAGTGCATCCAGAATGAAGGAAATGCGGAAACGAAAGCAAGAAGAAAATCCAAACTTCTAGACTGAAGAAAATAAGCGAATCTGTAAGCTAAGATGTCAGAAAAAGAAACGAATGAGTGAAGTGGAAAAGCAGGAATTAAAAAGGTACGAACGAGATAGGAAGAGAATTCAGAGAGCTAAGAAGAAAAAAATGGAAAACACTGATACAGCTTCAGTTTCTGCTGAATCCCCTTACAGGTGTTCACAAACTTATAGTAAGGCAGTATTAAAAACAATCAGATCACTTCCAAAGTCACCACGGAAACGAGCCGTTGTTGTGAGTGGATTAACAAAAAAAGTTGGTTTATGTTTAGAAAGCAAGATGGAGGGAAATATGACAAAGCATGATAGTAAAGACTATTCTAAAGTAATGAATTTCTTCTTCAGACCTGGTATAGTATATACATGTCCAGGAATGAACGATAGTATATGTGTTTGGGAAGAGGGGAAAAAGAAAACTCTCCAGAAGCACTACCTAACAATGTTTTTGAAAGAGGCTTTTTGTTTATTCAAGGAGGAAAACCCTGAATTTGACATGGGTTTCTCTAAATTCTGCAGCCTTAGACCCAAAAATGTTCTGCTCTTGAAAGATACACCATCAGAGCAGTGCAAATGTAAACTTCATGAAAATTTTGTGATAAAACTCAAATCTTTGAATTATCAGTATTCAAATAAATTTTGGGAAGATTGCATTTGTGATACAAGTCTTGACTCTGTGTGCTGGAGAAATGAGTGTCTTAGATGTCAGAATGGAAAGCTTTTGATCATGCCTAGTGATCCAGCTAAAAAGCTGATTTGGAAAATATGGGACAAGGTTGAAGATCGAGTGCAATTATTAACAAAAGAAAATTGTGCTGGTGATCTTTATGAAAAAATGATTGAAGATTTGCCTTCTATGATGAAGCATGTCAATATTAAAAGAAGTCAGCATTCAGAATTTGAAAAGGATAAAAAAGATTCACATGTAAGGGTTCTCCAAGTTGATTTTGCAATGTCTTTTTCGTGCCAGTATCAAAATGAGGTTCAAAGTGCCCTTTGGAGCAGAGCAAGTGTTTTGCTGTTTACTGCAGCTAAGTTTTTTCAAAGTCAGTGTCAAACATATGTTATTTGCTCCGACACTGCGAGTAAGAACAAAGACACGGTGTTTGCATGTATGGAATTATTATATGATGAGATCATTAAAAATGAGAATCCTCAAAATATTCCCCTGGAAGAAGTTATTTGGAGTGATGGACCATCTTCAGAGTTCAAGAATAAATACATGGTCAAACTCCTGGAATTACTATCCAAAAAATATAATCGGAATTTTTCTTGGAAATACTTTGCCACGTCACACGGAAAGGGTGTTGTTGATGGTGTAGGGGGTAATATCAAGCGTCTTGTCCGACAAAAGATGATGGCACAAGGTGGACCAGTCATTCAGTCAGCAAAAGACTTTGCTGCAGTAGCATCCACACTGGTGAAAAGTACTAAGGTCCTTTTCATGGCAGAGGAACACATAAAAAATGAAATCGAAATGAAAAAGCCATGGGAAAATGTGCGTACCATTTCTGGAATAATGCAGTTCCATATTGTATGTTGGAGAAATGAAAAAGTCTTGTGCAAGATAAAAGCAAATGAGTCAGAAGAATTCATCCCCATCAATCAAAGGAAATTTTGTGATAAAAATATTAATCTTTGTCAAGGAGACTGGGTTGTAGTTTCTTTTGAAGCGAAAACTTACCCAGGAGAAATAATAAATATTCACAGTGCAGATCAAATTCAAATATCGGTTATGCATGAAGCAAAAGGTACATCAGGGATGTATAAATGGCCAATCCCTGTTGACTGTATCATTTACAGGAAGACTGAAATTATTAAAAAAATTACTGCTCCCATAGTTGTCAACAATCATGGCCAGTTTAAGTTCAATGATGAAATTTAATTTGTTTAACTCTTTAAAAAATATCTTATTAGCTGCTTCATATATTTTGACTATATTTATCTAGAATTAGATAAACAACATTTTTGTATTTTCTTAAATTGTAATATAAATTTATAATTTTGTAATAAATATTGCTTAATTTTTTTTTTTCATTGTTGTGTTTATATTAATTATCAAAATTAGTTGAACTATCCTACAAATTGTTCTAAGCATTCCAAATTCTATTAAATTAAAGTTATTAATGTCTTAAAATAGGCTACAAATAATCGTAAAAACCAGGTTTTCCTATTGTCACGTACGGGACATTGCACAATTTATACAAGTGTCCCACACGTGACCTTCTATTAAAAGTTTAAAAGAAGGTTTACCAAAGTAATAACAGTACTTACGTATTATCGCAACCATGACAAAACGTAATTGATGTATCGTCCAATAAAGGTCCCGATCGATTCCAAGGACAACATGCAACAAAGTGATCTGTATGAGGACCCACGTTCGAGCGGGCTCGAACTGGTTGGGGGACGTAAGCACCGCTGGGACTGTGTCGTCAGACAGGCCGGCTTCGCCGGACCAAGTCACAGAGCATACTAGACTCGCTTCTGGGTTTTTCTCAAGCAGTTCGACGTGGGTCCTCATACAGATCACTTGGCTGCATGTTGTCACGGTCCTTGCGCCGTGCGACGGTCCCAGAAGCGAGTCTAGTATGCTCTGTGACTTGGTCCGGCGAAGCCGGCCTGTCTGACGACACAGTCCCAGCGGTGCGTACGTCCCCCAACCAGTTCGAGCCCGCTCGAACGTGGGTCCTCATACAGATCACTTTGTTGCATGTTGTCCTTGGAATCGATCGGGACCTTTATTGGACGATACATCAATTACGTTTTGTCATGGTTGCAATAATACGTAAGTACCGTAATAACTTCTGGAAAATAATGAAAGCAAGTACATACTGTGTAAAAAAGTCCATATTTTAAGAAAACAAATAAGTTATCGTAATATTTTTTTTCAGTTAGCTGAATTTTCATGATAATTTAAAAGAAACAAATTTTGTTAATTTAGCTCTGTCCCACACGTGACACTTACATAAACCATAACCCCTGACAGATTTCAGTATTTACCATCAAGAAATTAGTCTTAAAAAATACAGAAAAATATATATTTTCATGAAATCATGTCAATTTTATATAGACACAAACCCCTTTACAGTCACAGTATAATTATTTACTAAAAAGCATGTGCAAATGTCCCACACGTGACAGTGGAATCCTCCTTTCACCTCTCCTGATAGAAAAAATCTGATGTGGCCTTAATCAAATGCTACATGTTCCTACATTAAAAACAATGTTTCAATTGTGCTTTCAATTTTGTTTGTTTAAAGTCTACCATAGACGTAGAGGTTTTTGACAGATTAACCAGATTAAAACATAGTTTAAACATATACCATGTCAAAAACTGGTTTTTAAATGATGAAACCCAACCCTGTATTAAAATTATATTTATATATTTCAATCTCTTTCAGTCTCAATAATTTTTTTGTCCAGATCATTAACTACAAACATAACCCTATATATTATAGATATATTGTAGAACCCTATATATTGTAGATATTTTTGGATTGCAGTATGAAATGTGTTCCGTTACATAAAGGTTAGTTCTTTTATTTATTCGTCCCGTGTTTTGAAATTGCCTTTTGTATTTTCACATGTTTTTAAAATGGTTCTCCTAAGTATTGATTTTTCTTAAATTTCGTTAAAGTACAATCTTTTTTCTAAGTATCGTGTTTTCTTAAATTTTGTTAAAGAACAATCTTTTTGGTACTTATCCGTTATAGGAACCATGGGTTACGAACTACTTTTCCGAGTGATCGCTAACATGAACATTGGCGATATAATCCGATACGAGAAATTCACTACAAACACGATTACAATTTAATATATAATGGGGTTTGATCAACTTTCCTAACAAAAAAAATATTGTGTTACATTAAAATTGGTGGCGGTCAAAACTCAGCTAACATGAAGCCAAACAAGGCAACACGTAGCGACCATGCCAAATTCTGGTTTATACCGGTTGATGTTGATATTATAAATAGGTGGCACTGTTTTTATATTTTGTGGCTTACACTGGCTTTCAACATTTGAAAGTAAATCATCGGTATAACTTCGTGGATCTTGAAACCAGGATTCATACGCAGACCAGAGACTCTGGGGATCCATGAAATGGCATAACAAAAAGCATAGAGGCACTGCGAGACAGCACTTGGACTCATATCTCGCAGAATTTATGTGGCGAAGCGTTACCAGTAATGAGAAATTTAATGACATTTTACCGACAATAGCTGAGTTTGGGCCACCACAAATTTCAATGAAACACAATATTTTTTGTTAAGTAAAGTTGATCAAACTCCATTATATATTAAATTGTAATCATTATGATTGTAGTGAATTTCTCGAATCGGATTATATTGCCAACATTCGTGTTGGCGACAACTTGGAAAAGTAGTTGCAGGGACTATGAGTTACCGACAACTTGGAAAAGTAGTCGGTAACTCATAGTCCCTGTAACTGATAAGTACCATCTTTTTTCTAGTATCGGGTTTTCTTAAATTTTGTTAAAGTACAATCTTTTTTCTAAGTTCTGTTTTTTTCTTAAATCTAGTTAAAGTCCAATTTTTTTCTAAGTATCATTTTTTCTTAAATTTAGTTAAAGTACAATCATTACTTTAAATGTTATAAGTTTTTGATATTGATTTAAAATCAAAAAATATTTTAAGTATCGAGTGTTTCAATATGATTTCTAAAATATTAAAAGTTTATTATTCTGCCATTATGCAATATTTTTATAATGCACAAAAATTGTATTTTGTAATCTTTTTATTATTCACTTTTATTCAAATTGAATTGCACTATCATTTGTCAAAATTCCAGTTCATAAAACTACAGAATACGTCACTGGTAGGAGGAGCCTATTTTAAAACACGGAAATATATACATTACTTGAGTACGGAGGAGTCAATTTCAAAACACGAAGAAACGTGCCAACTTGGTGCAATTTTGTACTTAAAAAGAGTGGTGGTCTATACTACCGATTTACTGAAATTAAAAAACAAATAAAAACAATAGTAATATCTAATATTTGATAATATTCCTCATAGTCACAATTTCAGATTGCACTCTTTCCGGTTTCCTTTTGCATTTCCAAATTGGAATGACAAAAACTTTAAAGAGCTTTTAGGGAGATTCTAGCAAAAATAGAGTTTTAAGGTCTCTTAAGACAAAATACAAATTTAAGGAGCTCTGAATGACTGTACAAACTCTGTTTCGTTGATATGCCTTTTAAATCCACAGACAACCACAAATGTTTGCAAGTGCATAATTATCATCTTAGTCAACATCCTAATGCAAAACAAAAGTTGAACATGAAGGTCAAGTAACTTAGCTTTGCTAAATTTACAGTATTATAGCACTATCTAGTGTTATTTAAAATATTTTATAAAGCATTCCACTTATATGCAATGGTGGATCGAGAAAGGAGAAATTGCTCTAATTACATGTACACTATACTTGTCATGAATGGGTTAATCAGAAAAGCCTTTTTATAAATTAAAGATGTATTCCAATAATATTTGGCATTATAAGAGACTTGGTGTCAAAATTTGTGATTGTGCCAAATTCTGGGGATTAGGACCATTAAAAAAAATTGAAATTATCAAAATACACTAACAATTTATAAATATATATTTTTATATTCAATTGCAGTTATACAAGCAGTATTAATCTAAATATAAAACAGCATTTGTTTGATCAACTGTAACAAATTCTACATATGATAAAAGATAATTGACTTCTATCATTTAACAGATGTATCTGATTTTTCATCATTTTCTTCCAAATTGAAAGATGATTCATTTGTTTTGATAAGAGTGGATGGTAAAGCTGCATTTATATTTTCTGAGTTTGCTTCTGCTATAGTTACTTCAGCTAAATTGTCTATTTGCACAGAAATTAAATCTAATTCATTATTTTCTTCAGAAATTCCATCATTAATTTTTGATGAATTTCCTTCTTTGTTGTTATTGCAAGCTTTAATATCACTCTCTAATTCAATACATTGCACTTTGTCATTCAGATTTACATCTGAAGAACCTAGAGTAGTAGAAAGCAACACATTTTCTTGAACATTATCACTAGATTTGAAAGTCATGATTAATCCCACATCACTCTCATCATCATCTTTAGAAGGCAATATAATTTCAAGTGGTTTTATGATTGCATTAATATTTAATTTACACAAATGATCAAATTTTTTAAATTCCATTGATGTAATTCCCAACACTTGAGAAATATCATCTGGTGGAAATAACAGGGATAAACACTTATTAAAATGAGGCACTAGTTCAGAAGATAACAAAAAGCAAAATCGTATAAAATGTTCATTTTCTTGTTCATTCATTGTATGTTTTCGACGGTAATATGAATCAACTAATGATCTGACTAACCTGTGTAATGATTCCGTTAATATTTTTATCACATCTGATGACATAGAAAATGAACAACAAAGCTTTAAATCATTTAATGCATTTAAGACATCATTACAATACTGTGCTAATGGATGAAAATCCAATAAGCTATTTGGTGGTTGTAAAGAATCTTCCGAGAAATTAGGCACTAGTAATGCTGTATTGGTATATGAAGAATAAATATAAATTTTTATTGTATTTTCAAATTTATGAGTAGCCAATTCCAGTTCAGATTTAAATTTGTTAAACATTGCATTTTGGAATATAGGAATAAGGAGAGGTCTAAAATCAATGTTAACTCGGCTGAAGGATAAGCCAAAGTACATACACTGTGCAAATACAGAATCAATCCTACCACCCAAGTTGGATGAAATATCACTTTCTAAAGTATGCAAAAACCAAGATATCTTCATAGTCATCCAACTATGAAATATTGCACAATTGCTTTTTGAGTGATCATGGACTAATAACATTGGATCATCATCAGAAAAAATGGCACGATACTGAGTAATTATATCAAATAAATGAATCCTGCTAGTTTCAATCACTTTAATTACATGTTGATATGAGTCACTATGGTCAATATCATTTATAACTTTCTTAAACCATGAATCTCTGGCTTGTAAAAATTTAATACGCAATTCTGTTTCATTAAAAACATCCATTCTTCTCAAATATCCAACAATTTTTAAACATTCAGGAAGCTGAATATTAGTTTGTAGTTTTGCCAACAGCTGAGTTAACATAGTATTCACAGATGCTTGTATATCAGAAATAATGCTTTTTATGAGCGGTATATCAACATGCTTTCTCTCTAATCTTTTCACATAAGCTGATAATTCTAGCGCTTCATCATAATAGCCTGCTTTTACGTAATTATCCATTAATTGGGGCATTTCTAAAAATTCTAGGAGTTGTTGATGCTTAGCTAGAGTTAACGAAGCCTGCTTCCACCTAGCATTAATCTGTTGTGCTTCTTTTCCAAATTCACCACATTTTTGTTTAAATTCTGGTAATTTATTTACAACAGAATCTAATCTTGACTCTATTATATTGAAATCTTGGAAAATTTTTTGAGAACATTCTGCAGCTTGAATGAAAGTCTTATAATTATGAAAAGCAAGATCTTGAGTTTGTTCCAAAACTGATATCTTTTCTTCCGCAAGCCGGTCTGGCTCTTGTACTAATCGATGAAGTCCAAGAGCCCCCAAATCAGAAAGATACACCAAAACATCAGGATTATCTTTCCAAATTTCTTGAAACGATTCCGACAACACGCGCAGGACTTCTTCATAATCTGTTATGATACTACGATCTTCTGAAGACATTATAGATATTTAAAGCCAAATTTTCAATCTAAAATTAAATTAATACATAAGCGATATAACACATGACACTTTACAACAAATGATCAAAATTAATATCATAGGACACGTCAAAATAATTAAATATCAACATGATGACATGACATATCGGACAGAAAGGGGGAAGAATCCGACTTAAAATTCGAATATAGGATTCTTATATCGAATTTCTTGAAAATTAATAAATTGGAATTTGGGTAATTTTGAAGTTAATAAATGAAGAATATTATACCGTTCAATTAAAATTACATAAAAATTCATTATTAATATACAATCTACTACTCATGTGATGAAAGTTATAGTAGGAATTGAAACAATCACAGTCACTGTTGCCGACTGAGAACGTTCTTAAGAGTCACAATACTATAATATTAGTCTGTAATAAGAGTCATCCTAGATTTTCCTCCCACTAGACCATGAAGACTAGAGAGACTATCTAGTCTTCATGCACGCATGTTCCGAAAACGTACCCGCTAAACCCCCTGCTGTGAGGCCGATTCTTCACTATTGGCTAAGTTAAATGACGTCATGGGCGGAGCCTAGTATCTTCGAGATTATACGTGTTTACATTTTCCTTATATACATCTCGTCAAGTATTTTACTTCATACACACATATTTATTTGCTTTTGATATGATTTTAAACTAAAGAATTAAATAAAATATATTATTATTATTACTACTTGATCTATGATGAAAATGCTTCATTTACGGGAAAAAAAGTATATACAGCATACAGTTTAAAATGCTTGTGTTATATGTATTATGTTTATTAAAGGCACCTTATGCCCATTTTATGTTGTAATCCGTACGTGTATCGCAACTTTTTTAATCCTATTTTCATTGATGACTTATAGCACTTGAGGAAATTCGTTTGATTTTATTAATGTTTTAACTACAAAAAAACAAGTTAGCTATCCAAAACAAAATATATAACCGTTTAAATGTGGGTTACCATAACCTTTTTTGAAGTCTGTTTCAAATATTTATGCAAGTTTGTAAACAAAACTATGTGTTTGATTTAAAAGAAAATGCCATACAATGGAATATTTTGGACAAAAAATGTGGAATTTTTTTTTAAAAATTAATCTAAAATTAATAAAAATGCAGGCTTACAATGTAATCCTGGGTAAAATATTTAGTGTAAGGGTGGGTAATCCATCCCACTCTATATACCCAGTGATGTGCTAATAATTTTCTATGCTAAAAATTTTTATTAATTGATATGCTTCGAAAATTATATATATATCAGTTGTTTGCTGTTCCCATTAAATTCTAAACGAATAGATATGCATATTGGTTTCTTTACCATTTGAATAGGTGTGAGTAATGCTATGCCACTGTCACTAACCGAAAGAAAACAAAGTGGCAAAACCAAAAGAATGGCATACCTATATTTTTATAGAACTGCGTCAATGGATTTACAATTAAAGTACTTCAATACACCTTCTTCTGGATTTTGAGGAAATTTTTAAACACATTAACAATTACAATATGATTTGTGTCTTGATTTAATGTAATTAAAAAAAAAATTCGAATAAATATTTTCCTGTATCTTTAACCAGGTTAAGTCCATCAGTCACAACCAGTGCATACTTTTAAATATATAAGTTAATTTCTTGGCATTCTTTATTAAACTTTTATTTACTTTAAACATTTTCAATGTAACAACTGATACTTGAACATTGAAAATTTTGACAATCGGTATGTACATACTGACTCTAGTTCTCCTTTAATGCTTGCTCCTTGTTTGTATGTGAATAAAAGATACCAATAGATCAAAATAATTAAACTACTGCTTTTGAGAATATAAATTTGTAATACTTTCTTAAAGAATCTGATTTGTCACCTAATTTTTTTATGCCTGGTTTCTTTACAGAAGTATTAAAAAGTTATATACCAATAGAATAGATGCTATGGATTTGAATTGATATCACCAGAAATAAACAAGTTGGTTGAGATTTGCACTCTAATTTAGTGTGTTACCTGAAGAATTTGACTTTCTGAGGAATAGCTTTTTTTTACATTAATTCAAATTTCATGTTAACTACTTTATATGTAACAAATAAATGTATAATAGAATATATAATAGGCACTAATAGTGCCTAGCCTGCAGTTCGTTCTAACTGATATTTCACATAAAGTGGTTTCAACTTTTCTTAGACAGCAAAACCCTCATATAATTCCATATTTTAGTATCGGAACATTCTAAATTGATATTTTGTCTCTATGATAACCATCTACGTAATATATGTACACGTAATAGGTGAATGGAAACAAATATGAGTAAACAGATACAGCTTTCCAAGTACATTCAAGTTAAATGCCTGAAATATAGCTAAAATACTTGTTCATCAAAGACGTCATTTGAAATATATTAGCTGCAGCCCCAATTTCAACTTCAAAATATATCTGCTATTTATCTTGCTCATATTTGTTTCTCCAGTCATAATATTTTTTGTGAAAATAGCTTGATAAAACTGTTTTGCTCTTACAGTTTTGCAACATTCTAATATATCAATTTGTGAATAGGATGTAATGGAGAAGACAATTCTATTGCAGATACTAGCATCTATGGACTAGTTTCTCACTTATTATATGCTCGTCATCATGAAATAATCAAAATTTGCAGTGGTAGCATGAAAGTTAGCATGCACCACAATTTTTTAGAACTTCAATGGGAACTAACAATTTCAGTTCTTCCACGTGGCCGGATCAAAATTCATATACAATTTAGCTCAGGCCACATGAAGTTGCAAAGGCAAAGTTTATAAACACAAAGCCCATCTATAAGAGGCATTCTAAAAAATATGGGTGATATTCCTATTACAGATACCAGCATGAGCATTCTTGGACTGGTTTCATGCTTATTATGCATTCGTCCATATAGAATATCTGATATCTATAATGGTAACAAGAAACTTAATGTAGATCCAGGTATGGGTCATTGTGGCAATTACCCTCCCCCCCCCCTTTTTTTTTCAGATATGTCATTTCTTGTGATTCTATAGATTCACTTATAAAAGTTTATTGCAATGTCATAAATCGCAAAATGACATAAAATTCATTTTATCTGGCTAGTTTGCTTCATTTTATGATTAATAAAAAAAAATTTATCAGTTTAACTATTTACTGATATACTACAAAAATGAATGTTCAATAAAAGAAGCATGTCGAAGTAAATCCAGGGATGTATCTACAGTGGTCGGGGTTTCCACCACACACTCAGAATTTCCGACCACCACTCAATTGCCGACCACCACTCATCCAAAAAAATATACATATTATAATTACATTTAAAAAACATTATATTCAATTTTATCAAATGTTTTCGTTAATATATAAGTATATAATACTAATACTGTTTGTGTGTGCGAATTAACGTGAAGCTCGTTTCGAAATTTTATATTCTCAATTATAATTGTTCTGGAAAATCAACCACCACTCACATTTCTCTAGATACATCCCTGTAAATCCCTTTTTATTTCTGCCTGAATCTGCCCTTGTAATGTACTAACTGTAAACTTTGCAGCTACCTTTTAAATTTGGTTAACTGTACTCATGACTCATTGAATGATTATCAATTTACAAGGACCTAATTAACCTTCAGCTTTCTATAAGAAATCCGAATTGGTTAGACATGGATTAACATAAACACTATGTAATAAAAATTATGTTTTAAATTTGATTAAGTAGGTACTAGTCAATCATGTTCAGTTGATTAAATATTTATAATTTTTCAAGATATTGTTCACCGGATGAACTAAAATATGTTTTTTAAGTAATGCATATGGTTATCTTATTTGTACTGATTTTTTCCCATCAGTAGTACAAATAATAGAATTTTGATGCATAAAAGTAAATTCCTGCCTTAGAGTAAAGGTAAAATTAAATTTCAAAAGTAAATAAAAATATCCCATTTAATAAACTAATATCTATATATTGCAATTGTAACTGTAGACGAAGAAATTGAAAAGCAGATTTAATTTTAGCTAAAATCATTGTACTATTAGAAAGAAATTGTATATATAGCTTGATTCAGTACTATCTTATTATAGTGGCTCCCACATATCCGATTGAGCCAAGGTTTTCGTTAACGAAAAAGCAATATGACAATAATATAAACACGTGCTGTTTCTTTAGGACTGCAAATGTTTGGTGAGATTTTACAACCTACTTTGGCCATAAATCTCGGACGCTTGGTGATTCATCCTCGGGGGCCACTATAATAAGGAAGTACCCTTGATTCTTTAAAATTATAGAAATATATTTAAGAAATATTTTTTGTCTCTAAACACCAATAGCATTACCAAGTAGGGAAATCATATTCCCTAGAAACCCATTTAAGTTCAGAGAAATGATATTTAGCGAAATGGGAAGCAAACTGTTTGGTTACCAATTCACCCCCCCCCCCTCCCCTTCCTCAAAAAAAGAATTGCCTGGGGACGCTACGCTACTGTTACACACATAATACTAACGTTAAAGGAAAATATTGTAATAGGATCAAATATTTGAACTATCAATGAATTTACATGTTTTTGTTTTAAATATTCTTATTTTCGAATTGAATGCTTTTGAGATAAGCATGTGTACGTTTGTAATCACTGATATCTCACAAATGATTCAAAAGTTAGTACTAATTTTCTACGTACTCAATTGAATGTATCTTCAGGTAATGAAATATGGATAGTTATATTAAATTTCAATATTTGTATAAAATTCATAATTTGTTGTCAAATCAAAACAAATTTTAATTTTATTTACATAAAAATGTTTCAAATATTTTGTTAAATCTTATATAGTCTAATTTCCCATTCTAATCAGTGAATATTAAATTTCAAATATTTGAAATACAGTACATACATCATTTATATGCATTTCTACATAGCTCGTCAAACATTCCTATCCAGTGACATTAATTTCAGTTATATATTTTCACAGGTATACGCTTTACTTCACTGGTCCCTAGAATAGTGATAGTGCTTTACTATAGTTAAAAATATGCATTTTCTATTTAGCAGTACAATCTGTTTGAACAACTTTAACTGCATAATAAATGTTGCATGAAATTACCTAATTTCAATTTATAACATGTTTATAAAAAGAAGGAGTTTATCCAACAGATATTTTAAATCAACTTACTGAATGCTGTTTTTGAAAATAATAGACAGTAGTTACTAATTTAATTTTATATGAAGATGGATTTGATGTCTTAGGATGCATGAATAGATGCAAAATGACTTACCTAGTTAATACTGATGTTATCTGATTTATCCTGATGTAATGAGATATAATGAAGCTGAAAATACATGTACCAGTTAAAAGTTTGACTAATTATCACTGCGTCCAACCGATGCTAAAGTATTTCGTTAACATTAGATAGTAATATATTATCTAAATCGAATTATAGTTGTTGAAGTAATAAAGATATTGAAATTAATATTTGTTTCAAATAAATAATTTTGGGTTTAGAAATTAATAGTATTTTGACTAAATGTTTCAAACTGAAATTATTCAAGAGATTGAAAAATAAAACTTCAGGTTTTATATTTTAGATGTGTTATACAGAATAGCAAGTGTAAAGAGGTTTTTAACTGAATTAACGTTGAGTTAAATTCAAAATGTTCTGAAAAATTTGAATGATGTATCAATACATGCCTTTTAAATGTGAATATCAAAATTTTGTATATTCAAAATTCAAAGTGTAGGATAATACACATGTAATTGTTATTAAACATTTCCAAAGTTTAAATATTGGTTGTTAAATTTTAAACATAAACAACAAGCACACAACTATAATAGAAGGTCTTTATTTCACTTCTTTAAGACGTACAAAACTTAAAAAGGCCAGAGTGCTTTCGAGCGTTCACGCTCTCCATCAGTGGCTGCATGGAAATAGGAATGATCGTTCATATATAGACCAGAAAAGGTGGCAAATTTGCATAAATACAATTATCAATAAACTTACGTTTATCTAAGGAGAATCCAAAAATACAAAACATTTTGAAAAGATTAAAAAATCGAGCATAAATCACGAAAAGAACAGTAAAAATTTACAATTTTATTGCAGAATTTTCAAATTCAAAAAATTTTAAAAAATGGGGGCAGTCAAGCCCAATCCCCGAGAGGATGACGTCAAAGATAACTATGAAGAGACTTGAATTGCGTGGAGTCGAGACTGAGTCGCCAAGCATAATTTAAAATCTGAACGGGGTCAAAATTACAAATCGACTCGCGGTAAACATAAATAAAGAGGGACTTAAAACGGAGAATATTATGAGGGTTATTACAACGCATAAGAAGGAAAGTTCTTTCAAAAAAGGGGCCGGAAATTTTCTTTAACAACAAAATGAGCAAGGGCCGTAGAAAGTTTACCACCTTTGACATCCCTAGCATGTTCTGCCACACGGATATCAATAGTATATTTTGTACTGCCAATATAAAATTTAAAGTTACCATCGATGGACAACAGGGGAACCACATATACCCCAGCAAAGCTTTTAAAGTCATCCTTGTCACCCAGCTTATCAGACAGAATCCAGTTAAATAAAGAAGAAACATTAGAGTGAGCAGGTCTGAAACCAAATTCAGAGCAGTGATGACGAGTGTATTTACGCTCGAAAGCGCTCTGGCCTTTTTAAGTTTTGTACATCTTAAAGAAGTGAAATAAAGACCTTCTATTATAGTTGTGTGCTTGTTGTTTCTGCTGGTTGAAATCAGACGTGATGCCAATTTTATTTATTTTAAACATAATTTGAAATAAATATGTTTAAGAGTTAAAATATCCATCGAAATCAGGAGGTCATAAGAAACAACAACAGCGTTAAAATATAAATAATTTTAACTCGAACACCAAATGAATTCTAAATGCACAATAAATGTATATTATGTTAGTGTGAACTGCGAAGAATGATAGCATTTGAAACCATAATCTTGCATAATAGCTTACTCGCTGTTAAAAATTTGGCAACTCACTACTGGGTACAGATCAAACTTCAAAGTATTTCATAAACATTAGATAATGGCTATTAGTGTTTGCTTTCTTCAGAATGTTACTTAATATCTATAAAATCTTAAAATCAACACCCATACAATTGAAATCAAACTTCATATATATGCTATTTAAATTACAACTTGGTATATACATATATATTAATTTTATTAGTAATTTCATTAATTTGTATAACATCTTTACACTCTTATACTATAATACACTACTGTGATAAACAAAGTAATATATGAATCAGATTAAAAAATATATTGCTGTCTTCTACATAAATTTAATTAGCCTAGAAGGAAATAAATCAAAGTTTCTCCTTTAACTGATACAACAATAAAAACATCTGACCACTTAAATT